>OY720184.1:10108016-11322520 GCA_963082885.1 Parascotia fuliginaria
CATAATTAAGTGTACAGTTAAAATAATAATAAAAATGATTATATAGTAAAAACATAAATTATCAACATTTCAGCCGAAGAGACGTCAACTGCTAGACATAGGCGTCCCCAAGCATCGCTACCTTAACCGGTCGTGAATAGCCTTTATCCAAAAAGAAATATAAATGTCAACATACACATGTATTATCAATTATAAAATATGTAGGTAGATAGACTCATTATCTAATCAATATTGTAAATCAGTTTATTGTCAAGAATAGATATTATAATCCAGGTATAGGTGGAGTGCATTGACCTTTCTAATTGTATGTAACCTTTTCCTTCTTGTTATACCATAACTACGTATTCAAAATCTTTTGTTTAACAATTAATATTGAAGATTAAAATAATGTGTCTATTGTTAAATGATATGAATCTATTAAGCACAGGGTTTATTTTTCTGTACTTATGTATTTTTATAAATACGGAGTGTAGATCTCTAGAATCTTTATTGTTATAAGATTAAAGAGAAAAATTGATTACAACTGTCAGATGACTTGAGACTGATAGGGTACCAAACATAATATTTACTTCGAGTAAATTAATAATGCCTTGTTTGAAGTTCAACACTCTTTAGACATTTATTAAATAGATTATATATTTACTTAAGCGAGTTTTTCTGTCTACAAATAATGCCATTCAATATATTCAATGTAGGTTATTACTTAGATTTGTCTCTCTTTTTCTCTTAAGATCATAACCTTACCATATTCGTGTATAGTTAACACGTATTAACGTATAAAATCCAATGGATTTCGTAGCCTGGAAAATGTGTGATTTAGGAGTTTTGAACTGGGATGCGGTAACATGGATCTAACATTCCAATTTTTGAATACTCACTTAAAGATGATGCGATGACTATGTCGGCTATTGAACTCTGACTCTTGATTAGGTTACTGCCACTTGCCTGACATATATTTCTTGACAAATGAGGACTTAAACCTATATACGAGAAACCTATATTTAGGCGTTATAATTTTAAACAGATAATTTACATAAGAAAACCAGTACAAAATAATATTATGAGAAATAGTAAAGCAGTGAAAGATGTTGTCTAAACTGTTTCTTCTGTCTAACCTCTTTTTAAATAAACTCGATCGAGGTTTCCACGGAAGACTACAAGATGGAGTTCTTCAAAAAAGATTTAAAAGGATTATAACAGGGTCTGCAACGCGCAAGTGTACTCCTGAGGGCCTCGACAAGTGGCATAGATTTCTATTCCATTCATAGAATAGATTAAAAAATGTATGGGATTGACATAAGCTATCGACAATGTTGGTGTTAGCTTATGTCTATCCCATACGTTTTTCCAAGCCCTCTGGTGTTGCAATCGTCCATAGACTAACTGTTTATCATCAGGCGGATCGTATGCTTGTTTGTCTCCCTAAAATAAAGATCTCAGATCTTCACATAATTAAGATTAAAGACTAAGGTTTAATATAAATGTTACAGTGGCATTCCTATTCAACTGGATCGGGTTCCTCCTGCTGATGTGCTTCTGCCACACAGTGGCGAGTCGCTACGGCGCGCTGGCCGGCTTCGGTCTGTCGCTGGCCAAGTGGACCCTCATCGTCAAACATTCCACCGAGCTCGCGTCGCACGAGAATTCCTGGCTCTGGTGGCTTATTATGGCATTTGGTGAGTAACGAAATCACTAATTCAAACTTTAAATATCGTAACCAAATTTTTACACGTACATTCAGAGGGCAAGTGATGTCAATGAGGTTAACGTCATTTTAAACATTATGGTTATTAGCAAAAGAGAAATATTGCCCAAAAGTCGTCTTTTGTCTTAAGCCTTTTTTCTATTGAAGTACCTATATAGTCTAATGTTTAAGTAAGGTTGATTAGTCTTGCTTAAAGATATTCCAATTGCACGTGATTTGAGGATCCCTATATGACACTTAATGAACAAATGTATTATAGTAGTAAAAATATACTAACCTGTTACTGTCATAATGCAAGGCAAATGTCTCTTCTCACATAGAGAAAGCAAGAGCATTAATCGCTACGCTTGCGCAAAGCAGGTTGGCTATTTAAAAAAAAATACAAAATTAAATAACACAAAACTCGTTGCCAACTACACATCAACTAGTAATTTCTGGAGTTTTTCCTGTCAATTTATTTTTCTTTATATCTTTGTATCGTAACGCAGTTAACTGACATTATTATCTTATTAATAAAGTTTAATGTGACCACGTGACTTTCTTATCACATAATCAAAACAAAGAGACATTATCCATAATTTGGGAAGCTATAACCAAATTTCAACTAACTTTTCAATTGTTATCTCATGTAGTGTTTTAATTGCGTCTCTATCTATATTACTAAAATTGTAACTTCTACAAAGTTGCAACTGTAATCTGGGTATTCTTCAGTCAGTTCTGATTAAAGACCTACAGTTGCCAACAAACTGTTTGACTTTTAGGCTTATATATTTTGGTTATCTTGATTTTCGTGTCACTCACTTTTTAATAAGTTTCATTTTAGCTTCAAAATAACTTCTGGTACTGTTACTTTCCTAGCTGACCTTTACAATAAGACGTCATTCATAAAGTTAAATATTTATGTTTAGTAGATATTTATTCATCATTATATATGACTGTAATGTATCATAGTGTTTGTAGAATTATTCTAGTTTATAATCTGTGCCAAACATGCAATCAATAAAATGTTTTCTATTTTTAAAAGTCTCTTAGTTCGCGCGTGGTTTAAAATGATTTGATGAAATGCCAACAATTTTGAATGTCTTCTGGACGCCACAGATAATCCCAAATCACATAATATAAAATTAAAATATGAATTTACTTCCAACGGTGAATTAAATATAAATATCTCGAGACGCAATAATGTAAGTAATGTCTTTACCCAAACATAACCAAGTCAGACATAATTATCACTAAATAGTGTAAAATAATATCGTTTCTTTTCTTTTATCTGTTTCTTCTAACTTCATCTAAAGCGCACGACGAACTTTGATACAGTTTTCAGCATAATATAAAAGCTAAAGATCTTGTTTGTTTGAGCCCGCTAATCTCTGGAAATACCAGTCGAATTCAACCAAAGACGTAACTTGGTTGAAACCTCAAGGCAGCTCATTACATTGTATACCTACTTGTGAGTAGTTGAGGTAGGTCGCTAGTTTACTTATACATATATATAGTACACTAGCTGTTGCCCGCAGCTCCGCCCGAGCGAATGTCGATTATGGCATAATATTTTTTTACTAATCATGAACATGTCTCTCGTTTATACATTGACGATTTTCATCAAAATTTCATCTCCTATTTCAACCTCTTCAAGTCATTTTTCTCAATAAAAGATAGCCTATGTTGTTCCCAAAGGTCTATTCTATCTATACCAATTCGGTCAGTGGTTCAGTGGTTTATACATGAAAGCGTAACAGACAGACAGGGTTACTTTCGCATTTACAATATTAGTATGAATAATACTATAGTCACGTGAATTGACACACCAAATAAAGTTACGAAATACGTTTGTAATATACCGTTCATTGAATATGCAAACGCCGTAGATACATGCAATACATTTCGATCGAGTTTAACTATATACAAGATGCAACTGGAATATTATGTTTAATTCATTTGCTCTTTCTTATAAGTAATGATTGTTACGCATGTGGGACACATGTTTAGTAACGTCGTTGACGGCTTTAAATCTCACAAATGTCTTTATTTTATTTGTATGTAGTAGTAAGTAAGTTACTATGTTGGTAGTAAGTAGTATGCCTAAAAAAACAAAACTCGTGTGAAATGACTTAGTCAATAAAACTTATGCAGATACGGTGATATAATAAAGTTAAGTAGATAGTTAAGTAGACCTAAGTTATGAAAGATGTTTACAAATAATTACATAAGCTATTGATATCATAAGCTATTAATTGTTTTAACAAGCGATGAATGTTTAAAATATAAATATATTTGTCATCTATTGTTGGTCTCATCAAATCGATAAACAATAGTTGTTTGCGTGCATTCATGCCGCCGGGCACGAACCACAGATAACGCAGTTGTAGTTCATCGCACCGCATTGTTTTATCATGTTTAATCGAAAGAGGAAAATATAACACATCCTATCAAAACCTCAATGGTTTTAGTCTATTATTTAGTAGCGACCCGCCTCTGCTTCACACGCACTAACATGTTTTTTGACTCTACTATAAATAGCATGTATTTTGTACTTAAATATAAATCTTCCTAAAGAAATGCCCGACAGCAGAAAAATGTTCAGCAAAGTTCAAGAATAATAGGTTTTTTATACAAATATTGTTACTTATAGTTCAATTTTAATAACAATCAATTTAATACAATATAACCTTTTTTTGCAACGTAATTAATGTTTCGAATTGTACTCGTAATATCCTACACATTTTATACAAAGACCATTTCAATAGAATTAAATTTATATGTAGTCACGTTCAACAGAATGCATTGTTTGCCATAAGCATAACAAAATGTATTAATTAATTGTAACCATTAGCTGTGCATTGAAGAAATGTAAATTAACGTTATTTTATAATACTTTTTACTTGGATTAGGAGTTTGAAAAGCACCTCATAGCGTTTAAAAAAGTTGAAAAGAAAGGGTTTGTCAGAAATCAACGCATATTTTGCTAAGCGTTTACCGTAGCCTAAGAGCCGATAACTGATGCATCTGGTACTAAATTGTGTATCCAATCTGTAGTTTCTCACACACTAAGCAAAACCCCTACTGTCTTTGTGTACTTTACAATCATACAAACGTACACAAAATACACCTAGCGTCTCTTAACAAATATTGCTGGTCCAAACGCTTGACTATAGTAGAAGCGAGGCGACTATTTTGACCCCTCGAGTAATATACATGCTCTTGGTCGTATTTAATTTCATAAAAACCTTTTTTCATGTTTTTGGCATCAATATTCCGACACCAATGTGCAATATTTAATATTTTATTAGCGCTATTTATCACTATCAACATATTCGTATAGTACAAGGTTACTTACTTTCCGAATCATAAATAGTTTAATGAAGTTGTGCTCAGCCTGTTAACATGTTAAAATGTATGCCAATTGTTAGGCCTTCGTGTCTTGAAGATACCTCTTAGTTTTCATTTCGGACGAATTGTGCCTGAGATTTCTGCGTTTTAAAATATCTTTTCAGTCGGTTGTTTCTAATACTTATATCTTCCAGCGGAGCTAGTAAGGACATTTCTAAGTATCAATATTACAACTCAATTGGAATAGAGAGGACATAAGGAATTTGCGAGTACTTAATACTTATTTCCCCACTCTCTTGAACTTGTCTAGATATTTTCAAACACCATTTATTGACGCAAATTAGAAAGGAATTGGAAGGATGAAGTTGGTTAGGATTGAAGTTTTAATTGATGAATGAAGACACCAATCGGTTTTAAGATCTAAAACTTAGCGTTATAGCCTTATGCTAAAGTGGAGACATGGGCTCATGGCTGCTTACGGAGCCTGTCTCCATAAGTAAAGCAGTGGAACCATCTGGGCTAAAACCAATTTAAAGGGTCAGCGACAGTATAATAGCACATTCTTTCCACTTCTTCTGATTACTTTCTCATAAACATAGCCAAAGTTATTTAAGTTTTATGTAAGAAGTCTTGCATACAATAATGTTGTTAATTTATTTCAGGTATCTTAATCTGCGTGCGTGCAATCATCCAGTACCTGAATATCAAACGCGGCTGGCGTCTGCTCTCCGGGACGGCCCAAGAGCGACTGTTGTTCTTCTATTAAACTATCTATCACCAACTTTCTGTTTCACTCACACACCTGCGTACTGCGTCTAATGCATGGTTGTACGACAAGGATGAATATATGTATGTTCGTGTTGATGTTATAGTCAAACTTATGCTGGGAATACATTAGTGCGTTAACTGCTTGGTTCTATCGTGCTTGGTGGATTGTTAGGGTTTCGGTAGCGTGTGTTTGTCTATACCTGCCTACACTACACTTGATATTTGTATATACGGAGGCTATAGATACCTTGTGCTTTAATCATTACATTTATTTAATTTCGTCCTGCTCGCAATAACAGTGCAATAACTGTGGTGCAGGCATCTAATAGGCGCGGGTACACGAACCTATTTAATAAAGAAGGAAATAGTAAAGTTAGTTTCATCCAGCTTTTTCTTGTTTACTGAGATGACATGAGGCTTATTTTAGAACTTAGTGTTAATCTAAATTTACTATAATAAATCTACTCAAATTAAGCAAATTCATGAAAATTTAGTTGTGAAACACAAATCAATTTTTAATAAATCTGGTCTTTTTAGTATTTTATTGATGTCATACTATTTTGAACCTTAAGCTACCGTTAGCCCTCACATTTAATAGACCTTGTTTATATTTTAAGCAAACGGGTGCTGTTAAATGTTGAATTTTTTAAATAGTTTGAGCTTAATAATATACCTAACGTACGTGAACTACAGCGCATTTCCAAAAGTATTTATAAGCCTTTAAAATTTTTAATCTAACCATGTACGAGTATTAATAAAAAATTTGCGCCGCCCGACCAGTTGTACTACTATTAAATAGTACCAGTAATGGACAGTTGGCACTGATTTACCCCACTAGTACCATTAATGGTAACTATAATGGTACAACTAGTCCGGCGGCAAATTGCCTCAAACTCTCTGGTTTTGTACCCGCGTCTTATATGATAAGACTTTAGTTCTAAATATTAGGCTATGATTATTGAAAGTCAACGACGTCTGTACAAATCTGTGTACGCTACCTAGTGTTGTGTTTCAAAGACATGATAAATAATTATTTTACTAAATATATCAGATGGTATTAAATTAAATGAGCATATAAATGGGCTTTCTAATAAGTCACGATACAGAAAAACATTTGGAAACCTTATTTAAAATGTAAAAAAATTATAGTCTTCCATGTGCTGTATGTATCGTTTTCAGCTTGACGGCTATGTTAAAATAGATTTTTGTATTGTTATTAATTAAACATGTTTTCTACTTATTAATTTATTTTTTAATTCTATGAATTCGCTGACAGCGTTTTTACATGTTTTGAATACTATGTTATTTTTATTTAGGTTTTTTTGCCTTTAGCCATCAACGTCCTTTGGCTAAAATGACAATTTTTAATAGCAAGATTTATTAAAAGTAATTATGCTCATTTAATTTAAAATCATTTTATATTTTAATTTATTATAAGTAGCTCAGCTTTAGTCTTATATTTGAGCAGATATTTTTATATGTGCGAGTTTGATCATTTGATCACCGTTTGTGTGAATTGGAACGCACCAATGTTATGTTTACCTTTAGGTAATTATATATTGGTACTTATTTTGTAACATACAACGTACTGTTGAATAAGATGAATAGAAATAGAAGAGAAAAGAATCACGAGAATTATTTTATACCAAACCAAAAGTGACAAAATAAAAAAAGCCCATACTTGTTGTTTCAATTCACCCTGGCGTTTTTACTCACCTCGGTTATCATGGTGAATAAAAATATACTTACTCACGCGTATCTATTTAACTTATTTAACAGTAATATTAAATATAATCGTAATCACATAATTTTATTTTTTAATGTAAACTCGAATTATAATTTTTTGATTATATGGAATCATTCCATGGATATGTAAAGTGGCATTAATTAAGCATAGATAATTATATTGATAAGGTGATGATTTATTAACTAAATGTGTTTATATTAAGGTCTAAATTTGTTTACATAAGTTATTAATATTCTCTAGGTTTGTTATGCGATTTTTTTTTTTTCGTTGCCTATTGTAACTTATCGGCGCCGGTAAATGATATTTCAATTTTAATTAAGCATTTATCTATTTTATTTAATAAACATGAGTAATAAGTCGCGATGGCCTAATGGTAACAATGTCCCTCCCCCCTTGATGGCTTTGAAAGTTCGAAACTGGGCAAGTACCAATTGAAAGCTTTTTTTTTGGTAATATGTAGGTACTTTTAAGTTTATCGTGGGCTGACATATGGTAAAGAATAATGTCTATGAAAACGTTAAGTAACATAAACGCAACAGATTCGGAAGTGCCCTGGATTATGAAAGGTTAAGTTATAATATAAAAAAAACATGAGCGTTAAACACCACGCTTGCTCAAGGTGGATAGTCAATTTCAGAAGTTTCCCTTCAACGTAAACTCACTATTACTTAATGTATTTAATTGCCGCATTACAAAATTAGTCTAAAATAATAATGCACTTTTTTCTTATGCTCGATTCTTTACAATTTATATCACTTTAAATATGTAAATAGCTAAATGTTTCGTGATTGCAATTTGATCAACGATCAAGCGTTAATAGGTTAAGTACCTGTTTTACCACCGCCAAGTTATCCAGAAAACACTGTCAAATTATGTATTTTGAACTCTAAATAAGCCCTTATAAGGGCGAAAATGTCTTAATAAATCGTTGAAAATAATCTAACTGTACTTCTCCATTGCTACAGCTAAACTATTTCGAAAAATGAATACATGAAAATGAACTTTAAGCTTGCAGTAATAAAGTACATAATCACTTAGCGACATGACATATCTTTATGTAGTTTTAAGTGTTTGATAGTACTGTGGCCAACATCGGCTTTATTTGATACACATTTGAACAAAATCTTTATTAATTGCGTAATAGAACATCAGGCTTAAGGTCTTTGACATTATTTAAAATCTCACTGAATAGTAACGGTCTGTAGTTAATACTGTTAATAGTTTGCGTATTTGTCTATCCTATTCGCGCTTATGACACTTGGCCATATGTATGAGAGAGAGAGAGTTACTATCTTAATTTGCGGTAATGCGTACTGTTTATACCGATTATAGATTATGCTATGAACCGATTGATAGCTTTGTAGAAACTCTAATCTTTGATTAAGACCCATTCTTACTATCAAACTACCAATAGGTAGCAATAATCCTAAAATATTCAAAAATACATTAATTTCGCCATTGTTGGCCACAAACGACCTTATCTCTATTGTATTTAAGTTCATATTTGTATAAATTGTAATTAGGTTAATGCTCGAATAAACAAGACAAGTGATACTGGTAACTGCAACGGTACATTAGGTGCAGGATACTTTGTGAAATCTTAGCCAATGATCATCACATGAAAGTGCTTTATAATTTAATAATAATCCTCAAATCGTAAACTAAGGCAATTATTTGGTTTCTGATTCACTTTTTACTATTATTATTGTAACCGCCATATGCAAGATGCTAGTCTCGCGGGCTTTCATGCTATCTCTGTTCCTCGTGTCCGTTATTGATTACCTATCCTTATCGAATTTTTGCTATCTAAGATAGATTAAAATATCTATCTGGATTCTTTGGATTTAGCTTGCCACTATTCTATCTATCCATTGACTTTTGGCAAGCATGGGAAATCTATCAAACGATAGTGACTTATCTAAGATATCTTTAATCTAGAACTGTAGATACATTATTAATAACGGGTGTTAGTAAAAGAGGTAGCACGAAACATTCCTTGAAATACGTGTTTATTGTATTGGCAGTTTAAAGTAAGTCGGTGACTATTTCTTTTTCGCACCAAAAATTAAATGTCAATGGAAGTTTTGTGATTAGATAAAAGTTTATTTTTAATATAATGTTTTAGTGCAATAACGTCTAGTTCAGAGTTTCTAGTGGAATAAATACGTTATGATTATTTATGTCTTTAATTTATGGCGTTTACACCCTTTCAGGCTTAACAGTTGAGTTATATTAACGTGAAACGTGGTTTTGGTGGTTCTAATAACTTAACTTGGTCCTTTTCCCTGTCCAGAACACGTATGTGGCTGAAGTGCTAACCTTTCGCAGTGGAATAAAAGGTCTCAAACCATACCGTTTGATATTTTATATTTATGCCGCCTGAAAACCTGGAACTATTTATCAACTAACTGATACAGGGTCTTTTAAACGGAAAAGAAAAGCGGCGTTTTCTCGTGATCCTACTGATTTGTACTATTAGTAGAACCACAAGAGAGACCTATTACTGCCTGTCCTACTTTGTCCTATTAGTAGGACTACGAGGGAGACCTATTTCTGTCTATCCTGTGCCTATGTAGCGGTTGTCAATTATTTAAACCACCTGTATGTATTATACTTATTGGTGCCGATTTTCTTTATTCACATAAGGTCCGAAATCAAGATAGGTAGGTAGTCTCAATATCAGCATTAAAAAGAACATGAACATCGCGAAACATGTGAGTATCGCCATTGGTAATATTTTAGTACAGGTGTCGAAAACTTGTGCATGTAATTTTAAACCTTACGGACATTATTAATATTCGTGATCAGTATCACCTCTACGGTACCTACCTAAAAAGTACGTTTTCAGTGATGTGTCTATAAGGTCGAAATTTGCTTACACTTATTTTTTTCAAGCACTATTGATAACTGATCACTTCCCGATAGTCTTTTGTTTTGTCGACGTTTATGTGTTTTGTCAGCCTTTAAACCAACAGGCAGGCATGTCCTTATGGTTCAAAATTGCATGCACTAGTTTTTCGACAACCCGTACCAAAATATTACCAATGGCGATGCTAACATTTTTCACGATGTTTATTTGTTTTTTCTGAATGCCAAGACTACTTTGATTTCTGTCCAGCGGAAAACGGAAAATTCTTCTTATAAAGCCGCCATTTTACCATGATGGTGGTACCAAAATTGGTTTCCACCAATCTTGGACCTTACCAGAGTTCCAAAACACTCATCCTTCGACCAGAAGACTTTAGGCACGCCATCCTCAAAGATTTGCTTGGCTTACTGGGAAAATTATGCCCTCTTATATTATATGCACATTGGTAGGCTAGGTACAGTAGCTGCGGATCTAGGGAGTGAGCTATCGGATATCAGACTTATGGGGCCGGGCTACTTCTAATAACAAGGCAATCTCAAATCCATCGACAAACCGTCCAAATTCAAATCCTGGATCCTAACGATACCTACCCAGTAGCAACGGAGTAGGTATCGTTAATATTGAAGTGCATTATTATCTAATGTTGCATCAGTAGCTGCCCATGTTCACACTGCAAGATAACATCGACACCCATGTTCTAAACCAAAAATAACGTAGGAACCTACCTATATAAAAGGCACTTAACTACTAAAATTTTGCCAATTGTTACTTATATAACAAGAATGTAATGGCACTTTTCCCATTTTCCATATCACCAATCTCAATATAGAAATTCTATCGACAAATATGATCACAATTCAGCTGTAATACAACTGCAAAACTACATCTTGATAAATAGGTTTAGTGCCAAAAACCACCCAGTACAATGCGAACCACGGTAGAGGGTTGACGCCGCGCGAACAACCGCCCCATTTTCCAACTATTTTCCCGCGCCTTTCACGTCAAACGTTAAAATCGTGTCCTTATGAAGAATGAAAGTTTTTCTAGTTTACCTTGGGATTATTTAACAACTTTAACCAGCTGTCGGGATAATAATTTTTATAGAATATTGAGTGAGTATCTATTTTATTACTAATAAAATTAAATTTAGGGATGGAAATGCGTTAAGTAAAATAAAAGCCTATTGACAAGGTCAGATGCGTGGCCGTTATGTAGTATGGGGGAGACTAGCGTTTGTTGGCGCGTTGCCAAAATCATATCATGCACCTTGCCTCGATTAATTGTAAGATTTGAATTATTTATGATGATAGTTATAGATTAGACATTAGATATATAGTCATAATACATTAATTTGTCATTTTCAATTAACTAAAAAATATTAACTAATATTATAAAAAAGTAGATAAAGATACTTAAATGAATAAAGTACCTACCCACCAGGTAAGTAGGTACCTATTGTGAAAGGTAAAAATCTTTGAAACAACGGACCAGGTCCGATACCTTTTTCACAGGAATGCGATAGTTATGGAATGTTACTCTTGATTCCACACCTGTTAATATATAGTTATAGGAAGTAACAATATAAGTTGACTTATTTCCTCTTCCACAAATTCAACTTTACCTACCTATACTACGTTACCTAACCCACGCAGGAGATGTGTTTAAAATTTCTTTTGCTATAATGTAGCGGGTCGATCAGATGTAAAAGAGAATGAAAAGAAACAATAAATAATATTGAATATTAAATATAAATGAGTAGTACCAGAGGTATTTAATAAAAAAATAATAATTGAAATAAAGTTCTAGAGAGATGATTTCTCTAAGTTCTTATAAGATAAGTAAATGCGGCGTAAATTAGATGAGGCCTATGTCCAACAGTGAGCGGCTTTCAGCTGAAATGATGGTAATGATGACTATGCATGCCACTGTTTAAAGCTAGGCAGGTATTTCGTGTTTCAAAGAGGCTTCTGTTGGTAACACATAGGGTATTCAGCAACTTACACCCCTCACGAATAGTTTCAGATTTGCTTATTGGGTAGAGAAATTCATTCGCAGTTTTATAAATGAATTTAAATTGATGAAAAGCGATTTCCTGCTCCTCGACTTTAAGATAATAATTAATACAACAACTATACAAATCTAAACCCAAACTAAGTATAGTTAGTGATATGGGTTCTAGAGAAGGGGTCAACCTATACCTATATCCGGTTACGGCAAAGCCTACCTATTTAGGTACTTAAATTGGCACAAATACTTATTCACAAAAAGAGACGATTCACGTAGGTACCTACCTAAAGATCGGCAAAGTACTTATAACTACGTCAAACACGCCAAAAAGTTTGTGAAGTGCCAAAAATTTAGGTACGGATTAAAGTGTTGCATCTGCTCCTATTATTTTTTTGATTTCTTTTATAATTTTAACTCATACCTACTTAATTTGTTCTCAAAATAGTTGCCATTGATTTCAATGAGGTAAATATTATTATTTTCACCTACAGTATAAAGTTTAACCTACTTGGGTAATAAGTTTATTTCTCCATAAATAACTAACTAGACGTCCGCCCTCGCTTTGCTTCGGTACCTATCAAAAGTTACATTCGGTCTCACAACAAAGACGCTTGATATTGAAATATTGAAAATGACTGAGAAATATGTTAAACATAATACACTTGCCTTTGTCACCCGCCGTTCTATTTATTTATTATAGCTTTCTACAGGTGAAAGAATTTTTTAAATCGGTTACGTAGATCATGAGTTAAATCAGAACATACAAACAAACAAACTATCTAGCCTATACAAAATAATATTATCTCTTTCTTTTAGTTTAGACAATACAATGACAAAACATATTTACCTAATATTAATCTAATGTTTCTTACGAGGTACCTTACCAATTACTACATAAAGGTCAGTCGTTAAACAACTGCATTCTATTGATAATGCAACTATATGTTGCACTTACCTATACACACGTAACGTAAATACTTTTCCGGGGGGTTTTCTGTACTTACCACTAGATTAAGGCCTGTCCTAATGCCGAATTTTATCCGAAGATACCTACCTATTAACAGATATGAATTATGATAAGTTTTAAACCTTTTTTAACAAAACTATACAAAGTTAATTAGTTAACTCTTTATTTACTTAAAGCAAAACGACTTTTAATCCATTAAATTCATTTTCATGGTAATTCACGTGATAAACTAAAAACATAAGTTATTAAACGTCTAAGAAGTTGTATAATTCGATCGTAAATCTCGCGTTGAATCGCGCCTCGTCGTCGCCTGTGCGCGCCAATTGTCGCCCACCCTTCGACCAAGTGTTCTAAACCCCACACTCCTAGGACTTTAACCCCATAATACATACCTACTTCATATTATATTGTTAGGTCCTAAGCAATTCATAACCTTTTTCATTTTATACGGCAATATAATTATATCTTATTAGTTAACGACTTATTGAAACGCCTGCGTTGTTGTGTTGGTTATTTAATAATAAAGGTGCTTTAGGTAATCGGAATCCGTGAAATGTAATACAAAATTTCAAGTCACGATTATTGATTATGGACTATAATTTTCGACCACTATTTATTTACAAATCATCTTACATTTTCTACTATTTTGTCTTATCAATTTAGTGATATGACAAATGACGGAGTGACAAACAAGAAGAAAATTTCTACTCTAAGTAATCACAGTGACACTGCTATGACCACGAGTCAGTAATTAACAAAAGACTATAAACTAACGTAACTCGATTATGTAACTATTGTTTATGTAGGTACCAATTAATAATATTATTGTAATATCACACCTGTGCATAATAACAACAGTTTATTGTGTGGTTAGGTAGAAGGTAATAAATAAAAAGCATATCTACTTAAATCTCTTCTAATGATGCTAATGCTAGTAGAATGAGATGACTATAACAAATAAACAACAATGACTGGACTCCCAAATCTATACATATAATAAAATTGGAGTGTCTGTTTGTAATATTGCAATAACCGTTTTTTATGATATATATGAATATATACACCAAAATAACATTTTTTACAATTTTTGTCTGTCTGTCTGTTTGTTCCGGCTAATCTCTGAAATGGCTGGACCGATTTTGACGGGACTTTCATTGGTAGGTAGCTGATGTAATAAGGAGTAACTTAAGCTACGTTTATTTTAGTAGTAGTAATGTTGATCGACTGTTAAGCGGAACGAAGTTCGCCGGGTCAGCTAGTATTAAATAATAATAAAATGATATGCATCATCACGATTTCTAGCCGAACTAACGCGATTTCTGAATTTTAAACTTTAGAGTGAACTTGAGTGTAAATTATTATTCTATGAACATCTTGCCAAAAAACGTCATAATTTATTGACTTAAGTAGGTACCTATTTAATTAAGTATTCGAAGTCGGATTAACGTTGACCACTGAATTTTAAATAGGATTGTGCTTTGTATTCAAAGATGTGTAGTTGCTTGAAACGTAAGCAACCTAAGTAGCTACTCGTACATTAGCAACCTACGTACGGTAGTACGGTAGTAGATCAGCGCTGATTTCAGCATGAATGGGCCGGATCGTCCGGGGAAGTACTACCCTCTCATAGAAGATCGACATTAAGAGTAGTAGTATCCGTACTACTGCGTTTCGTTCGGTGAGTAAGACCGCCGGAGGCCCGATTTCCCCTCCTTTCCTCTTTCCTCACCTCCCTCATTCCCTTCCCCTAACCCCATTCCCTGCCGCCATAGTGGAAGCCACCATACCAGCAGTTTAAGACGATGGCTTTTGGTATAGTGGCCGCCACTTCTGGATTCCACTGACTGCTTACCATCAGGCGGGGTGGAGTCATTTTGGTAGGCTATAATATAAAAAAAAACCTAGATACTTCGAGTAAGAGCACATTTAATTTTTATATAGGTAATATCTATTTATACATCATATTGGAAGACGCAGTGTGGGCAAACTCCTCACAAGGGGCAACGACGACTTTATAAGTGTAGCGGGCAACCAATGGGCTGTAAAGGTTCACTAAAGTCAAGGAGGTGATACTTGGGTGAACCTATCTATGGAAGGTTGTCTTTGGACAGAAAAAGTGAAAATAAGATATCAGAGCATTACCATAATGAAGTTATACCTATGATGTGTCTTATTTTCACATTTTCTGCTTTGCATTGAAATGTGTTCCCTATATAAGTAAAGATAAAGAACCTTAATGTTATATTTTATAAGAACGTTTTATTAAGAAGTAAGTAGTCACAAGCTAAGCAGAGCTTGTGTTATGGGTACTGGATAACTGAAATATTTATACATAACATATACTTTTTGTAAGTACATAATTATAATACATAGGAAACACCCAGACTAAAGGCAAATACAATTAATTGTTCAACACGCAAATATTTGCCTTCCGCTGGAATCGAACCCACGACACCCAGCGTCGCAGTCAGATACCTACACTAACCACTAGACTAACTGTGCAGTGAATTGTATAAAATTATTTAAGTGGAATAAAAAAAAATATAATAACAAAGTATTTAACAATATCATTACAGATAGATAACCCAATACGACATTAAAAACCCTAAGAATAAAAACAATATAACTACTTAATATGTAGGTAATTTTGTTTCGTAATTAGGTTAAAACAACTTTGTGTAGCATGCATACAAAACAAATAAAACAACAAGTAAACATGCTATCTATTATTATTACTTAGGTATGGTTAGTTAAAATTTAATTTTTATAAAATATGTAATCAATCATTCGTTTTCAAATCTTTACTATCAATAACTAAAATATTGATTTCACGTAATATGAATACCAAACACAAAGCGCTATCAGCATCATTATATTTTTCTAATTTTTTAACGTTCTAAAACCTACCGATTTTGAAATTAAGCTGCATTACATTGCAGTCTGTCTAAAAAGGCATTTGAGAACGATGACGTAACAAAGCATTGACGTCACTAAGAAAGAGTGCCGTAACGTTGACGTATAATCTTACGTAACACTTATGTGTGTGCATAAAATGCGCCAGACTGTGACTGAATGAAATTTTATAGAGGTACCGGTAGAGCTCTTATTGTAAAGGTATATGGTTCTTATTCCAATAACAATTATTTATTATAATAATAGCATGGTGTTATTGCCAGGTGCACTTGGCTTGTGACAATATTCTAATTTAACTATAGTTAGGAGCCCTTGATCTAGATAGAATTAGCTAATCGCATGTCTAGCCTGTAGTTAGTGGGTAACTGTCTGGGATTTATATATTATATTGTTGAATGAAGAACTGTTTGACACGGAGAATGATTGTAATGTAGGTATTTTCGCTAATCGTATATTTATGGTGACAGTAGATACATTTACCTGTTTATCGATTTGAACTTTAATGAAAATTGCACCTAAGTGGAGGAAAACTGACATTGCAATGCGCAAACTTAAACATATTTTAATTTTAAGTTTGCTTATTGCGATGTCAATTTTGTCTATAGATAAATAATTATTCTGTCCTAAATTTCAATAACTTTCCCCAAAAAGGAGGCCAAAGTAAATATACTCAGAAGATAAGTGCTTAGATAGTGTATTTTTCTTAAGCGTACTTACCTAGTTCCTGCAAAGAGAAACAAACCCGTGACCATGAGTATTTTAGAAACACACAATTACATACAAGTACCTACCTACATGTAGACTCAAAATAGACACAATGCAGAAATCACACAAAATTATATCTGTTGTGACTTTCGAACCCACAAGCTCTTGCACTGCAGTCACAGGCTCTCCCACGCGGCAGTCAGCCTTTGGGATATAAACATAATATCTGATAGAAGAAGAAGTCTATTGATTATATAAGACACACGAGAGAAGAAAAACCCAAACTTGGAACAAAAGGATTAGGTAGGGGATATCTAAGTCCTAACGTAAATTTAAATGAGTGATGTGCGAAAAACGTCCAATGTCGGATAGGCCGCAATCGCCACGCTTGATAGTTTGATTGGCGTTCGGGCTACTAACTACTACCCTGTATATTAAAAATTAGATGTACTTCCTTAAATTATGCTTAGTCATACGCCTGAATACTTGAATCCTGCGGAATCGTGTACCCTATCAGCTGTTTGCTACAATAATAAACCACCAATTGACAGATAACAGTAACAAATAAGCAGTACGCATTACTAACATAAAATAAATATTGGTTCTACAATAATAGCGTTGTTCATTGACTGCATGTTTGGGGCTTAAGTGGCGTGTTTTGAGTTTCATTTAGAACTAAAGACAACTCCTGCTTTACCCATACTCAGAACAAATATGTAAGGATCACACAAAGTTTTACCCCGTGTGTGCATCGTGTAGAGATCGACCACAACGTCGTGCAGCAACCGCTCCCACTGCCCCACAGAGGCATTTCTCGAAGAACGTTATGCTGTACGCCACGCTTGCTCAAAGCGGATTGACAATTTCAGGCATTAAGTCCAGGTTGTTCACATAATTTCAGTACTGTTCAAGATAACCATAGAATATAATGAATTTAAAACAGTCACAATAGTATTTAACCGGTTAGAACCCTTAATTTCGTGTATTGTACGAATTATGTGTCTGAACAACTACACGATGGCCTATTAACCTAGTCGACTTCAGGTGATGCAGAAATCACGAGACGAGGTAACACAACGGTCTGTAATATTGATATAATTAGAGTACCAAGATAGACACCAATAGTAAGGCTCTGTTTTACCACTTGCTGATAAAGTGCGTGATAACGCATTCAAAACTTAACTGACGGATAGTATTCAAAAATCATCCCCACACACAAGTCCCTGTTAACTTTTACTGACAAATAAACTCTTTAAAATTATTAGTAAGATTTAAGTAAAAGATGTTTCATTTGTTAGAAATTTATCAGACATTTTAGCAGCTAGTGGTGAAACATCACCGGGTCATCACCTTCCCTCTAATATGGCGAAGGTGATGATGGCTGGCCTGTGCGTCATGCTCGTGAACGGGTGCTACCTGGTATGACTGGTCAACCTTGGCATAGCACACATTTAATACTTACTCCAGTATTACATTGTCGTTCAATATGACCGAGAGATACATTTACTTTTTTAATTAAAATACGTAATCAAATTACCATACCATACATGAATAATGAATGTAAATAATTAAAATCCTCTTTTTCCTTTTTTTTTTAAATCTTGTTAATTAAATTAATTGGTTAATTTGTAATAATTACTTTGTATGGTTTATTGGTTGCGTTGATGTGCTAAAATTGTTAACTCATCACTCACTCAAAAAACTAAAATTATCAGGCGATTGAATAGAGAGATTCTTGCCAGTTCTTCTCACAGCTCTACCTTGTCAGCTAACTGGCTATAGGTTAATTAGCTGACTTCATGTAATTTTGACTTTTCACAAGCATCATACTTTATAATTAAAATGAAATAAAAAATTTGAGTTTGAGTTTTGAGTTTAACAGGACCTAAATATAGTATACCTATCATTTACAGTGTCTAGCCATATTCAGTGTCTACCCGTGACTAAGCTGGCCTAAAAATTACTTACTATTAATCACCTTAGAACTGTTAGGGTTCTGTACAGTGAGGTTTTAATAAAATTAATGCTTCATTTGGCCGTCATAAAACGAATCATGGTTCACAATACGCGATTGAACTTTAATAAACTTGACTAATTCAATGCATGAAATATTGAACTGAGACAGTTCCAACCCGAAGGTGGATCTAAGCGATCGGATAGGAACTGTTTAAAAATTGGCCTAAAGTGAAATTCCAGAAAGAAATGAAATTCCATAAAAGGGTTTTGAATGTGTAAAATCGGCAATCGATATTGAAAACGACATCAAAAGCGACAGCAGATACGATTTTGGTCTTTTTAGGAATCGGATCCACAACCGCTTGCACAATAGTTGTATGCGCTCCAAATAAATAATTAGTAATATTTCGTTAGAAGTTGAATTGTTGTGTTTAATGTCAACTGAACCCAACCTGGTTTATCATCAGCTTATAACATACGCCGCAATGCGCAAAGAAATATATTGATTAAAATGCATTTTGTCTTGCATTTATCAGGAACAATTCATTGCAAGCATGTTGAATGATGCTGTACTAATATTATTTTAACACTACTTACGCCGTTAGGTCAAGACAATAAATTATAGGCGGCCTGAACAAATCCTGACAATAGATTGACCACTTTACAAAAAGAACTACTTAGGTACGTAGTCATAAGGAAAAAATATCGCTGCAGTATTTGTTTTGTAGAGTTTAGATTACGGTCGCTTCTGATAATCTGCCTCAATCGGTTGGCTCGGTGCAGTTCCACAGCTAAATACGGCGTTGAGACCACGAGAAATTACTTGTGGTGTTGTAGTTACTTACTTGTACTACCAGTTTGGTATACCGTATGTATACTAGTAGGCATAGAGTATATTATAGACATACTGAGACAAGTAGGTGACCATGAGAGATTATCTAGATTTCGTTCTCTTTCTTCTGCATAATATATACAGAGTATATACGACGGTATGATATTAAATGCAATTACGTATAGTATGTGATATTATAAAGCGAGACAAAGAAAGATCAACTAAATACCTTCAATGGTTTAGATACAGGACTACTTTTTTAATTTCTTTATTTCTTAACACTCTGTAAGTACGTCAAACGGTCACTGACTTAAGTCATAATGAGGTCTTATTTCACGTCGAAGGATAAACGTTGGCGCTGATTACAGGTCAGTAAACTTGTCATAACAAATGGTGTATTAGTAGGTAATTATTGGTGTTTCTAGATCTAAACAGATCTAGAAACACACAATAATTACCATCTATTCAAATACGCTCTATTCAAATACTCTCTATTCAAATACTCTCTATTCCAATACTCTCTATTCAAATACTCTCTATTCAAATACTCTCTATTCGAATACTTACTTATCTACTTAATCTTACTAGATCTAGAAACTCGCAATATTACCTCCTATTAAAATACTTACTCATTACTACATAAAGTGTAATTAGATGATTAGTTTATAACAAAAGCAATTTAATAACATTGTGTGTGGTTCTGAGCTACACAAACAACGTGATCTACTTGTTAAGAAACATGACCTAAAATATTAATATGCCTGCATTCACACTACCTAAATGAATGCAGTTAATCTGCGTGTAACTATTTACTTGCAAGGAACAACATACATACTTAAATAAATATACAAAAAAAAACATTAATATCTTGTTTATTTTTTATTGTACAAATTATAATACTAATAGTACCTACTTACTAATAAAATACAAGATAAATATAATATTTTACAGATAATCAGACTTACACATTTTTTACAATTTCTATTAACTAAATCATTACTCATTAGTCTCGTTTAATATGTTGTCGTAATCATTACTTACCAAGTATTTATATTCACGTTTGCATCGTCGGACCCAGTTTCATCGCATGAGTTACCTTCCTAATCATGTATTGTTATTCTTATCAAGTGGCGGATATATCCAGCTTCCTTACGCTGGATAAATGATTTGTTTTTCAAACTTTTCGGTTTTGCTATTCTTTTCTTTTTCAATTTAGACTCCCCGGCAGTCTATTTTGCAGTTGATTTTCTTGACATGATTTCGCGGATACTTCAGTGTACCAACTCCTTTATCTTGAGCAAAATAAAAGGGATTGGGAATTGAGTTATCATCTCCTATCAGATTCTGCACGAAAAGAAGAAGTTTTTATAAATAAAACAGTACTTACATAATGAATAAGCTACATATAAATGATTTATGTATGACTGGACGTGGCCCGTTGCTCTATTGGTTAATGACTCTCACTGCTAAGCCAGAGATGGTCGGTTCGAGTCCCACATAGGAAAAATCTTTGTGTGATGAGCACGATTATTTGTTTTGTGTTTGGGTGTAGTTCAGATAACCATGTCTGAGTTGTCCGAATAAAACTTCATTACTTCAAACTTACCTTACGTAAAGTAGTTTTTTCCTCCTCTTCTTCGTTATTCGAAAACAATGTTTTCTTCACGTTTCTTATATTATCTAAAACAGGGCTGTAGGATGGTGAGTGTGACATTGTTCTGAAATAAATAAACGAAACGCACAATTTATAATCATTATAATATATAACTTCAATGTAATATGTACCAGTAGCATTTTAAATAAAAGTACCTACTTCAGATTATATTATGTAGGAAAATATATAACGATGCACTTTGCTCATTTGTGATTGGGATGCCGAATTGAAATGAGATTTGTTTTATTTTGTCCTTCTTATATACTTATTTGTCATTGAAATATCTATATAGTTGATAATCCAATATTTTGATATACATCACATAATTGGTTCAGCAAAATAGTACTCTCTCTCTGATGGATTGGTACTTTTTATAATTCAACACTAACATCAAAGATCTTTATGTATGTTTGTTTGTTGAAGTTTTTCTCATACAGTCTTTATAATAATAGTCAAAAAGTAAAGTCTTAAAGATTTAATACTAGTAGATACTTACGTATTTGCAGCGAACATACATTACATAAATGATCCGGCGCAATAGGACTCCCCGATGGATTGATGCTTTGTTTTATTAATTCAATACTAACATCAAAGATCTGTATGCATGTGTGTTTGTTGAATATTTTCTTATAGATTCGTCATGTTATTAGTCAAAAGTAAAGTCAGGATAAATAATAGTATAAGATCGTATTGGCAGCATTCGATATTTTTTTTTTACACATAACGCCATCTAGACCCAAAGTAAGCATATATTAATAGCTTGTGATATGGGTTCTAGGATGCGGATAAATATACTTATGTACTTTTTTTTTATAAATACATACATATTACACATAGAAACGCCCCGCCCAAACACCATTTATTTAGACTTTAATAGGTGATATCTAGGGTTGCGAATGAAATTAAATTAAGATTGTGTATTGTAAGCATTTTCTTTATTACTCGCATTTGACTAAGCATTTTTTATGACATACTTTCTATCCATACTTGGGATAAAATGACGTAGCATTGAGGGTATGTATATACAACTTGTGGTACCTGGATCATCATTATATGTTCTTTTAAGCCAGCAACAGCATCGAGCAGCTTAAATGTGAGTATTATCTTTAGTTTATTTAAAATAGTATTGTCTATGAACCCATGTATTTTAATGAATTAAATTAAAGACTTAAATTATATTATTCAAGATGAATTACCGTCACGATTAGGACCAATTTAGGTATCTATGCAATTACCTTAATAATGTTACTAATAATAATTAATATTATAAGTTATTACTTAATTAGATATTATCTATTCTCTTCACAGTTCTACATCAACGCCGCGTGTAGCAACGAATGGACCTACCTACCTATCGCCAGCATCAGCCGGCACCAACAACAAGACGTCTTATAAAATGTAAGCTTCATTTAGTAGTCTTATAACGACATAATAATGTGATATTTGAAATAAATAGATCTAATCATTCACAAACTATATTGAGCAGCCTAAATGTTAAAATGTGAATAAATATAATGCATTTCTGCCTATCCTTCTGGGACACAGGCGTAAAGCGTTTCAATGTGTATTAAACTATTAATTCATGCATGTTTATCATATTTAAAATACAATTATTATATAATTTTACTACATGAACAGATAGCAAGAATTTAACTGTTCTAAGATAAATTAATGATTTTTTTCGAGTGTATAATGTACTTTTGTAGTCTAAACAGTTTAAATATTCATTGTAAACATAATACCTCTCGTAAATATATTGAAGTGATGTTAGATTTAAATTATGCTACGTTCATATCCACTCACGTGCTTTTGGTAGCTATTGTTACCAAGCGAATTTCGCTTGTATTGCTTGTGGTAACTGTAGCTACCAAGAGGATTGCGTTCCGTTTTTCGGCTCTATGTAGATTTTAAGTATCGTTCTGTGGACCAAAGTATGGTTAATTTAAAGTTCGTTAGTTAGGCAACGCCGTGAGTGTGAATTTGAACGTTATCTGTGGGCACATTTTTTATGACAAGTGTTTTAAAGTTTGGTGTTTGGACGCCATTGGTTTCGTCGTGACCTATATTTGGAAAAATGCCGTAAGTACTTTGTACTTTATATTTTTGTAAGTGAAATACATCAAAATAATCTCTGTTTATTGCTCTATTTAATTTTACATTAATATAAAACGATATTGGTAAATTTATATAAAACAAAATATTTCCAAATTATTATACGCTAGTTCTGATCACGAGTGACAGTTTTGAAGCGGCTTAATCGTAATATTATTAAATAAAATAGATTTTTTTGTATGAAATGTTATAATATAGTTATTAATATTTAATTAAAACATAATATTATAGAGAAATCCTTTTGTTTTTACATAGGATGAGCAAATTAGGATGCGTACTCGTAAGTAAACAAACCTATAGTTCATGTGTGTCGCTGTGGTTACCAGAAGCACTTTAGTTTTGTATGGTATAAGGCCCTCTACAAACTTATTTTTTTATTTGTTTTAATTGTTTTAAATTTTTTTACGATGACTTAAAGGCAACTGGGTCATGCTTTTTTCATGATACTTGTTTTGTTATATAGTATCATATTTCATTCTTAAACCGTTTTAGCGTCGTTCCATTTTTATGTTCTTGTTTAATTTTTTTATTTAGGATAACATAATTATTTTTTTACAATAGTAATAAAAATTAGTAATTTTTTTTCTCTCTGATACTTGAGGATTTTTCTCTTTTTCATTTTTATCCGTTAAGATTAGGTGAGTTGAGTAGAATATGGGTTAATGATGGTTGGTGATTGTGTTATTTATTGATGGGTGCCAATTAAATGGTGATCAGTTCTAGTAAGCGTATACATATATTATTTTGGTTTGCTTATTTTTATGTTATTTTCAGTAATAGACAACAAAAGAAAGGACAAAGTAGGGGCCAACCTAGGCGACGGGTAGGGAGGCGGGGAAAATGGAAACGCCAAAAATAAATTCAGCGCTCACTTCTACCAGATGCGCCTCCCAGTAAGCGGTAAGCCGTCTCGGTTAGAAATATTTTACTACCTATTTAATATCATAAAAATTTTAATGATTTCACTTAGGTAATGTCATTGTTTTAGAAAATATTCGCCAATCCGAGTCGACTATCGGTTGTAGGAAGGTACGCCAATTACCTCACCACCTTCTAACTGCAGCTGCAGGGAAATCATGTAAATTATATGCACTTTATTATTATATATACTTTTTTGAAAAAAAGACATACGTAACTTATTTTAACTATCCTTTGCAGGAAAATGGAAGCCAAGGGAATGCTTACCATTTTATTGGAGAAGGCAAAACCAAAAACGCCGGGTGCGTTTGGTGTAAGAAAAGTCGCAAAATATATTTGCAAACAGTGCCATGTGGCGCTCTGTTTGCAACTAGTTTTCGAGGAATCTCACACGGTAGAATGATAAGTTGAATGTTATATTTAATTTGTATGTTTTATTTTATTAATTTTAATAGTGAGTTTTATTTTATTACGAGTATAATTATTACCCTTCAAATCTTTGTATTTATCTTCTTAAATAATTTTAAGATAAGATGATTTAAGCTTAATTCATTTTACAGTTTATTTTTATGTATTATTATTGTTTTTTAATTGCCTCTGTTTACGGACTGCTATCCTACTATTTATTTTTATTTAAGGTGGTCTTAATTTAAAAAAAAAATGTTAATTTAAATTAAATATTTTAATATATAATACGTACCTACAACTATGTTTAATCGTAAGTATGTAGGTAATTATTATTATTACTTATTATAGTAGGTACCTACTATAATAAGTAATAATAATATATTAATAATAATAATAATAATAATTGTTTATTCAGATATAAATCCATTAAAATATTATTTCTATAAAAAATGTCGTTTTACTATTAAATAATATTTTTAAGTAGAAAATGTATTACTTAATAAATATTTTTTTACAAACAATATGTTTTATTAAATCCGATTACTTAAACATTCTGTTACGCTAATTTGCAAAATAATAGTGTTAGTTAGTAGAGTCTAGTGTGTAGGTGGCCCTTAGGTGGCAGCCATATTGCTCTCCGCGCCGCGCGTTCAAGGACACCAGAAGTGTAAGGAGCGAAATTTTGGTTTTCTGAACGTAGTTGTTTTTAATAATTTATAAAAAATATAATTAATTATTGTCATAATAAGCATGTTGTTACTAACTAGGGAATGTGTTCTTTGTATTAACTATATTTTTTAAAGATATGAATAACTCTGGTTGCTTAAAATCTGTTTACAAAGATGTCACTATTATGCTAGAACAATTGGGTGCGTTTTTGTTTTTTTATTATCACAATACTATTTTTCTAAAAAGTCATATATGTTTTTACTGAATCCTTATGCCAAGAAATGCACCGTTATAACCCAGTATATATTTTTGTCCTACGGGTACTATATTTGCCATAGAATAAGCATGAAGATTGCGTAATGTTTAATATCGGAATGCGGTGTTTGGGAAAATAGTGGCCGTATTCAACATTTATTTTAACCTATTTTATTTAAGTTATGTACGTAATAAAAAATAGGTGGAAAGTTTAATTAATATTTGTCATAATTATCACAAAAAAAACATATGTTATCGATTTAGATTTCGTAAAAAAAATTTTTTTCTTAATAACTTCTTAGTTCAACTTGTGTTTTAACTTCCTGCATTTTTACAAATTATTATATTAAGTGCTATTCTCAGAAACTACTTAAAATAAATGATTTATTCCTTTAACTATTCAAATCAGTCATTAGTTTTACGGATAACCTCTTGAAACGATCGTAAATTAAGTTTTATTACGGTCATGCGCGCCGGCGCCCGATGACATTTTTTCGTGAGCACTATGCAAGTGTTTTTTTCGAAGCGCGGGCACGTGAGTGGTTATACTTACAAGATAAATTAATAACACTTTAAAGTATTTATTATGATAATAGGTAATATACTTTTTTCATTTAATGTTATAATATTATCATTTGAATAATATGCATAAAATAGGCATTAAGTACTGCTTTAAAGTGTTGTTTAAGCTTTGAGGTTTAGAAAATGTCGAAGTGGTATATCTAATTATACTTTATCTTTTATAAAATAGGTATTCATTTAACATTACATATGTACATTTCAGGTCGCATCACGGAAATGCCAAAGCATTGTTTCCGTCATCTGACGACGAAGTTCAACGGCCATCTGAACCTATAAAGATATCAAAAAAGAGACAACCGCCGACAGAAGCGGAACCAAGTACATCAGCGACGGCTTCCACCTCTGATCATGCCTCTTCCTCGAAGAAGAAGAAACACCACATTAGGCCGATCGTTCAAAAGAAGCTGACTGTTCGCGACATCTTTGACAGCGACAGTGAAGATGATAATGATGTCGAGAAACAGCTGCCCTCTCCCCGTAAACCCATTCCCCCCCCTACAATCTTATACTGGGTGGCGCAAAAGTACTGGCACTAAAGAAAATACTTTTTTTTTTTATATATGACATTTTCTGTCATTCTGTTGTTGAAAATTGTGTAGAGAACAAATGTAAAATACACTGAAAATAAACATGGACCGTTTTACTCCCCAAGAACGTGGAATAATTGTGTCAATGTTCTTACGGAATAATTCATCAGTGATAAGAACACAACGTGAATTTCGTCGACGATTTCCCCACCGTCCGGCACCGA
This sequence comes from Parascotia fuliginaria, assembly GCA_963082885.1. Lineage (NCBI taxonomy): Eukaryota > Metazoa > Arthropoda > Insecta > Lepidoptera > Erebidae > Parascotia > Parascotia fuliginaria. The sequence continues at coordinate 10,135,165 of OY720184.1, forward strand.
TTGGTCGCACAATTCGACGCTTTGCCACACGCCTTGAAGCAACTGGCTCAACATTGGATAGACCTAAGTCTGGGAGACCAAGAACAGGCCGTTCAGCTGAAAATATCGATGCTGTGCGCGAAGATTTGGAAGAGTGTCCAGAAACATCAACGAGGCGACGTGCCACGCAATTGGGCATTTCCAGACGGACCCTGCAGCGTATTTTGGTGAAAGACTTAAAGATGTTCCCGTATAAAACTCAAATGACTCATCAGCTGCTGCCTGCTGACCACCGAGCTCGTCTAGATTACTGCCAGCGCGTCATAAACCTCAACCTTGAAGAGGATGATTTTCCTTCAAAATTGGTTATGAGTGACGAAGCGCATTTCCATCTCTCAGGGCATGTCAATAAGCAGAATACTCGGTTCTGGGGCACTGATAATCCGCGCATTATTCAAGAAACACCTCTACACCCACTAAAAGTTACTGTATGGTGTGGCATCTGTGTTGACAGAGTGATCGGACCCTATTTTTTCGAAGACGCTGGAGGCAATGCGATTACTGTCACTGGAGAACGCTACAGAACCATGTTACGTGAGTTTTTGATACCCAGTTTGGACGAATTGGGGCTGGAGCACATCTGGTTTCAACAAGACGGCGCTACGGCACACACAGCGCGCGACACTATGGACTTAGTGAGGGACGCTTTTCCAGGCCGAGTTATCTCTCGTTTTGGCGATTTGCCTTGGCCTGCAAGATCACCCGATCTGACCAGTCCAGACTTCTTTCTTTGGGGTTTTTTGAAATCTCGGGTGTATGTGAACAAGCCACAGACTCTCGCAGCTCTAAAAGAAAACATTCGTCAAGAAATAACGAACATATCGCAGGAAGTGTTACGGCAAGTTATGCAAAATGTCATAAATAGGGCTCAAATGTGTATCAACTCTGGAGGTCACCATTTAAAAGACATCATCTTTAAATCCTAATGGTACGAAATTTAATGGCACAAATATACATTTAAAAAAATCTAAATCTAGTTTTCTAATTTAGAAAAAATGTTATAGCTGAACCAAATAGGGTCTTTACTTTTGCGCCACCCGTTATTAACAGAAGACTTGCCAATGGACATTCTTGTTAAACAATTGAAAATAAAAAAGGAACACATTTTATAGAGTTAAAAGTCTATAGTTGTGACGAAATTGAAAAGGTGCAACCCATGAACAGGTGGCGTCATGCCATTGTCTGTGTCAAAAATCGCACTAACCAGAAGTCAGACACGTGGCAGCACCTTAATAATTTTATAACTGCGACTCGAAAGGAGTTCAGAAATTGTCCGGTTCAATTTATAATTATTATTAAGTACGTGCCTATTGATTTTTGATTGATTAAGTACTTGATTTCTCTTTTTATTGTTTAATCATATTATAATCATTTTGTATTGACCCATTTGTATTATTCAACTATAACTATGTGTGACATTATCTACTTAAGCAATTTACAATAAAATTTTCTTTAATAACGATTGTGTTCTATTTTTCTTTACAGTTACACGACCCTCCTCTGCAAGCTATGATTTGTTGAAATGTGTATACTGTCAAATTGAAATACCGAAGAACCAATATCAATCTACAACAACAGCTTCAGAGAAAATGATGAAATCAGAATTCTCATCCATCAGCAAGACATATACGTGCTACCATCCGCCAGTTCAGTTTACATTGAAGGGCAAGCAAACTTTCCGGTAAAGATGAAAATCCGCTTAAGAAAGCTGCTACGTTTACTAACAACTCAGTTATGTCTTTATTTCAAGACATCAGATACGAAATTAATGGTATTGAAATAGACCGTATTAAAAATTCAGGCATAACGTCAACGATAAAATCATACATTTCATTAAATCATCATCAGATCCTGGCTTCCTTATCATAGTACCACCCTTGGAATATCTCCTTTCCAACAAAAATAGAACCATCAAAATCAGTTCATAAACGCTAAAGTTATCCGCAAACACACACATATATATAATACTAATTCGACCATATATATATATATATATATTGGGTCGAATTGAGAAACCTCCTCCTTTTTTTGAAGTCGGTTAAAAACAACAAATTCAAAGATAGATCGCAAACTCGAACACTGTGAAGTTACCAACGTAACGTAATGTTTTTGAACTCTCAATATTACCCGTACGAACCTTTCTGAGAACAAATTTAGTAGATATATTATACGAAATGTATGTAAAATTTTGTCAGTCCTTCTACAACACCCTACCAGATCCCTTGCTTGATATAAATATCTTTAAAGAAAAGGCTCCTCTTTTTATCTTAGATTGTTCAAGGCAAAACGACAGTTTCAAAACGGGTCCAGTAGACGTATGCTTAGAATTTGAGTGTTCAAGTCTACCAGATCACACTACTGCATACTGTTTAATTATAAACGATTGACTTGTTGAATACAAGCCTCTAAGTAACATAGTGCGCAGATTATCATGACTGCCATTGTCGATGTTCAAGGTTTTAAAACAGAAGCAAATGAATTTAAAAAAATATATGTGTTGCTTATAAGGGCACCATTCATTCCCATTTTACGATTTGACTAAACAAGAACGTCGACAAGTAAGTTGGAATTAATGTATTAGGAAGATTCACTGGGATGAAGGAATTGTACCTTACTCAAACTATCAGAATTTAGCTAAAATATTTTAAGAGATAAATGTGTTTATACGAAAGGTTCCGAAAAAGTACTGTGGCTAAAGAATATCTATACTTATACAAAAAATGTAACCGATCGCTGTCTGTACATGGAAGATATATGAGAAAAAAATTATTGGGGCTTTTATCAACGCAAATAGAATCCAAATCAATGATTGTTACAATTTTTGTCTGTTTGTCTGTTTGTCTGTTTGTCTGTGCGTTTGTTCACGCTAATCTCAGAAACGGCTTATCCGATTTAGATATGGTTTTCACTAATACATTGTGGTAAGCTTCACTTAACATTTAGTGTTTGTTTCATGTCAATCGGTTCATAAATAAAATTAAAATATAAAGAATCAGGTCGAACATTTGTTAATTTACTACGAAATCTGATAGAAACAGAGACTTTAACAGGTTACGGAATAGCTGATAGCGTTTTTATTTTTCGGATTCCTCTCATTCTAAACAATCTTCCGTTTAGTTTTAAATGAGTCCAGTTTCCAGTGAGCCTGTTTCGCGATGACAATTAATAAAGCCCAAGGCCCAATTGAGACAATTTTTATAATTCAAAAACGAGCAGTGCGATCTATTTACAATTTGGGCCCTAGGGTTTCACTAAGAGAGATTTTTAAAGAAATAGGTATTCTGACGGTGGCGTCTCAGTATATCTTCGCCAATATTATGTTTATCAAGAAAAATATAGACTTGTATTCCAGAAACTGTGACATGCACTCTGTGAATACTCGAGGTAAACATAAATTAGTTGGTACATATTATCGCCTACATAAAGTAAACAACTCATTTGCGGGTCTAGGTGTACGTTTCTATAACAAATTACCCATTGACATTATGAATCTACCCCTACAAAAATTCAAACAAGCTGTTAAAAACCGCCTTATTCTAAAGGGTTATTATACTATTAATGATTATTTAAATGATAAAGCAGCATGGGTATAGTTGCTCGTTTAATGCAAGATTAATGTTATATTGATTATTATTGTTGTAGCTATATTGACTATTATTATCATTAAGTATATTGATATTTTGTATTTGAAATTTTATTTTGGAATACTTCTATTTAAATAAAAATTTCCTTATAATTTTATTTTAACAGAGGTGGATTTAGAGGGATGAAATTAGGGATGAAATATTCTATACAAAGATCTTTAGCTTTTGAAGCTAGCGACTTGAAATTTACAGGGAGGGGGAGGGAGGGAAAGGAGAGAGGAAAAGGAGAGAGGAAAAGGAGGAATTGAGGAGAAGGAGGAAGGGAGGGGAAACTGAGAGGGAAGTGATGGGGAAGTAAGAGGAAAGTGATGGGGAAGTGAGGGGGAAGTGAAAAGGAAGTGTGGGGGAGATGCGGGAGAAGTGAAGGGAAAGTCAGGGAGAAGTCAGAGGAAAGTAAGGGGAAAGCCAGGGAGAAGTGAGGGAGAAGTGAGGGGAAAGTGAGGACAAGTGAGGGGAAAGTGACTGGAGAAGTAACGAGGAAGTGAAGGGAGGTGAGGGGAAATTGAGGGGGAAGTGAAGGGGAGTGAGGGGCAGTGAGGGGGAAGTGGGAGGGAAGTGAGGGGGGAGTGAGGGGGAGTGAGGGGAAGTGAGGGGTGAATGAGGGGACAATGAGAGGAAAGTGAGGAGGAAGTGAGGGAGACGGTAGAGGAAGGGAGGGGGAAGGAACGCGGAAAGTAAGGAGTTCTCGAATGGTGGAAAAAGGGAGGGGAAGGGATAGAAAGTGATAGGAAGGGAGAGGAAAGTAGGAAAAGGAAGGAGAAGGAAGGCGGAAGAGAGGGGAAAGCAAGGAGGCAAGGTAGAGGGAAGTGGAGGAAAGGGCAAGAGATGCTAGAGGAGGGGCAAGGGATGCTGAAGGAGGTGAAGAGGAGAAGGGGGAGGAAAGGAGAGGAAGGAGGAAACTGTGTGAGGAAACTGAGAGTGGAGAAAAAGTGCAAAGGTTATTGTAGTGAAAATTTGCCTTTGTGTATTGTATATTGATTTACGAGGGATATCTTTAGGTAGGTGAATGAGGATTTGTATGAATAGGAGATTAAAAATAGTATGAAAAACAGTATTTAAACAATATAAAAATGTCTATTGGAAAAAACGACATTCACGCGAGCGAAGCCCAAAAGGTCACTCACTCACTTATCACGAAATCTCAGAAACAACAAGTGCTAGGAATCTCAAACTTTGCATTGTCATTTCTGTTAGAATATAGGTGCTCACTTAGACAGAATTTTGCGAAATCCATCCCCTAAGGGGGTATAAAAGGGTGGCAAAGTTTGTATGAAACTTCTATAGTTTTTATAGTGGGATTACCAAATTACTAGAAAATACTCTTTTTTTAATATTCAGAAACCACCCTTATTAAATGGGCAAATAAGAGTCGCAAGTTGGTGTGAAAGTGGTTTGTCAGTTTTAGCGGTAGCGGGTTTAAACTGGATTCGCCATAGAGACGGATAATACTGATAGAATGGACGATTGCCATAAAATCAGGCACGCAATATTCTCATAGAGGCACCCATCTGAATTTTCACGCGAACGAAGTCGCGGGCAACAGCTAGTTTTAAATAATGATAACAGTGTAAATAATTTAGAAGAGAAAGGTTGCCCAAGTTTGTTAAGTTTGTACAAACAATATGAACATTATCACGATTTGTATAGTTGTATTTATCATGATTCAATATGTGCTCTAAAAAATGTTTTGTGTCTAAATAAATAAGTAGTGTATTAACAATAAACTTTTGTATTAAATACTTTCTTGTTTTATTTATACCTTACTAATATTATAAAGAGGTAAACTTTGTGACATTGTAGGGGGATCTACTTAACCAATTTTGAAAATCCATGTTATTTATCATGTTAACAGCTAGTTAGCAAATAAAAAGATAATTCTCCAATTTAATTGGTAATTCAGAATATAAAAAATCACTAATAAGTACATACAAATTGTTGACACATGTTTCGTTCAATAAGTATTAAATGTATGAATGTATGAACCTGAGACAGACTAACTGCACCTACGTAGTTACTACGCGAGTTTCTTGATCTAGTAAGACTGAGTTGGTAAGTAAGTATTCGAATAGAGAGAGTATTTGAATAGAGTTTATTTAAATAGAGAGAGTATTTGAATAGTGAGTACTTGTATAAAGAGAGTATTTGAAGAGAGAGTATTTGAATAGATGGTAATTATTGCGTGTTTCTAGATCTGTTTAGATCTAGAAACATCAATAATTACCTACTTGTATTGCTTTGTTACTACTAAAATATTATTTATTTTGATATAAAATTTAAAATTTTTGTTTTTCGTCAATTCATTTTTGTGATTAATTTGAAATCATTTTATGGATTAGTAACAACTGCCTTTTCATTTAATATCAAACCGTCGTATACACTCTGTATATGGCAAATGACCGAACCAATGGGTTAGCTATTTTTGCTGGCGTTAAGTGTAAATATAAAATTTTATTGGTAGTTTTATATGCAGACATTATTTTTCTCTATAATTTCGTATTAATAAAACGCAACAAAGCCGGTTTTGATAGAGATAGAGGTTTGCACGAAATATGACGGTTTTTGGGTTTTTGAGCTTCAGTTCTTGAAAGCCGTTCGCAATTGACATGACAAAGTAACCACAACAACAAGAAATGTCTCGTTTCAATATTTATTATATTAATGAAATATTGGTTAATTACTGGTTGCATTGTATCATCGAAAACATAATCATATTACTACTTACACAATAATATTAATAATTATTAATATGAAATAATGCTTGAATCATACGAAGTGATGAAAAAATTTGTGCGTTGGAAAACGTTGTGCTATGAAAAAAAAACCTAAATACTGAGGTATTAAGTGTTATTTAAAAAATAGGGGCACTTCTTTTAAGCAACAAAGCGATTTGATCAAACAATAAATGAACTAAAATAAAACTGAATAGATTTACGATAATATGATGATTTTTTGTGCAAGTCAGACGCGTATTGAGCACGCGTATCTCTGGTTGCAGTATCTACAATACTCGTAACAGCTTTCGGGTTAGATATACATCTATATTATTATCTACATCTAGGTACACTAATATTATAAAGAGGAAAGATTTGTATTTTTGTATGCAACGAATAAACTCAAAAACTACTAGACCAATTTCAAAAATTCTTTTACCATTAGAAAGCTACATTATCACTGAGTACCTTAAATAGACTATACTTTATCCTCGTACTCCCACGGGAACGTAAACCACGCGGTTTAAAACCGCGTGACTTCCGCTAGTACTATTTATCTATAGCGAAAGAGTTTGTGTAAACGCGTTGATCTCTGGAACTACCAGTTGCATTTGAAAAAATCGTTGTGTATATGATAGCCCAGTTCTCGAGGAAGGTTATCGGCAATGTAACATCACGCTCCTGGCAACGGGAGCAGAGCAGTATGCAAAGACGCGGGTAAAACCGCATCGTGGAAAGCTTGTACCCACATACTTATATGAAAGCACGTAGTTGCTGGTTGCATTTGATTAATCACTCTTTGAGAAAACACTTTTGCGTGCGTAATTTCCTAGGTCTAAAGGCCTCAGTGATGCAGATTCAGCCAGTCACCATTAAAATACTATGTCGTGAAAAATTTAGATGAGTGAGACACATGGGTTTACAGACGATTTCAGCTAAACTCTGAGAAATTATGTCCAACGAAGAATATTATGACGAATATATATTATTCTCCACCCCACCACCTTAAGTAAATTCTGCAATAATGTATTTTTTTTAAATAATTTGATCTAATTTTCATTTTAGATCGGCTAACTCAAGAATGAAACGCGATGAGTCCGTGAGAAGCTTAAGACAGCACCGTGGATCATTTGGGAGACAAACCTCTATCGGGTGGCGACAAAACTCTCTTACTATCACACAGCTCGCAAGTACTACTGCCTACCTCACTGAAAAAGCCTTATTAGACAAAACGTAAGTATTACTAGCAACTTTTATAAACTTAGAGTTTGCACTACTTTATTGTTAGGTAAGATAAAAATTAAGTAGGTACAACTGTTAACATCATAAAAAGTAAAGTAGGTACACAAGCTGTCTGTCAGTCACTACTGCTGAGTGAGTTTCAAATATTTTCGGAGCTTTAGGAACGAATCTTACTCATGTAGGTACAATCATTACGTATTTTGACGACTGTGGTGTGGCGGTAGAACAATCAACTGCTAAGTCAGGTGTCGCGGGTTTGTTTCTCGCTCAGTGCAAATGTTTGTGTGCATGGACATGACTATTTTCATTGGTCTGGGTATATCTATATATAACAAGCTGTTACCCGCAGTTCCACCCGCGTGAATATGCGGTTATCGAATTTTTAAACAAAGTTTCAAACCTTTTTTTTTTGTGTGAAATGCATTACGCATACGCACTACGCGCTCTGACTAATACTAATATTATAGTATGGATATGTATGTATTTACAAAAAAATATATATGTCAAGTATATTTATCCGTATTCTAGAACCCATAATCACAAGCTACTATGGGTCTAACGCTAATATTATACTGTAAACAATAATTATTAATATTAATTATGGCTAACGCTTTGGTCTTACGATCGTAGTTCGAAGGACAAGTTTAAATTCGAAGCATGGTGTAATTATACATAATTATGTATACTTATATTTAGTATGAAAGAAGTAAACAAATGGAAGACCTAGAGGCCAGTTCGTGTGCTATTTGCAGAGTCTTGGCCAAAGGACGCTTAACATCAAAAGTTTCTGTGTTTGGGTGAAGATCTTTTGCCGGAGATTTCGTCTATAAAAATTGAAGATGTTTTAAATGGGCCAAGTTTTCTATACCATCAGTACTGGTAACAACATCAGCAGAAGTGGTAGCTATTAATATGACGTTAGTTTAACTGTTTCTAGCTTATGATGCTTTTAAGCAATTTATAAAGCTTGACTGACGGCTTTAATCGAAATATTGTGTCGCATTTATATTTTACTTCGGCTTAGCATGTCTGGTTCAGACAAGCGATAGAAGACAACAAATCATTTTTAAAGCTGCTTAAACAAATTTTTCGAGATATTTTATTTAAAAATTATCATTCGTCGTCGTTGGAGTAAAGAAAATGGTAATTTCCTAAAGAAATCGTTATATTTTTTTTTTAACTTTTATGTTGTAGGAAGTTCTGTGCAATTTTTGGATTTCTCGATCTCATATTTCGCTGATATTCCAATATCATCTTCTTTTATACGTGCATGCTTGTTAGAACTACAATACAAAAACAGTCTTAGCGACTGCTTCCAGGCCAGCTGCTTCATTGTCAAACGTTTATTTGATGCCGTTTGCCGACTTGATAGATCTGAAAACACATATTACAGATTTTTGTTTTTTTTTATCGCTGACAGTGGCAGACGAGCAAACAGCCCACGTGATGGTAAGTGGTAATTGTCGCTCATGGGCGTAGGGTTAGAGTCTCTGCGAAGCCGCTGCCTACCGTGAAGGGAGTGGGGTATGTGAAAAGATTGAGGGGAGTGAGGAAAAAGGAAAGGAGGGAAATTTGACCTCCGGTGCTCTCACTCACGGAACGAAACGCAATAGTAGGGATACTACTACTCTTACGTCGATCTTACGGTTTACGAACTTTCGCTTGAATTTGGAAAGGGCTGCTTCCGACGTCTGAGAATAAAGCAGCAAACTATAATCGTTCTCTTTGATATTATACCATTACCGATTGTTATACCATTACCATCAATATATTTTAGTTCTATGATCAATCTGGCGCCAAACCACTTTTTGTTTCTGTTTAATCGAAGTCTTTATTACATCTCATTTTAACGTACCTCTATCTACGTTTGTTGTACTATCTACCATTTTCTTATTTGGTCAGTTTATTGCTGAATTCTCAAAATTCAAAAAAAAAAATTCATTCTCAAAAAAATTCTCCGCGTGTGCCTTCTCAAGCTAGCTCGCTGTTAGTTCGAGTAACAGATTTTTTACAACGCAATGATTCCAACACTCATATCGTGTTTTCTTTTTTAGTAAAGAAGAAGAGAAGCTAGCTGCAACACCAGTTTCTTTTGCAAAATTAGTAAGTATATTTAACTAGTTTGCCGTGGCGCGGTTTCACGCACGCTAAGTTACATCTTTGGTTATTGTTCTGCTCCCGTCGCCTTTAGCGTGATATTATATAGTCTTTCTCAAGAACAGGACTATCAAACTCAAAAAGAATTATTCAAGTCCGACGGGTAGTTGCAGAGATTAGCGCGTTCAAACGAATAAATTCTGCCGCCCTATTATTTATTATTTATTTTCTTATTTTACATGTAACTTGACAAATAAATATTATAATATATTGCTTCTCTACATCATCATTTTAAGTGATTCGAAGTAATTGTGACTTTACCTACTGACTGATGTAAAATCAGTAGATCTGCAAATATTTATTGTTATTAGTCTTAGTTTATATCCATTAATTGCCTTTGCTAACAAGATTTGTCTTAAAAATATTATATTTCCTTCACAGTATAGATATGCGACACCATGCGAGCTGTTTCTGCTGTTCATCGCAGTGATATTCGCTTCCATAAACGGGCTGTTTGTGCCCGTGGGTGTGATCATATATGGCGAGTTCACTGCATTGCTCATCGACCGGACGGTCATGGATGGGTCCTCGAGCGAAACGTTGACTATAGCGCTATTCGGCGGTGGCAAAATACTGTAAGTTTGTACAAGCAGATTTAAGACTAATATCTAACATTTTCATTATATTAATAATATCACATCAACTACACAACGCTATTAAACAGTCTCTTGACATTGCACTTATATTCGCCATTTGTATACATTTATAGTAGGATATACGACCTACTTACCTCGCAAAAGTCTCGGGATCGATCCCCAGGTTGAGATGGAATTGTTACAGGCTCGCTTCTTTGTTACATGAAATTCAACTTAGCTGGGGAAACATAGGTGTTATGTTAAACTTTGACCTAAGAAAAAATTATATCGATGTAAAGCATCTGATCATTCCGCATTTTCAATTTTTTTCGCAGAACAAACGCAACGAGAGAAGAGAACAGAGAAGCATTGATTGACGACTCGAAAGCATTTGGTATTGGATGTACGGTGTTCTCAATCGGACAGTTTATCGCCGGATGTATCAGCGTCGACTTATTCAACTATATCGCGCTAAAACAGGTATTTAATACCTCGCTTTAAATTAATTTAAGCTTGTGACCACAAATCAGGTACAAATCAAATTCAGGGTAGGCAGGTCCGTCACAAGGTGAACTGAAAACCTTATAAGAATGGCGGGCAACCGATGGATCGGATCCAAACCGATCACTATGCTTGATAAGGAAGGATGAAGCATTTGCGACCGCAGTAAGATAATATTTAATAAACAAATGCTGACCTTTCCTAGTCCTTATAACTCGCCTCTAGTTCTTAATAAATACGAGTGTCAAAAGTCAAGCATTCATTGTAATAAATTTCAGATTGACAGAGTAAAGTTATTGTTTCTCCGTGCGGTTATTCATCAAGACATCACCTGGTACGACATGAACACATCTATGAACTTTGCCACCAAAGTTTCAGAGTAAGCACCTAAAACTATTTATCGAATAATTAAAAATAAAAGCGTGGTCTGAGTTTCTTGCTAGTTCTTCTCGTGCCTTTACCTTGTGAGCGAACTGGCTGTAGGTTATTTTGGACGTTTTTTTTTTGTTATTTTGACGTTAGTATATAATATGTGTTAGGTTCTAACGAAAAACCATCATCATAAAATATAAAATTACTGGTAGAGTCGTAGTAGGTACCTTGGTGAGTCGATCAAACTAAGTAATATACCTATTTACAGAAAAAATATTTAAGTAAGTAATTAAGTATCTTTATTATTTTAAAGTGACATCGAGAAATACCGCGAAGGTATCGCGGAGAAAGTACCGATCTTTGTTTACCTGGTGATGTCGTTCGTGACGGCGGTCATCATCTCCTTCTGCTACGGTTGGGAACTGACGCTCATCATCTTAGCCACCGCTCCTGTCATTATAGCCACCACTGCTTTAGTGGCAAAGGTATGACTTCACTTTGTGGGTTTATTGTGTAATGTTTATATTAATAAACTACATAATAAATTCCTATAAACATATTCGATACAAAGATATCCATTGAACTGCGTTGTCTTTTGACGTGTCTGTCTGATGTCTTTGACGAAAGTGTACATAAATTAAATCAAATAATTAATTTTTGCTTGTACATGCTTTTGGCGTTGAATACCCTGTAAAAACCTTTTGGCTCCATGCTTAAACCCCTGTTGTAGTCTCCTCTCAAATCATCCTTCTTCGATAAGTCCCACCTATACTAATAACTATATTATTTTATGCAATAGGTGCAAGCATCGCTGACAACACAGGAGCTACAAGCTTACAGCTTTGCCGGTGTAGTGGCTGAGGAAGTACTGGCTGCTGTACGCACTGTAGTTGCGTTTGGAGGAGAAAAGAAAGAAATAGACAGGTAGGTCTACAGTCTACTACTAAATACCTTGCTGGTTTAGTGGTACTGGGTATAAGCTGTCATTCAGACATTTTGGGTTCGAAGCCAGAACCGGATTAAGTGATAGGATTTTTCTGTCGTAAAATCGCAGAATTAGTTTGATATGTAGGTACTGGAATGATTTCGCAAGTGACAATAGGCTCTGTTTGTTACATTGGATCCAACATATCTGGCAAAACCTATATGTGATAGACCTCTACCAATCCTTTTGGCGAAAAGGTGAGGCGAAAATCCTATGTTATGTGTAATAGGCTAGTAGGAACAGCAACAATTAAATAATGCTATTACCTCTTTACAGGTACTCTACTCGTTTGGCGCCGGCAAAGAAAATGGGAATAAAGAAGGGCGTGTTTTCGGGACTTGGCAGTGGCGTCATGTGGTTCATTATATATGCGACGTACTCGCTGGCGTTCTGGTACGGAGTGGGCTTGATCCTCAACAGCAGACACGAACCGCAACCTGTATATAACGCTGCTACTCTCATGATTGTTAGTATCCTGATTGATGCTGCCATTGCCATTTTAGTGAAAGGCAACCTGAGCAAATATTCAAGTAATACCACATATGGGTGGACCACCTGAATGAACGAAAAAATAACGAACGAATGAAAAATGATAAAATAATGCAGTACACCAGTTTGATGTGTAACTATAAGACTTAAATTTTAATTCATAATTATTAATTTCATGGTCACAGTATGACCCTTGCAGAAGTTCGGTGTATATTTCAAAATAGATATTGTGGATACAGTTAAAATATTTTTTTATATTAGCCTACCAAAAAGACTCTACTCTGCTTGATGGTAGGCAGTCAGTGGAGTCCAAGAGTTGTGGACAACATTAATCTAGTACTTTTAGTTTATTTACTTTTGTACCGTTTAGATATTCTTCAGCGTACTACAAGGGGCACAGAATCTCGGACTGACGGCACCCCACATGGAGGCTATAGCTACGGCCCGGGCCTCAGCCGCGTCTATCTTTATGGTTATAGACCGGCAACCAGAAATCGATATATTTTCTACTGAAGGCGAGACACCAGAATTAACCGGAGATATAGAATTCAACGATGTATTTTTCAGATATCCAGCGAGAGCTGACGTACAGGTATTATTTTATTTACTTTTAGCTCTTGTGAGATCTCTAGAAAGTTAAATGAGTACTTTTTACTTAAAAGAAAATTGCTAAATTTGAGGAGTCATCGATACGAAAAGAAGAAGCTTTTAGAAAGTTTATCAATATGATCATGAATAAACACTACGCTGTTGGCCTAAATGTTATATTAGAAAAAAACAAAACAAAACTTTTTATTCGACATGAAATATCATAAAGTCGTATTTCGTGTTGAATTCCTTCAACTGGCAAATAAAACTTTCCCAAAGTTATGCTTTATTGTCAACAAAAATCAGAAAGAACTAGCTATTGTCGTAGATCACAGCTTTAGGATGTATATTGATCTGATACGAAATATGTTATTTTATGTCAATTGAGTAACTAATTTGTTACTTATTTAAGTAGTGTGTAATATCTGTAATCATTTTCAGGTGTTAAACGGTCTAAATTTAAAGATTCCGAGGAATGAGACAACGGCATTAGTAGGCCACAGTGGATGTGGCAAGTCGACCGTGTTGCAGCTGATTCAAAGACTCTACGATCCAGATTCTGGCAACATTTTCGCGTCCGGCAATGACTTAAGAAATATGAACGTACGTCATCTGAGGAATCATATAGCTGTTGTCGGCCAAGAGCCTGTTCTTTTCGCTGGAACCATCAAAGAAAATATCAGGTTAGGCTTCTATCTTAGCCGATTCTTGTAATTGATAGTGTATGGAATTATTAGTTCATTATTAAAACATCATGTGGAATGGCTATGAGATTGAAAGAACGGTAATAAGTTAATTGTACTTACAACATCTTTTATTCATAAGTCCAATTGTATCATAAACATACTACATACCAGTTTAAGCCTTTTTTTTTTGGACTTGATTCTTAAGCCAATTTATGAGTTATGGATATTTTGCAGAATGAGCAATCCAAAATGTACAGATGAAGAAATAATCACTGCATCCAGGCAGGCCTACTGTCACGAGTTCATCAAAAATTTACCCGACGTAAGTACAAAATTATGTGCATGCTTAACTTATTATATTCACCACTTTTTAGTTACACCTCGGAAGTAACATTTTCATTTTAGCACATTGGTTGTAATTTGGTCAAGAGCATTAACGTAACAAAGTGCATCAGGTTTGTGAGCACCAGCAGCCTAATTACCTCTTTGGTCCTCTTCTTTTTCCCTCTCCTTCCTTATTCCCTTATTTCTACGCGCTTGCGTGTGCTTGTTTGTCACCAAAGTTGTATAAAAAAAAATATACCTACTGTGAATTGCATGACATACAACCAACATACAACATAATCATTGTCGACTTAACTAAAACGTTGCCCTTAATAAATAAATAAAAACATGCAGGGTTACGACACAATGATAGGTGAAAGAGGAGCCCAATTATCTGGTGGTCAAAAACAGCGTATTGCTATTGCCAGAGCTTTGGTACGGAAACCAAAGATTCTATTGCTGGATGAAGCGACGTCAGCTTTGGACTCTCAGAGTGAAGCGAAGGTGCAAAGAGCCCTGGACGCGGCGGCGGCTGGCCGGACCACCATCATGGTCAGTCACAGGTATATACTGTATACACATAACGATTGCCTGTATAGTTTTTTTGTACGAAATAAATTCATAGGTTAAGGGTAGAGTCACAAATTTTATCTACGATACAGTCAATCTGGTGGTACCTACGCATTAATCTACGGGCGCTTGTACCAATGTCACTCCTCACACAATTGTTCTCAACTATCACTTTTACACAAACTTTGATTCTTTCCTGAGTGATAATTTAAATAAAGTAGTCTCGTCCTATTTTGTCGACATTAATAATAATTATTTTTTTAGTTTTTTACAACCAATTTCAAATAACTCTGAAAATACAATGAACTTAATTTCGATTGAAACTTGAAACGAATTTAAAATATTTAAATAGGTATTACGTTCATTTCTTTAACATAAGAGTTAATTGAAATTGGAGTATCCTGAGCTCTTGGAAGCAAGGCTATTTTCGAAATTTACTGAGCATAGTACCTAAATGGGGCTCAAAACTTGCCTCATAGAAAGGGAAAATGTGGTAACGTTATTTTATATGATAATAAAGTACTGTGTAAATAACATAAATTAATATTAAAGGTTGGCAACAGTACTCAACGCAAACAGAATTGTTTACATCGACAAAGGCGAGGTTATGGAGGAGGGTACTCATGAGGAGTTGGTTGCGAAGAGAGGTCGATATTACCAACTAGTTTTGGAGAATGAGGCTAGTGTGTTAACTGGTACTGATGCGCACAACGCACCGGCTACAGGCGTAAGAAGTAAGTCATTTTTTTCATACTTATATGTAATTAGTCTTTAATTTAGATTATAGAATCAATCTGACTCCTGTCCAAAACCTGCGATCACCAAACCGTCTGCCAAACGTAATGACTACATCGAATGCCTCTCTTTTGTTTCCCCTTTATTTTACATCTCATTTATTGCAAAGCTAATAATATATTTTTCATATTTCTTCAGCTGCAAGAACAAAGAAGCCACCGAAATTATCGAAATTAGCATCTATAGACACAATGAAGAGTGTAGAGATTGACGACGCAGAGTCATTGTCGGAGAACAGCATGGAATCTGAGAAAGAGGAGGTGGAGTTTGAGCCAACTAATTGGCAGATCATGAAGTTATGCGAACCGGAGAAATGGTGGATGATAGCAGGAATAGTTGCTGCTGTTTGTGTTGGTGCCTCTTTCCCTATGTTCGCTATTCTGTTTGGTGAAACTTACGGGGTGTGTATGAAACTTGGACTTAATTTTGCTGTCTCCACCAACTTTTGAGTCGGTTTACCACGCTGCGTTTGCCGGTTCGTGGTTACCACTCTAGTCACTACCGGTGACTTGATAAGGGTTTTGGACAACCGATAGATGAAAGCGGCTCACGACCGGCCAAGGTAGCAAAAATTGGTATAGTAGTGGACGTCTTTCGGCTGATGATAATGATGATTAACTACACCACTTTTTATTGCCATTCATATGTTTCTATTAAATTATATTTCTCTTACAGTTATTGGAAAATCAAGACTCTGACTATGTCCGCAAGGAGACGAACATTATCGCCATATTGTTTCTCGTGGTTGGGGTCATCACCGGCGTTGGTATCTTCTTTCAGATATTCATATTCAATTTGACGGGAGTCCGTCTCACAGCTAGACTCAGGTAATTTTTATTTATATTTTAATTGATGTACAGAAAGTATTCTTCTTTTTCTACTACATCAAAACGCAAAGTTCAGCTCGATATCAACAACTTATTGGTTCTGATTGCATCGATATTATAACTAAATTTACATATTAATTTTAAGTATATCTATCATTATAATTTTGAAATAAGTATATCAATTAACTTTAGAAAAATATATATAGTATTTTAAACCTAGAATTAACAGTACTTAAAATTTTTGTATTTTGGTATGTACCTATTACAAGTAGTCTTTCACTCCAGCGTCCTAATCTTTATAACACAAACTTCGGCACCTGCAAAATCGGCAAAAACCTGGTGTTTTACACTAGTTGATATGTTGCAGAGTCGCCGCGTTCCAGGCCATGCTAACTCAAGAAATCGGTTGGTTTGACGATCCTCGGAACGGAGTCGGTGCTTTAACTGCTCGACTGGCTGCAGATGCTGCTGCCGTACAAGGAGTACGTATTTTAGGCCCATTACAAAATGGACTGACGAAATAATATTGGAGGCGTAAAATGTCATTGCTTGTGGTGTCGTATTGGCCGAGTCATCACCTTCCCTCTAATATGGCGAGGGTGATGATGGCTGGCCCGTGCGTCATGCTCGTGAACGGGTGCTACTTGGGATGACTGGTCAATCTTGGCATGGCATACATTTAATATTCAATCCAGTATTACCTTGTCGTGCGTGACGTGACCAGGAGGTGCATTTACCAGTTTAATTAAAATACGTAGTCAAATTACCATACTAGATGAAACTAAATAATTAAAATCCTCTTTTTTCTTGTAATAATTACTTTGTATGGTTCTTTGGTTGCGTTGAGTGTTTAAATTGTAACTCATTCAAATAACTGTAATTATCTGGCGATTGAAAAGAGTGGCGTGAGTTTCTTGCCAGTTCTTCTCACAGCTCTACCTCGTCAGCGAACTGGCTGTAGGTCAATTGGCTGACAAAATGTAATGTTGACTTTTCATAAGCATCATACTTTATGATCAAAATGAAATAAATGCTTTAACTTTGAACTTGACTTTGACTTTGACTTTGAACGAAGAATGAGGGTCGAAACCAGCATGTATATATATATCTAATATATAAAATTCTCGTGTCACGGTGTACGTTATTGAACTCCTCCGAAACGGCTCGACCGATTTTCGTGAAAATTTGTATGCATATCGGCTAGGGTTGAGAATCGGACAACATCTATTTTTCATCCCCCTAAATGTTAAGGGTGGTCTGAAAAGGGATGAAAACGATTGTATGAAACTTCTTCATAGTTTTGAAATTTTGTTTTAAAATACTTCTATTAAAATAAAAAAACCTCATAATTTTTTTTTGTTGGGATGGATTTAGAGGGATGAAATTAGGGATAAAATATTGTATGGAAAGATCTTTGCTTTTGAAGTTAGCGACTTGAAAATTGAAGAGAGGGGGAAGGGAGGGGGGCGAGAGAGAAGTGAGGGGGAAGGAAGGGGAAGTGAGAGGGAAGGGAAGGGGAAGGGCGGGGACGTGAGGAGGGAGGAAGGGGGCAGCGAGAGGGAAATGAGGGGGAAGTGAAGGGGAAGTGAGGGGGAAGCGAGGTGGAAATGAGGGAGAAGCCAGGGAAAGGGAGAGTGAAATGACGGGAAAAGGAGAGGGGAGGGAGGGGGAGAGGGAGGGAGGGGAGAAGTGGAATGGGAGGAGTGGGGAAGAAGGGGGATGGGAGGAGTGGGGAAAGTAGTGAAATGTTTACGGGGGATATCTGTAGGTAGTTGAAAGAGGGTTTGTAGAATGGGACATTAGAAATATCTATTTATATAAAAATAAATCCCTATTTCCCTTGGTCACGGCATCACGCGTCAACGACTGGACCAATTCCGTTAATTCTTTTTTTGTTGTGTTTGTTATTGTCAGGAGAAGGTTCTGCAAAAAATTAGATAATAATTAAGACAGAACAACGTCTGTCGGGTCCGCTAGTAAATTTATATAAAACCTAGAGTCCTCTGATATACACCCAAGTATCTAAACTTTGAACGGTTCTGAGGCGCCTCAAATCTATCAGTTGCTATTATCAGGTTGGCGGTCCACTTTATTAGGTGTTTTCCACGCTGTGCGTCTTCTGACTAATGTTGGGCAATTCAACTTTTTGCCACGGTATACTTATTTACTTATGTGACAGTATATATACGTATGTGATAGTGACAATATTATCCCAATTCGAGTATTAATAACTAAGTGGATAAAGTTATTGCACAAATCGTCCTCGGTATAATCTAAAGTCTGTATTTCTTTCTAGGCAACGGGCACTCGTATTGGTGCACTGATGCAAGCGTCGGCTACAATCCTCATCGGCATCCTGCTGTCAATGTACTTCACTTGGAAGATGACCCTCGTGTCCTTGGTGTCAGTTCCCATGGTCATTGGTGCCGTGGTTCTAGAAGGTCGGGTGCTGTCTGCGGGCCTGGATCTCGTTCGCGAAGTCTCGTACAAGGCGACCACTATTGCGACAGAAGCTATTTCTAATATCAAGACTGTTTGTGCTTTCTGTAAGTGTGTAATTGTGTATGCTCAACTAATAAACTATATTTTCTAATTAAGTATCATACACATTTGTTGATGAATTCTAATAAAAGGAAAATTAAAACGAGTTGCGACACAGCATATCTCAAAGTATAAGTAAAAGTACACTGGAGATGACAACCATACGCGAATGCGGCAATGACGACAACTATCGCTTTCCGAGTTCGTAATGACAAGACATTTCTCATCTGTTACTTTTTAGACAATGATTGTGTGCTTTAGGTGGGGAGGAAGGAGTGTTGCAACGTTACAACGATGCGTACGTGGCGGGGCGCGACTCCTCTCAGAAGAGCCTTCGCTACCGAGGCATGGTGTTCTCGTTCGGACAGACAGCCCCGGTGGCGGGATACGCGCTCTCGCTCTGGTATGGCGGCATTCTCGTCGCCAACCAGGAGATACCCTACAAAAGTGTTATAACGTAAGAATACTTTGCTTTAAGACTAACAAAGCGGTCTAATACTAATTTTATACTGAGAGATAGTTTAATTTTAAAAGGGCCTGACTGATAGCGTCCACTGTCCTTAAATTGAGAGACAAGATCTATAAAACAATAATGTCTATTTTTGCTTGCAAGTGACCTCAGTACAGGGAGAGTTGTCATCAATACGCGACGTCAGAGACGGAGAACCAATAATGACTCTTATTGAATTTTAAATTAGATGGAATTTTTTGTTAAAAGTTTACTACTTTTAACAAAACATTCCATTTCCAGAAAAGCAAATAAATGGTCGACTATATCTTGTGTGTGCGCAGTGTGTCGGAGGCGCTGATATTTGGCGCGTGGATGATGGGACAGGCGCTCGCCTTCGCGCCCAACTTCAGTGCGGCCATCTCAGCCGCCGGACGCGTCATGACTCTGTTGGCTCGACAACCCAAAGTAACTAACACCCAGACGCCTGCAGTACCAGAGAATTATGTGTGTATTTACTTTTTAAACTAAAGCTTTTTCCTTATGTGATTAATTCGTGAAGTGTTTGCCGCGTTTGCTTACGGTTGACGGGCCGTGCATACCTACAGCATAATGTCCGTGCATATAGGCGACGCCTACTCTACCCTTTAATTTGATTGACTGGCGCGGTTATAGCTTAAGTATATGAGTCGTTTTATTTTATTATTACTCATATTGTCTTAAGTCAATTACGGACATCTCGTAGCAACTTGCGACTATTTTAAGGCAGACTATCATACTCATGTTTCGCCAGCAGAACAGACGAATACTGATTATTTTTCAGCGCAATGCAATTTGTCCTTTCTATGTGAACGCCGTAAACACAGCCAGCCAATATACTTAAGCTGTACCTACCTACCTTTTATTTAAACACAGTATTCTGAAGACGTACTAACCCGATTTACAGATATTGCTAATAGAAGGCAGGCCGAATTTAACGTTTTTATTAACGTGCCATTCTTGCGAAGTAAAACAAATAAGTAGTCGAATTTACGCGGTACTATTCAAATCGTCTAAATGGTAGGAAACCGATTAGGTGTTTTAAAAAATGGTCCTTTAAGGGATCTCCTCTCCTCTTGAGGGATGCAATCCAAAAATAATACCGTTACTTGTCTAGGTTTGTAAAGGCAAGATTGAGTACAAAAGCATCAGATTTCGCTACCCTACTCGTCGCGAGGTGGAGGTACTGCGGCGGCTATCGTTGGAGATACCGACCGGCAAGCGCGTCGCGCTGGTCGGGGCCAGCGGCAGTGGCAAGTCCACGCTCATGCAGCTTATACAGCGGCTCTATGATCCTGATGAAGGCACCGTGGTAAGACATCTTTACTGTCTTTAGATGCAGGCAAAAACTGTGATTTACTACAACTTTCATGATAAAAAAGCAGACGAGTTGCCGCGTAGTTGAGGCGCTGGCACTTGATGAGATGAGGAGATGCTTAGGGTAGGCTTATTGTCACAGTAGGTAGACGTACGAATAATCGATGTTTTCTTAACACGCTCCCCGATGTGCGGGTTTTCTATATATTTCACTTAGTAAACACTCAGCCATGACTCCACGTTCTTACCAAACTCGCCGATTCGCTTATGTTCTACTAAACTTCAACCCGGAGGAGAATAAACAATTGGCGCCGGCAGAGTTATTTTCAGGGAGGCGCATCTCACTTCCAGGGGTCGTGCATCTGCATTTTGTTAAGCAATATATGCATACTCAGTGTTCATAAAAACAATATGCAGAAGGACAATAACCAAATTTATTGATAAAACAAATTGGACAATACAACAACAACCTTTACACACATTAGCTAACATAAACATAACAAAAAATCAAAATTTTTTCGGCTCTGTTATTTTCGATAGAGAGGTCGAAAAAGTGCACCCCCTCGCAATCATTGTAATCATCTTGTTATTACCTTATCCTGTTTTATAAATGCCACATATTTATAATTTCTTGTTCTTTTAGCTATTAGACGGATACAACATTCAGAGCGAGATGCGTCTGACGACGTTGCGTGCTAACCTCGGTCTGGTGTCACAAGAACCCGTCTTGTTTGACCGCACCATCCGAGAGAACATCGAATATGGCGATAACAGCAGGACTGTACAGATAGAAGAAATCGTATCGGCTGCTAAGCAAGCCAATGTGCATCAGTTTATAGCTGCGTTACCTAACGTAAGTATTCATTTTTAAACATATTTTAGAGTGGAGTCACGTCGACACTACTCCGTCTGATCTTAAGCAAACATCCTGGAATAGTGGCCACCATTTCAATAGGCATCGTCTCAAACTGCTGGTATGGTGGCCTCCTTGCACTTGATAGCGAATCACAGTCTCGCTGATAAAGGTTGTGTTCTATAAGGATTGTAAAAGAGGAAGGAAAGTTGAAGAAAATGTACATTTACTTGACACAGAGAAATAGACATACTATTATTATCAGAAGGTAAACGCAAGCACAAATAAAAAACACAAATAGTATGTATGAAAATTATTTATACAACAATATCATGGCTGTGCCAAATATCGTCTATCTTGTAGGTTAGGTAATAACTGCTTGCCATTAGGCTGGTTGTACGCTTGCTTGCCGTTTCCTTGCTTCAAACGTGACATTTTCATTATACATGTGTCAGGGTTATGAAACGCGTATCGGCGCCCGCGCCTCGCAGCTGTCTGGCGGACAGAAACAACGAATAGCCATCGCCAGAGCTATTGTAAGAAATCCAAGAATATTACTGCTCGACGAAGCAACGTCTGCCCTCGACACTCATAGTGAGAAGGTAATTAATAACTTATGACTATTTAACTTATTATGTGCCAACATAAGGTTTGGCTTACTAGTGAATCCAGAGAAATGCCAGGCAATCATTGTAGGTAGTCACCGTATGATGTGCAGATTAAACTCTGGAACCCTACCACCACTGATCTACAACAACTCGGTCGTACCTTTCAGTCCAAATGTTAAGGACCTGGGCTTGTTCATTGATTCAACACTCAATTGGCGAGCCCAGGTCACAAATGTAAGTCAGAGAGTTACAGGATCTCTTCGTGCTCTATATCGGCTGAAAAACTTCCTCCCTTCTAGCACTAAAGCAATGCTTGTGCAGTCCCTAATCCTACCCATAATCGACTATGGTGATGTGTGCTATTACGACCTGAATGCAGATCTTCTCAATAAATACGATCGTCTTCTCAATAACTGCATTCGATTCATTTTTAATCTTCGTAAATATGATCATGTCTCAATTTATCGCTCTGAACTTAAATGGTTACCTATTCGACAACGCCGTAGCATGCGTGCTCTCACTACCTTATTTTCCATCCTCAACTCTCCCTTTTCTCCCAACTATTTAACGTCTTTCTTTCAATACTTGTGCTCTGTTCATAGTAGAAATCTTCGTTCTTCAAATAATCGCTTACTTGTCTGTCCCTCTCATACTTCCGGTTTTGTACACTCTTCAGGTTATTCTCCAGGTTATTCTTCTTTGGAATGCGCTTCCTCTCGAGGTCAGGGTGTCCACAAACCGATTTACATTTAAGCGAAAGGTTCGTTTGACGAATTGTCGGCAATATCGCGTTGACGTTATTTATTTGTATATATATATATATACTGATATAGGTATATATTTGTGTACATATGTATATATTGTATAGTATATTAGTAGTATTATTCATTTTGTACTTATTATTACTCTCGTGAAATGATTTAAACCTCCTTTTTCTCATAACATAATATATAACTTCATTGCACCTACTTCGCTTGTCTCTGCATTACCTTGGTTGACTGGTAGAGAATGCCTTTGGCATTAAGTCCGCCATTGTACCTTAAGTGCATTAAGTTTTAAATAAATAAATAAATAAATAAGTAGCATCACACTCTTTTCCCATAGGGATAGGCAGAGGTATATAATACCAGATACAAGATCATCATCTTTGTCACAATCGCCAAGCTGGATAAAGCGATATTGGGTTTTTCGTCAAGAAATCTCTATATTAGCCCGGTATCTTAAATTGTAACTATTCGGTAAATGACAACAAATTTGCTCTCTATTACCTATAACAGGTTAAGTCATTAGTCCTCATAGAGTAATATTGTGTACGATATTTTCGGTAGAATTTTTCAGAACACAGATAAAATAATTGTTAAAGAAGCTGGTTGATTGTTATCATTTAATTCCAGGTGGTACAAGAAGCGTTAGACAGAGCTAGCGAGGGCCGCACATGTCTGATCATAGCCCACCGTCTCACAACTATACAGAATGCCGACGTCATCGTAGTCATAAACAAAGGGGTCGTCGTCGAAACGGGAACGCATAAAGAACTCTTAGAACTTAAAGGGATATATGCACGGCTTTACCAACTGCAGTGCGGCGGCCTTACTGAAGAGGAAAACCCGGAGGAGGCCTCTCCCACTTCACCTGCTGATCCAACTGCCTAATACTCTTATATCATTTGATATTTTGCTGGTTTAAGTGTGTGTTAAAATGAAACAAGCATAGGCCACCAGTTGGTTGACGCTCGCAGTGTGATGAATTTATGTCTAGTAAGAACTGTTGTAGATAAATCAAAAAAACGACATAATATTGCCTATTAGATTAAGTTAATTAAAAATGAACCCTTTATATATTGTCAAAACGGTGTGTTTTCCAATGAACGTGTAGAATGCTTCTAAAAGTTTAACTCCAACCCGTACATTCCTTAAAAATAAAATTCCACAGAGTCTGAGTGACGAATGCTAAAATTGAGCTATCAGACTCTGATTGCACTGATTCGTAACAATCTCACTCAGCTCAACCCTAGCTACGGATGCTAATCTGCCACTACCCAAACATACATTATGATGCCACAAAATAAGTACCAAACTCCATAGCTTTGAATAGATTTCTGAAGACGGAAATTTGTACATAGGATTTCTGCCTTCAAAAATCTGTCGTCTTCAAAAAGTTCAATTTAAAATGTTAAGTAAATACTGTTTACGTATCATAATAAACGTCTTGACCGTGAGATTTACTTTGCCAAACATGTAGGCGAATGCTTTGACTATCATATAATAGTTATAAGTTAATCACCATTAGGTACAGATAAGCATCACAGAAGAAGGGTAGTGACGGATTGGTATACCTACCTAATATTCTATCGTTTCCTTTACCAAGACCCTGACATTCCTCCCAATTAAGACATTAAGTAAATTAGGCATTATTTGTTTACCTTTGTATATATCCGTAACCAAAGGTTACCTATTTATTTAAGTATATTTTTTTAATTTAAAGTAATATTAATAAAAATAATTATTAATAACTACGCTTTGCCTTTATTGGTGCCTTCATATGATGTGTGTTTTCTGATTTAAGGCGAGCTGAAAATTAATTATCTAAATAATAACGCTATTTTCAAAATAACAATTAAAACTGATAATGGAATTAGGCAAGACTATCCTTTGGTATTAATTTATTTTTTTTAATTATCAAAATGTATAATATTTGTAGATAAATATTTCGAATCAATAACAAATCAGAGTGCTTGATCCCATAGTCAATATTATTATCTTACAGACTAACTAAGTATAAATCACTTCGCTGTGCGTGCATCGTGCATGCGAGACGAACGCCACGTTCCCAAAGACATAGGTACTGGTTTGAAAACTTGAAAGTAAACCTATTCAGGCAAAACTGTTGACTTTTGTTCCTGAAAGAAGCGGCAACGGTGTATAGAAGTTACAGTACAGGACCTACATAATTAAACGCGCTCTATCACCTGGTAGCAGTACTTAATGGCTAATTGTAGTGACCTAGTCACTCTTTGGTTGTGGCGTGCAATGTGTCACAAGACCAAACTCATTCTCTGATACTATTTAATTTTATATACAGTTAGTTTTACTCAGTATATCTCTGTCGAAATCATGAAATCGTATTTTGCCACATTAAAGAACAATTTTGTATAGATATATGACGTGTTTTCTCTTTTGTTATAAATAAATATAGATTTTAAATAACTAACTTAGGTATGGTCACTGACAATTTGCTTCAGTATTGCGCAAAGCATCTATTAGCATTTCTAGAGTAGGTATCAAACAAATTGTGCTCTAGTGTAGTGAGCCGAACTTCATGAGATCAAAATGATATTTTTATACCATATTGTGATTATGTTATGTAAAGTTTTACTAATAATAGTTTTATAGTACAAGTAATAATTAATCTAGTAAAATGTGAAATTTATTTAGTTATTATTTTAACCCGTCCTGTTAAATCAAACCCTACCTGCAGCACTACCTTCTTTATCTGCAGAGTTATTTATATACATTCGTCACTATTCATTTGATTTTTTTTAAACCATTACTATGAACGTTTTCTAAATGAGGGCATTTGGCTCTGAGAGAACGACTCACTCCGAATTGAAGCATGTTAAATGAAGCATGGAAATCGGATCAAGGCAAAGTCTCAAATAGAACTTGCTCAAACATCTTTCAACCGTGCTTCAGCGTGTTGATATGGCCCGAGAAATGCTTTTATCCATCAAGAGCCACAAGATAGAGTACCTCGGTCACGTACTTAGGCTCGATAGATATAGGCTACCTACTTCAGCTTATTTATTGTGATGGACAAAGTTAAAGGAAAGGCAAAAAATTTTGGGTGCGAAATATCCGGCAGTCGATTGGTCTTACCACCGTCAATAAAGAGGCACATTAAAAAGAAGAAGAATATTATTATTACTCTAAGTAACTAGAACAAGAAAAACACGTTCCATAGAACAAATGGGATCTACCCGCAGGAATACGTGGAAATGGAATTCCACTCACCTAACGAATGAGTAGTCAGTCTACATGTCCCTAGTAGGCAGTAGTAGGTATCTACTTTTACAAAGGTGTAAATAAAAGTACAATTGATTTTACGTTTTTATTTAATAAGAAAAAAAAACACGTGTTGGTATAGGTACATATTTAAAAAGCATAACAGTTATATGAGTATAAAATGTGTTTGAGTCGCGACCCCTGCACCCATTGGCTTCACCCACCTGTGAGTAAATGGGTTATTTTCTGTTTACCCGTGAACCATACATCAAAGTTAGAATTATTTGAGAATATGTTAAAAGAAAAAATTAATACACAATCGTCCGAAATGAGTACTTATATAAACTACAATTTGAAATTAAATATAATTTATAAAATAAGCAAACATTTTAAATTTATTTTTAAAGAAAATTAGCTTAAGACCTAAAAGTAACAAGTTAATACGGTAATGTATTTAATTTATTGAAATAAAATTCTTTTTATATTTGAATTTGAATTATAAATTACCCTGTGAATAATAGTTTTGTATACTTGATCCTTAAATAATATGGTCAAATGAGATTTCTCACTCGGTACATCCGACGCTATTATATTTTTCTTTCGAAAATATATTTGCATTTTTAAAATGAATTTCAACCCTGATGTACTTATAGTGAATGCCCAAGTACACAGGAATTACCCATGCGTCCACCATTGGGTAAAACCAGTGGGTGCACGGGTCGCTACAATTATGTTTCTTATGCTTATGTATATAAAGTAAGGTAGACTTTCAGGTTTACATTTTACAATTTTGTACGGTGTAGGTACATGTCATGTCACATTCATACAGTGTACATGCATGTTTAAGGCATAGGTATGACACTATGAATAGATAGCAGATGAAGCCGGCAAGATGAAAAATATAGACTAAAGACTGAAAACCTTATAATGACATTCAGCAACGAGCTAGACTTGGTAATTAAGCGGCCGGCAAGCAGTAGGCCATGTTTAGCAATGACATATGGCTAAGCGGCTCGGATAATAACGATTATGTCAGATAACGGCGATAATTACATAATTTAGGCACTCGTAGGAAGCTTGTGACCCGTATTAAAGTGTTTCAACTTAATGCTTGGCAGTACACCACGCATTACCTGATTGGGATGGACACAGTTACCGTAAACATCAGCGGCTAACTCTTCGAGTGCAGGTATCGGTTCCTTTTTCCCTTGATCAGCAGCTGCATTCATTTCTTTCTTTGCGTTTTCTTCAACAGCCTGTCAAGTAGAATGATTTATAGTTTTAAAATTAAAGGATGTTAGTTGATTTTCCTACGACTTAGACTATCATATAAATATGATCATAGATGTGTGAGTCATTTTTAAATAAAGAACATAATTATGATGGTATAATAGCTACATGTGATTCATATTGTATATGATCATAGTTAAGGGATCCTTTTTGACAGCTAGCGTACAAATATGATCATTCAACACACTAGCACAGTCTTTAGGTAAATAGACGGTGCTAGGGTGTTGTTATGATCCTACTTGTACGCTAGCTGTCAAAAAGGATCCCATTATCTAGACTATGACACTAGCGTAAACGTAGCGCCCATAGCAACGGAAAACACGGCTTGGTGATATACCTATGACGTTTATATATGATCAATAAGTGTAATATGTAAAAATGAGGAACGTCATCATATAACTATGATCATAGAATTTGACAGGTATGAAATTATATTTATATGATTTAAATATGATAATGTAATACCGGTCTGTCACTAACAATAAAATTATAGGTAAGAACAAATATAGGTAGGTACAATAAAGAGCATTTATAGGAACTGAAAGTCAGGCCTTCTTTAAGGGCACACAAAACATCGCATCGTAAAACATACAAGCTCACACGAACACATCGCAAAAGCTTGCAAACTGATTCATATCGTGTGCATCTAATCGTACATTCTTGAAAAATCAAATAAATTCAAGGGCGCCTTGCTGCACGAATTTGCATCGCAGCAAATCGCATCGCAGTTTTCTGCGCTGCGAATTCGCATGGCGACGATTCGCAGTTTTGTCTTAGAGCACAGGCAACTACTACTTACCAGCAAACCTGACATCTTACTCGTTACAGATAAAAAATATACGCAGGTGTAGGTAAGTAATGTATTTTTGCTCGTTCGAAATAGTGGAGTAATTCTTAAATTATAGGTACCTATGAATAAAAATAGGTTAGATACCTTAACTTCGTCAGCTGTAACGATCCCCGCTTGGAGTATCTTGGCTTTGAAGGTGTTGATGGGATCCTTGGTCTTACGCACTTCTTGTACCTCCTCTCGTTGACGATACGATATACCTGGATCCGACATCGAATGCCCATAATAGCGGTACGTCGACATCTCCAGTATAATAGGACCTGTATATATATATATATATATTTTTTTTTATATTAGCCTACCAAAGTGACTCCACTCTGCCTGATGGTAAGCAGTAAGTGGAATCCAGAAGTTTTTTTTTAAGAATTTTCGATATTAGTTCAACAGCTACCAATCAAATCGCGTCAGGTCCACCTTCCGGCGAGTTTGTTTAGCAGTGGAAAACAGACAGCTGTTTGAACGCACTAAAATCTCGAGAACCAATGAAAACTAATGGATTTGGATGCGGTTTTCAATGTTAAATTGTGGGTTTCTCGAGATAGGTTTTGGTTTATAAAACATCAATCTATCGTCTACAGAAGTCGAGTAGTAACGATAATGGTAAACCAAGCGGGAAACGGGCAATAACTTTTAGTACCAATATGTGAAGCGAGGCGCTAGTACCTTGTTAGGTATATACTTAACAGTAAGTTATACACCTATCTAGGTACTAGTTTTCCGCGGCGCGGTTTTACCCGCGTTTTTGCTTACCTACTGCTCTGCTGCCGTCGCCAGTAGCGTGATGTTACATAGCCTATAACCTTCCTCGATAAATGAACTATGTAGGTATCATATACAAATTTTTTTTTTCCTATAACCTTTCTCGATAACTGAACTATATATCATAAGCAAAATTTTTTTTTCAAATTTGACTGGTAGTTCCAGAAATTAGCGTGTTCAAACAAACAAACAAACTCTTCCGCTTTATATAATAGAATAGATATATATAGGTTCATTCATACCACGGTAACTAGATAGTATTACCGTGTCCATACTAAGATCCGTTTGCTTGTCCTGTGGTAAAGGTCAAAGATACTTGATGTGTATCAATGGATAAACGGGTCTTTTTCGTGAGCCATCATATTACTTTCTGATAGGTTCAAATCAAACCACTAAAGCAATTAACTATAGGTACCTACCTTTTCCACTGCTGGCGTGTTTAATGGCGAATTTCACGGCTTCTTTGACCGCGAGCACGTCCATGCCGTCCACGAGAACACCTGGTATGTAATCACCCCGGGTGTAAAACGCCGTGGAAGCAGCCGCACGATGAGTGGCGGTACCCATAGCTTTAATGAAGTAAAACCGTACAAATAAAACTGTATAGGCATTTTTAAAACTGTTCTATCAAATCTTTAAGTCGTTATATACCTCATCAATAGGTTTTTTTTTAACTTTACGTTTACATGGTCTAATGTAGGTATAAGATTTGAAAAGTCATCATTAATATCGCCATTTCAGTCAAAAGACGTTCATTGTTCAACATACATTATTCAAATTTCATGAGTGCTGTCAAGCAAGTCTTTGACAAAATTGTACGTACTGGCACAAATACACCGATGTTTAATGTCTTTACCAAACACACAGTGATAATACCGACACAAAGTCATTAGCTGACAAAGCATAGATGACATTTTTAGGTTGCTTAAAATGAAGGAGAATTGTTTTGCCATCAGGAATCGTTTGTAGATCTTTTCTCTATTTGCACCGACTAAATCTTTGACCAGAAGTGTTTGAAGAGGGAGGATGCCAACAACGGCTCGACGTGGGCGGTTGTAATAGTAATGTTAGGGAGGTGCCTCGTTAATGCGTTGCGTCGACGTTGCATCGTTGGCGTCGTAGAATTACCTACCGTCAACATCGTTTATGTTCATAATTTGTTTGACGCCAACGATGCAGCGTCGATGCAACGCACTAATGGGGCACCTCCCTTACGAACGAGGAGGTGCGCGTCGGGCCGTCCCAACCCGATCGCTGTCCTGACCAGAACTAAAGAATAAAATACTGTTCAGATACTAACCATATAGATTATTTTCACATACATACACGATAGGTAAGTTTTTTAACATGGCAATATTAAAAGCTTCAAATGTCTGGCCTTGGTTGGCAGCACCGTCGCCATACAACGTGAAGGAAACACCTCCATCTCCTTTATACATATGGGCGAATCCAATGCCCGTACCCAAGGGCACCTAGCGAAATGTATTATTTTTGTGATATTCTAAAATTTACAGTCTTTAAATAATAATAATATAAAGTTCTGTTTTTTTTTGTCTGTTCGACATGCACTTCCTTCATTAGGTTTATTTCGAAAATATTCAAATACTTGAAGGACTTGCTTTTGGTGGTGAACTTATGACCCATAAACGAAAGAGTCTCTATCGTGACTAAAAGTGCTCCCCGATCGAGAGCATTCATCTGTAATGGAACGTTACAGATCGAAGCATTACATTGGTGAGTTAGGCGAAACCAGCATTACAGTACAAATTGTAAAACGTGTTATATTTTTATTATGGAATGTTACATTACAAGGGAATGTCCGGCAGTCAAGAAGGCAGTTTGTAACGTATCGCTCAAAAACGAATCTTAACGTTACATTGGTGAATGTTGAAGTGGTGAATGTTCGCGGTAACGAAGAACCTTAATGTTAATTTTTTTTTTTTTTTTTATTGCCTACAGTGGCATACCAGCCAACAGCCCACCTGATGGTAAGTGGTAACTGTCGCTCATAGACTTCTGCAATGCCAGGGGCTCCGCGAAGCCGCTGCCTACCGTGATATTATATATAATGCTCTCTTTAAACCTCGTTTGAAGAAGGACATGTCATAGCGCTCGGGAAACACCGCAGCTGGTAGTTCGTTCCAGAGCCTGCACGTACGTGGGAGAAATGAACGCTGAAAACGAACCGTGCTAGACGAGATCGTGTCCAGGTAGTATGGATGAACTTTGCTGCTGTTATTGATGTTATATCCCTACCTTATCGCTAGGTTGAAATGTGTTCAATCGTATTTCACTAAACAAAAACAAACTAGGAACATAGAATAGTTGTATTACAGTGGTTACGTCACTAGGTCAGAAAGCGTAGGTACTTACTTGAGCACCTACAATGCCATTGCCACCATAGAAATTTTTTGCATACATGTGCATAGAGCCTCCTTTACCCCGAGAACAGCCGGTCTTACGACCCATGAGCTCACCGAAAACGCCGACTGCACCCCAGCCCATAAAATAAGGAAATATGTGACATCGATACGAAGTTATAAGACTGTCTTGTTTACGCATTAATGCAAGTATACCTGTCGCAACTGCCTCTTGACCTGTAAAATAATTTTATAAAAGATATTTTAGTAGCACTAGATCCACGCTGATTTCAGCATGAATGGGTCGGACCGACAAGGGAAGTACTACCCTCTCATAGAAGATCGACGTAAGAGTAATAATATTCGTACTATTGCGTTTCGTTCGGTGAGTAAGAGCGCCGCAGGCCCAAATGATACAGGGATAACAATCCTCGCAGCATGTGTGGGACCCGCTGAGTATCCGCAGAGTCATACCAGCCCAACTAAGCCTAACTGCCTTAGGAGGCTGCCCCACTATGTCGCGCTTAATCCCGGAGAGGTTCGTCGTGCCGATTGGTGAGTGAATGGTGGACCCGGACGGTTTGCAACCATTTCCTTGCCAGAGGACCGGATGGTTTTCCAGCGGTGGTTCTCAATAATTGCGCAGCGGAGTTGTCTCCTGCATTCACGCGCCTGTACCGCCTTTTCTATTCCTCGGGAATTGTGCCGGAGACTTGAAGAGAGGCGAATGTTCAACCGATTCATAAAAAAGGGGATAGTTGCGAGCCAGTCATCTATCGACCCATAGCTGTCACCTCAATTCTGTGCAAGGTGCTTGAACAAAAACTCCCAATTAGTCCGCTACCTAGAGGGTCACTCGTTAAGTAGTGACCGCCAATATGGCTTTAGGCTGAAGCGGTCCACGGGTGACCTTGTAGCGTATATCACGCATCAATGGAGCGAAGCTATGGACAGGCATGGAGGGTCCTTGGCCATCAGCCTTGACATAACCAAAGCAAATTCGATAGGGTCTGGCACCGTTCGCTTATATCCAAACTTCCAGCATATGGTCTGCCACCCCAGCTGTGCAACTGGATTGTCGCATTCCAGCATGAGCGCCACATTACAGTCCTTTGTGACGGCTCGGCCTCTAATTATTTGCAGGTCAACGCTGGGATTCCCCAGGGATCCGTCCTGTCGCCCACCGCATCGCATGTCAATGACATGTTGTCCCTTGGCAACATTCATTGCTATGCTATTTAATATTACGGTAGTAGATCCACGCTAATTTCAGCATAATTGGGCCGGATCGTCCGGGGAAGTACTACCCTTTCATAGAAGATCGACTTAAGAGTAGTAGTGTACGGATACTGCGTTTCGTTCGGTGAGTGAGAGCGCCGGAGGCCCAATTTCCCTCTTTCCTTTTTCCTCACCTCCCTCATTCCCTTCCCCTAACCCCATTCCCAGCCGCCGTAGTGGAGGCCACCATACCAGCAGTTTAAGACGATGGCTTTTGGTATAGTGGCCGACACTTCTGAATTCCACTAACTGCTTACTATCAGGCGGGATGTGTGGAGTCACTTTGGTAGCCTATAATAGATAATAGATATGCAGATGATAGTATAGTGCATGGGCGATATCTCGGACATCCTACGGCTAAACAGACTGACATCGAGACTGAGCTCGACCAAGTCTTTTATCGCATTTCTAAATGGGGTTGTGAGAACTTGGTCGAGTGCCGACCTTTAACTAAAGTGTGCTAGGATTTTTATTACTTAATGACTTATAATTATGTGTACCTACCTGAGTACATATGGCAGAATCCACGGATGAACTTAGACTTGTACAATTCAGCGGTAACCGTCTCTAACCGCCGCATTCCAGACATTGTTTCTAAATATTTTAATGCATCTTTTCCAGTGAGTTCACTCTGTAGGGCTGGGCCACTATCAAGCTTGTGTAGTTTATAAGGCTGCGGATAGAAGATCACTATTAACCAGGGGCCGGCGATTTGTAATCTCGCAGGCAAATTAGGTACTTACATATCGCCGGATATGTTACCAGCAATGTATATACCTAACTTGGGATGTTTGAACTAGTTTGACAACAAATATAATTTGTTTATAGTAGCAGAGGGTCACAGTTCTAATCCTAACCTAACCCAAACTACCTTCGGCATATAACATAACAACGATGACTGCGAGCGTTTAGATAAAGCCGAGGCAGTAAATATGTAAATGGCGGGTTTAGGTATACAATTTGCCTTCCGAGAGCGATCCAAGGGCGGGTCGCAAGCTTACATTTAAATCAGCAATGGGTAATAGAAGAAAGTAGGTATATTAGCTTACCGTAATATCAAATGTAGCTGAAGGTTTTGTACTATAGTGCGACTTTTGTGTTTCGTATGGAGTATGCATGGATTTGGAAGTCAGTGTCTAAAATACAAAAACGTTAATTATTAGGTTTTATTATTTATATTAGGATGAAGTAAGTATGTAACTAAGTACCTACCTCATAATTACTTACCGCATTAACATGTATTATTCTGAATTAAGCTTACAAAAATAAGGAGTAGGAGCGATTCTCAAACTTACATGCGACAAGTACCGCCCCGACAGAATGATTAGTTCATGAGTGAATCGATGACAGAATCTTTTACAGCTATCAAAGCCAGATTCGTCGAAAAAGCTTATTTAGGCATGATTGGACACTACTACGATTACGTAGATTACTTACCTAATTAACAAATCAGCTCAACAATAAACAATCTATACTATTATATATGTATAAAGCGGAAGAGTTTGTTTGTTTGTTTCTTTGTATGTTTGAACGCGCTAATCTCTGGAACTACAAGTCGGATTTAAAAAATTCTTTTTGCGTATGATAGCCCAGTTCTCGAGGAAGATTATAGATTATAGGCTATGTAACATCACGCTCTTGGGGACGGGGGAAGAGCAGTAAGCAAAGACAACATGAAACCGCCCCGCGGAAAGCTAGTAATAAATAAAGTAGATGGAAAGATAGTAATAGTAGTTTACCTTGGTTATGTCAAAAGCCGAAAGCTTTAACAGCGTAGGGAGCACGACGTATTTCATTTTTATTGTTTTGAGTTTCAAATCCCACCATAATGTAAAAAAATCTACTTAAAATAATTTGATAATGAAAAAAAAAATAAAGTAATATCACTGTCCCTGAAATTCACTCATTTTCCAGGTGTTTTTCATTGTCAGTTTGACAATGAAAACGACGGCCATAAAAATACTTTTTTTATGGCCGTCTCACTGACATGTAGGTATATTAATAAATCTCAGAGGGCATGGAATTGATAAGACCTTCGTAGGTACATACATAGGTACCTACTACATTTTCTACCGCTTTGCAACGAAGGAATTTATTTTCATTGTAATTGATTCGTTTTACTTCTGATTACATTCGTTGCGTGGTTACAGTAAGCTTAGCAGTCCCCAGGACTCCCGATCCTTAAAGCTCGTGTAAGATTAAAATTTGTTCATTGTTATCCTTGCTTCATATCAGTGATGGGCATGTAGATGGGATTGTAGGTACTTCGTAGGTACATAGAGCTACTCGCATAAGTAGATACAACATTACAGTCGATTTCCTTGCGTCATCATATCGGAAGTGCAGACAGAAAAGTGCGTCGTGTGCGTGGTTAATTAAGTATGTATCTTATCAATGACATCATCATAACCCACCTGTCTCATCATGGGACTGGGCCAATGGGACTAGTGGGGCATACCTTAAACTGCTTGGACAAACCGTCGAACGATCCGTCATCATCATCAACACGGTAAGGAGTTAAAAAATAAAAGTAAAATAATTTCAAATTTTATTAAACATCTGCCCATAAAAATAAAACAAACAAGAGGAAACTTAAAATAGCTAACAATATGGTGTAGAATAAATAAAATATAGTTAAATTATGATTGGCAGTAAAGTGTGACAACTACAAAAAATACATGTTATGTAATATTCAAATAATACATAATACGTCTGTACATTAATCTCTTTAATAGGTACTTAACAGCAATATTTTAATCCAACCATACTTTATAATAAATAATATCGTTTCCTGAGACTTTTAATCAAATCTGACTCTGGCGAATAGTCCAACCATGACCACGCAATAACATGATTAATATAACATCGAAGTTTTAAACAAAATACTTGAAATAAAATAAGCAAATTAAAATAGTTGTATTAAATATTCAAATATTTTTATACAAAGTCAATAAACATTTTTTGCTTACACAGTCTAATCTCACTATTACCGAGCTAATATTGCGTGGAGTAACAGACCTTATTTCCTTTCTATTTAAGTCTAGTACACGATGCAATGATATATATTATTAGGCCAGAGCGCTTTAACTTCAGATTTTCTCACAATATAAGGTTTTCGAACCTCGCGCATAAAAAATCAAGTAATGTTACCACTAGACACACGACTTTACTACAAATGGAGCATAGCAATGCAAAATATGCTTTTTCATATTTTTGACAATGGATTGCTAGAGTCGAATAGTGGTTGCGGAAATACTACACATAGGATTCTGAACTGACTTTTTAGAGACTATTCACACTTATTCAGCTTATGCCCATAATTATGCCCAAAAAAACGATTTTGTATGGAGACGCACGTGTACGCATCCGTTCAGTTTTCCACATGCGTACGCGTCTCCATGCAAAAAAGTTTTCTATGGGCATAAGCTAAATAGAGCTGAATAAGTGGGATTCCTTAGACGAACGTCCATCGAGAACTAAATAAACTTTGCCCTCAGTTGAGCCAGTATCATTTTTTGTATATTAGCCTACCAAAATGACTCCACTCTGCCTGATGGTAAGCAGTCAGTGGAATCCAAAAGTAGTGGATACCATTCCAAAAGCCAGACTACTGGTATGGTAGCCACTATGGCGGCTTAGTGAGATGCTTTTGCACGCCCCGCTTTAAAGACCCAGGATCATAATTAGATTTATACATGTTTAAGTTATTCACGGTGGATGTTCGCCTTTTCAGTTTAAGCATAGATTACCTCTAATAGATACCGTATAAGATTAATTTATTCTGACTCAAGCTTACAAAAAGGACCACGATGCGCAGAACGTAATATACCAATAGTATAGTGAGTTCTTATGCTTACGTATGAGTTGTGCGTTTATTGCTATAATGCTTGTTGATATTTAGCATCGTGCACAGGCATTTTGTCAATTATCATTATTACTGTCGAGCAACGTGGATGTGACGTAGAGGGGTGCTGGGCAGGATGCCGCGTAGATCATCGTCACCATCATAGCTCTTGTACACGTCAGCAGATAACTCTTCTAGACCGGCCTCTGGTTCAAGCTTGGCTTGTACCGCTGCCGCTTCTACGTCCTTTCTCACTCTAGTATCGATTTCCTGTAATTTAAAGGTTTATTTGTACTTATTCCTACACAGACTGGGATGGAATGTCAGAGGATTTAAGTTAACACAGAAAATTCATACTTATCTTGTAAAGGAATACGACATAAATTCCAATGTTTTTAATTGATTCCGTGGCATCAAAAGGGAATAATATATTTGATTGTGTTATGGGTTCTAGAATACAGGAAAACTTTTTTTCTATATTAGCCTACCAAAGTGACTCCACTCTGCCTGATGGTAAGCAGTCAATGGAATCCAGAAGTTGTGGCCACCATTCCAAAACCCATCGTATCAAACTGCTGTTATAGTTGCCTGCACTATGGCTGCTATTTTATTGAGGAAGGTTATAGGCTATTTAACATCACGCTAACCAAAGACGCGGGTGAAACCGCCCTGCGGGAAACTAGTACATACATAAAATGAGAGTTATATTTACCTTAAGTTCGTCAGCGGTGGCGAGCTGAGTGGTGATGATCTTCTCCTTGAAGGACGTGATGGGGTCGCGCGTCTGTCTCACCTCTTGTATCTCATCGCGCGTGCGGTACGACGTACCAGGGTCAGACATCGAGTGTCCACTGTACCGGTACGTTTCCATTTCCATTATAATAGGACCTGTTACAAAACGTTTCATATTTTTATGAAAACAGATAATTACAGAAAACGTGCATGAATGAAGACTGTTGCTCATTATAATCGAAAATAATTGACACAATAGTGTGTTACTCTATACGTCACGACACTTTAAAAGTATTATAATAGTTGAGATATAGAGAAGATGAGGGCGAGAACTACCAAAGCAATTTTTTTTTATAATACCTTAACAATACACAACGCCATCTAGACCCAAAGTAAGCATATATTAATAGCTTGTGATATGGGTTCTAGGATGCAGATAAACATACTTAAATACTTTTTTTTTGTAAATACATACATATTATACATAGAAACACCAAGACCAATGCAAATAGCCATGTTCATGCACACAAATATTTGCACTGAGCGAGAACCGAACCCGCGACCTCTGCGTAGCAGTCCGTACACAGTACCACCGAACCACAGAGGTTGTCAAAACAAAATGCTTGTTTTTACAAACAAGTAATGAAGGCTTGGCTTGTGGTATTTCTAGGTATATATGAACCTTGCGTTTGATATAACAAATTTAGAGGAAAGGCAACAAAAGTAATGTTCTTAAATTAAAAAAAATATACATAAAATAATCATTACCTTTCCCACTCGTGCAGTAGTCAATGGCGTATTTAGTGGCCTCCTTGGTCGCGAGCACGTCCATGCCGTCCACCCAGATGCCGGGCACGTAGTCGCCGCGGCTGTAGTAGTCCTGGCTGGCCGCGCCGCGGTCCGTGCTTGTACCCATAGCTGACAAGTTTTTATTTATTTATTTTATTTATTTTCTTTATTCAGGAAACAAACAGTCTTAAACTAAAACAAAAATACTATGATAGTTTACTACTAGACCAAAACAGTTCCATAAAAATAAACTAATATACATAATTTTGAAGTTATTAAACAAAAACTTAACCAAACTTACAATATAATTAAAGTGTTATTATTACTACAGTATTTTTAAATGTATTTAGTTAGTAACTTATTAGTAACCAACCATAATGCCCATGACTATTGATTATATTGATCCGTCCTTGAGTAAATAATACTTTTTATATGTTTTTTATAAATGCCTGGTGAAGAAGAGAAAATATCTATGTTGGCTAGATTTTTATTATAATATTTGCAGGAACGTCTTATAAAAGTATTGCCAGCATAGTTAGTGGTATACGGAGTAATATCAAAAGTGGATAATGAACGCGAGGAGATTCTAGGGATGCGAAAGTTGATTAGCTCAAGCAAAGATGACGAGTCGATGTAGCCGTTAATAATCTTATAAAGAAACATTGTATCCAAGTATGTGCGTCGTTTTTCTAAAGGCAATAAGTTATGCGTTACTGATGATGTAACGTAATCAACGTGGATATGACCGGTGCGGTAGTTCAAAGCCTTTAAAAAATTTATTTTGAATTTTTTCAATTCGTGCAATATGTACCGCGTATATAGGATTCCATACAACACTCGCAAATTCCAGGACACTTCGTATGAAAGAGTAATATAATATTTTGTATGTTAATGGATTTTTGAATGGGCGAGCAAGACGAAGTATCATTCCTAACTGTTTGTACGCTTTAGCAACTATAGTATCAACGTGATGATTAAAACTCAGTTTGGCATCAAGAATTACTCCTAGATCTTTGACTTCTTCGACTCGCTCCAATAACTGACCAGATAAAACATAATCATGCTTAATAGTATTGCGTTTACGACTGAAAGATATTGTTAAACATTTGTCAGGGTTTAAGAAGAGCTGGTGTTTTAAACAATAGTGCTCGAAATGCAGAAGATCTGCTT
Organism: Parascotia fuliginaria; assembly: GCA_963082885.1. Taxonomy (NCBI): domain Eukaryota; kingdom Metazoa; phylum Arthropoda; class Insecta; order Lepidoptera; family Erebidae; genus Parascotia; species Parascotia fuliginaria. The sequence goes on from OY720184.1 coordinate 10,174,549, forward strand.
GCAATTTTAAACAATCACCTGTGGTTGAAATTGCTCTGAAGATCTTAGTATCGTCCGCATAGAGAAGATGGTGACTATTACGTATAAAAGAATTAATGTCATTAATGTAAATGGTAAATAAAAAAGGCCCTAGATGAGACCCCTGAGGAATACCAGATGAGATCTGAAGGAATCTTGAGGTATAGCCTTTCAGTGCTACAGCCTGACTTCGATTTGCGACATAAGAACTCAACCATCGCAGTAGATCACCGTGTATACCGAAGTTACGTAATTTGTCAATGAGGGTGTTGTGATTTATTTTATCAAACGCTTTTGAAAAATCGGTATACACGGCATCCACCTGACATCCCGAATCCATTGAATTTAAAATAAAGTCCGTATACAGCACCAAATTTGTGTCAACGCTGCGACCACGAAAGAATCCATGTTGCTGTGGTGAAATATGACGGGATACAACTATACTCAACTCGTTTGTAACAATTTTTTCAAATAATTTGCCGAGAACACAAAGCTTGGATATAGGTCTGTACTGCCGCACATCATGCCTGTCACCGCCTTTGGGAATTGGAGTGACAAGAGCCCGTTTCCAAATGCTAGGAAAGACACCCTCTTTTAAAGATTTTTGATAAAGCAAGGACACAACACAAGTTATACAACAAAAACTGAGTCTGGTGAAGATAGCTCACGATTCACGAAGTGGAGGTTAAAAGCTGTCGATAGTTGATGATGAGATCTTTATTTATCTAAATCTAAACTAAATTGTTAAGAGATTATTTATTGTGTTTGTTTTTTGAAAAATTCCTTTACATATAAGAAGCTACAATATCAGCGAATAACATAGATAGGCCAATAACTACCTAAGCGGGCGAAGCTGCTGGTAACTGCTAGTTGCTAATAATATCAGAGGAGCAAACGGAAAGTAGGATGTAAGTGACGAGTTTGAATACAACTTCAGTAACAGCTCCTTCTCATACAGAGAAGGCTGAGCGTTGGCTGAAATGTTTTCTCAAGGTGGATTGGAAATTAAAAGTAGTCTGGTATACGCTCTTAATGTTTACGCGTCATGAGTGGTCAACGTCGCAATTTAGTGTCTTATTTCGTGGTTTTTAATTTTTATCATTTAATCAGATCTTATTTTTTTTAAATATGGTCTGTCTATATGCTAGAATTAGGTAAAAGCTGTATAAAAAGTAAGTAACCATAATGCTGTACAGAACATATTTTTAAAATACCACAACGCGCCGTGGTCGTAAAACTTGATACTTGATAGCCACGAAATTAATTTAATTGTAGTATTTCTGCGATTGCCACTACGCGAATGAGTGTTTAAAAAAGGTCCACAACTCGAATTTCGCTTTATGGATTATATATTTAACAATGCTACAACGCCTTAAATTTTTTTTGAAATAAAGAAATGTCGGTCTTCTGTCGATTGCCACAAAGTTCAAAATGGCCAAATCACATATCAATATAAAGACGGTGCGATATTTCAATTGGCTATTCAAAGTTACAATGATACTTTTTATAAGCAGATACAAATTGAGTACAAGACACTTAAAGTGCATGGGTGGCTCGGTAACAAAATGTTAAAAATGAAAGAACAAATTAAAATCAAATTTCTACATAGATGCGCTCTTATCATATTATAAATGTATGTAGGTCGTTTGAAAGACACGTCTCATTCGAGCTGAGAGCAAGTGGCACCTACTACTAGATCTTATCGTAATTCTACTATATCGAGGACATGTTAACACCCAAACAAACAATATAACCATTCACCGAGCGAAACACATTAGTAAAACTAAAATATAAGTCGATAGGACCGAAAGGCTAATTGGTATAAGACTCACCATATCTGTTGTTCTCACAAACAAAAATGCAGGGCAGATCCCATAGCTTGGCCATATTGTACGCTTCGAAGATTTGGCCTTGGTTAGCGGCGCCGTCGCCGTACAGAGCGAAACACACGCCGCCGTCGCCCTTGTACTTGTGAGCTAGCGCTACTCCCGCACCGAGGGGAACCTAGCCAAACATCAACTTGATATGATATCAAAAAAACATGAAACATTTTATTTTAGAGGATAAGGGTTGGATCACATTTGGCAGCACGGATCCGCACTATCCTTTTGCCACTGAGACATGTCATTAAGATAGAGATATGCCGCAATTCGTCGCTCTTTCTCGCTATAATAAATAAATGATGATTCCGAATGACAGAAAAGATAGACGCATTGGAAAGTACGGTTCCATTCTGCCAGATTGCGATCCAACCCTCACGTTTAAGCGTGAGTTTTATCTTGAGTAACGTCAATCAATGCTAAAGAAATTGTTAAAGTCATTACCAACTGCTACACCTCTGCTCCTCGTTTTTATATAGTACTTATATCTTAATACTACGAGTATTTATATTACGGTTATAATAACTACAGTTTGTCTTTATTGCGAATCTTTCGTATAAATTTGTTGCTGCGACAGGTAATATACGGTTTCCAGGTAACATTGGTTTAAAAAGGGGCCGGAGCGTTTTTGATAGGCAGTGGTGGCATATAGCCTTTCGGAACATCCAATCATGCAGGTGTGATTAATTGATTAGCAAGAGTTGTGAACCCTGCGCATATACGTCCACTGATGGACATAGGACTCCTCAAATTTTTGCCACTATTAATATACCTACAATATAAGCGAATATAGACTATCGTAATGTTGAATAAGCAGCTACTTACTTGAGCTCCTACAATGCCGTTACCGCCGTAGAAGTTGCGTCCATACAGATGCATGGAGCCTCCCTTGCCACGGGAGCAACCTGTCCTCCGTCCTGTCAGCTCGGACAAGATGCTCCCTATCGTCTGCCCCATGAGGTACGTCCATCCATGGCAACGGTATGCAGTGATCAAAGAATCAACCTCACGCATCGCCTCATGCATACCCACTGCCACTGCCTCTTGTCCTAATAACATTATAAATACATAAACAGTATTGAATATAACAACAGAATTTAAAGTGAAAGCTTTATTCAAAGAGACGTAAAGACCCATTGTGCTCAAAGATATGCAATAAAAAACAAAGTGATAAAATCAGTGGCCTTTTGCCAGTTCTTCTTTTGCAATACCAGTATGTGCCAGTATATCAACAAATTAGTTATAACCTTGCCTAGAACAGCTTTGATGGATATCCAGTAATTATTTTAGAAAACTACTACAACACACTAACACACTCACCAGAATACAAGTGACAGAATCCACGAATGCTCTTTTCTTTGTACAAGTTGCCAGTGGCAGTTTCCAGACGACGTAGAATCGCCAATTTCTCATAAATTTTAATAGCTTCATCTTTGTTGATCGTCACTTTTGTGGGAGGACTTTTTTCCAGTTTGTGCAGCTTGAAAGGCTGTTGACAATATAATATTAGTGTAAAGGCCACGGCATTTGTAACGATATAACACCTCGAATGAGACGTGAGCGAGATAGGAACATCACTGCTTTATTTGCTTGATCTCGAAAGTGCTACATTCCCGTCTCGCCCGTGTCTTTGTCACATCATCATAGCGGTGGGTCGGTACGCATTTTTGCAATACCTTAACTGTTTATCGTTTTAAATATCGATAACAGTTTTTGAAACTGTTTATTTCAATAACTAGGTATTGGCCTGAACCCATTCGGTTTGGGGTACCTATTATATATGCATCGAATAGATACCTATTCGAAAACTGTTTAACAGACAACGTATTTGAAACCTTACACGATGACAACTAAGTTATAATGATTTATGAGTTTAGTTATTATGAAAAATTTGTGTAGACGCAAATAACTTTTTAACTTTTTTATATTTTTTGTTATTAGTAGGTATATTAATATAAGTATTTGGTTATTGGTTAACAATCATTATTTTGCATTAAGTAGGTAAGTATATTTAAATAGATATTGCTTATTTTATATGTTATGAAGAAAAAATAGAATACATAACACGAGTTATATTATCGATGTTTTTGTTTATTTTATTTCAAAATGTTCATTTCATCGCAAATGTCCAGTTCAAGGTCAAGGTTCTGAAGTGAGTTAAAAGTTAAACAATAAATCTTCAAAGTGCATTCATAAAGTATGCAATAAGGTTTAAGGCCGTATGCACATACTTATCTACAATAATAATATTCTCTAAATTATAAAACAAATTTGATTATTTAAATGCAACCCTAACTCATTAGAATAGAGTTTAAAATGAGTTAATCATCCTTTAATATTCTTTTGTGTTCCTAAATTCGGTTATTCGTTTCACGCACTTCACGCAGTAAGGAATAAATAGTTTGTCAAACCCGTTATTTGTGGAGCGTTTGGTATTTACGCATTGTTCCATTTAACGCAGTAAAGAATACCTAGTTTGAACCGATAACTTGTTTCTCTATGGGCCAATATATAGTTATTGGGTATTGGAGCAATACCTAGTTATTAAAACTGTTTATGGTTTGCAACACCCACTTCTACATCATCATCATCAGCCTACCGCAGTCCACTGCTGGATATAGGTCACTCCCAAAGCGCGGTATATGTGATATGCTCTGTCATCCAACTGTCATGTCTCTATCTATAATATAAAAATGAATCGCTGATTGTGTTGCTAAGGGCAAATCTCGAGAGCAGCTGGACCAAATTCGCTAATTCTTTTTTTATAATATTCCTTGAAGTACTAGGATGGTTCTTACAGAGAGAAAATTTAAAAATTGTCTAAAAAATAAAAATAAACTTCTATATTCCCATAAATAAGTATCGTTATTTATCCTAAAATGTTTAAAAAAAATCTCATCCCTTCCAAGCCGGGGCTGGCCACTAGTACAAAATATTTTTTTATATTCTGTACAACAATACTATTTAATCATCTGCTTCAACCAAAACATGAATGTTTGATTTCATAACACCTTATAAATCTCCTGTTGTATGGTACTGTTATATTCAAAAACATTCTAATGTTTAAATATTATTAACAATAAAAAGTGTAAACACATCTGGCTCTGGCATTTTTGAATGAATTCAAATGAGGAGTTTCTTAATACACTGTGTTTTTATATGTCTATTACACTTACTGCGCCAATAATGAGTTGATTATGTTTTTGTTGATAGTTCAATTGTTTAAATTAAATATTTTCATATTTTTAATGTAGCTTTTCTTCAGCGTGTAACATGAAATAATTTCTGTTATTTTAATACATAGATAATAATAATATTAGGTAAAATCACAGCCGATGAAACAGATAAGACAAACGTCATGTCGAGTACTCACAACAAAACACTACTACACTTGACACCTGAAGGTTAGGTTACATAATTCAAAACTATTCACTCAAATACAATTAAAACATATATGCAGTAGCCTGTGATCATCATATACACCGTCCAAACATTCATGCACCAACATTTAAGCATTTTATTAAAATATTACGCACCTTAGTTTCAAAGGTAGCTTCATTTTGAGTGCTATATTTCGAATTAGATGTAACAGTGACCGGTGCAGCGGCTTTCTAAAATAAAAATATATTGTGAATAAGTATCTGAGGGCAATAATAAATATTGAATGGTTTCTCACTATGTAGGTAACAAGCCAAGAAAAGGCTCACCGTGATCGTGTGGCCAGCTAAAAGTTTAGCGGCAGATGGAATAATCTTACTCATTTTGACTATAAAATTTTCAACGAGACCCAGCTTATTCCGTGATCCTCAGTAAGGATCACTTTCAATGTGATTTAATGGACCCAATAAAGAAACCGGAATATATTTTCCAATTCCAGACGTCGCTACCGCTCGCACAGCCCACAAAAATCCACAAATTCACAGACGGATAAGTCAGTCGAAGATGTCGCTGATGACATTGATGACTTGACGTTTGAAGTTGATGTTTGCCCAAAGGGCAGAGTTTGAAATTGACATTAATGACATAAGGCGCACAGAGCAATTCAGAGATTACAGAACATTAAAATACCATTCTGAAGTGCTAAGCTTTGATACAAAACCATTTATTTACCATTTTTTAGACAGAAATGTATGAAACAACCCTCCTCGGTGCGCGTGTCCATCTCACACTTGATGCGTTGCAACCATGGATTTCGTTTAATGTACCTATATCTATATTTTATTAACTAGCCTTAGAGCATTAAACCAACCGGAGAGGCCACTGACAGGCGTACCCCTCTGCCAAAGGTACCAGCCCACCGGTCATACCCGTTATATAAAACTAGTTGACGCGCGTTCCGCATCATAAGTCACCTATCAGTGCATGCGTAATAGCGTCTCAATAGAAATGCCGAATTGCAGTGTATTTTGGTGTAAAAAGCGTTCAGCGACATCAAGTCTACAAAAGGATAATATTACATTCCACCTGTAAGTATTATTTTGTTCTAATATTATTAAATAAGGCATTAAATTAGCAATTTAACCAAATAAAATGCTAATCAACAAGTGTTGCCAGGCTTATCATCAATACTCCAATCTGGGGTAATATTTTAAGTTGAATTAACATAAAAACTAACCTTTCCTTTTTTATATCTCGCCTTGTTGACATATCTAATAAGTTTCATTTTGGATGTACATTATTGTGTCACCGTTCCCATATTTATTTATTTTTAATTAAAACCAATGTTTTTTTTTACCAAGTAATGCACAAAATAATATTAAATGAACAAGTAACATGAGATTATAAATCCAAATATACAAGATTAGTGCACTTTATTCCGAAAGATAATTGCTCATTTCTTACAAAAATAAGCGTATTTATTTTTAAGAAACTGGTCACACTTTAACATAATTAGAGATGAGACAGTTTAATCACAAATATCGATATTGGTTTTCCAGTATTAAATTATTTTTTTTTTGTTTGTTTTAGATTTTTAAAAGAAGCAGCGCCTCGAGTCGCTTGGGTCCAATATTGTAGGAACCATATAAGTGGGTTCCTAAGCGTACAAGTATCTGACTAACAGCTTAAAAGACAAAGCCTTCTGTGCTGCCAGCACTGCTACCTCATCCCTACCCCCCAAGCGGCGAAGAGCTCAGTTTTTAGCAAGTAAACTCGCTGTGCGCTACCTCCTCTTATTGCATTACCTAGGATTAGTTAAACTAGATTTATAAGGTTAATTTAAATTGCACAGTTTTTCAGTATTTTATTATACCTACTTAAATAAAGACTTTCTGAAATATATTCTGTTGTTTTTTTGTTATCTGAACAGATAAAATATCTCTCTAATAAAAATCTACTCATACATTCTCATGTCAGTGTCTTGTTACTATGTAATCAGAACAAAATCCTCCAATTACAAGCTCTGCTTAGTTGGAACGAAATTTAATAGCAACAAACAATTAATTCAAAGTATTATTTGGTTTGAATATACATACATACTTAGGAATAATACACGTAAAATTGACACGTAATAATTAATTACAATCTTTAATCCACACTAGAACAAATTTCAACAGGTGGTGGTTATTGAACATACATCCTTGTGCGCAGTAGTAAAATAAAAAAAAAGAGTGGGTACCCATGTACGCACGTAAGAAGTTATACGTCTTTGTCATAACAATCCAAAAATACCAAATAATAATACAACGCATACATACATAAATATTTGAATTGATATAAACTGCAATATATTTTTTATTTATTCACACAGATTATTTGTACTGATACGACACACAAAGATCCGCAACTAACTTCAGTGTGTAAAAGGTTCGCAACTAACTTCAGGGTGTTGCTTTTTTCTGTCGGTGTGCGCGCGCATCGTAAAAATTCACTCTCATCATTTTTCCCAATCGCGCCAAAAGAAGTATAACTTCAAAAAAAAAAACGGCTAAATGCCAGTAGGACTCGCGCGCCGAAGGTTTCGTACTATCAGGGATCGGAAGTATTGAATAAACATTAGTAAACATAGTAGGAGAGCCCGACCGCATAACCAGATTTGTTTGTCGAACAATGTTTAACAAATAAATTTAGCCCGACCGTATGACGGGCTTTTCTGATAATAATTACAAAAAAGTGTGCTAGTTGGAAACACTGTTTTATTCTTCCTGTAATATTGACATAAACATGAATTAACAGAATTACTTCTAGTTAATTCATGTTTATGAACTATTTACTTTACTTTCATCTATTTCAAAGTGAAACTCCTTAAAATTATAATAGATTATTATTACCTAAAACTGTTCTATATAATATAAGATAATGCTCATTTTAATAAGCAAACATAATAATCATGAAAATAATTAAATCTTTCGCGTACTTATATGAAATCCTAAACATCGATACTAAATATCGACAGAGTCAAGCTCTAACTGTTTTACGCTAAGGAAGCGTAAACTGATAGATGTCCCTGTGTGTGAATGTGATTGTGTGTGTTTAGTTTAAGCTAGTGTGTAATAATTTTATTGTGTGCGTGTATAACGACGCGATTTAAAAATGCATTAGTAGTTAACATTGTAATTAGTGTGCGTTGCTCGCGTTACCCCGTCCCCCGCCGAAAGTGGCAGACTTTTGCGCAAGGGAAGTAGAGCGCGTGTCCACTCCTGTTGGTTTAATGCTCTAAGTAACTAGCTCTCCTCGCTTCGGTATCAAAAGTTTCATTCGGTCTCACAACAGACGCCTACAAAAAATATCATAGCAATCGTGACGTATTGCATTATTCAGATTTGCAAAGGCGCTTAAAATATTGAAATATCGAAAATGACTGAAAAATACATTAAACACAATAAAATATAGCCTGTTACCCGTTCTATTAAAGCATTCTAAAGGTGAAATATTTTTTTTAATCGGTTACGTAGTGTTGAGTTAAATCGGAACAAACAAACAACATACAAGAAATCTAATCTTTTCTCTTTGTAATATTAGTTATGATTAAAATATTACGCGCCTTGGGTTTAGGTTCATTTTTAGTGCCATAATTCATGTTTGATGTAACAGCGACTTGTTCAGCAGCTTTCTGAAATAAAATAAGTAATTTAAAGTACTTAAAGACAGTTAAAAAAATATTAAGTGATTTCTCAATAGGTCCAGATAAAAGTTTAGCGGCAGATGGTGCAAACTTATTCATTTTGAACATATTTTTTAACGAGACGCAGCAGCTTATTCCTTTATCCTTGATAAAATCACTTTCAATACAGAGGAAACTACAAAAGCATTAGTATCACATACAATTCTACACCTCAGCTTGGCTCAGCTAATCGGCATTGCATCGGTTGAAGACGTCTACTTAAAAAATGTACTCTGTGACGTTTATAATGCCACATGACATTCAAATGACGTAAGTTTGTTAATGGGTTAATAAAATTTATACACTTAAAGTGGCCAGTTATACCTCAGAATAACTGTCCGCTTTTTAATGAAAAATAATACACACTCACGCAAGAAGTCTCTCCGAAATATTGTGTGAGAACTGAGAAGCTATTTACACACACGCGACTTTCTCACTTGCGTTCTCGACCGATAGCTGGAATAGACGACTTTAACAGTGCAGCAGCTTTGGTATTGAGTGCATTGACCTATTATAATCTCGTAAATATTAAAACCAAAAACTCTAACTATACATATCAACAAGTGCCGACTCACTGGAACTCATAACGGTTGAAAGCCTTCTGCTCACCGACAGTCCACGTAAGGTTGTGAAAGCCACCAAAGGCTAACAACCCACACCACACAAAAAAAAACTGGAACTCTGGAACTGGCAACGCTCCACAGAAGCACCGACAGCTGACTCATCAACAGGACCTTTGAACAGGACACGTCATGATCGACCTCCGGTCTCGAGGCGGAGTACTGTGGCGTCATCAACTTGTTCTCTACTTACTCTGTGGCGTCATCTATCTGGCCAATAGTGACCTCCCTTTGGTTGGAGGTTTATGGTGTGCTACCTCCACAATACTTTATCCCAAAAGTAAAAGAAACTAATAAAGACTAAAGTAAGATACAATAAAAAGCTTTCTTTTTTAATTTATATACAGATACATGCAAAGCATAAAATTAACATTAGCACACACGTGCGATTGATGCCACTTCTACCGTCGTGTCGTAGTTAGAACAAAAGAGAATTTTCACCCAAAAACCCTTTGAAGCAGGCAAAAAATCCGTCACCGAACGGAGACCTGTTCTCCGTTCGGTGGCGATTTTCTGCCCGCTTCTGAGCGCGAGAACAAGAAGAAGAGAAATCTATCACATTCACGCTTCTCGGGTATTCTTAGGGGTTCTCGGCGTAAGTGTGTGTGTGTGTGTATAAGAATAATCTTCTTCTTTTAGGGTTTTTGATCACAACATAGACCCTTTCTCTTAGTTTTATTTTGTGGCTCTGAGATCCAATCTTAAGAAAAGCAATTTTATGTAGTCACTGTAATAAACATCTCATCAGTAGTATTACCGTATTTTACATAATTCACAAAGTTTAAGTTTAGTTGGATAGAATAAATAGCAGTTTTCGAGAAGGGTCCGGCCATGAGGTCTGACAACCGATCAGTAGTGGCAGTAGCGACGGGGAGGGAGGGCGGTCCAGAATTGTACGTCTTTCGGCTGATGTGACGATAACCTAAGGAAGTGACGACAGACTTTCGGCTGAGGCGATGTTGAGCTAAGGTAGCGACGCCCGAACGGGTGGTCCAGCAGTGGTATATCTTTCGACTGATTTGATGATTATACCAAGAATATTACAAAGACACAGGATGTTGCCTTCCGAAGAAAAATTTAAGACTAGTCCATTCACCACCATGTATAAATTATAAAACGTTAACATTAAGCTAAAATTAGTTTACTCCAATACTGTGTTTAATCTATGGTTTACTCTGTGTAAACTGTAAAATTTGACGCAAGGTGTACGTTTGTAAAGACTGCTTTAGGATTAAATTTATTATCTATGCTGATAAATTATCTATTTGTATTTATAATTATTTATTTATTTATTTCAGATTTAAACTATAATAAAAGCAGCTTCATTTAAATTTATTCAAAATTTTATTCGTCATAAATATAAATCATTTAATAATAAATTAAAATTGTACTTTTTACATAAACTTTAACGTCAGTCAAAAACCATTCGTAAATGCTTTTACTATAAAAAAATGTCGTTTCATCATTATTTTCATTTATCTTTGATTTGCTAGTTAGTTTACCATATGTAGGTAATTGATGTTGATGACGAATAAACGCTGAAATTGTTTTGCAACATTTCAAATATAAAAGTGTGAACAAATTCGTGTCGTCATTACTGTGTGCAACACTACCACAAGAGCATTATCGGAGTATAGTGAGATAAATAATAAGATTAAAATGGAATTCCCTCATATCGGCAAGAATTGCTCATATAAATATTGTAACAAATTGGGTAAGCTAAAATCTGTATTATTTAAAAACAGCTTAATACTAAGTCGAGTCATTTTTTTGCCAAGCGATTGTGTTTTTGAATAAAACCCTGAAATGTTGAGTCTCTCAACCTTGAGTCTCAGAACCTTGGTAGTCCTTACATCCTCAAAAATAAAGTTGTTATAACCATTTGAGCCTCTCACAGTTAGATTTTAGAAAACTAATATTTCTATAATTTAAATAACTACGTTTACTTTTCACTCCACACAATGATGAAAAATGACTGAAGTCATGCGCAATAAATAACAGAAAACAGTAGATCTTAAAATGCCATGTTCGTATATAGAAAAAAAAAATTTCACATCTTTTGTCTCTAGATGATCTGGTAAATAAAACAGTTAATATGTAATAGCAGTGATACAATCAAGTTAATTACACATTAATTATTATACATTAATATTAATACATTATACATTAATTAACTACATTAACTATGTGTCCATCCAAAGGTTGTCTTGAAGAGATGGCTTTTTGCGATAATTTCTTGTTAAGTACCTACATATTTTTTTATAACTAATGTAAGTTACATATTAAGGTGTACAATAAAGCATTATTATTCTATTCTATTCTATAATGTATTTAGGTCAGGGTGTAGCAAAAGGGATGCACTAAAAAATAGTTTTCTCAAAATAATGAAAAAACAGTTCTAGTTCTAAAAAAGAAAAGTTCAGAAATAAAATAGATAAATGTTTTTGGGAATTTGTATGGAGCTTCGATTTTAAAGCAGTTTTTATAGGAATTGAGTAGTTAGGTTAGGGTTTTTTTTTTCAAACCTCCCAAAAGTAGTTCTTAGGGCTCTTCAGGGTGACCTATGTGCGACAGCTGATTTTGAGATAAAAAAATGTCATTTTAGTGCACCCCCTTTGGTACATGTTAACCTGTATTTCTTTGTTGTCATGTTCACATGCTACAGTGACATAAATTTGTATTGAAATGTTTTGTCTGTTCTCATATTACATATTATAATGTAGGTATGAAAGTCTGTAAGATATATAATTGAAAAATTGTAATCTCTATGGTACCCAAGATACAAGCACTAGCTTAGTTTGGAATCAATAGGAAACTACCTATTTTTAATAAAATGTAATTTATCTTAAATATATATAATTTATACTATTTGTTTACAGTTGACAAAATGTTTTAGAATTTTGACTTTTTTTTCTAATACTTAAACATTTTACCCCTTTGTACAATGAAAAAAAAATCAACTTATTTTATACACTATGAATAACAATTGATATAATCTATATTACAGACTTCCTGCCAATGAAATGTGGTGCTTGCAAAGAAGTGTTCTGGTGAGTAATCACAAGGTTGCAGTTTTTATACTTGTTCTTTGAATAACATTGAACTAGTGAAAATTAATGTAGTATGAATTCATTATGTATTTTTTAACATACTTAGCTAATATTTTTGAAACCTATACCTAGTTGCTGTATTGTTATTATTTGTTGGGCTAGAAGTTGTCAGTGGCTACTTTGCTACCTCAGCTAGAATTCATTTCTATTGTAGTTGCCGTAATAAAGGCCACAATGACACAGTTTGAAGTAATGGCTTTTGTAGTGTCCACCACTGGATTAGAGTCACTTTATCACAGTAGACAGTGGTTTCAAAGAGCCTCTGGCATTGCAGAAATACATAAACAACAGTTGCCACTTGTTACTTGTTGGTGGGCTCGTCCGCATTCAGACCTCTTGGTCCTTTTTACGTCTGGTTCGGTTGGATTATTCCATCTAACCTAGCTCGGCCAGAAGCACAGAAGATTCCTGGGATTTTCGCAGGCTTCGCGGAGAGACTTTGGTTTGCCGAGGATTTGTGCCCAATAGGTCGTCACTCACTGGCATTCCAGGACTAAGTGGGTGTCGGTTTCGTCGTGCTCTTTGTATGCTCTGCACAGAGGACTGTTGGTATTACCTAAAACATGTAGATGTTTATTAAGAGGGCAGTGCCTGTGATGGTGCCTACTATTGTATAAGTTATGTAAGTTTACTATTATATAAGTGTGTACTTAGCTCCGGCGATGGTTGTGGCAAAGCTTCCTTCGACTGTCTACAGTCGTCAGAACTTGCCCAATGGATCCAGTGTTGTTCTCAGAACCACTTTCGTATCCACGAGCGAAGTTGATTGGTGGTAATGGGTAACATTGGTACGGGTCCAATTGTTGAGTTATTGGACATCCACTGTTACCTTGTTGCTTGTTGCAACCTTTTTCAGTGTTGAGTGACATTCATATATGAGCCCCGTCAGAAAGTATTCTGATGTCAAAATTGGTTATCTTTTGACACAGCACCGTTTCTGCCGCTTGACTTATCTACACATTCACACTGGAAAATTGAGCTATTCATCCCTAGAGCTGTTGATAAATTGATATTTAGGTTCATAAAATAAAAATAATATTCTGCACCGGTACCTAATTTGGTCTTAGAGCCATACGTGTACATACACTACTCATTTACGCCAGAATAGTCTGTTGTCGATTCTAGTAGTTAACTTGGTACTTACGTTCAAATCCTTTTTTTTGGGTATCCTATCATGGGGCGCCTTGATTGACGGTTGGTGCGGGATTGTACTGTTCAATATCTTAGAATACAGACAGTTGCCACTTACCAACAGGTGGGCTGTTGCCTCGTCTGCCAACTATAGCCAATAAAAGAAATACTTGCACTGGTAGAGCTGTCCTCTTTTTAATTCTCGTAATACCATTGGCCTCTCTATTTCAGTTCTGATCACTTTGCATATGCCAAGCACGAGTGTCCCGAGCCCAGTACGCATGACGTCCAAGTGCCAGACTGTCCGTTATGTGGCGCGCCAGTGCCGGGTCGACGTGGAGAGCCGCCAGATGTCGCTGTCGGCGCTCACATCGACAATCAATGCACTTCGGACCCGGCCAGGGAAAGACGGAATAAAGTAAGCATAATAAACACAGATAACCTTCCAAAACATACCGCATACAGTGAAACAGATACGCAGAACTCACACCAGTATTCGTAAGCTTAAAAACTATATAAGGACACTACAATTATTGCTACATTCAAGTATAGGTTAACCTATAGTGAATTATAACTTTTGGATATACATAGTTAGGTAAAAAATTAAAAATTAAATTAGGCATTACATATAGTGGTATAAGCCCTAGAAATTGGAATTGGTGTCATTAAAACTATAGTTATCTATCTATACATAGTATAAAAAATGAAGTCGCTAGAAAGCGTCTATTTGAATGCGCTATTCTTGAGGACCACCCAATCGATTTGGATGCGGTTTTCACTGTTATAATATAGGTTTCTCGAACAAGGTTTAGGTATAAATACTTCAACCTATCACAAGGAGGAGCCGAGCAGTAACAATAATAATAAAACCAAGCGAGAATTGGTTAACAACTTTAAGTACCGATGCGACGGGGTATTAAAACTGTATACTGGTCTGTCACCATAGGAGCATATTAATTGTAGGCCATTGAAAACATAGGTTTGCACTAAACAGCTGTGATGAAGGGTTAACTAAGGAGCCGCAACATTACAGGTGTTCACAAACCGGTGTTCATTCAAAGGTTGCAAGACAAAGGAGATGGTGCCACTCGTGTGTGGCGAGTGCGCGCTGAACTTCTGCTTGAGGCACAGACACACCACCGACCACGCTTGCGAGGGGAAGCTTGCCGCTAAGAGAAGACAGGCAGCGTAAGTAACATAATTTTTTTGTTTTTAGAGTACCATACCACAAGAGGAAAAACGGAACCCATATAATAATAATATAATAATATAATATTCTACCACATGCACACAGCGCCATTTAGCCCCAAATTAAGCAATTATATTTGCTTGTGTTATGGGTACTAAACAACTGATATACTACTTAAATACTTTTTTTTTGTAAATACATACATATTATAGATAAATTACAACCAGACACAGAACAAACAATCATGCTCATCACACAAAGATTTGTCCTGGGTGGGAATCGAACCCACGACCTCCGGCTTAGCAGTCAGGGTCACTAACCACTAGACCAACAGGTCAGTCAAATATTTATATAGCATAATTTTGTTGTCCGTCTGTCTGTCAAGATAATTTTCTTCTTTTGGTTGTGTTCTTTAAGCATTATTACTGTAATACTTGATCGCCATGCTTGTTCAACGCAGATTGGGCTATGATCAGACTATTTTGTTCGAACGTGAATCTAGTTGAACTAATCATATTGTATATTTCTAGAGCTGCAGCAATGGCGCGTATAAAGGCGGCTGAAAGCAGAGTTAGTCAAAACAACACGCCAATCACTCCGGTCACTGCTTTCTCAGAAGTACAAGGGAATATGGTCAGTATTTCTATTTACATAAGGTTCTGTTTTGACTAGATTACTCTAGTTCAGTTAGAACGAATCCTTAACCTTAGGATCTTTTGTACTATACATTTTTATTTGTACGCTATTTATTCATATTCCCTTCACTTTTCGTTAGTAAAATTCAAGATAAACTTAATAATTACTTATATTTAGTACTTGTTTAATTTCAAACCTTAATCTTTTGTATTAAAGGCACACACAGTTTAGTTTTTTTTAAAGCAGCTGTTTATAAGACCTAGTGTATTTATTGAATATCAATATTAACACATAATGTATCTCATATATAATCGATATCTTTGTTCTTCATATCAATACCAATACAAAGTGCTAAATATTATTATGATACATTGTCAAAATTGAATTGAATGAATGGATCTAGTTACACCTCTATGTTTTTGTGGTTTTAGAGTGAAGACGAGGCGTTAGCGCGCGCCATTGCGTTATCGATGCAGGAGCGAGACGCGCGCGCCAGCGGAGCGCGGCCGGCGCCCGGCGTGCGCGTCGGCGGCGACAGGAACTCGCGGTGCGCGCTCTCGTAGCGACACATCTATATCTACTAATGTATAGCGACAGAGATTGTTTGTTTGTTTGTACGCGCTAATCTCTGGAACTACCTATCAGATTTGAATAATTCTTTTGCGTTTGATAGCAGAGTTATTGAGGAAGGTAACAGAGCTAACATCACGCTACGAGCGGCTGGAGCCAAGCAGTAACCAAAGATGTAACTTAACGCGGGTGAAACCCCGCTGCGGGCAGCTAGTCTTCTATATCACGTGTTCTTACATTATATCACTAAACATGTGTAGCTGACGTTGTAATATCTATTTAAAAGCGTTTACGCGTCATGAGTGGCAACGTCATATTTCGTGGTTTTTAATTTTTATCATTTAATCGGAGCTATATTTTAATAATATGTTCTGTACAAATGCTAGAATTAGGTGAAAGCTGTATAAAGAGTAAGAAATCATTGCGTTTAAAGTTCTATTTATATGCAAATAATACATTTAAAACTAGAGTTCCGTTATTTTCATAGTAAAATAACTGTAAGCATTAGTTACTTATGTTTTAAACAGCTTTCACCTAATTCTAGCATTTGTGCAGAACATATTTATAAAATATAGCTCCGATTAAATGATAAAAACACCCTTGTGTCCAAATTTGGAGATAATACTGTTGATCTGATGTTTAATGTCACCTACTTGTGAGCTGAAATTTCAAAGTTATAAGGCGTTTAAAAAACATTTAAAAAATTAACTTTTTCATGACTAAGTGAGCCACTAGCTTATTATTAACACTCGTGCTCCGATGTGAACACACCTTAAGAATTTAAAATCACAGCTACACCATATTTTGTATAATACTATCACTCTGGTTTTCTTATAATTCTAAACGTAAGAAGACTGCTACCATGTATGAATACTTATTAGTCAGTAAATTTACCTCAAATAATTAGGTTGAAATGGAAGTTATAATCAATACTTTTATTGCAGACTGTTTAGCATAATGTATAATATTGTTATATTTATAAGTAATAATTATAGTTATATGTTCTATGTATGTAAAGTTCAATAATAAATGATTAGTAGTTGTAGTTTTAGGGTCAGTTTAGACTTTTGGGTAAAGTTATTTAGTATTTTAGTTGAATGTATTGTGAGACTGCTTGTTTGAAAACGAGTTATATATACTTATATTTATATTAGTTTATTTAAACAGTGTAATAGCATGTCTCGCTAACTATGAACTAGTGAACAATACTGATTTGTTTTCATGCTACACAGTATATAATATAAACAACTATCGTATTATGGTCCCAGCTTTGATGAAAGAGTACTGCATTTTTGCAAATGCTCGTAATACTAAGCATCTCATATACAACATTTTACACATAATATTTAACATAGACCACCAGAGCGAAGGACACAATATAAGCAGTTTGGCACGATTTCGATCACTTTTGGACCACACTTTGGTAGGCTAATATAAAAAAAAAAAAAAACTGCTTACCATCAGGAGTGTAGTTATTTTGATAAAAGAACTTAACAGACGAACGTAATTGTAATCAAACCAACTGAATTATGACCCACTTTGCTGATACTTTGCTTAAAACTGTCAAACTTGTAAGATCTAACGTGTTAAATGCACTTAGGATGTTTTAAATACTAACATAACAGAGGCCCTAGACAAGTGGCAAAGATTTCTATTCTATTCATAGAATAGATAAAAAATGTATTGGATTGACATAAGCTAACGCCAACGCTTATGTCAATCTCATACATTTTTTTATAACTATGAGTAGAATAAATCTTTTGTTTTCACAGAAGATGGTTGTCATTTAATTTCATCCACATTTTTTCTATTTTATCATTGTAATATACCATTAATATCATCAACAAGAATATTATTCTACACTTGACGCTGGCAGAAATAGCTGACACAATCGTCGGCTCTGTTGCCAAAAAAAGGAGAAGAAGAAGAGTAGGATAAAAACGTTTGACACTTGTCTAGGGCCTCAGTAATCAGTACAATGTCAATGTATTATAATGATGACAAGCTCAGGAAATCTGTGTTGAGGCGAATTTCGACCTACTTGCATTTAGATGGATTGGCAAAATGAGAGGGGGTCATGATCTCATGATTCACTTAGTTCGATAGTACCGCTAGCTTCGACAAAATACTGTTAAGCTACAAAAGTATAATAGTTATTAATTTTTTCGCTAAGTCTTAACTGACCCTTTTCATTCGTCAACATTTACAATAGATTTATTCTAATTAGTTTAACAGGTAATATCAAGAATGCGACTAACTAATGAAATGTTGAAAAATGAATTTAGAATTACAAACATGTGGCCTTAAAATTAATTTACAAATGCTGTTGTTATAATTAAATTAATATTATATCCAAGACTGTAAAGTTGAGTGATTTGATTGTGCATAGATTGAGTTTGAACATTACTCGTAATGGACATTCCAAATACAAGAAAGTTACAAAAATGTAAAGTACTATAATTTTTTAATTTTTTGCTGACAAATGATACCTTTTAACTAGATTGTTTTTAATAGGCACTTGCAACATTTTGTGCTATACCATGTTTTCCTTTAGGCAGTGATGTCTAAAAGCGCTCCCCCGTCGCGAACATTTGTCTGTTAATGTAATGTTCCGTTTTTTTTTTGTAATGTATGGCTCGATTTGAAACATTGCATTACAATTTGAAATATAACGTTACAAGCGAATGCATCCTTACACGAAATTTGAAAGCATCAGTATTGTGATTTGACAAAGAGTACCCTCGACCGAACTCACTATTTGCGTAAGTTACCATGTCATATTCTAAACATACTTAAGGACCACATATATTTGTAATTATTGATAACTTTAAATGACTTCAATATGTTTCATCTTTTACCGCTTAATTCTATTTTTCAGTTGTAAAATAAAAGACAAATTTACCTTTATATTATATTTAATTCGGAAATGAAATGTTTTCAATGAGTTTATTGTAAGTTGTTGTTACATCTAATATAAATAAATAGTTATGCATGTGACATTCACTGTAAGAAGTAAAAAAAAATTGACTTGGAGTTATTTCGTTTTTATCGGAAGCTATATCATGGTAATCGCGTGTAACTTAGTGCTTGTCTGCAACTTTAGTGGTGAGTAGCGAACAATAATAGATAATACAAGATTGGGGGGGAAGGAGAGGAGTTTGGTGTCAACTTCCCCTATTTTTATTTTGGCTCCTTTTATCTGTTCACCTATCGCAGGCGTGAACTTATTATGCGGTCGCACGATAAATATAAATAAGTTGACGAAAGAGAGATGACAACACATCTGTCCCTTTCTGAAGTTATGACAAAACATAATATTTACTTCACACACTTCAAATACTTCGAATTTAAATATAATATGCACAAAAACTTTGCACAACCAGCCTAACAGGACTTATTTTTGATACTTGCGAGAACTATTATGAATAATATATCACAATATCACATTTGCTTGAACTGTGTTTATACTTAAGCTACAATTATTAAAATATAACACATTTTGTCTACTCGATGTAGGATTAGTCTACTATCTAATCTAATATCGAATCAGAAATTCTCAAAACTCCAAAACCTATTCTATATATATTTATTTAAGATCCATTTTGTTTCAACATTTTTAAGACAATCAACTTTTTTTTATAAAGTAATAGACATCAGATGATAACCACTTCTGGATTCCAATGACTGCTTACCATCCTTTATTAGGCACAGTGGACTAATTTTAAAAGCTAATTTAAAAACGACTAAAAAGAAATATTTGAGTCGTATAGACACACACACTCGGCCATTATAGTTTTGCGAATATATTTTCAGTTAAATAATGTATATTTGGGCAAAGTCGAATAAATTTTGTAATATTTGAACTATGGAGCTCCTAACCTACATCGAGCAAACAAATTAGCAACCACAAGTCTTATATTATGTTTAAAATCAATATTTTTGAGATAATTATAAATTTTAAGATAATATATAGTGTTTATGATGACTTGAGTTTTTTATTTCAACTACATGCTTGTATCTAGATGAACCGGGTTTTAAAACGTTCATTATAATTTTTAATACTTAAGCACTGGTTTCCGCCATTATACAGTGGGTACTATCAAATAAAACATTATTTTGCTAAAATATATTTATTGATTGAAAACATGAACAGGTTTAATAATGTTAAAGTTAATCATTGGAATGGATTATATCACAGTATACAAATTTAGTTAGGAACTAGACAAGAATAGTGAGATGTATAAAATATATCCATTGTAAAAATATCTCGTATAGGTACCTACTTTGGCATATTTAGTGGTTATATTCTAGTCACTTTGGTAAGCTAATATAAAAAAGTTGATTACCAGTACGTAATCAATATACATGATATTTAATTTACTCAATTACAACTTGTAATCAGACGTCCACTGCTGGACATTGACCTCCAATTTTCGCTACCAAAAAATATTATATGTTTTTTATAAATTACTTAACAATTCTTTATTGTGTAATGTTCTAAACTTATGATTGTCGTTGAGATATGTGGTTATGAACTCAGGCGGGTGTCTAGTCAGGAACAGTTCCATGCTCATATACTTGGCAGCTGTCAAACGTTTTCGTTCGGCGTTCGAGCGGCAAAGGTTCTTGTGCGCGTGCGCAGTGAAAGTGGACGCGGTTTTTTCAACTAGTTTCACTGTAATTCTTTTTGTAGGATCGTCTTCTAGCGGAGGCTAAAACCAGAAAAAACATTAATGCACATAATGTTTGAGCACACTACATTCAAAATACACGAAGGAATAAAAGATTTGAGTCGTTTTAGTTCCTAAAATGCAATTACAAACTTTGCTATTATAGTTACTTAGGTATTTTAGAACAATAAATAATTTTATATTGAATTTTGAATACATATGGATATACATACTGCAAATCGAATCCATTGCCAGATTTGAAACCTGGATATTTCAGCAGTAGCGGAGTCTTCAACGTTGCCACTGTAGAAAAAATGCCCAATGCCTGCTAGCCAGTAGTAAATAAAGAGTATCGATATGGCAACATTGTGTTTAAGTCCGTCAAGAGTGACCCCGTCGCGAGGTATCGAGAGCAGGTCCTGAGGAGTAATGTTTACAACGAATTGTCTCGATATTTGATTGGGGGTGGCGCCGCTTTTCTTCCAAAGCTGCAACAAAAAAACATTTAAAGAAAGTCTTCATAACGTATTGTTGTGTAATTTTATTGTTTTTATTTCCTGTTACTTATTTTAATTTGTTATTAGTTTATTACTTATTATTAATTAATTAACTGATTATCTTATTATTTAATTTTATTCGAAAACACATAATGATAATTATTTTCAATGTTTAATTTTACATTTAACTAATTTTTCAAACATGTATGCTATTTTTTATTTTTTTATTTATCTTGCTCTGTTTTATGTATTTAAAATCTAATTTTATTTATAATTCTTTTATTCAGTCCGTGAAATCACGCAACAAGGGCGCTTTCGGAAGATCAGCGCTTAAGTCAGTTTACTGACCTAAGCACATAGCTGAGAAAGGGGCCCTTTTTGTTTGTTGCATGTTTCAATTATATTATATTATTTATAAAAAAATGTAATTACTCATTTGCAAACAAAATAAATTTATTTATTTCTTTCTTTCTTTGTATAAGATTAAATGATACCACATGTGACACAATGATATCTACTTAGCCGTTCAATATAAAGCTGTGACAAAGTGCTAGTTAAAAAAAAATGTAGGTGAACGAGCATATAACCTATGAAATTAATCTATACTATTATATTAAAACTGAAAAGTTTGTTTGAACGCGCTAATCTTTGAAACTACCGATCGGATTTTAAAAATCGTCTTTTTGCGTATGATAGCCCAGTTCTCGAGGAAAGTTATAGCAAAGACACGGGTGAAACCGCGCCGCAGAAAGCTAGTAATAATAATAAAACAAACAAAATATCTCGATTTAGTCCATAAGATTGTCGATATGTAGGATGTGGATTCTGTCATTGTACCGATACTTGTTACTGTAAATGGCGTAGTAGCAAAGAGCCTCGACTAACACCTAAAAAGGCATTAGGTGGATGGGTCAAGAGCCAGATCCAGAAGGCTGCTCGACACGGCACGTATTGTGAGAAGGTTCCTATGTCTAGAGCCCTAACTGCCGGTAGCTCGATCCCTGTACCCGATGCCGGTGGGTCTACAATTTTTATATTTTTAAATGTATGTGTTTTTATAAACGTACTTAAATTTAAAATGTAATTTTTGTGAAACATTTTAAATGAAGGAGGTAATAACCTAACAACTACACAACGCCATCTAGACACAAAGTAAGCAATAGCTTGTGGTATGGGTTCTAGAATGCGGTTTAACATACCTATATACTTTTTTACTTAGACCAAGTTAGAGTTAAGTAGTTCATGAACATCACGAACGCTAGAAGTAAGTATAGTTGGGTATGCCCTGGCCGCATCTGCCACAATTTCTTGTAATGCCAATACACGGCTTGCTTTAGAGCGCTAGAACCAATGACTCAATGGTGGGAACACAGAGCTGCTTAAATATGAGCTCAGTCCTAAAAGAAATTTTGATGCTATTCATGCTGGCTTCACATATCTAAGTCTTTAAAACACAAAATATCGATAGAGACAAAAATATCCATAGAGATATAATTTAGGTGTTATGTCCTTTTTTTAAAAAGGTTCAAAATTGCAATTGAAAGGGAAAGACACAAAACACGTAATACCTAATCCATCACTATTTTCTTTCATTTTGAGTGTAATCTTGCATTAAATAAATATTTTTATTATTCAAATCATAAATTTTTTACAATTTAGGTAAACAGTGTAGAAAAACCGAAAGGTACTTACTAGTATTTGTTACAAATGTTGATAGGAACTGTAGCGAACAAAAACTTTTAGTTTCAAACGACTTATTGTTAAGTTCGAACAAAAGGAACAAAAGCATTCCTATTCATTGTAAACATTGTCATGAGGCTATTTGGACACGGTGAACACCTTTACCATGAAATACCTATTTATTTATTAACACTGTCAAATGATTATGGTCCGTTAGTATTAGCGTAGCCTATAGACGCTCAACCTGTACCTAATATCAACCCCGGATATATAGTAGCGGATATATGTATAATAGTGGCGCCCCCCAATTCCAACGAGTAGGTAGAGTAAGCGACGATTTGGCTGATGATGAGCGATTTGGCGCCCAGAGGAAGTGTTTCGGTTTATCCGCCCTCCGACCCTGCCTAATAAAACATTACGTCGTCCTGACGGCCTATCTAAATGCCTAAATCCTATAACGCTGGATAGGAACATTGAAATAAACTAAATGTGTCATTTCTTTACCCAGCAGTATATCAAAAATGTGCATAAAAAGTAATATTAAATGATGATTTAGATAGCTATATAAATATATATATATATATATATAGTGACTGGCCTGTTGGCCTAGTGGTTAGTGACCCTGACTGCTAAGCCGGAGGTCGTGGGTTCGATTCCCACCCAGGACAAATCTTTGTGTGATGAGCATGATTGTATGTTCTGTGTCTGGGTGTAATTTATCTATAATATGTACGTATTTACAAAAAAAAAATGTATTTAAGTAGTATGTCAGTTGTTTAGTACCCATAACACAAGCAAATATAATTGCTTAATTTGGGGCTAGATGGCGCTGTGTGAATGTGGTAGAATATTATTATTATATGTATATAGATATCACAATTGAACAAACCTCATTGATATGCGGTACAGCTCTAGCGTCGTAAACCATGAAACCGTCTACTCCATTTTCTATTTCCTTCAATTTGCTCTCTAGGATCTTCTTTAGTATGATAACAGATCTGAAATAACCATATTGTAGAATTAATCTATTATCTTCGTTTTTATTAAACAAATTTGCTACAAGTCTTCATAGTTGACCAGGGTCTGAATGTAATCTTACTCTTTGTCATTGATGTCGGCACCGGGTTTGAGCATAGCGGCTGCCATCCCACCAGTGGCCGGCGCGTTTCTCGCGTGGCAAGTACTCACTACCAGTCTCAAGTAGGAGTTTAAGAAGTGGCGGTCCATGTTCACGTACTTGTTTCTGTCAGGTAGCAGGAAATCCTCGCGGTCTCCTATATAGTTCCAATACAGGGTTATTATAGAAACGGCAAGGTTGTTTTTTTATTGTCTACTGTGATAGCCAACAGCCCACCTGATGGTAAGTAGTAACTGTCTGTGCAATGCCAGGTACTCTGTGAAACTGCTGCCTACCGTGATATTTGCTCTCTTTAAACCACGCCACGTTTGAACTTATGAGTGCCAATCACTTAATCTTAATTGAACATGAAATAACTAATTTCAACTAAATTAGTCAAACTGATCTTAATCAATGTTAGTGGAACTCATTGAAGGTTAAATTTATCTAATAATAACTTATCGTAATAATATTAGTAGACTAATGAATAAATCGTAAGATGCGTTTACACTATTGGATAGTATTATCTAAATGTACTTAGCTAGTATTTGAGTGGTGTTCGGCCGCTTGTTGTACGTTTAGCGAGATTATGATATTACAGATAATGTGATTTTAAATTACGCGTAAACTAAAATAATAGAAAATAAATAAGTACTAACCAAACTTCGAAATTATTGAGGCACAGTAGTCCCAAATCCCACAATTGAGGCCTAAAGAATGCTCTTTCAGTGCATATAATATTTCTTCCAGTTCAAAACTTGAAATTACGTTTTCAATAAGTACGCATGCCTTTATAGTTCCCTGAGGTAAGCCGAGTTTATTTTGTGCCCAGATAAATATATCGTTCCATAACTGTGCCTCAGTCGCGCCTTCCAGTTTGGATAAATAAAAGTATGGACCGCTGTTTGCTTCGTGGAGCTTCTTTGCATTGTGATACATCAGAACAGCAAAATCCACAAGTGGACCAATTGCTTCTTTACCATTTATCTAAAATATAAATAACATGGTTATTTCATGGCATGTACCTATAACAATGCATTTTGTTACGTTAGTAATTATAAAATTCAATCGCAAGAAACTAACAGTTTTCATTGGAATTATTTTAACATTCATACCAGCGCCACCAAAATGTGGATTCGGACAGGGCACTCTTACCACATTGCTTGGCAATTATCAGAAGGAATTACAGTTTCAAGCTGTGAATTCTGAATTTCTTCAACGTGGGGCGAGGCTTATACCTCACATTAAAGAAATTCATTTTCATTTCAAATTCAGAAGAGAATAGATGAGTGACCTTTCCTTTGCAAGCCTGTATACATAAATAGTAACGACGTAGTGCATAGGAAGTGTAGTTTATAAGTATATATTATGTATGTATGTTAGTCTGTAAGGTATTTATAATATGAGTTTATGCGACCTGAAATAAATGATTATTATTATTATAAATATATTTTACATATTTACACGAACTGTAAACGTCACTTAGCTACAACTATTTATACTAGCTATTTGCGGGGCGGTTTCACCCGCGTCTTTGGTTACTGCTCCGCTCCCGTCGCCAATACCGTGATGTTATATAGCGTATAAACTTTTGTAAGAACTGGGCTATCATACGCAAACATATTTTTTGATTTAAATCAGACTGGTAGTTCCATAGATTAGCGCGTTAAAAAAACAAACAAACAAACTCTTCCGCTTTATATGATAGTATAGGTAGATTATGTGACGTGAGGCAATCAGTGACTACCTACTTGTTGGCTAATATTTTACACTCACTGCAATAATAAAATATCTATAAATAAAATAGGTCGCAAAGACCAAGCAGTAACTAACCTACACAACAGATATAATATAGATATACATAAATATACAACTGCAAATATATTTAAAAAAATCGGACAGTTGCGAGTCAGACTCGCTCACGGAAGGTTCGGTACAAATTAATTAATTAATTAAGTATTAGGTAGGAAACCTAAACATCGTAAAAATAATTAAAATCTGTTTTAACTTGTGCCAATAAAGCCATCATGACACGGTTAACTGAATTCAAAATTTGGACCGCCTTGAAACGCCTCAAAAACATAAGTGAACTTAAAAAAAACGAAAACCTAAGTAAACAAGTCAATATGTCTTTCATAGTCCGTTATCTTTTAAAGAGCTATTAATTCAAGTAAATAGATACATACAATTTGGGTTAGTGAGAGCGTTCAGTCGTTCACACATAAGAGTGGCAACGTCGCTATTTAGTGTCATATTTTCGTGGTTTTAATTTTTTGTCATATAATCGGAGCTATATTTTAAAAATGTTTTCAGTACACTTTTTAGAATTACGTGAAACCCGTATAAAAAGTATTATTTGCATTTAAATAGAACTGCAAGCATTATAGTTAAGTACTTACTTTTTATACAGTTTAGCTTTTATTAAGCTAAGCTGTATATATAAAATAATAATCTTAATTCATATTTAGATGACATGTTCAGTATAGTGTGGTGTTGTGTCAGTGATTATGTAGTGTATGTATATGCTTCCTCGTTCCCACAACTCGTCAAGCGCGCCATCTCCATCAAACGGACATAATCGTAGATATGAGATATACTTGCAAAATTCAATACCAGGGCTTCTAAGTACAAGTACGTAAAGTAAGGTAAGGCGCAAATTCGTATAAATAAAAAAATACTTTGAAGATCAAAGTATTTATTATTAACAAAATACGAGCGTGTTTTTTATCTACATTGAAATATGAATCGTTTTCCTATGTTATGCTATCGCGCGTTCGCCTTATACCACATACTTTTATACTTGCAAGTATTGTCTGCTCGTACCAGGGCGCCGTACTCCGAAGCAAAGCCCTGGTTTTAAAACCTGGTAGCGTAAATACGTCGCGTCGCATCTCTACATAATCGCATCGGACAGGAACGAATGCAGACGCATACGGCCAGATGCGATCGCGTCCGGCAAGAGGTCGACGCATGCCCACGACAGGCCGGTTCCATACGCCGGCACTTCGCTTACGAACGTATCCGTGTCTGCGCCTATTCAATAGTTTTAAACATTGAGTGTTGACGTGTTCTATTTTGAAAATGGTTTAAGTTGACGTAGTAAGCAGTTTTTGTTGTAATAGTCGTAAATTATACATCCGAACGAAGCCGATGACACGTGGACAGAGCCGATCGATACCTACATTACCAAATCTGCACATTTTGCGACCTGAATGTTTGCACATTTTGCCATGATGCTATAGAACTAAAGAGTATAATAATATTATGGAACGCTTTGAACGCCACGTCGCCATTGCGTCGTCGCGTCGATTATCTCTGTCGCAAAACAATAGATTTTAAAATATGTCTGCTTGCATAGAAATGAAAGTGTTATGAGTAAAACTTGAACAGCTAATTTAAATAAAAGCATTTAAATTACAAAAAGCAGGCTTCGGGTTAATGTATTTAATTAGGTTTCTGTCCTGTTTAAGTAAAAACTGCTTTTAAAATTAGACTAAAATTTAAAGTAAATCAAGAACATAAATATCTCGAATATACAAATTCAATTGCAAAACCAAATGCGTAAACTTCTAACGGAGGCCCAAAACCTTTCGCCAAAAAAAAATATTTTCTAGCTCTCTAAAAAAATATGGTAATTACACTATCTAAGCCACCAACAAATTAGAACCCATTAGTCTATTTACTATGAACAACTATAGATATGAACAAAATAATCTACCATAGTTTACCCGCCCCGGCTACGCTTGTGTACAAATTATTTTAAGATATAAATTGCATGTAGATATAAATAAACCTTCAGAAAGTAATAATTTTTTGAATGACAGTGAAAAACCCATCAAAATCTGTAGTCTTAAAAGATCTAAGTATACATTCAGAAGGAATAAAATTTTATCATGTAAGCCAAAATAACATACTTACTTACCAAAATGTTATGTTCAATCATGTTCCAAGCCCGTGGCCTCAACATCAAAATGGGGCAGGTAGTGATTGTAATTGGTGCTCCTTGTAGTGCACCACTGACTACAAGTTTTATGTTCTGATATGCTTGCAACTGGTTCTTCCATGTTGGGCAGTGGCCATCATCAAAGTCCACTTGAATGCCTTGTACGTCTTGGTTAAGAGAAGACACAAAGTGCGCAGTGTTGGATGCTGATACATCGCCCAAGTCTAAATGGCGATTTCTATGAAATTGATTTTATGGTTTATGGTTTAAGATGTTTATTTCACTCAAAAAGAATATACATATCAGTCGCTTCTATGAGGAAAAACATAATAATCAATGATATTCTATTTAACAGATATGTTATGAACGCGTAATCGTGAAGACCTGAAAACGTCCTAATTGGGACGTATTGTCTTTAGTCTGCGTTACGCACAGCAACGAGTAGGTACACTATTGATGCAATTTTCAAATTTAAAAATGCCATCTTGTGTGTTCCGTAAGTGCACCAATTATGATACAAAATTAAATAAAACACAAGGAATCTCATACCATATGTAAGTACGCAATACTCTTTGATTTAATAAAATATTTCAATTATTTTCCTAATAATTCGAATATTTGAAGGTTAGAAAAAAGAAAGAAATGGAAAATACATTTTTGTTGTGCGTGTGACAAGGACGCGTGCATCCCGGACATAGAATAAAAATACAGATGCGAAAATCGTAGGCAGAAAAGTAATCGTTCTTCGCAGTTCGGTTTTCCTTTTTTCTAACCTTGTATTGTTTCATAATTTTGTTTTATGTAAAAATGCATATACTTAATTAGAAATAAATAAGTGTGTGTAAAAAATTTGAATATTACCAGATTATCAAAAATCATAAAATAAAGCTATTTCTAGTTTAACCCAACTACAGTAAAGCCCAAAAGGAGGGTTATGTGTTTGACCTGTACGTATGTCCGGTTTTTTTATTCTCTCGTAACTAATAAACGGCTGAACCGATTTCAATAAATCATATCGTCGCTACATTCGTCTCAGTAGTACGAGTGTCATATTTTAAAATGAGTGAATTGAGAAAACTCTCTAACTTAGACTAGTGAAGAACAAGAATCCTCGAAAAATTTTAATTTCATTTTAACTATTTATTACCCTTTTTTCGTTAAGGTTTCCTACCAATGAGGTTCATCTTCAAGAATGGATCGCAATTGTCCGTGAACAAAGAAATGAATCAGAATGGACGCCTTCAAAAAGCAGTCGAATTTGTAGCAAATTGAAATTGCATTTAATTGAAAACGGCACCTATTTCGTTAATAACCAAGATATCGAGAAACTAAGATGTAACATTTTAAAAACTTTTCTAAATTCTAATATATTTGACTCTCTTTTGGAACATTCCAAACAACAGGCACCTGCTTTTAATCATCGCATACATCTGATTAAAACCATAATCGATAAATACACAACAGTTTGCCTCTATTACGCTCATAAAAATAATCCTGAAATAAAAAAACTCTCTAAGAGACAGAAAAGAAATAAATTGAACCTTTTCGAAGGTGTATGATTACTTTAATCAATCTAAAACATTTATTTAAATTAGTCCACTTACGGGCATTTTTGCAAGTCATAATTTTTTTATATAACTTCGGTGACAAACAAGCATAAGGTGCCATGATGGTAAGTGGTAACCGTAACCTATATACATAGTTGCGTCCTTTAAACATTGCAGAAACAGTGATAAGAAAACACAACCATGCCATTGTCGATCGTGTAGGGAGAAGGGGATGAGGGAGGAAAGGGAAGAGGATCAAGTAGGGTAATAGGGTAATTGGGCGTTCTCACTCACCGAACGAAACGCATTAGTATGAAAACTAATACTTCATGCCTATTTTCTTGAGGAGGGTAGTACTTCCCCGGTCGATCCATGCGATTCATGCTAACGAGGATAGTAAGGATCTATTACCGTAAATAGCTAGGATCTACTACCTTAAATATTTTAAATTAAGGATAAACTAAGATAAGACACTAAGACAGAAATGGTACATTATAACCGTTTCCGATATCTTAGTTTATCGTATTTTAAAATTTGGGTTACAGAATGTAACCCATATTAGGTTCGCTATTTTAGATTTAAATAATATTAATTATATATAATTGCATTGTCAACAGACCATAAGATGTGTAAAAAGTTTCAGTTCAATCGGCCGAAAATTGAGTGGCATGATTCCACCCGTTATAAATATAGTTACGTACAAAAAAGCTTGTAATTATGCCTATCACAGTTTTTATTAAAAATGTTTTAATTTTTCTGTAAATAAATATTTATTTTCTTTCACATGTTTTATTTTTCTACCTTTAGTAGTTGTTATAGGTAGAAACTGCGGTACAAATTTTGTACCTTCTCTCGCGTTATATTTGTTAGTCTATGATACAGCATGCGGTGATTGGTAACTAGAGTAATGTTTGTTCAAATTCATACGCAATTGACAACACTAGCTGTCACTTTTTTTCTTATTTGTTTTCTCAAGTCATCCTTTTCTATCATTTTGACATGTAGTGAAATGTGAAATGAATGAAAAAGGTCTATGTGTGCAACGGGTACTGTGCGGAACACTTTTTTCTGTTGTTTTGTGAGTGTATAACATATCTGTTAAATAGAATATCATTGATAATAATTATACTCGTAAGTTAAGCGATGGTTACGCCGAAAGAAAAATTAAATATTAAGAGCCATTTCACGTTTTTATGCGAAGTTTTAAGTTTTTGAGCGCCTAATTTACCATATTAGATAATGCTTTGTAACTGTTAAATACATGGAAAAGAAAGTCCAATTGTTAGTATTGTTCTTTAATAGAACACATTTACAAAATATCCTTTACTTGCTTTGTGGTGATCAATCTCCCACATCTAGTTTACAGAAAAATCCTTGCAGAGTCAATTTCGGAGTCCTAAATCTCACATTGATATTAATATATTTAACTAAATTAGATACAGTAAACATTAGTTATATACTTTCCTTGATAAATAATAGAATAGATTTTCGATTATTTAAAATTTTAATATATGATTAGATTAAAGAAAAGACTTGTACCAATTTTACGTTTTATGTTGCAACTTTACTGCATGTTCTGGTTTAAACAAAGCGTAATTACAATAAAAAATATATATCACTACACTCTTTGTTCCATAAAGAACCTTATTCTTTAAATTTTAATGAAATTCACTTTCTTCTTCTTCTTCTTCTCCTTTTTTTTTTGGCAACAGAGCCGACGATTGTGTCAGCTATTTCTGCCAGCGTCAAGTTTAGAATAATATTCTTGTTGATGATATTAATGGTATATTACAATGATAAAATAGAAAAATGTGAATGAAATTAAATGACAACCACCTTCCGTGAAAACAAAAGATATATAAAAAAATTAGTGAGAGAGTGAGGTTAGCTATCACTCTAAATCACAGAACAAGTACATACATAGAAGGAGTGTTAATCGCCCTTATATACTTGTCCTATTTTTCCAAATAAGCCGGATACATTGAAAAGAAAGAGACAAATAATTTTGCTAAGGACGCCCGGTGTACACTGTAGAAACGTCAATTTTTACCTTTGGTTACCTTTGGATGCCGAATTAAAAAGTGAACTAATGTCAAATGTTCCAACTTGTCAAGGCCTCTAGACAATTTAGTCGGATTAAACCGCCGCTCGTAATTTTCATTGTTGTTTATCTGTTTTGTGAAATAATATATGTTATTTAATAATTACATAGTGCTATTGTG
Organism: Parascotia fuliginaria; assembly: GCA_963082885.1. NCBI lineage: Eukaryota > Metazoa > Arthropoda > Insecta > Lepidoptera > Erebidae > Parascotia > Parascotia fuliginaria. Next base: position 10,206,481 of record OY720184.1, read on the forward strand.
AAGTAAAATTAAGCCCATTGGATAAGCAATGTCCTGCGTTATTGTAGGTTGTAAATTACATTCTTTTCGCAAAGAAAATCAAGTTTAAATCGTCAACTTCCATCGGTGAGTAGATAACAAACCAATAATATATACTAAAAACCTATATATACGTCCAAAATACCTAAGTGATTTATACTTTACTATACTGCAATCATATTATAATCGTCTGTTTGCCATTCGATTCAGTAATTTTTAAGTATTTTACATTTTTACCAATTTGTGTAGTCATGTTCAATAGTGTTGTGACTTGTGCTGCATATTTAATCGATGACAAAAATATTACTATAATTTGTGTTAACGATTTTGTGGTAACTATCTTTGTACCTTTCATAGTGTTTCATACATTGTGTTCTTTTGCAGGTTTCCGAAAGATCAGACCGGAAGATCCATGAAGCAAATTAAGAGAGAATTATGTTATATATTATATTGTTACACGTTTAACGTTCCAGCGGTGAGGACGAATCTACTCAAATTTGCTCCATTGTCACGCGCCATACGACTTATTAATATTATTTCTATAGAAATTAATATTTTCAATGTACCCTGTCAGTATTCAAAGATGTTGCACAAAAATGTATAGTATTGGATAAATAGGTATATTTATTTAGTAATTTTTTTAGGTTTTTTTTATGATATCGTATTGGATTTTTTATCTGTAATGATATTGTAAATACTTTTTCAATAAATAAATAAATAAATGTTCTAGATGACTACAGAAATTTATTGATAAAATTGATCGGGAAAATTTTCTAATCGTACCAATTCATAACATAACAAAAAATATTTTAGCTTATGCACAAATAATCAGGACATTCCTAAACAAAACTGTAATTTTAAGGGGCAGTAATAATGTGTTTCAATATTATTGGAAATATAATCATACATTTGTGACATGAATCTTACAGCTGTGTTTTATTTTTACCTTGGGGTATCTGTTTTGATGCTATACTAAGAAAGTCAGAAAAGAACAGAGGGCCGATACCGGTATTTTGGCGATCCACACACTGCCCCGCACTACGCTGCGGGAGCGTGGCGACGCGGTGACGGTGCCACGCGAGCAGATGCGAGAGTGCTGGTCTGCATCATCAATCACGCACGTTACTGCAGAACACGGTGTCCATACCGTCTGGCCCCGAACCCACGCGCGTGTGTACGTGTTTCTCTGCATGTAAGCGTGTGATCAGTAACACAGCGCTTAAATGCGTTTTCAGTGTGTTGCACCACGCGTGATTTCTATACAAAGAGAGATACTTACAAACAATATAAGAACACGCACGCTCGCACTACGCTCCGTGATGCGAGGTAGTGTGTGGATCGATCATGTATATTTCAATTTTCAATTTATTTAATTTATTCATATACAATTTACATTGTTTGAACTTACAGCATGAAACATGAATATAAACTTCAAATTATTTCACATTGAAAATGCTCCTGGCGCCACTGCCGGCCTATGCCATTCCGGTGAGGTGTAAAACGACCCTTTGTTTCTTGTAGTTCGTTTACGAGAGCTTTTATGCAACCAGACCTCATTTGACATTAGCATGTCTGATATTTTACCATAGCCCATAGACAAATTTCATCTATCGATATCGATAAACTCTCAGAAGGTATCGTAGCACTATTAAACTTCTATTTGTCTCTGAGTGTGTACGCTTTATTCTCATAATAGTACTTCTATGCTTTAGTACTTGTTCTGTGCTCTAAATGACTTGAAATGACGTGTGCGTTACGATTGCTCCGGCAAGTTATCCAACCAGAAAAAAAAAACTTTGACCACAATTTTGTCGGCATTTGTCGAAATCGAAGTGCACAAACAAAAAAATTGTCGAAGTAGAAATAAAGAAGTTATAAGGGTTTTAAGTTGGCCGCGCCAACGTAATATGTACGATTGCGCGGCCATGGAGATCTCAGCAACTGTTTGGGTTAGAGATCTAATTCTTTTTGCCAATTGAAGACTGAATTTGTCGAAAAAATAATTAGAAGTCCTTGGTTAATATATTACGAAATATTTACGACTGAATGTTATGGCCGCGCAATCGTAACGTTGTTGATTCTTTATTGTTGATTATTTCTGTAAAACTTAAGATTTATACATTAAAACAATTACAAGAAGAAAGGTCTTAATTTGTCGAAACTAATAAAAGCAATAAATACTATATTAGTTTAGTGAAACTGACGAAATCAGCCCAAAACAGAAAGTACGTGGCCGCGCAGTCGCGACGAGGTAGAGCTGTGAGAAGAACTGGCAAGAAACTCACGCCACTCTTTTCAATCGCCAGATAATTACAATTTTTTGTATAAGCTAACAATTTTAACACATCAACGCAACCAAAAAACTATACAGAGTAATTAATAATAATATAAAAAAGAAAATATACGAAATAAACGGAATAATATACAGCGACCAAAACTTCTTAGGATATCCCTCAAATGCACTAATTTTGAAACGCACTAAATAATGCATCTTACATGTACTGCTACTAACATAGATAATAAGAACATTGTTACAAACACATGGTTATGGATGCTTTTCCAAAATAAACGTTATTTTATTTATTTATTTATTAATTATTATTTTTATCGGAGACCCCTAAAATATAGTCTTATGTAAATATAAAACTTTTACTTTTTATTAACTTTACTTTTTACTTTTTTTAAGTCGGGTTAACGTGTCTGTCACTATGTCTGTGAGACTGTGTGATTTGAAAAAATCGAATAACTTGTTTACCCGTCATAATCCCTCGTTGTGATTTTGAGAAGCTGCCTCATTGCACGTAACCCACCGTTAAGTACAACCAGTGCCAGCATCATAAGCGTACATCCCAGCAACTTAGCGCCAACCCGGTCTGTGAGACCAGCGCCACCGAACGGCGTCAGAGAATATAAAATAATGTACATGTTTAACAACGACAATTTTACTAGGAATTGTGATATGCTAATTTTACTAATATATAAAGGTTATTTAACTTATTTATTAGGTATATTAATTTTAGCTAATGAGTTCGTTGAAATTAATTGGACTTAGTAAAAAAACTACACATCTCTTCTAGAAGATAGGAACTGCTGGTTTTATATAACGGTCGATGCTATGTATGAGTGTGGGTGGTGAAAAACAGGAAAACTAAATATTCAAACAAATCTATAATATAATTAAAAATGAATCGTTGAATGTGTTGCTACTGAGAGAAAAATTTAAAATTGTCTAAAAAAATAATTAAAGAATCGACTGTAAGGCGGTACGAATTTCGCCGGGTTAGCTAATATTATGATAATCGTTGAGAGCCTTGAGTGCCTTGTTGCAGGAGCTGTTCGACTGCTCAAGAATATTATTGAATTAATATTTTGAGGAGCAAATTTTATTGCATTTTGTAAGAAGGATATCTATATATTTTTGATAATTTTACAATGGTCCCTAATGTCATAAGTTCGATTAAGGCCAATTTGAGTCATAATAAGATATTTGTCTTTTTATTCTATGAAGAATATAAAAAGTCATGTTAACTTTGAGTATTATAAATATGATCAAACAATGTCTTTGAAACGGTTTGGGGTTTATTATTAAATCCTTCTGTTTTATTGTTAGAAATATATATACATTAAAACTTATCCAATTACAAGTAGTACTAATAGTTAATTACATGCAAATTCTTAAGATGTTGATGAATCCTGGTCCGTGAAAACGCCGTCACTAATGATGTAAGTCATATTGCCGTCACTAATATCGAGTTAATTGTTATTTTTTAGTTTATATTATTTTACTAGTTTAGAATAAACTATTCATATTCACTGAGATGAATAAATTTTCATAAATATCAAGGTAGACACATTATATGGCTCAAGGTTGTTTCATTCATCTGAACACTGCTTGCATTGTTTATTTAGCTCATCTGCACGATGCTGCCATCTGTTATCTAAATTTGAACTAATCGAAAAAAAGAAAATTTTGTGAACCGGCTCTTAACATTATTATTAACACTTCACAAACCTAGCCTGACTCGGGAGTGGAAGGAGGGGGTCTCACCCAACCAGCCATTCTCGGGTAGCCGGTCCCAAGCCCGGATAAATAGGGAGGGTCTATCTATATAATAGAATGTAAGTCTATTCAAACATATTGAAATATTACCACTACCTTCTGTACTATCATATATATTCCCACCCAGCCATAACCAGTAGGTGGGCTATGGCATCATACATATATATCATATCTATATATATATACCACTATTGCTATCCCCTCTGTGCTTGGGCATGCACCAACTATAGTATAGCCCACATACTTAATTACGTATATATAATTATATTTATGTCTCCAAGCACCTACCTGCGCTAGGACCTGCGCAGTCGAACGCCGTACGCGGGGATGATGGGATCCTGGAGGGTTGAGCCAAACGACGCTGGCGGTAATGTGTTCGGGCGGCAACACGCCCTCTTTGGCCCGGATTTCAAGTCAAACGGTAGCTCCGGCCGCTAGCCAAGGTTGGGGAAACGGTCATAGTGTCCCGTCAGAGGGCCACTGGCGAGGTGTGGGGAGTCCGAAAGGTAGGTGAAGGTCATGCTGACGGTGCAAGTGAAGGTTGATCAGTCGTCTGAAGAGGCCTGCTACTTCAGATGCCAACCCGATCGAGTGCCCGATGTCGCACTGTAAGCCAGCTCCACACACCTATATCCCTCTGGTAATCCTAACGTTGTACTCTTTTTGTAGTACACGTTCCCAGGTGCGGGCTCCGAGGAGGGTGGGAAGCCAGAGGGATGAAACAAAACTCTTAAAACAAATGGATCACGAAAGGCCAAATATTACCCCGAAAGGGACGGAGTCGGGTAAAACCGACGAAGTCTCACACACGGCCCGAACCGGTAGCTCAGCCACCTCGGCTGCGGGCACCGGAAAGGCCAACACAAAACAGCGCCCCCTAGGCGCTAACACTACCCGACCTGGTAGCTCAGACATCTCGTCTGCGGGCACCAGCAAGGGACACAAACAACACCATAATACACACGCACGCGACACCTCCCACTCCCACCACACCCAAGCGGCATGCTCAGCGACCTCGGTTGCTGCGGGCGCCAGCAAGGGTAAAAACTACCCCAAAACCCAGTCCTCTCGAACTGGTAGCTCAGCCACCTCGGCTGCGGGCACTAGAGCGGGACCCCACCCCTCCCAAACTGGTAGCTCAGCCACCTCGGCTGCGGGCACCAGAGAAGACTCCCATCCCACCCGCACTGGTAGCTCAGTCACTCTGGCTGCGGGCACCAGGACGGGTTCCTACCACACCCAAACCGGTAGCTCAGCCACCTCGGCTGCGGGCACTGGCTCCCACCACACCAACAACCCACGCGCTCCTAAGCCCAAACCCATCCTACCACAGGAGGCTGTCATGGATACTGACATGACAGAGACGGCCTGCGTCGTGGACGACGTGTTTTCGGACGCGTGGACCATACACCACAGTAAGAAGAAGGCTCCGCGGGTAACCAGCGAGCCCGACTCTTCCTGCCCCAAACCATCTAGGGCCCCTGAACCCACACGTAGACGTGTAAGCTTCAGGAGAACTAAACGAGAGAGAAGACTGGCGCGTAGGCAGGCGATACAGTCGCAACCCGAAGCCGCATCCTCTCGTCCAAACCAGCCAAACTTTAGCGCCGCCCGGCGGCAGCAGGCACAGGCCGGCGACAGCCGCCCTGTGGAAGATGCACCGCCACCAGGGAGTAGTGGACAAACATCCAGGCGCCCACACCATCACCCGCAACACCAGCCCACACAGCGACCCACTGAGGATGGCTCGAGCTCGGCTAAACGTGCCCTCAACGAGACGATCTCGCCTCGGGGAGATCACAAAAAGCCACGGCTGGAGAATCCCAGGAGGGCCACGCGAACATACGCCCAAGCGGCTACCTCACCCCTGTGCGTCGCAATAACTTGCGAGCGCACGGGACACCTGGGGAAAAACGTAGCCGAGCAAGTGATGGCGGCTATCCAGAAGAGGATAGTTCTTGATGCCCGCAAACAAACCACCGACACCAAAGCACCCGCCTTCCACGCGAAGCCACACTATGCGGAAGGAGCACTAAAGCTGTGGTGTGCAGACAACCACACACGGGAGTGGCTAAACAAGCTGATACCCGAGCTGGCCATGCCCTCCAGTATCTCACTGGTGGTCAAGAACCAGTCGGACATCCCTCAGCGTGCAAGATGCGGCATCATCATTCCAGACCCGCAAGACGTCCTGGAGAACCCGCAGGATGTCGGCCGCACGCTTGCATACCAGAACGGCTGGGTGAACATCAAGAAATGGGCACTCCTCAAAGCCGTAAAACAACGCTCGACTTGGTATGTAGTGGTAGCAATCCCTGAGGACCAAATCCCCACAATAATGGGAGCGGAACGCCGCCTGTCCATAGGCATAGGGGCGGTGTACGTAAGGTTCCAGGATGGGCTTGGCAACTACGTCAACGTTCCTCAGGGTTGGGACCCTACAACCAACACCATACGCGATGAGCTAAAGACCCGGCCATCGCCAACACCACAAAAAACAGGCGCGACAAACCAAAGCACACCAGACCCGGCAAACAGCGAGGGCACGACGACTGCAATAGCAGTCGACGAAGCCCCCATCGCCGCCGACTCGATAAGCCTCGCCTCGGACGACGAAGGGCCAGAAGAAACTCTGACCCTGGTGTCGGACCCCGACGGCGAGGACTTCGGGACAGGCGATCTTTTCGCCGGGCTACAGCTGGGAGCTGACGAGGAGGGATCGACCGACTATGGCGTCCCCTTCGCAGACTCTTAGCCTTATACAGGCAAACCTCCACCACAGCCAAACTGCGACGGTTCAACTACGCAAGTGGTTGGAGGTTCAACACACAGCCGTTGCCCTGATCCAAGAGCCGTGGATAAGGGCGGGCCATATACAAGGATTGAACAATTTAGACGGTAAGCTTTCAGTAAATAACAATAACGACAACCCAAGATCGTGTATTTATACTACAAAAAACATTAGTGCACACCTACTAACAGATTTCTGTTGTAGAGACGTCTCTGCTATTAAAGTAGATCTGCATGGCAGAGACGCCAACATGGCGTTGGTCCTTGCTTCGGTCTACATGCCGGAGGGCGAGGACCCACCACCGCACAACCTGACCAGACTCACACAACACTGCGAGAGAACCGGGATGGAAATCATCATCGGGGCAGACTCGAACGCACACCACCCCCTATGGGGCATGAACACACACAACAATCGAGGTAAGGCCCTAGTTGACTTTCTTTTCACTACAAACCTATCCATACTAAACACAGGTTCGGAACCTACTTTTGTCACACGACGAAGTCGCACAATTATCGATCTGACAATAGCCTCGGAGGGTGCAGCAAAAATCACAACCGGATGGCACGTATCAAACGAAGCCTCCTGTTCTGATCACAGATGGCTTCGCTGCGACCTCCTAGCCACTATACCACCTGTCCCACCATAGCGCAACCCGCGCAACACAGACAGGACAAAGTATAGACAAACAATCGAAGCGAAACTTAAACAAACAGGGGCACCACATACACCATCGGACCCCGCAGATATAGACAAACAAGTCAATGGATTCACCAAATCCGTAATTGACAGTTACCACACAGCCTGTAAAGAGACTACACCACTCCGCACACCTGGCAAACAACCATGGTGGGGGGCGGAACTGGAGCGTAAGCGCAAACAGGTAAGAAAATGTCTCAACAGAGCCATGAACACAAGCAAAGACGAAGACTGGGATGAATACTACTCAGCCAAATCAAAATACAAGAAATGTATTAGATTCAGACGAACCATGGGATGGAGAAACTTCTGTGGAAACGTCGAATCTTGTCAACAAGCAAACAGGGTACGTAAAATCTTGTGCCACCAAAACTCATCAAATGATACAAGCATTCGTCGGCCCGATGGCAGCCTAACGACCTCCCCCGAAGAGGCCAAACGCATCCTAACAGAAACTCACTTCCCGGATTGCGTCTTTACTAGGTCTCCAAGCTGGGCGGACGATACCATCATACCATCCGAGGACGATTGGAACTACGCAAACAAGGTAGTAACCATGGAGAAACTGCGATGGGCCATACAATGTTTCCACCCATTCAAAGCGGCTGGCCCGGACGGGATTTTCCCCGCACTACTTCAGTGGGGTGAGAGATCCGTCATTCCCAGACTGACTCCGCTAATGAGAGCGTGCCTCGCCTTCAGATACATACCGAAAGGATGGAGGGAAGTGAAAGTAATATACATACCAAAACCAGGTAAGGGAGACTACACAAACCCTAAATCACATCGACCAATCAGTCTAACCTCCTTCCTGCTAAAGTCATTGGAAAGGCTATGCGAGAGGGAGCTGAGAGATGGAGCACTAAAAAGCATACCACTACATACGAATCAACATGCCTACAGTTCAGGTAAGTCAACAGACTCGGCTCTTCATCTGGTAGTCAGCAGAATCGAGGAGGCACTAGAACAAAAAGGCAGTTGTCTCGGCACCTTCATAGACATTGAAGGAGCTTTCGACAAAACACACTTTGCAAGTATACAAACTGCGCTCCACCGACACGGAGTAAAGGCGGTACTTGGTGGTTGGTACGGTGGAGTGGATCACAAACTCACTGAGCAAACGGATAGTACGACTTGGAGATGATGAGAACTCAGCAATGCTAGCTAGAGGCTGCCCTCAGGGAGGTGTCCTGTCCCCCCTTTTGTGGAATCTGGTAATAAATGACCTCATCACCAAACTAAACAACCACCATGACTACACAATAGGTTACGCCGATGACCTTGCCATTCTCACACCAGGTAAGGTAACAGGAACCATTTGCAACCTCACGCAACAAGCGCTATATATAGTTGAAAAATGGTGCAAGGAGTATGACCTCTCGGTAAACCCCAACAAGACGCAGCTTGTTTTGTTCACCAAGAAGCGCAGCCTGGGTCACTTTACTTTACCCAGGATTTTCAACACCGAACTAAAACTGTCAAACGATGTCAAGTACCTTGGCGTCACCCTTGACAGTAAACTAACATGGAGCAACCATGTAGACAACACAATAAACAAGGCAACGATTATATTCTACCAATGCAAGAAGATGATTGGTAAGACGTGGGGACTACAACCCAAAATAATACTATGGCTCTACAACACCGTCATCAAACCCATACTCTCTTATGGGGCAGTAGTCTGGTGGCCGAGAACTAAACTGGACACTATGGCAAACAAACTTCAACGGATACAAAGGTTAGCATGCATGGCTATTACAGGCTGCTTCAGGACCACACCGACGGCGGCTTTAGAGGCTATGTTGGGCCTCCCACCACTCCCCCTCTACATCCAACAGGAGGCAGCAATGACGGCCCTACGCCTCAAAACACTAAACTTGTGGTACAAAGGTAAAACAAAACATATGTCTCTACTTGAGGGACTGACAAATAAATTTCCTATAATCAATGCGGTAAACGACCGCATACCGAAACAATTTGTCTTTGACAAGAAATACAAAATACAACTGCATGAGGACCAGAGTTGCGAGGGATTGCGACTAGGGGAACTCAGGATATTTACAGACGGATCAAAAACAGGCACAGGGACCGGAACCGGGATCTTCTCTGAGGATTTAAACATGCACATATCAGCACCGTTGGGGGCCGAAAACACTGTCTTCCAAGCTGAGTGTATGGGTATCTCCCTGGCAGCCTCGGCGATCCTAGCAAGAGAGGTCAGGGATCATTCCATCCGCATACTCTCGGACAGCATGTCTGTTCTTCAAGCGCTAGGAAGCCATACAATAAATTCCAAACTAATATATGACTGCCACCAAAAACTATGTAAGGTAGGTAACAATAACAACATCACTATACAATGGATCAAAGGGCATAGCGGCTCCCGAGGTAACGACGCAGCCGACGTGCTTGCAAGGGAAGGCTCAGCTATGAATGCCGTGGGACCAGAACCCACGGTTGCCATCCCCTTTGGTCACCTACGCACCCTGGTAAGAAATCACACCATAGATCAACACAAAAACACATGGAAGAACCATACCGAGTGCAGGCAGGCTAAGCAAGCACTGCCAGAGCTGAATGCTCGCATCACAAAACAGGTGCTCCGACTGTCAAAACAACAACTTCGCACAGTCACAGCCGCCATCACCGGTCATGGCTCTTTCAATAAACACCTATTTGTCATGAGAATTACAGACAGCCCGCTTTGCAGAGCCTGCATGCGGGCAGACGAAACAACAGCACACATACTGCTACACTGCCCTGAGGTCGCCACATACAGGGCAAAATACTTTGGCGACCCGAATTCACTCCAAGAGATTGTCGGGGACATCAAAAGTCTGCTGGCCTTCCTCGAGGAGCTGGGATGGATCGAGTGATCGCCCCCCACCCACACGCAAAATACGCGCACAGTCGTGGAGTTGCGGAAAACAGCCCGTTAATACCAATACCAATACCAAAACACTTCACAAAACAATATGTCTGCATTTTATGCTTAACACATAGGATTTGTTTATAATTATGGTGCTTCAACAACCTCTTCAAAGTTAAAAGCGATTTTGATTCCTTTATTACTTGAGGTAATTGATTATACAGTTGAGCTCTCTCATCATTAACAGTGGTCCTAAAAGTTTAAGAATAAGCATGGTCTGAGGATACAAAACAGGGCACTGAGAAAATAAAATTTTTTTTTCCAAAAAAACACTAATAGACTGGGGGAACACCACATGACACATGGAGGTCATTTACAAGGGTCGTGGATGTCATTCTCCGGGGTCATGGAAGGTCATTTACTGGGATCATAGGGTAATTTTTACCGGAGGGTCATTGTCCGTGGTCATGGGAGGTCATTTACCGGGGCCATAGGGTCATTTTTACTGAGGGTCATTGGCTAGGGTCGTGGGAGGTTATTTACCAGAGTCATAGGGTCATTTTTACCAGAGGGTCATTGGCCAGGGGTCATGGGAGGTCATTTACCGAGGTAATAAGGGATCATTTACCAGCGTCATCGGAGTCATTTTACTGAGTTTATGGAGGTTATTCGCCAGGGTCATCGGGATCATTCTACCGAGGGTCATGGAGATCATTTTTATCCTCTATGTCAGTGACTCTCTAACCAGACTCCGTTGCAATGGTCGCCGTAGCCCCTTTAAATAACCATGAAGGCTAAGGCGGGCACAAAGCGCAGCGGAGCCCCTCCCCCCCCCCCTAAGACTTCTAACCTAGACGGTGTTTTTAAGTCCTAATTTCTCAGTGCCTTGTTACATACTCCAACCAATTTTTCTAAATCCTAATTTCTCAGTGCCATGTTTTATATACTCCAACCAATAGCACTATTTGTTTCTTTTGTTGTTAACCAGCTATAGTAATCCTATTTATACCTTTTAGATTAAAATAAAAATATTATACCTACAGAGAATAATATTATTAACATACTACTGTATAAATTAATTTCCCAAAAAAAAATTCTTTAAGTATAGTATTTTCTTTAAGTATCATTACAAAAATTGGAAACCTAAAGTTTTAATAAAAATTCTATATGTACTTACTGTAATCTAGGAGGCAACGGCGCAATCTTCCACGTTTTATCATTTCTTTCTGAAGATTTCTTGAAATCCAAAGTTGAAAATGCTTTCGTTATCAACGTACGTTGCAATCGGTTTCTATAAAGTTGATCAATTTTTTCATCAAAGTTTGCATGTAGCTGGCTTATAAATTCTATCGCTTCTTCACTAAATAGAGACTCCTGAATTTCCTCAAACTTTGGTGGCGGCGACTGCAAAAATACAACTTTGGACATTTTTGATATCATAAAATTCTAATTTCTGTATGTTGCTTTAACAACATGTAAGAATCAAGTGAACACTGTACACCCGGAGAGTGCAATGCAACGAATGTAAACTTTGATCATTTCAGTAACTCTACCTTTTTTTGATGATGATTTCTGACATCTCAGACATCTGTGACCTTGACTTGACAGCTGACTGATAACAGTGGTTATTTTTATGACTGACCTCTATTGTCAACCTATTAGAAAGTGACACACGTTTTCTGTAGTATCATCCATGTCTGGCTCGACTCGTTTTTTAGCTGAGAGTACTCAGTAATATAATCGTTTCCAGACAGACGTTTTATACTTAGTTACTTATTCTAACTTGTTCTCTACTTAGTCTGTGAGATGAACTTGTTCTATAATTAGTCTGTGCTGTCATGCGTAGTGCGTACAATAGCAACTCTAGTCTTTAATATTGTTCTGTGGAATTTTTTTTTTTTTTTCAGTGTGGCACTAGTTGGATTCTGTGGAAATGTGGTGCTGTCTTCTACGAAAAACCTACTCAAATACTTGAGTACTCATTATAATGAGTCGAAGACTCGAGTCGTAACTCGAGTCTCCGATTCTAGTACAGTACTCGAGTACTTCGAGTACTACGTCAAGTACTCGAGTATTTATTTGAATGCGAGAACTCCTAATGTTTCCCACTTCCAAAAATAAAATAATTAGTAGAAGTTGTTGAAAAACAAACCCGTTTTATTATTCAGTCATAGTAAAAAAGTAACAATTTAAGAACTAGTTATATATGTAAATCACATCTACTACTCTGTAATTCAGTATAATCATAACCATTTCTTTAGGTTACTTAATTATAATTATTACTAAACTCTAGTTTTCTTTAAAAAATAATTAGTTAAAAATACAAATCTGTTTTAGTAATACCTATAAAATCAGTGTAAATATATTATAACATTAGGTGTCCAACATTTAGGAAACCTGTTTCTTTCGGTAGGGCCCGAGAAGCAAAACGTAACTACCCGAATCCCGCTCACCGGAAAGGACGGCAGCACACATACCTAACAAAATGGACTTTATGAGCAAAAACATAAAGTCGGGTTTTAAGTATTCGGTTCAGCACTCGAGTAGTACAAATACTCGAGATTTTTACTCGAGATTTCAGTATTCGAATACATTAGATTGAGAACTCGAGTGCATGAGTACTCCAAAGGTACTTGAATCAGTACTCGAGTCTACCTGTCTCGGCACGTCATCACTCCTTCTCATCTCACAGAGTACATTTTACAATGGTCCTTCCACAGGTCCTTCTGTTCTAGTGGTGGGTCGTTGATGTATTTCGACACAACGCAACTAGACCGTTTAGCGTCAACGATAAACTAATTTAAAAAACAGTTTAATTTTCGACTAGTTTCGGCCGTCAACTATACAACGCGTTGTTTTGTCAACTAGTCGGCAAAACAACATGTCATTTTGTCGACAGTCGTCGACGACCAAAACTAGTCGATAAAACAACACGTCGTTGTGTCGACGGCTAGTCTTTGATAATTAGTTCGTATTCCATTAGGTTCATAAGGTCTAAAGTATGTTTACTCGGAAATTGGAATGTTGTCGGTCGTTCATTCTCGTTCTCGTCGAGTCATCGCACGGCTTATTCGTTCACGAGTAAACTAGTTTATTGGTAGACCGTAAACTAGTCTACCGTTAATGCGAGATAAACCACTGACTTATATACTCTAAGAGATAAACAGTCTAAAAAAACGGTTCGTTCATTCAACGCTCACCACTATTCTGTTCTGTCTGTCTGTCTTGTCTGTTAAACAGTATCGACCAAATCTATTTTCGGACAATGTAAACAAACAGTTTTTTCAATACTTTTCTATCAAAAACTCCATAAACGATGACACATGGGTTTATACACATTCTGTTCACTATATACTTCATTTTGCAACTATTTCTACTAATGATTAATAATCAAATCTAGTTTATTTAATTATCGAATTACTTTTTGCGGTCGAATTAAGACGTCAAAATGATTGACAGTTTTATTTTTTCTGTACTCTATATTGTCTTTGAAAACCAATGTTGTAATTTATCAGAAGAAATAAGTTTAACCAATACATATCATAGGTACATAATATTTTGTCATTTGCCCTCGCAAGTCTGAGTTCATTTGTTTTATTGTAATATAGTATAATAAAATCGTAACATACATACAAATTCCATATAATCAATATTTCACAATTTTTTATCAGGCGGGAAAATATTCAAAAGTGTAGTGTACTTACCTATTGTTTTATATAATTATTGTTACCGTCCTGTGGAATGCGGGAGGCGGAGCCGCTGCGCCGGCGACGTCGGAGCGATCATCCGATGCCTCACCGCTCGCACGACAGTCGTAAATTGTACACGACGCGGAGCGCACGCTCCTCAGCCTCCGACGCGGATCACGCTTTCGTTCGCGCGTGCCATTCTAACTAGCTTACCTATGCTAATAATTGTTGTAAATATAGTGTTTAATGCTTGTACTTCTGTAACGTGTTCTAAACGACTTTCTCTTCTGTTCTTCTATCTATTCTTGGTGTATTGTGACTCTTCTCTTGTGCCTGTGAAAACTGTAATAAACTCCTTCTCTTGTAAGTGGTGTTCTTCATTCTAACTAACCTACACACCGCTTCACTGGTGACCCCGACGATGAACGCAGAAGAAAACAGGACTGTGGATAACGGGCGTGGCAGCACCGACGACGGCATGGCGCCGATAGAACATTCGAGAGAATCGTTCCGCGTGGGCATTCGCTTACCTCCATTTTATGCCGAAAAACCTTCATTATGGTTTTCACAAATGGAAGCGCAATTTATCCTGTCCGGCATAAAATCTGATGAAACAAAATACTTTTACGTAATCGGTAACTTAGACCCGCAGTTCGCGAGCGAAGTGGAAGATATAGTCGCCAACCCTCCACCGACAGAAAAATACGAAAAATTGAAGCTTCACGAAGAGTTAGGCGATCGCAAGCCGTCACAATTCTACCGACACCTTTTAAACCTTGCCGGACCCGGCGTGCCGGAAGAGTTCTTGCGGACAATTTGGACGAGCCGACTCCCGGGTAGCACCCAAGCTATCATAGCGTCACAAACCAAGACCAACCTGCATGAGTTGGCGGAACTGGCAGACAAGATACACGATGTCGTCGGCCTACAAGTAACAACTTCTGCCATCGCAAACCCTTCAGGACCCAGCACGAATTCAGAGATTGCAGCTCTTACCAAACAAGTGGAAATACTGACAGAGAAAGTTGAACGAATGTCACGACTCCGAAACCAAACCCGTAATCGTTCTCGCGACCGCTCCAGCTCCAGAAGCAGGCCCTTATCTAACTACCGACGTTACCCAATATGTCGGTACCATTACAAATTCGGAGACCAAGCGAAAAGGTGCAGCAAGCCGTGCGATTACAAAACAGCGGGAAACGCACCGGGCAATCAGTAATGGCGGCCTATGATTGTCCAAACGCGGGTCGCCTATTTGTCACTGATCGCAGATCGAAGAGACAATTTTTGGTCGACACAGGCAGCGACCTCTGCGTCTACCCACGATCGGCAGTTCCTGGACTACAGTGCGTGAAAACAAAATACGAACTAAGTGCGGCAAACGGTACGGCAATAAAAACTTATGGTTATATTAATGTAAACTTAAACCTAGGGTTACGCCGTGACTTTACTTGGCGTTTCGTAGTAGCCGACGTTACAAAAGCTATTATAGGGGTAGATTTTTTAATATATTACAACTTAATCGTTGATTGCAGGAATAAGCGTTTAGTGGACAACAACACTACGCTCACGACCCCGGCTTCACCCGCCTGTTCAACTGAGGCAATAGCATCGGTAAAGGTAATTTCTGGTAATTCCACTTATCATAACATATTACGGGAGTATCCCGATATTACCCGGCCACCCGGTATACACCGTAAACCATCACACAACACAGTACACTATATCAAAACAACACCCGGTCCACCTGTGTCCTCTACACCTCGCCGGCTAGCACCTGAGAAACTCAAAATTGCTAAGGCTGAGTTTGAGTCAATGCTGCAGTGTGGTGTCTGCCGTCCATCAGAGTCTCCTTGGGCATCACCTCTACACCTGGCACCAAAGAAGGACGACGGCTGGCGTCCTTGCGGTGACTATAGACAATTAAACGCCCGGACTATTTCAGATAAGTACCCAATACGACACATTCAGGACTTTGCGCACAGTCTATCAGGCTGTACGGTGTTCTCTACCATTGACCTTGAGAAAGCGTACAACCAGATCAGGGTTAACCCTGAGGACGTCGCGAAGACCGCAATCACAACGCCGTTCGGACTTTACGAGTTCCCATATATGACGTTTGGGCTACGTAACGCCGGACAGACGTTCCAACGCTTTGTTGACGAAATGCTCAGAGGCCTGGATTTTACGTACCCTTACATTGACGATATTTTGGTCTTTTCTAAGGATAGGGTCCAGCATGAGCAGCACCTGCACCAGCTCTTCAGCAGACTTTAAGAATTCGGTATGGTTGTAAATAGTTCTAAGTGTGTCTTAGGTGCCCCTGAAGTAACGTTCCTAGGGTACCGCGTAACAGCAAAGGGAACGACACCACTCCCATCCAAGGTCGAGGCCATCAAAAACTTCCCTGTCCCAAAGACTGTACGAGAACTGCGACGTTTCTTAGGAATGTGAAATTTCTACCGCAGGTTCATTCCTGGTGCAGCCTCTTATCAGGCACCCTTAAACAAGCTTTTAACCGGTTCCGTTAAGGGTTCCAGCCCTGTAAATTTTTCAGAGCGCGAACTTGAAGCTTTCGAAGGCTGCAAGAATAGTCTATGCCAAGCAACCCTATTGGTGCACCCGGACTGTAATGCAAAACTCGCATTAGTCACGGACGCATCAGACAAGGCCATCGGCGCAGTCCTTCAGCAGCTGAAGGATGATGCATGGCAGCCCCTAGCGTTCTTCTCTCGAAAGCTAAGTCCAGCTCAGGTAAAATACTCACCCTACGATCGCGAACCAATCGCAATATACGACAGTATTAAACATTTTAGGCACATGTTAGAGGCTCGTGACTTCGTTGTATATACGGATCATAAGCCTCTCACATTCGCTTTTCACACCCGTAAGGAACACTGTTCGCCCAGGCAGTTTCGATATCTGGATCTGATTGCTCAATTCACAACAGATATTAGACACATATCGGGAAAGGACAATGTCGTAGCAGACACGCTTTCTCGTATTGAAGAAATTACCCAACCTGTCGACCCTGAGAGAATCGCGTTGGCACAGGTTTCCGATAGGGAATTGTCTCAATTACTTACAGGCAACACATCACTTCAGCTCAAACAGCTACAAATTCCTGGCTCCCAGAGTAACTTGTACTGCGATGTCAGTAACACTACTCCGAGACCATTTGTCCCCATAGAGTTACGTAAACAGGTCTTCGAAAGCCTACACTGCTTGAGTCACCCTGGCGCAAATGCCACTGCCAAGCTAGTATCAGAACGTTACGTATGGCCTGAAGTCAAGAAAGACTGTCGACAGTGAGTACGCACGTGTCTACCATGTCAACGTTCTAAAGTCACTAGGCACATTTTTTCCCCCGTGGGCAAGTTCAAACTACCACAGTGCAGATTCGCCTTCGTCCACATCGACCTAGTAGGGCCTTTGCCACTGTGCCAAGGGTTCCGATATTGCCTCACGGCTGTGGACCGCTTTACGCGATGGCCTGAGGTAATTCCTTTAGCTGACATAACTGCCGAAACGGTGGCAAAGGCACTATTGAGTGGGTGGATTTCAAGATTCGGTTGTCCTACAGATATAGTAACGGACAGGGGTAGACAGTTCGAAGCAGCCCTATTTAAAAAGTTATCGAGTATTGCTGGTTTCTATCATCGTAGGACTACTGCTTACCATCCAGCGTGTAACGGTCTCGTGGAGAGGTTTCAAAGGCAACTGAAAGCTGCCATAACCTGCCACTCAAACGAAACTTGGGTCGAGTCACTCCCTCTCGTCTTGTTAGGTGTCCGCAGTGCGTATAAGGAAGACGTACAAGCTTCGTCAGCCGAACTAGTGTACGGGCAAGCTCTGAGACTTCCTGGAGAATTCTTTGATCCTCAAATCGACGAAACAGTGGACATGACGGACTATTTATCTAGGTTACATAGTTTCGCGAGGAACTTACAGCCTTCACCAGCAGCTCACCACAATCGTAGAGGTAAAATATTTATCTATAAGGACTTACCTACATCTACACACGTTTTTCTACGAGACGACACTATAGGCCGTGCATTGGCTCCGGCGTACTCTGGTCCTCACGAGGTGGTCACTCGCGGCGAGAAGGTGTACAGGTTAATTGTCAATGGTAAACAGGTCACAGTATCAATAGACCGCATTAAGCCAGCCTATATTCTACACGACACACAAAACACAACGTCATCTAACACACAGAACCATACACATAATCAGACTAACAACCACACGCACCACAAAACCACCATCCACACTTCCAATCATACACCCAGGGATAACCAGAACTTACCTTCTGCTGATGATAGCAACGTAAGAAAGACACGGTCGGGGCGTAGGGTTAGATTCCCTGATTTTTATCGCCCTTAACCCGGTCTCTGGGGAGGGGTGATGTAGTGTACTTACCTATTGTTTTATATAATTATTGTTACCGTCCTGTGGAATGCGGGAGGCGGCGCCGCTGCGCCGGCGACGTCGGAGCGATCATCCGATGCCTCACCGCTCGCACGACAGTCGTAAATTGTACACGACGCGAAGCGCACGTTCCTCAGCCTCCGACGCGGATCACGCTTTCGTTCGCGCGTGCCATTCTAACTAGCTTACCTATGCTAATAATTGTTGTAAATATAGTGTTTAATGCTTGTACTGCTGTAACGTGTTCTAAACGACTTTCTCTTCTGATCTTCTATCTATTCTTGGTGTATTGTGACTCTTCTCTTGTGCCTGTGAAAACTGTAATAAACTCCTTCTCTTGTAAGTGGTGTTCTTCATTCTAACTAACCTACACACCGCTTCAAAAGTATCCCAGTATTCCATTTCAGTCCGTGGTCAAATAGTTGTAATTAGAGGTCAATGCTTAATTTAAATTTCATTTATTTATACATTAGGTAAATTGTTTGTCTTATTATCTTATAAAAGTCAACGGTTACAATAAAATACAATACCATATTTAACATAAATACAAGTATTGGGAGTAATAAAAATAACAAATCAAATAGAATTAATCGATTACGCAAATAGAGTATTAGTAAACGTAATATTATTTAAAATGTTAGAAAAAAAGAATGAGAAATTATAATTTAATTATGTATGATGAGTGATGACATTAATTTTATTTTTATCATCCTTTTCCTCATCACTAGTAAATTCATGAAACCATAGACAATGGCAATATGGAGGATTGTTTACATTGTCCGAAATTAGATTTGGAATGGACTTGTACATAAACGTGCGTAACTGCGTAGCTCACGCTAGGTACAATCTCGGTACAATACAACAATAAATAAACTTAAAATATCAATACAAAATATACACACATAATTACTCGTAATCAGTTTATATAGCCGTTGATTGTGACGAAATTTTTAAAAGAAGAATAATCTACAAGTTATGGAAGAAAGTGATAGCGACAGAAAAGGAGAGGTTGAAGAAATAAAATTTAAACCTAAAAAACGAAAGAATCTTCGTCAACGAATTAAAGATGATGATGATTCTGACGACGAAGCTCATATTTTAGCTAAATTGGAAGAGGCTAAAACATTACAGAAACTTCGAGAGAGACCGAACGGCGTCAGTGTTGTTGCATTGGCTACGGGACAAAAGACCACGTTGGAAGAAGAAATAACATGTAAAGATCCCTATAAGGTAAAATCTGGTGGCATGGTGAATATGCAGGCTCTGAAAAGTGGTAAAGTTAAGCAAGTGGATGATGCGTACGATACAGGAATTGGAACACAATTTTCGGCTGAGACCAACAAGCGTGATGAGGACGAAGAAATGATGAAATACATTGAAGAACAACTTGCTAAACGAAAAGGTTTGTTACAATTTTAATTACCTACTCCCAGATCGAATTAAGATTATATTGGTAGCAACTTCACACTTCCAGCAAAAAGAACAGTTTTCTAAATTTGCGTTTATTTTATGTGTACCTATTATAAAATAATAATAAAATATTTGAACGGAACAATAGAACTACATAATTAACTAGATAGCGTTGTGTGGTTGTTGTGGTAATATATTTATTTGGCGGTAGTAGATCCACGCTGGTTTCAGCATGAATGGGCCGGATCGTCCAGGGAAGTACTACCCTCTCATAGAAGATCGACTTAAGAGTAGTAGTATCCTTACTACTGTGTTTCGTTTGGTGAGTGAGAGCGCCGGAGGTCCAATTTCCCCCCTATCCTCTTTCCTCACCTCCCTCATTCCCTTCCCCTTACCCCATTCCCAGCCGCCATAGTGGAGGCCACTATCCCAGCAGTTTAAGACGATGGCTTTTGGTATAGTGGCCACCACTTCTGGATTCCACTGACTGCTTACCATCAGGCGGGGTGGAGTCACTTTGGTAGGCTAATATATATATAAAAAAAATATATATATTTAACTTCATACTTACATTATAATCAACTCAGTGTGATAAGATGATTATTACACACATAAACATGGATAACAATATTTAAATTTCTCTTTAGAATTGTAATCCTTTTTAAAAATGCAAAGGGTGTGATACTTATGCTTTTCCATTGCATCTATGTGTACCTATAGTATGCCGTGGTGTGCTTACAGGTACTTTAGGTATTGCCCTTTTACTTGGCCCTAGTGTGGTTTTGCTTGCAAGGTGGTTGTTTTGTTTAACTTCAAGGTGGTAATGGAATTTTTAATTTAATGTGACATTTCCTTAAACCCATAATAGTCCGAAAGTCAGTGGAAGTATGTAGTTTAAGTAGACCTTGTCACATTAGTATTGGGAAAAAAATGTTCAAGTTGTATCTAATATTATGATAAAATATTTTTTAACAAAAATAACTGACTACAAACAGGAAACTCAAGTTTAAAAATAAAAATTTACTTAGCACAAAGTACTTAATTCAAATTTTGATTTAGTTTATCAGAAATGATTAAATAAGTTTTTTATAAGTGTACATAATTATAATAAAAGTAACACATTAACTAGGTATATGTATTATTAATCTTTCTCACAACTCAAGCTAATATATTAGTAGGTAATATCTGTGTGTGATAATTATCTTCTAAGTATTTGGAGACCACGCACTGCTTAAAGTTCACAAATATGGTGGATAGTCTGTCATTATTTTGACATATCTAATAAAAATGTGTGTACTTAGTAATTAGTTATTGTATTAAGTATTTACTTGACAGCAACTTCAAATTTTATATAATAAATGAGAAACCTCAGTTTTTCTTTTGTTTAAAATTAAGATTTTTAGTGATGGTGGGACAAAAAGTTGTTATAGATCTAGGCAAGAAAAATTTGCAAAAGGACAGGTGTACGTTGCTCTGAATCTTGTTAAACCTTGGGAGAAATAGCGTTGTCTGACTTAGATTAAAACAAATTATTAAGTATGCTATATGACGAAAGAGCATTGCTAGAGATGACGCGATTACGCAACTTAAATTTAGTGTGAAATTGACGCATCAGCATGCCTAATAAGTAATGGTTATCCTAAGTAAAACTTCAATCTTAATTACGTGTTATTTTTATACAAATTGAACATTTTGGCATATTGAACCGTATGAAGTAAGCCCAATATAACTGCTGTAAATCATTGAGGAATTCCCTCGACTGTCTATGGTCGCCATTGTCAGACCTATAATGGCACTTATAACCCTTATGGGTGCAAAGTTCTCATCAATGGAAATAATCATCAAAATCTGTTAATAAATGACAAAGTTATCCGGGAACACACAAAAAAATATTTCCCTACGGTCAAATTGAAAAACCTTCTACTATTTTGAAGTCGATTAAAAATTAAAGACTTGATTGTTTGTATTTTTGTTTGTTTACAACGATTCAACTAAAAATTTACGTCATCGATTTTGAAAATTCTTTCAACTTTAAAAACCAAAAAATTTAACGGGTAATATAATTTTTTGGTAGCTTGCCGAGGCGCGGTTTAACTCGCGTCTTTGCTTACTGCTCTGCTCTCGTCGCCAGCAGCGTGATGTTACATAGCCTTATAACCTTCCTCAGGAACTGGGCTATCACACGCAAGAAAAATAATTATTCAAATCCGACTGGTAGTTCCAGAGATTAGCGCGTTCAAACAAACAAACAAACAAACTTTCCCGCTTTATATAATAATATAGATGTTTAACATATTTTTAGCAATTTTCAGAATTTCAATATTTGTAAATTTTTAATACAGTAGACACCAAAAATAAATTTGCAGTATAGCAATAATATTTCGCAAACAGTAAAGTGAAGCGAGGAAGGATGTCTAGTAATAAAATATATTAAAATGATTGCTTAAGTATCTCTTCTCTTCTCATCAGCTAACTTGTTTCTTTTTTACAGAAGGACACAGTGAAAACACTAAGGACTCTGATCATAATGATTCCTTAAAATATTTATCACCAGAAGAAGCGGCCTTGTTATCTCTACCAGAGCATTTGAGAATGTCTTCAGGTCACAGATCCGAAGAGATGTTATCAAATCAGATGCTTAGTGGTATACCAGAGGTTGATTTAGGTATTGATGCAAAAATTAAAAACATTGAAGCCACTGAAGAAGCCAAGATGAAATTACTGTGGGAGAGGCATAACAAAAAAGACTGTCCATCTCAGTTTGTACCTACCAATATGGCGGTAAACTTTGTACAACATAATAGATTTAATATTGATGGTGATAATGCAAAGAAACGGAAAGTTGAAAAGCCAGAAATAGTTAAAGTAGAAACTAATGTAATAGATGATAGTGTAGACAAAATAGTTAAAAAAGCAAAAGGAGAAAGGGCTACAGATGATTATCACTATGAAAAATTTAAAAAACAGTTTCGGCGGTATTAATTTTATTATAGAGTTTATGTAAGTATGTATATTGTTCCAAGTTGTTTTTTTTTTACTACATAAACTTCATAGAAGTAAAAGATAACTATTCAAGATTTATAATACTGTTTAAGTTTCTGTATTGATTTGTATAACGGTTATTATTTGATAATATTGTAACGTACGTGCAAACGGCAGTGGCGTACACAGACATTTTCGATAATATCGCCGGCCCCGGGCAATAAAGCGGTAATATCATAAATCGATTTCTACAGGAGAAATTAAAGAAGCTAATTTGTTTATAGTGCAGCATACAGTGGTCCAAAACAGGCGTTTAAAATGTCAAATGAAAGCTATTTTTTTTACCAATTTAACCTTTTAAAAATAATTGTAATGGTATAAATATTTATTGAAATAATTGAAAAATTTATAATACAAATCATAAACAATATTGTTTCAATTGCAACATCGTTGAATGACTTTATAAACACACCGACCTCTGAGATTCAGGACTGTAAGAATATAATACGATGTATTTTCCGTTTTAGATTGCGAGCGTCTTCAGGGCAATTTTACAGCCAAAGCTTAGCTGTATCATCCTCTAATCGCTATTTTAGAATCCTATCAATGAATCATATTTTTATGTAACCATTGTAACAGACTGACTTTATACTGTGATTTTTTTTAACCATTTTAGACGGTATTCTATGAAATTAATATGTTTTTTTAGTGTACCTAATTTTTGTTTCATTAAATTTTAAGTGATAATGACTTTGTTTAAAAAAAAACCTTTTAAATCACATACTTTTTATTAAATATTAAACTTTGGAAAACAACACAAAACACTTAAAAAAGAAAAAAATACTATTCTACCTTAATTTGAATAAACTGACATAATTTTATTAGCTGTTATACTTTGGAAACAAAAATAGAATGGTCAAAACCTTTAAAAGAAAAATAATATTATGCTTGTAACGTCGTGTTGCATTCGCGTCGCGTCGTAGTTGTATCGCGCGGTCCTCGATACGTAGCTACAAACATACCTCGCTCGCTCCCCGCCGCCCGCGCTGAGTCAGTCAGCGCCAGTACCTAGTTTAAGCCGCGTCGCGCACGCTGCGATCGTGCGATAGACGCCATTAAAACGTTGTTGTAGTGAGTAATTGTCTACCCCGTGATTGTATACACTGTTAATATAATGGAATAAACGTACGATACTAGCGATTTGTTGTTTTCCGTAAAAATCCATTACATGCTACTTTAATTTGAATCATCGCTCTCAATATCGATTTCTTCTTCAGAGTTCCCAACACAATGTAAATTATTAAAAAATGTATGATAATGTTTCGGGATTGCTTCAGTTTTGCAGAGACTTATCAAATTATCGTAAAGGGGTTTTAGGGTAAGGCGATTGGCCCTCTGTACAGATTTCTCAGTTTAACTCCTGAAATGTCAGTCACTGGAGTCTTTTGGGTCTTCCTCTTGAAGATCTGGTATTTAAAATAAATAACGTCTGGATGCGCTCGAGTAATCTTGATTTCATGAATCTTTGTTCACATAACTTTTTCATTAGTTTGTTCTGCACGCAACCAGTGTCTTTTGTCCATTATCTCCTTTAAATCGAAGAAATTATGTTGTTCCATTTCCTTGACATAAAATTTATCACCATTTATCTTGGCATTCATGATTACGCCATACATGTGATCAGGAGTATAAATCATGTGGTTCTTGGTTGCGCGTTCGATAAGAGAATGCATCGAATCTCCTTCACACTGGCTATGGCCAGTTTCAAAGTACCTATGTATTATAATAAATTGTCGTCTAGAATCAAACTCCGCTAAATTCAGAAAGCCAAATTTTTCAATAATCAATATTTTTCTTATTATATTTTACATAAGTAATTTTCTGTTGCTAATTTGGAATAAAGTAAATAGAACCGGATATAATAATTAAATACATTAGTTTTTTTTATTCTAGGAAATATAAATCAATTTGTGATAAAAAAATAAGGATGTGGCGTGTATTGATATTAAGATATGGATCTGGCGGTTTTTGATACACACAGTAATGGATGTGGCGGATATTGGTACTCACGACCCCATAGTCTCAATGATTGTACAGGATGTTCAAAAAAGTAATAAAACATTGTTTTAATATGTAATGCGAAAAAGTAAGTTTATTAGCAGTAATAAGATAAATTGTTTAAAGTTGAACTATAAAATTTTCATTTTCTTCCAATGGAACACATTGCAGATCCTCATGTTCTTTAAAATTGTCATTGCTTTCTTCAATATCCTTGTAATATTTTAAAATGTCCATAGCCCTCCAATCTTCACCATAATGTTTTTTCAGAAGGTTAGTGACATCTTTTATTTTGCTTTGGTTCACTTTATTACCTTTTCGTATAATTATGGGCTCGATTTCTGAACATCTCTTTCCTCTTTTAGTCACATATTTTGTTTGATTAAATTCGTTCCGATAATTTTCTTCTCCTTGAATGCTCACATTCTGTCATCCCTTACTCATTAGAAATCGTTTAGATGGATTAAATCTAAAGTGCCAAACTGCCAACTCCCTGGAGGTTTGATGACTTTGGAGACTTCATCCTTCCAATTATAAACTTCAACATCTTCTCCTAAATGGTAAACAGTCGCATGTTTTTTGAAAACATCCACATAATCTTGTGGATCACATATTATGGACTGTTTTTTTTGGTTTCTTTTTCAATCTTCGCAAATATTCTATCTGGTGGTAAGAAACTGTGGCCAACAGCATAGCCTAAGTATCCTGGGTATGGACATCAGCCGAGATCTCAACTCCAAGAACTACATCGAGTGCGTCCTTAAAACCGCCTTCTGTAAACTCGGTGTCCTGAACAGGGTGAGGCGGTACTTCACGCCCGAGCAGCTCTGTCTTCTTTATAAGACACAGGTTCGTTCCTGCGTGGAGTACTGCTCTCATCTTTGGGATGGCTCCGCACAGTACTTACTGGATGCACTCGATAGGTTGCAGCGGCGAGCAGTCCGTATCATCAGAAGCCCGGAGGCTACTAAGACCCTTGTGCCTTTACAGCTGCGTAGAGACATCGCCTCAATGGCCGTCTTCTATCGCCTTTACCATGGAGTGTTCTGAAGAGCTCTTTGAATTAATCCCACCCTCTCCCTTTTTATCCAGAACGACACGTGCGGGACTAAAGTGCCACCCTTTCATAGTGGAATCTAAAGGGTCTCGAACCAAACGGTTCAGCACTTCATACTTTTGTCGCTCAATTAAAGCCTGGAACTCTTTGCCAGCGCATGTGTTCCCATCTAATTTTAATCCTGGGTCTTTTAAGCGGGGCGTGAAAAAGCATCTCACTAAGCCGCCATAGTGGAGGCCACCATACCAGTAGTTTGGCTTTTATAATGGTGTCCGCCACTTCTGGATTCCACTTACTGCTTACCATCAGGCAGAGTGGAGTCACTTTGGTAGGCTAATAAAAAAAAATAAAAAACCATTGGAAAAACGATTTCAATTTTGTTTACTTGCGGTGGCGCATGTGAAGAGAGCCATTTAGTGCACATACCTACAAGAGTTGTGTTTTTATTTTGGCCACCGCAGCCGTCAGCAAAAAGTTAAAATTTTGTTTTATTTTCAGTAATATCCAGAGTAGTCAATTTATGAAATATAGCACTTGCTATTTCGTTAGTCGATTTTGAATGTAATTTTCATTTGTCATAATGTTTAAAGGTGTACTAAGAAAGGGTTTTCAAATTCAACCTTTAAGTGTGTTAGAAGGTATAAAAAACGATAGTATATACATTTCTTTCGTTTTTTTTTGTTTTGGAATACTTCTATAAAAACAATAAATAACTGTAAAAACATTTTTGACAGGGGTAGCTTTAGAAGGATGAAATTAGGGATGAAACATTGTGTGAAAAAATCTTTGCTTTTGAAGTTAGCGATTTAAAATTTTGAGGATGTGTTGGTCTTAATGTCTAGAAGTTTGCTTAGAAAAGGATTTTTAAAATTCATCTCCTAAGTGTGTGAAAAGTGATGACAACGATTGCATGAATATTCTTTGTTTTTTTAATTTACAGTTTTGCAAATTTGGATTGGGATACTGCTATCAAAATAAAAATACTGTCAACAATATTTTTGACAGGGTTGGCTTTAATAAGGTGAAATTGGGGATGAAACTTTGTATTGAAAGATCGAGTTTCAGAAGTTAGCGACTTGAAATATGAAGGCTATGTTTGTCTTAATATCTCGACGTGTACTAAGAAAGGGTTTTAAAAAATCATCCCTTGTTTGTGTGACAAAGGGGAAAAAGATCGATTACATCTTTATTTTTGTTTCTAGTTTTGAACATTTTTTTGAGAGTCCGGTTTTAAATTAACGGATAAAAACAAAAATAAAATGTTTATAATGAAGTGCATTCAACAGATATGCCCATAGCGTCTCTTAATATTATTATGTAAGTAACAAAATGTCTGTGGAAAAAACGATCTCCACGCGAGCGAAGCCTTGGACAAAAGCTAGTTCTTTATAAAATAAGTTTTCAGCATTCACGCTTGCTTTATTATATTTTTATAAATTATATAGGTAGGTACTAAAACGAAAAACGCCTTATTCTGAAGGGAAAACGGGTACCTAGCAGCGGGTAAAACACTGAGCGAACCACTATGTAGGTATCTACACTATTAGGTATTACAAAGAGGAATTTTTTTGTTTGTTTGTTTTGTAGGTGTTTTAAATATGTAATTGATTAACTCCGAAACTACTAAACCTATTTTAAAAATTCTTTCACTATTAAAAGCTACAAGATCTCTGAGTAACAAAGGCTTACTTTTGACCTCATTCGCTCGGAAAAAAGTGTAACAAGCAGCGGGCGAAACCGCTGGGCGGACCTCTAGTTTTAAGTAAATCTTTGGTCTAGTAAAAAACCTTTTATTATGATATCTGAGTAGGGAAACTTAAATTCTTAATTTAAGAATATACTTTTCAAGCATGTCCCGGCAGTCCCGGAACAAGTTTTGATCGTCCCGGTTCTTTAGTCAACATAAAATCCCGGGACTTCCCGGGAATTTCGGTACCGGGATTTCCCGGGAATTTCGGTACCGGGATTTCCCGGGACTATTCCCTAGAATGCACGTTATTCGTTGTTAAAGCGGATTAAGAAGTGCCAACGACGATAGCGAAGTTATACATATTAAATTGTCGGCTAAAATAAGCTGCTTGATCCGGCAATTTCGGCAGAGCGCAATTTTTTTGGCAGTCAAATGATGGTAATATAGTATCTTCAGGCTCATTTTTTAATAGGTTGTAAAATGCCTTGGCTTTTAATTTTTGTATTCCTTTCTCTGTTTGAAATTGTTGTTTGTTCTGACTTGTAGTGGCAGTGACAATTTTTCTTGTCAGCTCAGAGCATCGAGAGCATGTATCCTTCAGGGGCGAACCAAAACCAATATTATACTTTCTATTGAAAATATTTCTAAAATAAGACTGTTTTACTTGAGAGTGAGGTGTACCTTGAACTTAATCTTGATATAAATTTCCATAATTTTTTTATATTAAATTCTGGTGGCAAATACAATCTTACTGCCGATTTAGCTCTACGATAATGTGGTTCATCTGCTTCGAAGCATTCAATAAATGTTTGCACACTTGCTTGTTTTTCCCCGTATATGGCTATTTTGTGGCTGCCACCACGATTTTCTTTGGCGATACTGCCTTCATCTTTAAAAGATCTTTGAATAACTCCCGTGACTCTATCTTTTCCTATCGTTAGTATTCCTGTAAATGTATTTTTGCACACTCTAACCTGTTTGTGAGGGTTTTGGGCCTCTAGATTGATTTACCAGTCTGGTTCTTACACATTTGTTGAAACGACAGTGTTGTAGTATGAAGTTGTCTTGATCTATTTTATTTTTTAATTTGAGAAACTTAAGGTGCGTACGATCTATATCTTGCAGTTTTAATGTCGAACTGATGGTTATCCTATAACCCAAACTAGTTCAGGTTTTTGATCAAAAATCTGGATTGTTACAGGTTTATGATGAAATTGAGTTTAAAATGTGTCATCTGCCGGTTTTTCGTCAAAAACCTAATTTTATGAAAAACCTGCGACATATACAGAGTGTATACGACGGTTTGACATTAAATGAAAAGGCAGGTGTTACTAGCCCATATAATGATTTCTAATTAATCACAAAAGTAATTTGACGAAAAACAAAAATTTGAAATTTTCTAACAAAATAAATAATATTTTAATAGTAACGAAGTAATACACCATTTTATTATGACGTTGCCGCTCATAACAGGTCATCACTGACCTGTTATGAGCGGCAACGTCGCAGGGCGGTGCAGCGCGAGCGCCATCACGTGGCTATCTCGACGGTGAAAAGACGCAACATTTTGATGACGCACACATCTGAGCACTTTTCTAATCACATTTTCAAAATTAATTACACGCACGCTAATTTAAATTTTTATGTTCTCAAAATGTCCACCATGTCTTTCAATACATAAATTGCATCTTCGTACCAAATTGTTTCTTACATTTCTTAAAAGATCGCCGTTTGCAGCTAATTGTTTTAATTTGTTAAAAGCACGAACTGTGCGCACTTTTAACTCGTCTTCAGTGTTGACCTCTGTTGCGTAAACCTCGTTCTTAACATATCCCACAAAAAAAAATCCAGTGGCGTATGATCCGGTGATCGGGCTGGCCACCGACGAGGTCCATATCGTCCTATCCACTGGTCTCCAAACAAGGCATTAAGGCGTCTCCTGGCAGGTACTCCTGAATGAGCAGGCGCTCCGTCTAACTGGTACCACAAACGGCGATGTATTTCTAGAGGTAATCCGTCCGTGTAATCAGATACAGGACCGTCAAGAAGTTCTAAAAACTTTAATGCGTTTAAATTTCCTTCAAGAAAGACTGGACCAATTATTTCATCTCTGTGAATGCCAGCCCAAACATTTACGGCAAATCGATACTGGTGCGACGATTCACGAAACAGGTGCGGATTTCGTTCGCTCCAGTAGCGCAAATTCTGGCGATTCCATAACCCATTACGCATTATGCCTACATATGCGTATGTAAATATTTTGGCTTAATATTTAATATAAAATAATTATAAAATCAGAGAGTCGGAGACATACATCCAATCATCAACAACACTTGAGAGTACTAAATATTGAACACCCTGTAAACCCTACGCCGGAACGTATACCTACACCTGCATCTCAGTGCCGGGACATAGATCTACGCTCAATTATGTACGATTTTTTGTTAATTTGATTTATTGTTTTTATTATACTTTTACTTACAATAATGTGTTTTTTCTTCAGTAAATTCAAATACTGGGTGGCGCAAAAGTAAAGACCCTATTTGGTTCAGCTATAACATTTTTTCTAAATTAGAAAACTAGATTTAGATTTTTTTAAATGTATATTTGTGCCATTAAATTTCGTACCATTAGGATTTAAAGATGATGTCTTTTAAATGGTGACCTCCAGAGTTGATACACATTTGAGCCCTATTTATGACATTTTGCATAACTTGCCGTAACACTTCCTGCGATATGTTCGTTATTTCTTGACGAATGTTTTCTTTTAGAGCTGCGAGAGTCTGTGGCTTGTTCACATACACCCGAGATTTCAAAAAACCCCAAAGAAAGAAGTCTGGACTGGTCAGATCGGGTGATCTTGCAGGCCAAGGCAAATCGCCAAAACGAGAGATAACTCGGCCTGGAAAAGCGTCCCTCACTAAGTCCATAGTGTCGCGCGCTGTGTGTGCCGTAGCGCCGTCTTGTTGAAACCAGATGTGCTCCAGCCCCAATTCGTCCAAACTGGGTATCAAAAACTCACGTAACATGGTTCTGTAGCGTTCTCCAGTGACAGTAATCGCATTGCCTCCAGCGTCTTCGAAAAAATAGGGTCCGATCACTCTGTCAACACAGATGCCACACCATACAGTAACTTTTAGTGGGTGTAGAGGTGTTTCTTGAATAATGCGCGGATTATCAGTGCCCCAGAACCGAGTATTCTGCTTATTGACATGCCCTGAGAGATGGAAATGCGCTTCGTCACTCATAACCAATTTTGAAGGAAAATCTCATAAATAGGGCTCAAATGTGTATCAACTCTGGAGGTCACCATTTAAAAGACATCATCTTTAAATCCTAATGGTACGAAATTTAATGGCACAAATATACATTTAAAAAAATCTAAATCTAGTTTTCTAATTTAGAAAAAATGTTATAGCTGAACCAAATAGGGTCTTTACTTTTGCGCCACCCGTTATATGAACACCCTTATATCAGAAAACCTCAATAAATGTTCAAAATTATTATTCGAAATGTGTAAATTGTTTTATTTCCCGAATCAGTCCCGTATTTTGTAAAGGGGTTGTTAAAAATAGTCCTCATAATTAAATTGATTCGTATATTTAGTAAAAAAACATGTAACAATAAAGTATAGTTATCTATTCAGCTAAAATAATTACAAGAGTGACATGGATTCGTTATTTTCCTTTTAATTTCGAATTTTCAAAATCTCTTATATTTCGCTGCGCACGGGTACTTTCCAGCGGCAGTCGCGCTATTTTTGTGCGAATTGAACTCGGCATTCCAAAGGTTAATAAATACCTTAAATTATATCATCATTTTTATTTTATAGCCCTTAATACTTCTCAAAAATCATATGTTTCAACTCTCCTCAACCCCTGTTTCATCTCACCTCGGTATGAGGGGCGTTGAAACAAATTGACTTGTTACGGTTAAGTCGATTTTTCCCCACAATATTTAATGTTTACAATTTCTTTATGTCAGTCATTCGCAAGTGTAAAGAATTATCTATCGATTGGTACTTATATCATACGATTTCTGTTTATAGTATTTGGTGTATAAAACAAAATGTCAAAATTGTTTCAACTCCTCTCGGTCTCCCCCATTCCAAGAGTTCGAATGTTTTGGGAATAAAAACTGGGGGAAGCTGCCATTGCAGATAAGATGGCCAGAGATAGGTATTTCAAATTAAGAACGTCATTAAAGGTAGTCAACGATGCGGCTGTTCCAGATTTAGATATACAAAAGACCAAGTTTTGGAAAGTACAGCCATTGATATCCTGTGTTCCGAACGGTTGCTTGATGAATACACCAACGCTAAAAGTTTGTGTCGATGAGCAAATGAAGAACTTTGTTTTGACATGCCCTAATGGCTTGCCTCTTGATTTTTTTTTATTTACGAAAGCAAAGGCGATACTATTTTGGATGACGATAGGGTTCAACCTCTAGACCTTAATATTTGACTTAAAAAAAATAGAATATTAGGCAAAAAATATTTCGTTGATTTATTATGTTTAAGTTCAATTTAACAAATAAATAAAAATATTATTGTAAAATTGTTAATAACATCGTCAACATTTTTGAACATCCTATAAGTAGAGCATTTGTATGAGATTTGCGACCTCCTTAAAATAATTCACATAATACGTAAATGCTATATTTTTGAAAGAAATAAATTATATGAACAGAATCTCAATAAACAAGTCTATGAAATAGTGTGTAAGATATAACAAAACCTAAAATAAAACGTATTATTCGTTGTATTTGAAAATGACATCAAAATTATACCGTGGTGCACTAACATTCGTTTGTCAAAAATATGATCGAAATGTAAAAATTTCATTTTAGACTTTTGTTTTCCTCACACTAATAAATACAAATAATAAGAAAAACAAAGCAAATACTCACTTTTTCACTTATTAGCACAATTAAAACACTTTGAAAACACCAACAAACTTTCTCGTCGCAGTTGAGAATGGCGTTACTTCAAATTGTTCATTACGAATAAATTTCACTCTTTCAAGGAATGAAATACTTACGATTCGATTGGCTGGTTCAATCTGTCAATGTCGCACATACGTCAACCTAAATTAGACACTAAATTTAAAGTATTTCGGTCGTTTTTTCGATAAGGTTTATTTTGCGTAGCGTACGCTCCGGCAGTTTACGGTAACACGATTCCGGCATTCCAGAGGTTAAAGTAAAAATGTTCAAGTATGAAACAAACTTTTTTATTAATATTTTGTACTGATATATCAGTTAAGTACGTAACTACAGGTCTAAAACAAATAATCAACTTCTAAAGTAGTTAAAAGTACCATAACGTAAATTCGTAACATTAATTAAAATAACAGACAAATAAACAAAATATTATTCTAAATCTTTGACATAAAATAATTATTAACTTTCAATCGTTTCTTAAGTATTACAAACAGTCTTGATTAATATTTCTTCAAATATTTAAGTTACAATAATCTTAATCTCACAAAATGTCAAAAATAAAAATATTATGAACGAATTGACGGTAGTAGATCCACGCTGGTTTCAGCATGAATGGGCCGGATCGTCCGGGGAAGTACTACCCTCTCATAGAAGATCGACTTAACCCTTCGTGTGCTTAGGAGCAGAGCTACACGAGAAACAATGTTATTTCGGTTATTTCTATTGTGTCTGATATTGTAGCATACGAGTGGTTAAGAGTAGTAGTATCCTTACTACTGCGTTTTAGTGAGTGAGAGTGCCGGACGCCCAATTTCGTTTTTCCTCACCTCCCTCATTCCCTTCCTCTAACCCCATTCCCAGCCGCAATAGTGGAGGCCACCATACCAGCAGTTTAAGACGATAGCTTTTGGTATGGTGGCCACCACTTCTGGATTCCACTGACTGCTTACCATCAGGCGGGGTGAAGTCACTTTGGTAGGCTAATATAAAAAAAAATAAATAAGAAAAGCTTTGGCAAGGGTCAAGTATTTCAGGTGAGAATGGAATTGCTGTCACAGTAACTGAAGAATCTCGTGATGTAGATGCTACTGGTATTATATTGTGATGTCGGGAGGTTCGGGTGACGAGTGAAACGATCTTTGTTTGATTTTAGACTGATTTATTCTATCGATTACACATACTTATATTCTATTACTTTACTTACTTACACCACTACACCTCCGGGGGTGAAAGGAAAAAAAAATCTAATACATTGATTTTTTTTATATAAGAATAACATTGTTAAATGAGTTTTTATTATTATATAGAATACACATGTTATGACTATCTTAACGAACTAAATACAGTCGATAGCAACTATTAAGAACGAAACAGTTTCGTTCTGTCCTTATGAACTAGCTCAACTTTATTGTTTTTATTTATCTTAACATTAGAACCCATATCATCTAAAACACTATAAGGACCTTCATAGATATTGTCCAATTTTTTGGAATCTTAATTTTTCAATAAAACTAAATCACCAATATTATAACTAATAGGATTACGTTTCATATCATATTTTTGCTTTCGCTTTACTTTACTACAAATTAAATTACTTCTAGCATCCTTAAGAGCAACCTGTAACCTATATCTTAAATCTAGAGAATAGCGATCTGGGTTATACAATGGAACAATTTCAGCAAATATTGATTTTGGTATGTTACACAGTCTACCAAAAATAAGCTCGAAAGGTGCGTACTTTGTTTCAGTATGAACTGTATTATTATAACTGAAACACCAAAGCGGTATCCAGTGAGACCAAGAATAACTATTATTACTACAATAGGTTCTTAAAAATGAACTTAAATGCTTATGCGCATTTTCTAGAGATCCGATTGATTGATGATGGTATGCTGTGGATGTTAATTTTTCTATTTCTAACAATTTGCAAACCTCTACCATGGTTAAAGAAATAAATTTCGGAACCTCTGTCTGTAGCAATCGTTTCAGGAATACCAAACCGTAACACAAAATTTTGTACAAAAGCTTTTGCAACACTTACCGCTTCTTTATTCTTAATTGGGTACGCTTCAATAAATTTGGTCAGCTCACATTGTAAAGTTAAGATATAACAGTTTCCATCCTCGTCTTTGTCCAAAGGACCAACTAAATCTAAATAAATTTTTTAAAAACCGGCTGTTGCCGTTGTCGAGATTGTCATTGGCTGTTTCGTATATTTACTGTACTTTGTCTTTTGACACTTAGCACATTTGCTTACAAAATCATAAACGTCTTTTTCAAGTGTTGGCCAGTAAAAATGTCTTTTTATGTTGTTAGTCATTCTGCGCACGCCAGCATGACCACTGGTAGGCAGCAGATAAAAATCATGTAAAATAAATTTCCTACTTCTATCGTCATCTATTCTTTGTACACCTCTTAATATGTATAGTCTTGGACCAGTCCATTCGTTTAATGTCTTGAGCTCATTACAAATTCCTATAATAAATTCTACATTTTCTTTATTTTTAATTATGCATATTTCTTCTATATTTACTTTCTTACTAAATATCTCTAACTTATTCACAAATTCGGCTCGCGAGAAGTGTGCCCTAAAGTTGAGATTTACACCTAGTATCATTTTGCTTGGAATATAAACAAAACAATCTTCCTCCTTACTAATTAAATTATCTTTTCTATATTTATCTACTTTATCCTTTTCCATTAAAATCATTTCTACCAAATTGCACGGTTTCCTTAATATCTCCACGAATCTTGGCTGATCAGACCCGTCAACGGTGGGTTTACTAAGTAACGGCGAAGGATTCTTATTATCTTCATTCACTAGTCTTTTTTGCGCCCTAGTTAACACATTCATATCCGAAATTTCCTCATTCATACTCTTTAACTCGTTCGATGATATACACACTCTGGATAAAGCGTCTGCAGCCACATTATCCTTTCCTTTTATATACACTATCTTAAAATCATACTCTTCTAGTGTCAAACGAAACTTTAACAGTCTACTTGAAGGATCTTTCATCCCGAATAAATATACTAAAGGCTTATGGTCTGTCATTATTGTAAAATGTCTACCGTATAGGTATGGCCTAAAATACTTGACTGCCCAAACTATAGCTGTAAGTTCCTTCTCTATAGTTGGGTAGTTCGATTTACCTTTATTTAATGGTCTGCTAGCATAAGCCTTAAATTTTGGTTACATAAAGCCCGGTTTCCACTGCGAAAGGGTAATGTGCGGAAAATGGTTAGGCGGAACGGACTCCTTTTTAATGAAATAGGTTTGCGTTTCCACCAACGAAGAGTTGGTCATTTGATTTCCACTGCAAAATGAAACTAGATAGAGAAATGAGCGGACTGAGCTGAACGGAAAATGAGAAATGAAAAACGAATTGATAATTTCCACAGAGAACGAGTTCAGTTGAAGTTTTGAGCTGGTTGCGTGTGGTCGTGTTGTTGCGATGTTATCGAGTGACACGGAATCGAGTGATGACAGTGATTATTTATACAGAAAAAAGAAACACGTATTGTTTTATCTTATGCAAAGAAAAAAACGCGCCAAACGAAGATTTTGGCTGTGCCAGCATATTAAAGAACGTAAATTAAAAGGGGAATTTAGGCTGTTTTATGATTTAGACAACGAAAAATTTAAGAATTATTACAGGGTTACTAGAGAACAATTTCAAGAACTTTTGTCATTTGTGGAGGTCGATATTTTGAAACAAAACACCAACTTCAGGAAAGCTATTTCACCTCAAGAAAAGCTAGCTGTGTGCCTCAGGTAAGAAATAAAACATTGTTAATAGGTAATTATTTTAGACTTTACTCAGAAATAAAACAAATCAGTAAAATAATGAAAAAGAACATTATGCTTAGTTATCATAATCATGTAACGGGGATGGCTCAAATCTTCCCGAGCTACTGTATCCGTGGTATGTCGTATTATTAGAACCTGACGCTGCTGCTTCCGGTAGTGTGTATACGTAATTGGCAGAACGTGATGATCCTGCTACTGCTGCCGGCAAGTTATTGTTTACAGGGTCTCTCGACGTAGTGTATCCGTAATTAGCAGAACGTGATGATGCTGCTGCTGCCGGCAAGGTATTGTTTACTGAGTCTGGTGTAACACAAGTACTATAATTTTCTAGTTCTTCCTCGGCGTCACTAACGATTAGAAATATTTTTTTCTTAACGCGATTTTGCATCCACATAGGCATCGTTTTTATGGTGATCGCCATACTTTCTAAAAACAAATCAATGGCACCTTTTTCTTGTGTATTTGTCATTGCGCGTCTTAAATCTCTTCCTTCTTGTCTTTTTTGGTGATTTTCCTCCATTTCTTTCAGTAATTCTATAAAATCTCCATCTGCGGTCCGCTTCCTTGTCTGAGTTTTACCTCCTTGTGGTGCACTAGCCTCCGTATTATTGATTGTATCGTTGGTTGGATCTACAGATATTTCTGAATTATTAGTATCTTCGTCATCTTGCGCTATGGAGGTTTCAGGTGTTGCCGATGATCGTATATCTGTAGAATTTAAATTGGTAGACCTACTACGATTTTTCATATATGGAAGTAAAAATTCCATCAATTCCGCATATCTCCAAGTATTGAGGTTTGTAGCTGCCTGCCCAGATCTGGTGGCTTTCATTCTCTTTAAACTGTCTCTATGGTTATCCCTTAACTTTTTCCACTCGGATTTCGCATCCTGGACTGAAACAATAAAGATAATTAGGTTCCGGTACTTAGTTTCGAATGACGCTGTAGCGACTGACTTTTT
The DNA here is from genome assembly GCA_963082885.1 of Parascotia fuliginaria. Classification (NCBI taxonomy): domain Eukaryota; kingdom Metazoa; phylum Arthropoda; class Insecta; order Lepidoptera; family Erebidae; genus Parascotia; species Parascotia fuliginaria. The sequence goes on from OY720184.1 coordinate 10,243,945, forward strand.
CTTAACTTGCTATCGTTAAGCAAGTTAAAAAAAACAGGTTCAAGCGATTTATGCAAACACCGGATTTTAATGAAGGAGCAATGTTAGCCAGCGTGAATGTGAGAAAAAACAAACTAAATTTTAAATGTCAATAAGGTCGAAAATCGCTTGAACCTGTTTTTTTTTGACTTGCTTAACGATAGCAAGTTAAAAAAAAAGGTTCAAGCGATTTTCGACCCTCCACCCCACTCCATTCCAGTCCAGTCGTCCATTCCATTCCATTCCATGGTAATAAACACATTACCCTCCTTTGCGTCGCGCAATCGGGTAAAAAGTGTCGTGACAACTTTTGGTCTTAATTTTTTCCGTCTAGCTTCCTTTCGCAACGCGCGATAAGGAACTTCGTTCCAAAAAGTTTATAATTTATTAATATTATTATATTTTGTTTCAGATTTCTAGCAACAGGCGACGCATTCAAAACAATAGCCTACAATTATCGCATGAGCACACCAACTGTTTCAAGGATAGTACACGATACTTGTATTGCAATTTGGAAAAAATTACAGCCTATTTATTTGAAAGAACCCAAAAGGCAAGATTGGGAAAATATAGCAGAAGCTTTTGAAAATATATGGCACTTTAAAAATTGCCTTGGTGCCATTGATGGTAAACACGTAGCGATTAAATGTCCTCCACATTCGGGAAGTCAATTTTACAACTACAAAAAATATTATTCCGTAGTATTACTAGGGGTTGTTGATGCACACAAACGTTTCATAATCATTGATGTTGGATCGATGGGGCGTTTCAGTGACGGTGGTATTTTTAATGATAGCGTGTTTGGAAAAAAAATGATTAATAACCAATTAAATTTACCGGACAACCGTCATTTAGATGAAAGTAGTTCAGTCAGAGTACCTTATGTATTTATAGGTGACAAGGCCTTTGCTTTACGTAAAAATTTACTGAGACCATATTCAAACGTAATAAATGATAGACCGAAAAGAATATTTAACTATCGACTCAGCAGAGCTCGAAATGTTGTAGAGAATGCATTCGGTATTTTATCCGCTAGATGGCGTGTTTATCGGCGACCACTAGAATGCAAACTTGAGACGGTCGATCATATAATAAAAGCAACTTGCGTGTTGCATAATTATTTATCTGTACAATTATCGTCACTACCCACATCGGCTGCAGATTATCAAAATGACAATTATAATAATCCACGACCCAACAACATGACCTTTGATAGACTGCGAGCTACACGAGAAGCTTTTAATGTACGTAACATATATTGCGATTATTTTAACAATTCCGGTAGAATAGCCAGTCAAGATTCACTTGTTTCATAAAATAAATTCAATTAAAAAGACACTTACTGTTTTTTATTTCAGCCAAATTTACATCATCAACTATAGATTTCCATGCCGCTTCTTTTATATCTATGTTTCGGTATTCTTTAATTGATACATTCCACAAACATGTGTATTGTCGTACAGCTTCTATAAATCGCTCCATTTCAAACCAAAACAACACGTGTTACTCGACTGCCATAACAAACAACAATGCGGTGATGCGAGCGCCAGCCGGCGCGTAGCTGCGGGAGGCGAGAAGCGCGGGGGGCAGACAGCGAGCGAGTCCGTTCTGAACTAGTCGGTGCAGGCCTTGCGCAGCGGACTCTTTTCAATTTCTTTTTACTCGCTCAATCCGCCCCGCTCACCACTTTCTGTGTGGAAACGCTACTATGTAAATTGTAATTGCGAGTTGAGCGGAGTCCGTAAGTACTCCGCTCCGCTCCCTAGAACTGAGCGAGCTCATTTCTACTCTTTCTACACGCTCGGCTCTTTCCGTCCGACTATTTGTTGGTGGAAATACAAGTATGCAGTTTGCGTTTGCGAGTTTAACGAAGTCATTAATGGGTCCGTTCCGCTCGCGGTGGAAACCGGGCTTAAAATTGTAATATTGGGGGTTTCATTAATGATAGTTTTAGGATTTCAGAAACTTTTTGGCACTCTTCAGTCCATGAGAAATTTACATTTTTCTTACATAATTGGTTTAAGGGGAATGTGATTTCAGCGAAGGATGGCACATATTTTCTATAATAGTTACAGAAAGCTACAAACCGTCTTACTTCGTCTACGTTTTTTGGAATTGGGTAATTTTGTAAAACTTTAGTCTTTGCCGGATCGGGCAAAACACCATCAGCAGAGACAAATATAAAATTTCCTTCTTTAAAAATTGGCATTTATCTGGATTGAGTTTTAAATTAACTTTTCTCAACCTTTCAAGTATAGATATTAGATTTGAGTTATGTAGTGTCAAATTACGTCCAAATATTACTAAATCGTCCATATAAATAAAACATTTCTCATAAGTCAGCCCAGACATAGCTATTGACATTACTCTACTAAAATTACTGCAAGAGGTCTTTAAACCCATTGGTAAACGTTTTAATTGATATTGACCAGTGCTAGTAGTAAATGCAGTATATTTACGGCTTTTAGGACTAAGGCTCACTTGAAAGTAGCCTTGATTTAAATCGAGATGAGAAAAATAAATAGAACCAGAAAGAGAGTCTAAAATGTCTGTAATGTTTGGTAGTGGAAACTTATCATCAACGATAACATCATTTAGTTTTCTATAATCGACTACCAAACGCCATTTTTTTAATCCATCTGATCTTTTTGGTACTAAGAGTATTGGACTAGACCACTCGCTTGTAGATTCTTCAATAATATCATTTTCTAATAACTGTTTTATTTGTCTGTCGATTTCTGGCTTCATAGATTGTGGTAATCTATAGGGCTTAACATAAATAGGACTAACATTTGGTTTTAACGTTATAGATTGTCCATAGACGTTTGTTGTAGTCAGCCTCCCGGCATATAAAACACGTCCGAATATTTAGAACAAATTTCTTCTATAGACCTTCTCTCCTCAACATTTAAATGATTTAATTTCAATAAGGAAAGCAAAGCTTCAGCTCTATCTACGCTAGCTTTTGTTTTCGAAAAAGAAAAAGCATTATATTCATTTAAAAAAAATACTTTTGGAACAAAATTAAATAGTCGAACTTCTTCTTCCTTTACATTAAGTATTCTAACTGGTATTCTGCCACATTTTGGCTTAACAATCGTTCCTGCTATGAAAACATCTTTCTCTATCTCTCTCGCGCTAACAATACAATCATCATTCACATCAGTATCTAAATAAACGTAATGTATAGATTCACTACGCGCTGGTAAAAGCAAATTATTAGTAAAATCAGGTTTATCTAAGAGAGGTACATACAATTTACTGTCTTCACAGTTAACAGTTAATATATTAGAAAGTAAGTCAATATTACAACCAAAGGTTGAAAGAACTAACCTAACCTAACCTAAACCTAATATACCACTCGATTTTAGCGGCAATTTTTCAAAAACATGAAACTTATGTAATATTGTGTTATAATTTAGTATCGTAAGATTTAATGTAACCTGTCCTGATGAACTAATTTGACCTCCAATTCCATTAATTACCATATTATCTTTATGTATATGTATGCTTTTAGGTAATTCGTCCCTTTTTATAACTGATATTGAGGCTCCCGTATCTACTAAAAATATGTAACTTTTATTACCAATATAAAATGATGAAGAAGAAGAGAAAATATACTCTTTAATCTCGAAAAAACTGATTTGTTTGCGATTTATCAGAAATTCTAGTATCTGGTGAACTATTACTTGTGGTTGCACTATTAACTTCGGCCTGTTGACCAGAAAATACATTCCTATTGCCACGCCGATCACCTCGACCGTTATATCTACCAGAATAACTAGGTCTTCCTCGGCTAGAATTTGAAAATGTCCTACCACGAGAATGAAAATTGTTATAATTATGACCACGTTGACCATGAGCTCTTGACCCCGAAAAAGATCTGTACTTACCTCGAGATCTTCGTGAGTACTGCATAACGTCTGACCTGGCAGGAACGGAAGTCGACGATGACTCTTCGTCTTTGGCCACCTGTATCGCGTCCTTGAGACTGCTGCAGTTACGCGCGGCAACTATGGTGCTCAACCTGGAATCCTTTAACCCATCTGAAAATTTCTTAATGGCCATATTTTCATTTATTGGCTTTAGGACAGAATACTTAGCAGAATCACCTTTCGCTTGAGAAATGGTCAGTTCTGCAAACAGCTTTCGAGCTCAGAACCATACTCGTCTATAGACTTGTAACCTTGATTAGTACGTAGAAGTCGCGTCTGGATCGCTGTGGAGCATTTACGAGGTAACAATTGATTTCTCAAATCATCAACGAGGTCAGAAATTGTTAAATAATCATTTGACAGACGTAGCTTTGCGCTTTCAGAAAGTCTGCCCTTCAGAACAAATTTAATCAAACTCTTTTTACCCGAGCTGTCTAACATTTCCGCATACATTTCTACAGCATCAATCAATCGTTTAGTCGTGTCCTCTCTTCCGTCCATAAGGGGGATCAAACTACAAGCGGTACGTAAATCGAACTCCATTTTATTATCTAAAGAATCGTCAAAGGTACACAGTTCAGTAATTTCTAAAAATAACTCCTGTATTCTATCATATGTAGAAGTCAAAGAAGTGACTATTTCAGACTTCTCATCGCGTCTTAGTTCGGATAAAAGTACTTGCGACTGCTTGTATAAAGATTCAGCTTCTATTAATTTTTTCGAAGCAACAGAACCCTTATACCTACTTTGTCCTTTCTTTATTAAATATTTCCTAATCAACAGTAATTCTTCATATAAACTTGTAAAACTTTGTGTCATATTATAATTATTAAATAAAGAATAACAAGTGATTGCATTACTTCATTGCATCACCTCATAATAAGATTGTTTCTAAGTTCGCCGAATAAGGATAACTATTCCAACGTATTCCTTATACGTCGTTGGGTATCATGTTCGATGAGTCTCGACGCACGATTTACGAACCACTTATAAATGTAATGAATAAAACTAAATTATTACCATGACATTATAGATATTTTTTTTTGACATTATATATATATATTTATACGAATAGGTAATGTAATAGCAGTATAAAACAACATAAAGTGATACACCTATACTGATTTTATATTTATACGTGTTAGAGTAAAAAAAAAAAGAGAAAGAATACCTTTATATCTTCTAACATAGTTCGAGTACAATTAAGTTACTGAATTGTTCCGCATTCCACTTTCCACTGAACATACTGTCCTCAGTACATTTTAGTCAAATTCTTCGTAAAAAAAAAATTACAGTTTTTTAATCGATAATTTTATATCTACGCACTGTTACTCGATCGTGAATTTTACGCGCGTTTTATTCGTAAACACTTTACACTCGACTTTACAATTACTTTACGCACAACGCTTACACTTGGTCGTCGCGAGGAACGTGACGTTTGGGCCAGGCCACAACAGTGCGTTGCGGCGTCGCATCGCAAAAACAACATTGCACAGCTATGCGATGCGATGTCGCAACGCAAAAATTTCATCGGATATGACATCGTACGACAAGACGCTAACCGTCAGTTCAGTTTCTAGTGAGACATGGACCGCACTGCGCGTGTTCTACTTCTGCTTGCGTTAAGGCGTATTAAGAAAAAGAAACAGAAAAGAAAGTACTGGGTACACCCATTACTGACAATTATGAATAAAGATGGAAACCACTTCAAAAGGAAATATGAGGCGCTAAAAGTGGACGAGGTTAAATTTTTCGATTACTTTAGGATGAGTGTAGTAAGTTTTGAAGAACTTCTTAGTTTGATAAAGCCTCATTTACAAAAGAAATACATATTTAGAAAACCCATCGAACCTCTGGAGATGCTGGGATTAACTGTAAGGTAAGAAAAAAATAAACTATTTTTACTATAATCATACTGTTTAATCATTTTCATAATTTAGTGTTATTCAAAACTCGTATTCCGATTGTGTGTCATTCGTCAAATTTGTTAGTTCCTCATCGAAATCAATTTGTTCTGGCTCATTTACATCATCATTCCTTGGCGTTTGTGGAGACGATTGCATAGGTGCCGGTGATGTTTCGCATCCGCTTTGGAAGGCACTGCGTTGAATGGATGTTTGATAGCCACTCTGCATAGGCATTTGAGCTGATTGGTAGCCACTCTGCATAGACATTTGAGCTGTTTGATAGCCAGTCTGAACAGTTGTTTGAGATGTTTGATAGTTTGCTTGGACGGATGTTTGTGAAGTTTGATAGTGGCTGGGATAGTATGATGGTTGGTGTAAATCACTTAATATCTGTAGGACACGACTTTGGAAAATTATTGTTTGATTATCATTCAATTTTTCCAATGATGGCAAAATTCCTTTAAAAAAAGATAAATGTCTACTTTCAGGTGTTTTTAAAGCAGCTATAATATTCTTCTCAAATTCGTCTTCGTCAATTTTTCTTTTACGCGATGCAGGCTGGTAACGTGGCATGACAGGTTGCTGGCTTTGTTGGGTTGAGGTGCTTGGTCTTATTTCTTCATCGTCAAGACTTGATGTTGTTTTATTTTGAGAATTCTTTTTCAGAAATAGGAGCTGGTCGTATAGATGATATTGTTTAATTTTTTTGGCCCCAGCTCCGGATTTACATTGCTCGTTTAATTTTTTTTCGTATTTTGTAAAATTATCCTTGATTCCTCTCCATTTCTTTATGACATCGTTACCTAAAAAAATATGACGAATAATGATTTATTTTGTTTTCTTTCAGGTACCTGGCGACGGGAAATACTTTTAAAGATATGCATTTCACATATTATCGTGGAAAATCTACAATAACAGGAATAATAAAATTTGTTTGTCGTATTGTATGGAACATTCTTAAAAGGTTGGAATTACCAAAAATTACAACAGAGCTGATGGAACAAATTGCTCAAGAGTATGAAAAAAAGACCAACTTTCCTAATTGTTTAGGAGCGCTAGATGGAAAACACATTCGTATATTGAGCCCGGATCACAGTGGATCCCTATTTTTCAATTATAAAAATTATAATTCCATTGTTCTATTAGCACTTGTTGATACGAATTACAAATTTATATATGTCGATATAGGTGCATATGGTAAGGAATGTGACTCTACTGTTTTTCAGAACTCAAATCTATACGACTTATTAAAAAAAGGTCAATTATCTATACCTCCGCCAAAACCGTAAAAAACAAAATGCATAACATGATGCAGCCAGCATGACGATTACGATGACCGTGAGCAATATATTTGTAGTTCCGATGCTAGAGTAGCCCGTTTCCGAATCTGCGTTATTTTTCCCATTACTGGCGGCGGTCTGTGAGATGATAGTTTCTTCCTTTGAGTAAGTTTTACCCATTCTCGCAAATATCCGTAAAATTATAGATAAAGGAAATTTTAGCGTTTAATTTTTGTGTGCACTTTATTACATACGCGGTTCAAGAATGCGCGATGTGCCCATATTTGGCACTGGCAGGGTCGCCATGTGATGTCGGGAGGTTCGGGTGACGAGTGAAACGATCTTTGTTTGATTTTAGACTGATTTATTCTATCGATTACACATACTTATATTCTATTACTTACTTACACCACTACAATATCAGACGTAAAGACTGCGGAGGGAACAACGGATTCAGCGGTTAAAGGCATCGTGATAGTTTTAGACCAGGACTAACAGAAGTTGCCAAAGGTCGATCAGTAATTTGACTGGGAAGATAATCAGCATCCTGGAATATTTCAGTGTTAACTGGCCAAAGTCCGGTATGAATAAATCCGGAAGATATGTTGCGCGGTGTGACGGCTATATCAAACGATGTTTTCACTATCCCAGTAAAATTATAGGGGGACATAACTTTTCCTGGATTAGACCGCATCCAATTGTCGCAAGCAGTGTTAACTTCTTTTTTCACTGGCCCAAAATCGGCTCTGTCCATTAGCTGCAACTTATGGGTGCAGTGAGGTGGAAAAGTTAACAGAATTATGCCATTTTCCCTGCAGAACTTGATATTTTTAACTGCTGTGTGCGAAGCGTGGTTATCTAATAACAATAGTGCTTTATTTTCATTTGATGGTCTAATTTGGTCTTTGAAAAATTTTAGACATATATAGAAGTCTTCTTCTTGCATCCACCCTGACCCATTTGCAGTGCCAATTGATCCAGTAGGTCCATCGCGTATAAAGTGATCTTTAAATCTTTTCCGCGGAAAGATGAACATTGAGGGTATGTGATTCCCAAGGGCATTTCCTGCTAGTGCTATAGTTACCAATGTTCTCTGCGGAAGTCATGGCACTCACTTGTTTCTGTCCTCGTCGGGCAATGACGCGGTCTGGTTTCTGAACAGTTGTAATGCCAGATTCGTCAACGTTCCACATATTCTACCCTTGCAACTTGTGTTTGTCAACTACTGCGGTATAATTTTGAAAAAGAAGTTGTACGTTTATTCTATTGAAACTTGTAGCTCGAGCGATACTTGTGGGTTGAGGTAGTCTTAGAGAAAGAACAGTATGATGTTTCATAAAAGATCGAAGCCAAACCTCTCCAGCCATTTCATGCTCAGTCCAAGAAGGAATTTTTTTATTATATTCTACAGACAACCTATAGGCAAAAGTTCTGGCTTCCTTAGTTTTTAGGCCAAAGTTAGTAGCAGCGCAGTTTAAAAGATAGTCACAGAGTATCTTCTCCTCTGAAGCTGTAAAAACAGTTCTTCGGGATATCCAACCGTTGAAGCAGTTGCTGTTTCGTTAGCTTCATAAGCAGTTTTTTTTAATATACCTGTAGAGGGAGGTATGGTTCAGGTTGTAACTTGAAGCCATTTCCCATCGCCGCCGAGTAAACGAGTACCTATCAGCTATTTTCTCATTCAAAAAACGTACAATAGATATAACATTCCGTGTGAACAAAAGAGAAGAAATGCATAAATTAATAGTTGATCGCTGCATGTTCACACTACCGTCGGAGACTTGTTCTACTAGTTTGTCTCTAAGCGACAAGAAAACTTTACTCGCTTTGTGCTCGCTCGGTCAATATTTGTAAAGATTTATTTTATTTCTAAAAAAAGTTACATGTCCGCGCGATTCTTTAAGCCTACCCACTCCTCCCCAGCTCCGTGTTAAGTTAAAGGAGAATGCCCTGATATGGGCCCCTTTTTATGGCAGCATGCAGTAAATTCAGTATATATATTTACATAGAACAAATTCAAGAAACCGTGATTCTAAAATAAAACTAAAGTAATCGGAATCGATTTGATATATTGCTATTTTCAATCGTTTACAATTATTTAATTAAAACAAATCTGACATCTGACAACATTCTTCCAAACAAATATTGAGTGATGCCTTAGTTAAATGTGTATTTATTTAGAACTTCAACACTAGGGTACAAAAAAATGGTAATAAATCACAAGTAAACATAAAAAAATAAAGCTCAATTTGGAAGGAGTCAAATCGTATTTTATAACCTCAATTTCAACAACGAAAACATTGATTTTTCTTGAACCTGCATAAATAATTGAGAATTATTTGTAGAATATAAAAATAATATTTTTTAGTCTATAAAATTAAATTAAAAACACTAAGACACAGCAATTTTTATATGAACCCAAAGCTGATAGAATTGTGGGCATTCTCCTTTTACATCTTTTTAATTAATTTATATTTTTCAGTTACCACTTTCGAGCAAATTTGGAAGATAGTCTCTAAAGAATTCGAGGAAAATGGTATTTCCATGTCATCGGTGCTTTGGACGAAAAACATTTTAATACTTCGTTAAAGCTTTTAATTAAATTGGAATATTTTATTAGATTACTACAGTCATGTCTAGAAATATCTGTACCTTTCAATATCTTATTTATTGTATTGCACCAATTAAATATTGTTAACAACAAAGTGAAATCTAGAAAGATATCTTGTACATTGTGGATTGCACAAGCTAGGTATCCATTAAATACCTGGATTTTATATCATTTTTTATTTATTTTAAAATGTTCTTTCTGTGTGGTTGATTTCCAGGTTCGATAGTTTCTTTTGCAACATAACGGAACAGCCTAACGGACAGCTCCAAGGGTAGGTCAGTTTTGGATTTTGTTTTACACTTTTATATTCTCTTATGATATCCACTTAAAAATCTAATGTGTCTCATTTGACGTTAAATTTGATTCATAAGTGGAACATTTTATATTTTTTTGTATTTTTCTAATGACCCACCCTGTTGTTTATGCTTGTAAATGCACATTTAATCTTTCTAGACTTGCTTCCAAACGAAAAGCTTCTAGATTCAAATTTTGAATAATAGAGGACTCAGCTGATGGTACGGGAAACATTTCATCAGCAAAAGCAGCATTAGGTACACCGTATTTCTTTATTTTATTTCCTGCATCAAATAATGACTTCAGGTTAAGTAATTGTTCAGCTGAATCCTCCTCATAATTAAAACTTTTTGAAATTTTATGAACCTTGTTATTAAAAGTGATCTAAAGGTGCATTTAAATGAGTAGCAATCAGGATTGTTGTTTGTATAATAATTATACACCCGCACTTGACAAAAAAAATTTTTCAAGTGGGTTTAAATTAAAGAACCGTGGGCCCACAATTTTATTATTTTGCTATTAAAAAAAATTTAACAATATCAAATAAATTTTAGGGTAGTTAACCAATTTTTTTCAAGTAGGATAATTATTTCTTTGCCCTTTATGCACATACTTCATATTTTCTAATTTAATAATTGCTTCTTGCCAAAATACCTTGTGTGGCAATGTGTTTGTAGCCACAGTCCTTAATGGCTTTCCTTTGTTTTGTTTTCAAAAAACAGAATCGAACAAATCATCGAAGAAAGATGTCACTTCAGCTGTGTTCATTAATGTAGTGCGCGTGTTTGAAATCTGTTTTGTTGATTTCCACAATGTCACTTCACTTGCGAATATTGCCCTCATATTTGATATCTTTATTTAAAAAAATATTTGGAAACCTTTCAGATGGTGAGGTGGATCAAATACTTATTACACTAAAGCTATGCTTGTTGATAATGATAACATCATCTTAAACAATATTAATTATTTTATACACATTTGCTGTAAAAACAATCAAATAGCTGAATTAAATTTCAGTGATAGCCTCAATGCAATTAATTGTATGTTGATTAATAAAAATACATACCAATCTCTTCACCAGAAAGTATTTGAGCTCTTTTGGATTCCTCCAAGAGGTTTTTAAGAGCTGATTGAAGTACCTTGGTCAGACATCATTGCAAATTATTCCTTTTAGAATGATCTTTTGGTGTATGGCTAAAGTTGCACGTTTACAAAAATTAAAGGCAATTGGTTGTTGCTACTTGCATATTGCTCCTCGCAAAATGATTACTAGAGCATAGTCTGCAAAATCACTAGATATAAGGTAAAGGCACCTAATTCCGCGCTGTTTTTAACATAACACGAAAGAACATTATAAATTAAGTATTTATCGGACCTTTGTGTACAATTTTATATTTTTATCAGAAGTGTTAGCTATCAAATTTTTGAAAAATATTTGCAGTTTGTCAGTAGAAGGTTATTGAAGCTGATAAAATAAATAAAAATATAAAAAAGTCCGAGGTACCTTATTCCGATTTAAAAATCGTAATTCCGATGCATTTGGTTCCTAATTCCGAGTATAAAAATAGAAAGGGAACTATGTAGGGAGAATTATACATGATGTTTAAAAGTCAAATCTGTTTATTTTTTATATTAAATCAATTCTGTTTTTGTTTATTCTAGTTTTATTCTAAACCCTGTTTTTTATTAATATTATTCCTTAATCTTATAAAAATATAAAAATGAATTAACAATATCAACATTAAAATCTAATTGTTGCATTACAAAAATAATTACATTATTATTATTTTTGTACTTACAAGTTAAAAGTATAACAATTGCTATAATCATATCAAAATTAGAGCCTATTACGAGATCCAAATTTGTTTATTTTTTATATGAAATCAGTTCTTTTTTTTGTTTATTCTAGTTTTATTCTAAACCCTGTTTTTTATTAATATTATTCCTTAATCTTATAAAAATATAAAAATGAATTAACAATATCAACATTAAAATCTAATTGTTGCATTACAAAAATAATTACATTATTTTTGTACTTACAAGTTAAAAGTATAACAATTGCTATAATCATATCAAAATTAGAGCCTATTACGAGATCCAAATTTGTTTATTTTTTATATGAAATCAGTTCTTTTTTTTTGTTTATTCTAGTTTTATTCTAAACTCTGTTTTTTATTAATATTATTCCTTAATCTTCTAAAAATGAATTAACAAAATCGACATTAAAATCTAATTGTATCATTACAAAAATAATGTAAAACTTAAAAGTATAACAATTGCTATAATCATTATCAAAATTAGATCGTATTACGAGATCAGAAACAATTCTTAGGAACTAAAGTTCAACAATGTAGTAAAATAACATAATTAATAATATCTAAAAAAGGAATACATGGCACATCACATTGAACTATCTGATGTTGATTCACCGAACAACGTTGTGTAAGTTTTCTTAACCCTATTAGCCGTTTTATTTCTCATGGTCAACGTAAAGTCTTTATCGTTGCTGGATGATTCAGAGTTTAATGAAAATGGATTATTTCTTCGATGTCGTAAGTCTATATGTATATTGTCGTCTTCTATATTTCCCTCAGTTTCTTGTCTTTCATTTATTTTGTCCAGGTTGTTTGTCTTTCGTACTGTTTTCCTCTTCTGTATGGTTTTATTTTTTTTAGATTTCCTTTCTTCTTGTTTTTTTAATCTATCTGCTCGTCTCTTAAGAATGCCCTCCGCTTTTTCCTCCTTTTCTTTTGCTATTCTACGTTGATATTCTATAAAGTCGTCAGCAGTTGCCACCGTTGGTGTTTGTTTTTTAGTTTTTCTAGTCATTGTTTTCTTTGGAGATTGTGGAAAATAAAACGCTGTTTTGAACGGAGTAGGAAAATTTGGTTTCTTGTTAGGTGTACTTTTAACTGCTATTATATTATTTGTACTTTGGTTGGCGTTATTAGTGTTATCAGCAGGGTGAAAAATATCCAGCGTTGGATCACTGCTTGACTGCCGTGACATTGGTGGTGATGATTGAAAATGTTGAGTTCTTGAACAGCAAGGTTGCGGCACATCTTCAGTTATATGCCCAAGTGATTCTATTTGCAAAATAGAATCAGATGAATATCGTCTTGAATGATTATTTCCTGGTGTCAATGTCTGATCCATATCAAGTTGGGGAATATCATGGCTCATGATTGATCTAGGACTTAGACTCAAAGGAAGTATTTGAGTTCTTGAACAACAAGGTTGAGGCTCATCTTCAGTTATATTATGACCAAGTGAGGTTTCTATTTGCAAAATAGAATCAGAAGAATATCGCCTTGAATGGTTATTTCCTGGTGTCAATGTCTGATCCATATCAAGTTGGGGAATATCGTGGCTCATGATTGATCTAGGACTTAGGCTCAAAGGAAGTATGATACTACCGTTTGGACCTATTTCTATATTCGAAACAACATCTGATATATCACAATCACGTATGTTGTTCGCAATTGTAGTATCGTTGAAGATAGGAGGAGGTTCTTCTTGTTGTATTTTCTTCCAGAACCCAAATAAACATCTATACTTTTCCTCACCTTCCCACTCATTTCCAGATTCGACAAATAGTTGAAGAACTTCTGGGGCCAGTCGTTGCTCAAACTTCTCAAAAAAACTATTCTTTTCCTTTGTATATAACTGGTCCTGTGAATTAATAGCAGTAGCTTCCCGTGAGTCCCGTGGCATTACCTTTGAGAAGTCAATATTATTGGCGTCAAATGGAAAGATTCCAGCGCTTCTAAAGCTATTTTTTATTGTATCTACTTTAATACTTATATCGAAACATTTTTTTACTTCCATGGCGAAATCTGTACGTTTTAATTTGGCATAATTATTATTTACTCTGAAGTCGTGTACTACGTTTTTCCATGTACCCTTAACAGGTCGAAAAACTCCAACGTCAAGTGGTTGAAGAAGGTGTGTCGAATTTGGTAATAACGCAACTAGTATGATTCCCTTTTCTTTGCAGAAAAGACTTAATGGCAACGAAATGTGTGAGGTATGTCCATCCATGAACAGGGCAATTGGCAGTGTTATTTTATTTTCTAGTAACCACTTGTAAAATACATTTGCGACATATTCATAAAAAGCCTCCATATTCATCCACCCTGATTCCGTACATCCTATACCCCACGTTGGTGGCACCGTCAGAGGCAAGTTTTTAGGCAGGCGTTTGTATGGATACAATACCATAGGTGGAGCTATTTTACCTCCAGCAGACACATTGACTAAAACTGTTAGGCACTCTTTCTCATCATTAGCAACTCTATTGTACACACGCTTGCTGCCCTTTTTTACTAAGACATCTTTTTCTTTGGGGCAGAGAAAAAAGGCCGTTTCGTCACAGTTATACACTCTTGATTCATCCTCAAGCACACCTAATAAATTATTAGTTTCAAAATAACTTTTGACTCTATCAAACCAGTTCCGCACATCTTGTTCATTAATTTTGTTTCGATGAGTTGGTAAAGTTTGTGCTACTCTCTTTGCTACAGTTGGGTGTCTTGACAAAAAATTGGCAAGCCAGTGCTTACCAGGCATACCATCTTTGAAAGTATTTGGACGGTTTAAATTTTCAACTAGCTTTGCCACTCCTTGCTTCAACTGCTCTTTAGAAACTGGGAAACCATGTTTTCCTAGATAATGGATCCAGTCAACAATTTTTGTTTCCTCCGATTTTGAGAGTACCGTTTTGCGACCGGCTATATGGCCACTATATTTTTGGTCACGTTTGTCTCTCAATGTCGTTTCTGGAATGTTGTATTCTCGGGAAGCCTTATAGACGCTACTGCCATTATTAATTGCAATAAGCGCACTTTCAAGATCCTCGACCGTATATTTCTTTTTTGCGTTCATTATCCTACAACAACACAAGTAAGTTAATGTAAGTAGTACCACAGGTAATAATTATTTTTACCTGTGCTACGACCCGTAGTAGCACCGGTAAAAAGGGAAAATACCTAATATGAATATTCTTAAGAGTCTTCTAAAGTCATTTTCTTTAATATAATAAAATAAATAAAATACATGCAATTAAAAAAAAACTAAACGTAAAAAAAATAATTTTATTATATTTTTTTACAAACACACACTCCAATTTTATGTATTTGTATAGATGATTAGTATTCTTTCAGTTACTAAACGCGTATCTACTAAGCACATAAAATAATGAACACTCTGTATTTAAACAGGGTCTTAACTAACTTCGGAATTAGGTTCTCATGTAATCTTATTCCGACGTAAATACATCGGAATTAGGTACTCATGTAACCTTATTCCGACGTAAATACATCGGAATAGCGTTTTATGATGCTAAATCAAAGTTTCTAATTCCGAGTACTAAAAAGTAAAAGATTTTTTAATATTATGCAAATAAAATAATGTATAGTTACAATATGAAAGGAAAACAAATATAAAGTACATACATATAATAACAGAACACTTATAAAACCTAATGTCTTCACTAAAATCTTCTATACAACGTATTAATAAAGTACCTGTACAAACAATTTTTGACCTGCTATAATTAGTAAATGCGACGCCACGGTGTACCTCGGAAATAGATTATTAAATGTATGAGTTATTCATTAAGTCAGAACTAACACATTAAAGTTTATAATCATAAAACAGACACCGAAATTTAAAAAAACTAAATGTCTTTAAATTTGTTTTTCCGTGGTATACATCGGCTTTAAGGAACACACTAAAATATTTTGCACCTAATGCCGCGGTATTTTAAACACTTATTTTCTTGCTAATTTGCAAATAAAATACTCAAATCTTAAGTGTTTTCGATAAAAAATATTATCCTTTCAATATTTCAACCTAAACGAAAACTCGCGTTGTATAAAATTATTACGTAAAACACTATTTGGCAAATCGTAATACTCACGTGCATAAGGTCCCAAATGTATGAAGTGTGCTTTCGACGCCGCTCCCCGCGGCAAAATGACCGATTATTTTACAGTGTGACCATACTAAACTCTCCTTTGTATAAATAAATATGAACAGATAATTATTAATTCATTATTTTATCATGCAGACCATAAATAACTAGTAAATTGCTTTAAAAAACTGTTTTTCTAAATACATCGGAATATGATGCCATTTTTAGAACCCCTCGGAATAAGGGCTCCCACACAAAACTGCGATGCGATGCGATGCGAATTCGCATCGCAGGAACCTGCGATGCGAATTTCTGCGATACGATTTAGTGCGGCAAACCGTTTGGTAGGGCGACCATTCCTTCAAGTGTAGTCAGCCGTACTAGACGTGTTTTTAGGAAGCGTAAGATGGATCGCAAAAAGATTATTGCACTGCTGTTATTGTTAAATAGATATAAAAGAAAAAGAAGATTCTGGGTTCATCCATTTATTACGATTATGAACTCTGATGGGAACTATTTTACTCAAAAGTACTATGCGTTGAGAACTGAAGAAGATAAATTTTTTGATTATTTTAGAATGAGCATATCTTCATTTGAAGAGCTTTTGAGTTTATTATCACCATGCCTTCAAAAACGATCGTACAAGGGAAGAATTCCTGTTATGCCTTTGGAAATGCTGGGACTGACTATCAGGTAAAGTAAAACAAAATTTATTTATTGACATTTTAATTGTTTTTTTTTTTGCGAAAAATCAAATTTGTGATTATCAGCAGTTAATAGTAAATTAATATAATAATATTATGTAAAATCAAACTCTTCTTCCGTCGACAAAGCGCTATAGGTAGAATAATTATCACTAGGTGAATTAATTTGATCTTCCCCTGCGTTTGATGATTGTTCGTGTGATAAATGTAGAATTGGTGTTTGGTCTGCATTTGATGACTGTTCGTGTGATAAATGTGGGCGTGTCAGTGGTGTTTGGTTTGCAAAATGTTGAGTTTGATAGCCTGTGTAGCTCTGGTAGTTGCTAGGCTGATAGGAGGAACTATAAGGTGGGTAGCCTTGATATGCCGGTTGAAGTAAGTCTGTTAAAGTTTGGAGAACACGACTTTGAAAAATAAGTGTTTTGTTCTCATCCAATTTTTCCAGAGACGGTAGAATTCCCTTAAAAAAAGACAAGTGCCTGTTTTCCGGTTCCTTTATAATGTTAATAATTTCATCTTCAAACTCGTTTGCCTTTCTTTTTCGCGGCTTCTGCTGGTATCGTCTTGGAGATTTTTCAGATCTTGCTTGATTCTCTTGTCCAGGTGGTGCTTGCATTTCCGTTTCATTAATGCTATCTGTTGTCTCATTTTGTAATTTTTTTTTAAGAAATAATAACTGCTTGTACAGATGGTATTCTTTGGTAGATTTTGCTCCTGTTCCAGATCGCTTTTCGTCTTTAAGTTTCTTTACGTACTTTTTAAAGGTATCGTTGATCCCTCTCCATTTTTTTAATACTTCATTACCTGTAAATTATACAAAATTAATCATTAATGTAGGGGTATCCCTATGAAATTAAATACAAAGAAACCATTCATATGTTTAAAAATATTTTATGTGTGTATTTAATGTCATATTAGGGTAAATTTTTAATTGTCTCCACTATTTTTTGTTAAATTTTCTATTTTAATTTCAGATTTTTAGCAACCGGAGAAGAATTCAACGATATGCATTTAAACTATTATAGAGGTGCAAGTACAATAGCGAAAACAATACGATTGGTGTGTAACGCAATATGGGATCGCTGTTTACGTCAAAACATGCCTGAAATAACACAACAGCTGTTTGAAGAAATTAGTGCAGATTTTGACAAGAAAGCCAATTTCCCTAACTGTTTAGGAGCCATTGACGGCAAACATATTCGTATCCGTAGTCCCGCAAATAGTGGATCACTGTTTTACAATTACAAAGGTTATAATTCAATTGTTTTGTTGGCTATTACTGACTCTAAATACAGATTCATCTACGTGGATATAGGAGCATATGGAAAGGAAAGCGACTCCACAATTTTCCACAACTCGAAACTTTATGACTCACTGATGAAAGGTAGCTTGCCCATACCAATATCGAAGCCGTTGCCAGGCTTTCAAGAACCGGTCCCGTTTGTTTTCATAGGAGACGAAGCTTTTTCTATTTCAAATAACGTTATGCGCCCTTATTCTGGCAAGCATTTAACCGTTAAACAAAGAATATTTAACTACCGTTTGAGTAGGGCGAGGCGATATGTCGAGTGTGCTTTCGGCATACTAGCCAACAAATGGCGAGTATTTCATCGACCCCTTAACGTCTCAATTGATTTTGCAGTCGATATTGTCAAAGCTTGTTGTATATTACACAACTTTGTACTGAACCGCGATGGATTACAATCCCCCGTAGAAATGATCATAGATGATTCTGAACTACAAAGCCTACAGACGTTGAATGCAAGAATAATGAGTGCAAATATAATAAGAGACAAGTTTTCGAATTATTTTTCTAGTGTCTTTGGAGCCTTGAAGTGGCAATTAAAAAAAATTTGAAATTATAGAAGTACTTGCTTAGTTCTAAATACAGTACGTCCGAAATAACTTGGCAAGCCTGAACATAGGCTCTGCGAACTTTAGCGCATGTACACTCGTAAAAAAACTGTTATTGACATTTATTTTTTTAAACCAAAATACGAATAAAAATGTACTAATACAGGGACCAAGTACCAATAAAATAAATATTTAAACAACTTCTGAGTTAAAGAAAAAACCTAACACTACACAAAAAACTTAACAATTTAATAATAACAACCACTTTTGTCACCGTCTGTGCTCAAGACAGAGATAGCAACACGAAAATGACACCAATGCTAACATGTGAGTGAGATATATTACCGGGACCCGAACATTGCCGAATAAGCACGAAGCTTTACGAAGTTACTAAAGAGAGATGTCCAATACGCGTGTCTGAGGGTGATGTTTAATCGATTTTTCTTCAAATCGATTTAAATTAAGTAATAAAAATATATTTATATTCAATTTTTTATGGAGGTTTAAAATATTCTCAAACAGTCGTTATTTGTATAGAAGCTTATAAATAATTGATATTTAACTAAATCATGTTTTTCAACCAAGAAAATAAAATTTTATTACTTTTTTTTTTTATTAAAGTCGAAATCTCGTTTACTAACGATAACATTAACTATGTTTGTAAATCGATTTCGTTCAATATCTCGTATAAACAAAAATTAATAAATTCCAAATCGATTAAAATCGATTGCGATATTTGATTGAATAAAGGGTATGCCACCATTTGGTTCCAAAAAAACGTTCGTGCGCAGCCTTCTGCGCGTGGTTTGGGCTTACCAAGTTATTTCGGACGTACTGTAGATATACAGTAGGTACTTCAAGATAAATAATGGGCATAGGAAAACATCAGAAATAAGTAATAACAATTTTAAAACGTTATTAAAAAAAAAACATAATTCAACTTTATAAGCAAACAAAATAATTGTCAGTCATTTATAAGAAAATCAAAATAGGTCAGAAACACGACATTAGTCGATGCTCATTATTTACCTTGTCGTACACTTTATTCCACTGAATTACATTTATTCATAGAAGTACGAATAGCGCGCCAGATTCTGGAAGTCCTCTTACACGCGCGCACGCTATTTAATTCATACTTATAAGCATTGATTGTATTGTTGTAGAAATAAAAGTACTTACCAAGTTTTGTTTTTTCACTGTTTTCTTTGTCTTGGAAATTTGGAAACAAACTTTCACAGACGCTCTTCCACGCATCTTGCTTAATAAATTTATTTTTATAATGTTCATCACTTGTGTCCCAAAGGACGGGACGCTCCTCAATTAAAGATATTAAAAAATCTATATCATATTCCGCCATTTTTTTATAAACAAAGAAGGCGGCGCAGGCACCGCGCGTCTTTCTCTAAAGCTGTCTCAGAGCGGACTAAAATGGCGTCACCAAGGATGACGTAATATCACAGGAATGTGCGATGCGAAGCAGATCGGAAATTCTTGCGGTGCGTTCGTGCGAATTCGCAGATATTTGCGATGCGATGCGAATTCGCGGTTTTGTGTGGGAGCCCTAAGGTGCATTTACCTTATATATTTTTTTGTAATTATATAAATACGTCAATGTAGTTTAAATTTTTATTATATTTTAGCCTCGATTCTAGGGCTACTTTATTAAATAAAATAGAGCAGTATTGACGCATTTTATCCCATGTATGAACCTACAAAAAGAACAGCAATAGTTAGTAGTAATAGTCATAATAGTTTTGTTGTTATTAAAAAGTAACAGGAAGCTATTTACCTCTTGTTCTATTGCTGCGAAAATATTAATTTTTTTTTTATTCCAGTTTCAATTTTTAACCCAGAAATAAATCTATTAAGCGTTTGCTTACTTGTTAAAATACTTTTTTTAAAAAAAAGCATAACTTTTGAGACTGTGCTTCATGATACACAATGAAATGTATATACGTTATACATATATTATGTATATACGTTCATAAAATTTTAATTGAGTTTCAATCTTGGAGAAGTCAGTATCATTGGGCAAAAATGTATGCCCTGACTCAAGGTACTTGAAAGTGATTGTTCTCAAAGTATGGTGAGAGTGTAATATTGCTTTGAGCATTAGTACTATTTTTATATTGCGGTTTTGTCTGCCACAACAATCACTCATATACATAATACTAAGTCCGTCACTTTTGGATCAAGTTTATTCTTTATAAAATTGATCAAACATGATCCAACTTCCTGGGCACCTCGCCCAGCTTCTCCTTCAATCCACACGTAACAATAACCAGCATCATTAGAACAAGCATGAATTCCACAATTGTATAACCACAACTGTCTTTTATAAAAGAGAATGCTAGTTGGAATTCGGGGAAGGGGAAGTGTCTTTTCCAAGTCGAATGTCAAACATTCGAATTCTTTGTCAGTCTTTGCCTTTAACAAGTCTTCTTTCATAAGTTTTCTTAATTCTTCAGCCTTTTTTAGATGTCTCTTTTTTTCAGACTTAAATTTTTCTTTTTCTGCATCTAACTCAGTGTTTTTCAATTTATTTGTTAAAGTGTCGCATCTGGTGCAGGTATCCTTTTTTAATGGTTTACAGCGTAAATTGAAGTGCTTATAGAAAATTTGTTTTAATGTAGCAAATGAAACAGGAGTTGTAGAATCACCAAAATTAGTTTTGAATTTGTCTAAATACAGGGTGGGCCAGAAAAAATTGCGAATTTGAAAAATCATTAAAAAAAAACTAAGTACAATTCACATACAATTTTTTATTTCTACAAAAATTTACAATTCATTTCTTAAAAATAACATCCTTCAGATGTGCACCATCGCGCTGCAAACATTCTTCGAATCTGAACCTCAAATTGGTAAAAACTCGCTAGCACATTGCACGGGGAATATCTGCCATTTCATTCCGGATATTGGTCTTCAGCTGGTCAATTGTGGCTGGGTTATTGGAGTAGAGAGAAACGATTTCGCAGGGCAGTTGTAACAATAAATCGGTCATCATGACCGGTGGTTGCTCGAGTCCTGCCTGTACCACGTCTCCTTCTGTAAGAACCTGTCTCCACAAACCTTCTGTATATTCTAGAAACCGTAGACTGGTTTAAATTTAAATTTCTACCAATCGTTCGTTGATCCAAGCCCGAAGTATCCATTTTATGGTTCAAAAACTCTCGATGAGTTAAAAAACTAACCCAACAATTCTGCTGGTAACAATAATTCAATTGACAAAAGAATAAAAAATCAATGCGAATCAATTTAAAACTTTGCTTTAAATAACACGCAAATCTGATACTACGAGTAAATTTTCTTTTCCCGGCTATATTCATTTGTTTTACTGCGGTTCTATTTTTAAATTTTGCTTTTTTGTTAGATTAAGAGCCAGTCTCTCCATGTCTGTCATAGTTGTATGTTGATGAGTGTGCAGGAGACCATTCATTTCGGTTCTTTATATTTTGCAATAAATTTAAGACGCCTGATTGAAATTCTAATGTTTGATTATCGTTTAGCGTTGCTAATGATGGAAGTAGACTTTTAAAGAAAAACAAATTACGGTCTTCTTTCATTTCTTCTTTCTTCTTGCATTTCATTTGATAATCTATAAACTCACTCATTTTCTTATCAAACACGTTTAAATTCTGCCTCGATGGTCTGCTTTTTTTTCTTTTCGAACCACCTACTAAATTTTCATTATTAGTTTCTTGTTGACTTTCATCTGTAGCATCTTGATTATTTGCGACATCTTCACCAAATAAATTGTCCTGAGCCATCGCACTGTCATGGGTAACATCTGATGTAACTGTAGCGGCTGTACTATCGTCTGCTGGGTTTGGTGTAGCAATAGTTGCACTATCATGTGTGTCAGCTGGCGTCACAATTTTTTTTAAGAACAACATTTGACGATGATAAACGTAGGCTCTCGGACATGTCGCAGACGATCCTGATTTTTTTGATTTCTTTTTCTCATTAATACTCCTCATCCAGCTGTCTCTAATATTAGTCCACTTCTTTACGATCGATTTAGCTGAAAAATATAATTAAATTTACTTGCAGATATATGGCTTCTGGGTGTTCATACAAGGATTTACATTACGCCTACCGAGTCGGACTGTCTACGATCAGGAACATTATTAAGGAAGTAACGAATGCTATTTGGAACAATTTGCATGGGGAGTTTATGACATTACCCAACACAATATCTGACTGGGAATATATCGCCAATGGATTTAATACTAGAGCAAACTTTCCCCATTGCATTGGTGCAGTGGACGGTAAACATATTAGGATAAAAAAGCCAAACAACAGTGGTTCCATGTTTATGAATTACAAAGATTTCTTTTCCATCGTATTATTAGCAGTGGTTGATTCATATTATAAATTTACATACATCTGTGTGGGCTCGTATGGAAAAGAATGCGATTCGACAATATTCAAGGAGTGTACTTTTTGGAAAAAACTAATAGATGGTGATTTGCAATTACCGGCAGCATGTCCACTGACAAACGATTCCGATTTATCGATTCTGTTTGTAGTAATAGGCGATGAAGGTTTTGGCTTGCATCAACATTTGATAAGACCTTACGGCGGAAACCATTTGGATAGAAACAAAAGAATATATAACTACAGATTAACCAGAGCTCGACGCTATGTTGAGTGCGCCTTTGGGATATTAGCTAACAAGTGGCGAATATTTCATCGTCCACTGGATGTTGATACCAGCACAGCAATATCGATTGTAAAGGCTTGCACTGTACTTCATAATTTTATAATAGATATGGAAGGTGTACAGTCGAACATAGAAACAACAAGCAATGTATCATCAGTGGTTAACGTGTTCACAGATGCACCCAATGAACAAAATAGTACACGAGGTGGACGATGTGCTAATGTTATACGATCTGAATTCACAAATTATTTTATTTCTACAGCAGGAGCTGTGCCTTGGCAAGACGAATCAATCTAACGTTAATTTTGTAACACACTGCTAATGTACAAATACTTAACCTGTTTACTTTAAAAAATTACAAACTTACCATAATCCTGCCTGTTTTTCTCCTCCATTTCTTCAAAATCTTCATTCAAAATTATACATATTTCTCGCCAGCCAGCAGTTCTCAAGTTTTTATCCTTGTATATTTCGAGAGTTTTGTCCCATAAAACTGGCCGATTTTGGACAAGAGAAAT
Organism: Parascotia fuliginaria; assembly: GCA_963082885.1. NCBI lineage: Eukaryota > Metazoa > Arthropoda > Insecta > Lepidoptera > Erebidae > Parascotia > Parascotia fuliginaria. The sequence continues at coordinate 10,267,643 of OY720184.1, forward strand.
TAAATTTTCAACGTTTATATTTTTCGTCGTCATAGCGAGCGGTCAGTCAAAGCGGGCGAAAAGAACTGGCGACTGGCAAGCGCACGTGCAGTGTGTCCCTCCCGCCCACCCCTCCTTCCCAGCTTGTGCGACGCATTCGGTTTCAAGATCCGACAAAAAACCGAATCTACCCCTGCGTGTATCGTATGAACGCATGTATTGAATGCCCTATACCACTGTATCGGATCTGCATTTTGCAGTATCGCCGGATCGGTTTGTAGTCGCAAAATCGGATGTCAACTTCAGCAAGATTCGGTTTTTTTGTCGTGTCTTGAAACCGAATGCATGTGTGAACTCCTTCATTGAAATACTTATGCCACTAAACCGAATCCTGCAAAAAACCGATTCGGTAGAGAAACACTCGACGCCGTGTGAACGTACGGTTAGGTGTACTACGGATCGGGCAGGCCCATGAACATCTTTCTTTTGCAGTAACTATGATTATCATGTTGAGTTTTGCTGTAACTATGGTTAACATTAGGGTCGTGGTTTTCTGAAATCAATTTAGTTATTATCAATTTATCATTTTTTATCACTATACATGTAAAAGACAATGGGCAAAAACGTATGGAACCTGGGACCACTCACGACTAAGATATTTGTCGTTGAATAGGTCTTTTCAATTGGAACAACAATAGTTATTACAGCTTTGTTGTTACAGCTGTTCGTTTGGAGTTGGAGACTTTTTATTATTTATGAAAAATATTAATAATACTATTTTTTTAAGATAGTGTTATGTTTAATATTTTATACTCATCAAATATAAAGGTTAAAAGAAAATATTTGGAGGGAAAATAATAAGAACACAATAATTATTTAATCGTTTAATATTTCAGTCTTGTCGTCAATTTTTAAAATACTGCTGGTGCATTCAACCCTGCAAGAATCGCATATTCTAAACACCAAATAATATATGTAATTGATATTATGTGTGCACATAACGTGCCCATCGTTCACTGTCCTGATAGCCATGTACAATAATGTTCTATTTTAATATTGTTGCTTTCGTTTTAGTCATTGTTTATTAAAATACAACAATTGTACGTCCTTTGTTTAACATGACTGAATGCGTTTAGGCAATAGCCACACATCTTCTTGAACACCATAATCAGGCAGGTCATAATATATGTATACGCCGCTTTGAAAATGCTCGCTGCAATAACTTACTTATCAACATAAAAAATTAACTAAAATGTTATAATTTTTATAATTTTCAACGACAGTGGTATGATTTTTTTTTGCAAGAAGGATAGCTTATTTATTGTTCTAACACAATAACCGGGTCGATTTTTATTTTTCGTACAGTAAAACAAAAATCAAGTAAAATTTACGAAATTTGTAATGATTTCGCGTTCGCCAACTTGACGAAGTAATAATTAAACCTATACGAATTGCATTTAACCTTATTGATAGACGTGCAAGCGTTACAACCCCTTGATATAGTAAATTTTGTGAACCGGCTACGCCTTACCCGATATGCTCCCAAGGCTAATATTATTATTTGGTTTTCAGTCAGCCTTAGAATGTATTCTATTTCCTTAGCTTCCAGTTGTTGAAAATCTGCCCTCCGGTTATTGATCGTAATAGACACGTACGCGCGTTTGCAGTGTCTAAGCGAGATAAAAAGTACATGTCTATGAAAATATTAAACATAATTGTAAGTACTTAAAACAATATTATATTTTTATTATTTATTATTGTTTTTTTTTTATTTAAAACTTCATATACATACAGGAGTATATTGACGGACTTAATGCCTGAGGCATTATCTACCAGTCAACTAGTACAGGTGATGCAGAGAAAAACAAAGTAGGTGCATCTGAAGAACAGTAGAGACAATTTTACAGAACAAAATATATAAATATGCATACAATATAAAAATAAACATACATACAAAGCCTACAATACATATACATATATAAATACTTAAATAACTATACATACATACATAAACATAACATAATATACGTAAATGATCGGTATCATTGTGGTGTGTCTGCCTACCTACTCACGAGGAGTTCCTTTACCTTGAACTTAAACGCCAAACGGTTGGTTGACATCCTGATTTCGAGAGGGAGCGCATTCCAAAGACGTACAGATTGGACAGAGAAGGAAGACCCTACAAAATTAGAACTATGGGAAGGACATTGAAGAAGTAGGTTATTGGAAGAACGAAGAACTCTGTTATGATTAGAACATAAATACTGAAAATAATCCAGTAAGTAGGAGGGGGGAGTGGAAGACGTTAGGAAGGAGTAGAGGGTAGTGAGAGTGCGCAGACTACGGTGCTGGCTAATAGTTAACCAAGTTAGCTGGGAGCGGTATGTAGACACGTGGTCATACTTGCGAAGAATAAAAATAAATCGAATGCAGTTATTGAGAAGACGGTCATATTTGTTTAGGAGATCTGCATTCAGGTCTAAATAGCACACGTCACCATAGTCGATTAGCGGGAAAACTAAAGCTTGCACAATCGTTACCTTTGTCTTGGATGGGAGGAAGTTTTTCAGGCGATAGAGTGCGCGCAAAGTACCGATGACTCTTTGGCTCACACTAGTTGCTTGAGCTTGCCAGTTAAAAGTAGAGTCAATGTATATGCCAAGATACTTGACATTGGCACTTAATTCAATAGTGGAACCATCATAGACGATTGATGGGATATTTTTAGTGTCTAGTAAGCGTACCATGTGTTGGCTGCCTATCAGTATTGCCTGACACTTATCTGGATTTACAGCAAGACCAAATCTATTTGACCAATTTTTAATGTGGTCCAGGTCATTATTAATGTAATTTATTGCTGTATATATAGTTACTATCTGTCCTAGCTTGCGAGTAAAGCTGCAAGTCATCGGCATACAAATGATACGAGCATTGAAGATTTTGGGAAATGAGATTGATAAATATAGAGAACAATAGCGGAGAGAGAATACCACCTTGAGGAACACCAGCTTCAAGATCACGCCAACTGGATGAGCATTCATTCAGGCGCACTGACTGCTGACGTCCCTGAAAATAAGATGAGAACCATTCCACTGCTTCCGAAGAGATCATAAAGTAGGAGAGGATGGATAGAAGGATATCGTGGTTGACGGTGGTGAAGGCGTTGGAGAAGTCAACAAGTGCGAGAACAGTGACTTTACCATTCTCCATACCAGCCCTCACATCACCAGTCACCTTAAGGAGGGCTGAGGTAGTGCTATGACCAGGCCTGAACCCAGATTGTAGAGGGCTAAGCAGATTGTGTTGGTACACAAATCCAGATAGTTGCTTGTGAGCACAAGCTTCCAGCACTTTAGAAAGGAAAGGGAGTATGGAGATGGGACAGAACTGAGTAACAAGGGTAGGATTAGTGACTTTGGGTAAAGGAATGACAAAAGCTTTCCGCCACAAGGACGGAAAACTGCCTGTGAGGAATGAGAAATTTATGATGTGGGAGATAGCCGGGAGGAGGTGGTCTAGAATAGGTACTATCATTCTGCGACTGAAGTTATCGCAGCCCACAGCATTGGATTTGATGGATAGGATAATCTTTTTGATCTCCCCTGACGCAACTGGAGAAAAGGAAAAGGGATTAATGTTAGGTCGAGGCAGACCAGCTACGTAGTCTAGAGTAAGACACTTGGTCTGGTGATCAATCTAGGTAGTAGATGTGAAATGACGGTTGATGTCATCCAAACCAAATGTCCCACACAACTCTGTAGGTCGCTGTTTGCCAATACCTAGTGTCCCGAGGAACTTCCAGATATTGGCGGAAGAAGCGGAAGAGGTGTTGTCAAGAATATGGCGGCGTTTTGCATTACGTACCATTTGGTTACACCGATTCCTCGCAGCCTTAAACTGTATCCAGTTCTCGTCTGTGCGGTCCCTTCTAAATAAACGAAACATACGGTCCCTACGCTTCATCGCCATCCGAACATCCCTTGTCATCCAAGGCGCTGGAAAACGCTTAAGTTTTATCCTCTTGACGGGAGCATGTAAATCATATAAATGAGTAACGGTGTTATTAAAAACATGGACTTTTTCATCGATTGTGGTGCCATCGCCAGAGGTTCCCAGTCAAGTGCAGCAGCATCCCTACACAGTTTCTCCATGTCCATACGCCCAAAACAACGCCTGTGCAAAACTTTAGGTGAGGATTTGGAAGGTTTAAGTATATAAGATAGAAAGATAAGGTCATGATGGGAAAAGCCAGGAGCAGGATGTTGTCCGTGACAGGAAACGAGTGAAGGGGAGGAGGTGAAAATTAGGTCAAGCCAGGTATCATTTCCGTCAATATTGTGGTGAGTTGCTTGCAGTGGAAGTAAATGCAGGCTCGTGGACTTGATAATATCGAGAAGTTTCAGGGAACGAGGAGAATGGTGTGCTAGGAGATTGGTGTTAAAATCTTCCATGATGACGTGATAAGCATACTCAGACCCTAAAGATTCCAGAATCGATTCGAGACTGGAGAAATAGTCAATAGAAGGAGGACAATATACGACACCAAGTAAACACTTGGCCCCTAAGACCCAAACCTCTAGGAAAAGGTACTCTGCAGATGCAGAATGACTTGATGATGAGGCTAATACTTTATATAGGAAATTGGAGCGTAAATAGATAGCCACCCCACCCCCTCGCTTATTAATTCGATCATTTCGAATTAAAATGTAACCAGGGAGAGGGTAAGCAATAGAAGGAAGATGAGGTTTGAGCCAGCTCTCAGAAATCAGGATGGCCTGAATGCTAGCGTTGGTAAAAGTTGCCGATAGCTCGCTATAGTGATTAGGTACACTCTGGGCATTAATGTGGCACACATTGAAAAACTTGTGAAAAGTGTCCTTGAATGATTGTTGTACCAAGTCATAGAGTGTATCAGTCAAGGAGCAGAAACTATCATCCTCTCAAGTAGAAATATATTCATTGGCAGACAGAAAAGAATCATCACCACAATCCATATAACAAAAGAATAAAATATAATATAATAAATACCTATATAATAGATTATAAAACTTTTAAGGATAATTAAAATAGATACGTACCTAAACAGATATGTGTATCACTGTTCTCTCTGCACCACCCGCCAGCATACATTCACACAGTAAAAAAAAAACATTATAGCATCAACGAAACAAAACGTAGAAACAAACAAAACGTAAAACGAAACAAAACTTAACAAAAAACTAATCGTAGAATAGTGAAAAAAGAAGACAGAATTCGTAGGTGAACGCAACCGAGAATAAAATGAAAGTTGTCAGTTGTCATCACATGTCAACAAAGTTAATGGTTTATCTTTGTGGACATGTTTACGACACCTACGTTTATGGAAGAAAATAACAACAAATAATACATATGAGCCGTAGTAGTATCCAAGTAGTATTACACGAACAACCAACGGTATAATGCCGTGTGTTAGTTTTAACGCACTTTGGAACTCGCGCCAGATACGTCTACACTAACGTTTCCGCTATTGATCGCTGCCGACGAGGTGTTCGTTCATCAAATTTTGCAGCTCGTCGATGTTGGAGAGTTTATGACGGCTTCATTCCGCGAGCTTGACCACGGTAACGCCGTCTTGCGACCAGCACGCTCGCATACCAAAATGCTGTCGCGCACTGCTAAAAACTGACTGCCGGCCTTTGGTCAGGAACTCCCTCACGGATATGGATGTTCCTTCAGCCTCGACTTAGTCTTCCACACTGCAGACCTCGAGTTAACATCTGTAAACCATGCTAGTATTGGTCGATGGTGCTTCTTGCTTGATGTACCGATCCTGTGACAAACTGCTATAGATAGTTGAGGGAGCTTCAATGCCATGTCCTTGTTTATAAGGTTGTGCAGAAGAGAAGAGCAGTTCTCATTGTCACTCTCTGCAACTCTTAAAAAGAGCAGTGCCTTTCGACGGTGCCTTGTTTCCATGACATCCACCATGTTGGAGCACTCGGTTATTTGCTGACGAAAAATTCGTAACATGGTGATCATAATCTCCCTGAATGTGCGGAACTCCTCGGCAACCCTCGCAACAGTATCCTTCGAGGGCCCACCGGACTGCAACTGAGCCTCCAGTTCTGCCATACGTTTTGTAAACGTCTCCTCCAGCATGTTCTGATGGAATTGAATGTCCGCAAGTTGTGCCATATCAGTGCTTGTATCTTGTTTCTCACAATGAAAATGTGTACTTGTGTGATGTGCTGGCAGGTCGTAAAAATTAGCAAATAATCACATTAACTATATTGCTAAGTGATTATAATTTATTCTTCTATTATTGTAAGTAAAATATCACTTTGTATTATTAGAATATAGTTCATAATAATTAATTTTAAATTTAAAGAATTGAAAAAACGTCTGAACTTATTGCCACCTACCCACTTTTACTTATATTTTACTTTACTTATTGAACGAAGGATTAGAGGATCCTTAAATAAAATAGCTTGTTCCGATGGTAAGATATAAAGTGTAATGCAATGACCAGTAAGTTTTCTTAAAACTAAACACAGTGTATCAAAATTACGGTAGCTGCACAAAGTTCACAAAATAAATAATAGTGATATGCTAATTTATAGCAGGCGTTCACGCTCCAACACTTATATTATATTTAATATTTTTATTAATTATTAAAAAGTCTTGACAACTTCAAACGGACAGCTGTAACAACAAAGATACCATAACAATGGTTATTTCAATTGAAAAGACTTATCCAACGATATATATGTTATTGCCATTGGAGAGAGGTTCCAATCTGCCCATTTTCCTTTAAATAATTTCAGAAATATCGATAACATTTTTAAAATTGGATCTTATAGGTATAGAGTATATTGTTTGACTTTAACCAAAAACAATTCATAACAAACTCTTGGAAGCGTTGCAAGTTCTCGAGACTTTCTACAACCAGAACTAGTCCTACTTGGTTTGCAAGTAGCAGTTGTTAAGCAACATCAACAACGTCTTTTGCAAACAAGGTAACTTGTTCCTTGCACTAATCTTGACAGAAAAGGTTTTATAGTGTAAATAAAACCACCAACAACTTAATCTGCCTTTGCTTTATTCCTCGTCAAGTACAAACATCAGTTTTCTTAAAAATCATTTGTTCCCAACGAGTAACACCCTCAAATGTCACACTGTTACTCGATGGGATTTTTTTCTGAAAAAATTCCCAACCGGTCACACTACCAGTCACACTGTTACTCGATGGGAATTTCTTCAGAAAAAAATCCCAACCAGTCACACTGTTACTCGATGGGAACACACTGTTACAGAACTTATATAGTAGATAGTTGAGGGAGCTTCAATGCCATGTCCTTGTTTATAAGGTTGTGCAGAAGAGAAGAGCAGTTCTCATTGTCACTCTCTGCAACTCTTAAAAAGAGCAGTGCCTTTCGACGGTGCCTTGTTTCCATGACATCCACCATGTTGGAGCACTCGGTTATTTGCTGACGAAAAATTCGTAACATGGTGATCATAATCTCCCTGAATGTGCGGAACTCCTCGGCAACCCTCGCAACAGTATCCTTCGAGGGCCCACCGGACTGCAACTGAGCCTCCAGTTCTGCCATACGTTTTGTAAACGTCTCCTCCAGCATGTTCTGATGGAATTGAATGTCCGCAAGTTGTGCCATATCAGTGCTTGTATCTTGTTTCTCACAATGAAAATGTGTACTTGTGTGATGTGCTGGCAGGTCGTAAAAATTAGCAAATAATCACATTAACTATATTGCTAAGTGATTATAATTTATTCTTCTATTATTGTAAGTAAAATATCACTTTGTATTATTAGAATATAGTTCATAATAATTAATTTTAAATTTAAAGAATTGAAAAAACGTCTGAACTTATTGCCACCTACCCACTTTTACTTATATTTTACTTTACTTATTGAACGAAGGATTAGAGGATCCTTAAATAAAATAGCTTGTTCCGATGGTAAGATATAAAGTGTAATGCAATGACCAGTAAGTTTTCTTAAAACTAAACACAGTGTATCAAAATTACGGTAGCTGCACAAAGTTCACAAAATAAATAATAGTGATATGCTAATTTATAGCAGGCGTTCACGCTCCAACACTTATATTATATTTAATATTTTTATTAATTATTAAAAAGTCTTGACAACTTCAAACGGACAGCTGTAACAACAAAGATACCATAACAATGGTTATTTCAATTGAAAAGACTTATCCAACGATATATATGTTATTGCCATTGGAGAGAGGTTCCAATCTGCCCATTTTCCTTTAAATAATTTCAGAAATATCGATAACATTTTTAAAATTGGATCTTATAGGTATAGAGTATATTGTTTGACTTTAACCAAAAACAATTCATAACAAACTCTTGGAAGCGTTGCAAGTTCTCGAGACTTTCTACAACCAGAACTAGTCCTACTTGGTTTGCAAGTAGCAGTTGTTAAGCAACATCAACAACGTCTTTTGCAAACAAGGTAACTTGTTCCTTGCACTAATCTTGACAGAAAAGGTTTTATAGTGTAAATAAAACCACCAACAACTTAATCTGCCTTTGCTTTATTCCTCGTCAAGTACAAACATCAGTTTTCTTAAAAATCATTTGTTCCCAACGAGTAACACCCTCAAATGTCACACTGTTACTCGATGGGATTTTTTTCTGAAAAAATTCCCAACCGGTCACACTACCAGTCACACTGTTACTCGATGGGAATTTCTTCAGAAAAAAATCCCAACCAGTCACACTGTTACTCGATGGGAACACACTGTTACAGAACTTAATGAAAATAAGAATTAAATCGGTTTTTTAAACTTTTATTAAAATCAACAAAATAACAACATTGGTAAATACAGTTACTTAATTACGGACGTTACACGTTAACATTCGTCATATTGCTAGTAATTCTCATTTTAATGTTTTAGTCATAGTAACAATATCTAAACACAATCGGCCTTATATAATATAACAGAGTAAATCATCACATTTTACAATAATTAACAGTCCTTATTTCTAATATTAATTTGAACCTTTAAAGAAGAATTTTCTAAATATAATCAGCCTTATGTTTGTACCTATATGCATGTATCACAGTAAATCATCACATTTTACAATAATTAACAGTCCTTATTTCTAATATTAATTTGAACCTTTAAAGAAGAATTTTCTAAATATAATCAGCCTTATGTTTGTACCTATATGCATGTATCACAGTAAATCATCACATTTTACAATAATTAACAGTCCTTATTTCTAATATTAATTTGAACCTTTAAAGAAGAATTTTCCAAATATAATCAGCCTTATGTTTGTACCTATATGCATGTATCACAGTAAATCATCACATTTTACAACAATTAACAGTTAATTCTAATGTTAATTTGAACTTTAAAGAAGAATTTTCTAAATATAATCAACCTTATGTTTGTACCTATATGTATGTATCACAGTAAATCACCACATTTTACAATAAGTATCAGTTCTTAATTCTAGTGTCGTAAAATCTCCAAAGCATGGCCAACTGAAATAAGACCTTGTGTTAATTCCAGCTGCACTTCCTGAATAAACTCGTCTCTTGATATAGATTTCTTACCCCGTTTTCTTTTTGACGGTTTGCCTTGTTGTTTCAGAACATTTCTGACAGTATTCTGAGAAGAATCTTCTTCAATTGTGTGCAAGAAATGCATAATATTCGGGTGTTTTGTTCCAATGGTCTTATTTAGTTTATTATGCCAAGATTCGAGTGCATTTGTTGTGCGATGGGCGTCACCAAAAACGCACCACACTTTTAAATATTCCTCACGGAGCCACTGTTTTTCCATGTAGTTAATGAATTTTTTTGTGCCTGTACCTTCACTATCTCCGTATCTAGCAATTATGTAAACCCATCCATTAATTATCTCGTTTTCGGGCAATAATGGAAGAATCGCACTAAGTTCAATTATTCGCACCTCCTTCAAATCTTGTGACGTTCGTGAGGTCATATTCAGGCTTTTTCCTTTTTTAAAAATGGCTTTGTTGTAATGATAATAACAACCTTTTATTATGACTGTTGGAAAGACTTTGATAATGGCATTCATTGCAGCCTTTTCATAATCAAGTTTAAATTTTGTTGGATTCCAATCCGGCAACTGCGACTTAATCATTTGAAACAGAATTAAGTAGCTCTGCATTGTTTTGTTGGTCATTAAAGCATATATCACAGGGGTTATATTTGTGTGGTTTATTGTACTACCAGTATCTACATGAATTGTATACAATTGCACGAATGGAGAAGGGCAGCTTCTGAATGTGCCATCGCCATAAAATTCTTTTGATTCACATGTAATTTGCCTTGCTTCCACCGAGGAAAATACTATTATTCGTGTATTATTAGTTTTATTTGAGTAGTCTGCTAACAAAAAGTTATTATATCTTGGTGGCACTTCGACTTCAAGAGCGTTTTTAAATAACATCTTTGAAACTCCAGCTTCTTTGTTCCGTTGTCTATACAGTGTACTTTTAACGCTAGTAAATTTTGGTATGTTGGATACAATATTTATACCGGCATCTTTAAGGTTGCCTATCATGGAATTGTATTTTTGTGGAATGTTAGGAAAGTCCGGTTTGTACAATTCAGTCTTTAATTTATGGATTGATTCATCAATTTCGTTCTTCGCAAAGTCTGGAGCATGGCTATGAGCAGTCTCGTCTAGTATTCGTTGATCCTATAAATAGAAAATAGCAACAATAATAACAGGAGTCAAAGCTGTCGTATTAGTAATATTCGTCATATTGTTTAACCCTGCGTATGATTAAAACAAGTTGTTTTAAAACACGTGTTTATAACAGTTCCAAATAAATCGATTAAGTGTTTATGCCGCGTTTGTGTATGACGCATCTACTACTACTTAGCATACATGTTGAACGTCACTTGTCGCGCGCCTAATGTTGTCTTATAGTGTAAACTCGGCTTTATTAATAATACATTTTGAAACAAGTTTTAAGCAATTTTAAAAGCCTTAAGAAAAAATGTTTTAAGCCGCTTTTAATAATAGCGTATGCTTGGAAGAAATGAAAACGAATAAGTATTTAGGACTTTAAGTAGCTTGAAATAAAACAAATCTATAGTTTTATGAAAATAATGCAAAGCATTCATTCACAAATAAACGTATTGATTAACAAACAAACCATAGGTTTATCAGTAAACTTTATTATATAGGTACTTACTTTTATTCTCAAGATTCCTTTGCAAATGTTTCGTTTTGTGCACGCCCACACTATTAATCCGCTACTATGCTTTCGTCTAGCATAAAATTGATGTCCACTTCGTAGCAAAATTGTCCCACCATTCCTTTTAATTAAATTTAATGGCACTTGACCGGACGAACTAGATGCGGTGGGCTCTGACATTGTCGACAACGTGCACTTTGCTTCGTTGCACTGCTCTGACTAATTCATTTTGCGTCCCTCTCCCCCACTTACGACACGTGGCCGCCGCCGCCGGGGCCGCGGGAAGAGGGATGCAAAAGTATTTTTACATTAAATGTGCATGGAAAATAACCGCCATTACACACTCGCGATAACTGATGTTGCCGGCTTATCATAACTTTATTTTGCTATACATAATTTTAATTGTCACAACATACTTATGGCTAATTATATGTATTTGGAAAATTGTTTAAAGTTCAAATTAACATTAGAAATTAGAACTGATAATTGTTGTAAAATGTGATGATTTACTCTGATATATTATATAAAGCTGATTGTATTTAGGTACCTCCCCCCCCTTATTACGTGGGACTTAAATATAGATGGCGAGATGTGGGTGTAATATTACACCTCTGCCTACCCCTTCGGGGATACAGGCGTGAGTCTATGTATGTATGTATGTATTTAGGTATTGTAATTTTATTTAATTATTTAAGAATAAAACGTTCAAAGGAGAATCACCAGCAATATGACGAATAAATGTTTTTAAAGTAAAAACCGATTTAATTCTTCTTTTCATTAACTACTGTAATATTGTGACTGGTTGGGAAATTACTAATAAGAAGTTCCCATCGAGTAACAGTGTGACTGGTTGGGAAATTAGTAATAAAAAGTTCCCATCGAGTAACAGTGTGACTGGTTGGGAATTTTTTCTTAAAAACATTCCCATCGAGTAACAGTGTGACATTTGAGGGTGTTACTCGTTGGGAACAAATGTTAAAAATTCAGTCTCCTAACCTTTAAATACTAACATCCCGCAACCACCTACTGAACATGACAAAGTTCACTATCCTTTTGTTTTTCTTTCTTTTTATTAATTTATTTCAAAAAGGAAAAGAATCCACAAAAGGTATTTAATTAAAAATAAATCTAATAGTAGCTTCATTATTTCAAGAAAAGAAAAGGTACGATTCGGCATAGAAACCGTTCTTCTAGTTTCGTCAAGAAGCTAGCTCTTGTGGTATAGTCGCGATTGTCATTTTGTTCGACAGCGAAAGCATGATATAGATATTTACTCAGAGAAATTAATTTCGGGTATTAATTCATTTTACATTTCAGTACGTAAATTATAACGTCGTGATAAATATAACGGCTTATTGCAAACGGCACATGAAATGTCTCCAAAAATGTCAATGGTTTGTTCAAAATCATTAACAACAAATACTCTTCTACGGTTGCAACCAGCTTGTCGAATAGCATCTAATCGACTAGATCTGACTGGTAGATTCGTTTGATTTTAGAAACGTTCGTGTATCAAGCCAAGACGATGTGAACGTTGTTCTTCAGTTTCGTTTAATAAACATTCGTGTATTAAAACAAGATGATGGGCGCGTTGCTCTTCGGATTCGTTGAATAACCGCTCGCGAATCGAACTGAGTCGTCGAGCATGACTTTATGGGCTTTCATTAACACTTGATCGGTTCGTATATACCCTCACCTGAGAAAGTCTATAGGTCTGCTGCTTATCACTCTCATTTAAAATGGTTATGATTATGACATCCCTTTCCCTACTTTTCTTTATGCGATCTTCCCTCTCGTCTCTACTTTTGTCCGAACGGCGCTGTCTCATTTGCACAGCGCGTTTAACAGGCCTACCATATTAAATATTAACCAAAAACATTTGCTTTCCACTAAAAGTTTAAAAATAAAATTATTTTTGAGACAAAACCAAAACCGACTTCAAACTAGACCTATGTACAAACTTAAACTAAAAAGTAGAGAATTATATTTTAACTTCTTCAAAGCAACACATAACCGCGTTGCGGCGCCGCGCCGCTAAAATCGGCGGTTTGCGTTGCGGCGTCGCGAAAAAGAGCATTTTATTGTCTAAGGTAGGGTATCCAGTTCCTCGTGATTTTTTATTGTGGATAGACGTGTCTCCATGGGCAATCGTGAGAAACTTATTTCTTATTTGTCATTACAAAAGACATTAGGGTCATAAACAAATGTGATATACAAAACTAGAAAATTAAGAAAAATGCCTTTTTGTACTAAAAATCAACTTTTATTATAAAATGTAACAAAAGGATCATATTATGATTAGATTTTGAGATCAAAACATTAATTTAAACAAAATAAGACACATTTTAATTATATATATGAATTTTTATGTTAGTGCCGTCAAATAGATAGCTAAACATATTATATATTTTCACAAAGGAGTGTTTATCAAACGGGTTTTTAAAATCAGATGCGCTGATTTCGTTTATCGTAGGATACGACATCATGACTTCGTCTCGTGCATATTTAAGAGAATTGAATATATCAGGATAAGAATAGTCGTCAAAATGATGAACTTTTGTAAATAGAAAAAGGTATGTTTTATTTTCAACTAAAAGGGGCAAACATGTACATAAGGTTCTTTCTAATTTTAGAAATTCGTTTCGATCAGCCTCCGGACAGTTGCTGAGAACTTCTTGAACATAAGGCATGGACTCGTCCATATCGATTGATGTAGGTATTATAATTAATTGTTGTGTGGTTTTAAGTAAATTTTCGTTATGTTCGGTAATAGAGGTATTATGAGATTTTGTGTTTGATTTTAAGAAATTTGTATAAGTTGCTTCGTTTGGAGATAAGTTTTCAGGAGTTCGAGGGATTTCCGAAGGAGATTGTTGAGGAACAGGTAGGGTTTCGGGGTCTTGCCAGCTAGTGGAAGGTTGCGGTTCTGGATCCGCTCTAGCATGACGTGGTTCATTGTCGAAAGAACGCAGGTAATCCATTACCTCGTTTTCGATCTCAGGATTTATAAGGTCAGCATCAAGGCTGGATGGCGGCGATGCAAGAAGGCTTTGCAGGTCACTATTAATGTCATTAGGAGATCCCGACGGTTGTGGTGTTTGTAGTGGAAGTTTGTCATTAGAATTAAAGGTCGATAAGGCTTCATTTTCAGGATGCACAGGATTTACTGGATATCTAGAAAGAGCGTCAGCGGCGGAGTTTAGTTTCCCTTTGCGGTAAACTATCTCATAGTCATACTCCTCCAGTTTCAATCGCCATCTTTGGAGTTTACTGCTGGGGTCTTTATGATTAAATAGCCATCTTAAAGGCCTATGGTCGGTGATAATAAGGAATTTATTTCCATAGAGGTAAGGACGGAATGTTTTACAACCATACAGTATGGCCAACAGCTCTTTCTCAGTAGTGCTGTAATTAGACTCACTTTTATTGAGCGTGCGTGAGGCGAAAGCTACATGTTGGTCTTTACCAACGGGTCCTTGTGACAGAACAGCTCCCACGGCATAGTTTGAAGCATCGCAGGTAAGGATAAAGGTTTTAGAGAAATCGGGATAAATGAGAAGAGGAGCTGAGGTTAATTTGTGTTTCAGGGTATCGAAAGCGAGTTGCTGTTGGTTTTCCCATTTAAATGGAACATCCTTTTTGAGAAGGTGAGTAAGGGCTTTAGCAGTTTTAGAGAAGTCTGGTATAAATCGGCGGTAGTACGAAACAAGTCCGAGAAATGATTTGATGTCTTTAGGGGTTTTGGGAACTGGAAATTCGGCTACAGCTTTGACTTTTAAAGGATTGGGTTTGACGCCCTGTTCAGTAATAATGTGTCCGAGGTAACAGACTTCACGTCGAAGGAGTTCACATTTGTCGGGTTGTAATTTCAAATTAAAATCTCGGAGTCTTTGGAAAATTGCTGACAGGTTACAAATGCTAGATTTGAGGTCAAATCCATAACGAACTACATCATCCAGGTAAACAAAGCATCGAATGCCTTGTAGGCCTGATAGAACAGAGTTTATGAGCCTCTGAAAGGTGGAAGGGGCATTTTTAAGCCCAAACGGCATTCTTGAAAACTGAAAGTGCCCTTCAGGGACGGTGAATGCGGTTTTAGGTTTGTCAGCTTCATTTAATTCGATCTGGTGGAATCCTGATGCCAGATCTAAGGTTGAGAAGTACTTGCTGTTACCGAGCTGATCAAGGATTTCTGTTATTTGAGGAATGGGATATGTGTCACCGATTGTGACATCGTTGAGTTTACGGTAATCGATCACCACTCGCCATTTCTGGACGTTACAAGCATCAAGCTTTTTGGGAACCACCCATATAAGTGATGACCAAGGGAAATCAGAAGCTTCAATAATAATTTGTTTTAGCATTTTATCAATTTGGATTCGAACTTCAGTTTTATGAATTTTTTACGGTAGTAGATCCACGCTGATTTCAGCATGAATGGGCCGGACCGTCCGGGGAAGTACTACCCTCTCATAGAAGATCGACTTAAGAGTAGTAGTATCCGTACTACTGCGTTTCGTTCGGTGAGTGAGAGCGCCGGAGGCCCAATTTCCCCCCTTTCCTCTTTCCTCACGTCCCTCATTTCCTTCCCCTAACCCCATTCCCAGCCGCCATAGTGGAGGCCACCATACCAGCAGTTTAAAACGATAGCTTTTGGTATAGTGGCCGCCACTTCTGGATTCCACTGACTGCTTACCATCAGGCGGGGTGGAGTCACTTTGGTAGGCTATACTATAAAAAAAAAAAAAAAAAAAAAAAAAAATTTCAGGAAACCTATAAGATTTAGTGTTTATGGGAACATTAGTTGTAGTTTTAATTTCGTGTTTGAGGGCATTTGTATGGGTAAGATTTTCTCCGGGAAGGTGAAATATATCGGAAAAGTCAGAACATAATTGTATGAGAGCGTCCCTTTCTTCTTGGTTTAAGTGGGAGAGGCGTAGCTGCTTTAGAAGTTCGTTTGTACGTCTGACGTTATCAATCGATACGTCGACATGATTTATCAAACTGGGAGCTTGTTCTACAAACTCTGAGGGGTCAATAGAATCGAGCTTGAGATTAAGATTGGATTTCAAGGTAATAGGTTCTTCAGAAGTATTCACCACAGATAAATTGATTCTATTATTATCTTTAACACGTACTAAACAGTTTGCAATTAGTAGATCTTTTGAAATCTTTTGATCAAGAACTAAACCTTCCTTTATATCGGGATTAGAGACTGAACATTCGATAACTGTTTCCGTTCTAGGGGGAATTATATAGGCGGGATCATGGAAGTGCAATTTTAAGGATGATTCCGCAAAGTGGAGTGTGTTGTCGTTATAATTTATATTGCAGTTATACGCGTTCAGCATATCGGATCCTATAATTCCATCATAAGGTAAGTTTATTATATCGATAACATGAAATCTGTGTGATATCGTGGATTTAGGAAGTTGTATTTTAAGTGCGAAGTGGCCTCGAGTAGGAACAGTATCTTTCTTTGAGTCGATGCCTTTCAATTGAATAATTTCTTTTACAAGTTTAGTATGTTTTTGTATACAGGAAATTTTTAATAAACATACAGCGGAACCTGAGTCGAACTAACAAGGATAGTGGGGTGTCTGAAATGGAAGATTTAACTAGGACATGAGGTAATAAGGTTTTTGCAGGATTGTTCGTGATCTCAAACACGTTAGATTTAGGAGGTTTTGGCGCATCAACTCTATTAGGCCGTTGCGCGGATGTAGTGAGTTTTGGCAGATCAATGTTACGTTGCTGCACGGATACAGAGGATTTTGGCAGGTCAACGCGACGTTGCTGCACGGATACAGTGGATTTTGGCAGGTCAACGCGGTGTTGCTGCACGGATACAGAGAATTTTGGCAGGCGATCTTGTAATGATGCCTGCGATGATTTAATTATACTCATAGATTGACTGCCATGTAGCGGAGTCATCTGGGATGTAGCAATTGGGTTAACGATGCCGGATTTTGTAACGTTAGGTCCCGTACGACATCGGGACGAGACGTTTACTCGTTTTTTGGATCGGCATCAACAGTATCGTGACCCTCTACATAGGCACTTGGATATTCATCATTATTGGTTTCCTGTACCTCGTCGGAAAGAAAATTGACGCGTTGTTGCGTCCTTGGAATCTGGTCGGAATTTTTGAAACGATTGTTATTATACTCGCGTTTGCGACATTGGTCTAAAGTATGTCCTGGAGTTTTACAATATCTGCAAAAAGGAGTAGAGGTATTGCTATTATTATTATTGGGTCGATTAGGATTTGGGTTAAGGTTTTTGTCAGTTTGATTAAATTGGTTTGAGTTCGAGGATGGCTGATTCCGGCGTGTAAATTGATTATTTGACCTTTGATTATTTATTTGTTTAGACTTGATTGCCAGACGATCCTGGAAATTGTTTAGATAAAGATTGCTGTATCTTTTCTTCAGAAATTGCCATATTAATAGCTTCGTTTAGTGTTTTAATAGGCTTGCATCTGATAATATTGGAAATACGAGGTGTAAGACCCATTTGAAAATGATGGAGGGCTAATTCCTCCATGGCTGCTGTTCGTCCTATCATCTCGCGGCTCTTATGGCCGTGTGAGATAGATATCTCTGTTATTAAATGTGAAAGACATGTTTCGATTTTTAGAGCATACTGACTGACATTTTCATTTAACTGTTGCTTACATTCTTGGAGCTCGGTTAAAAGATGGGCATAATACTTTCTCTCGCTAAATTGGGTCTTAAGGAAATCTTTAAGTTGTTGCCAAGTGGTAAACTCTTTAATAGAGCAAGCAGTTTCTGCCTTGCCCTGTAATTGGCAAAGTATATATTTAAAGAGAATGTCCTTTTGGACATCTGAGGCTAGTTCATATGCATTGCTACAGTTAACTAAAAAGGAATTTAATTTTTCTCTGCAGCCGTCATACGGCTTAATAAATTTTAATAGCGTAGAGAGTTCAATCTCTGGTTTGATAGCTACAATTTTCTTTTTTGACTTTGTTGTAGGTCCTGGAGGGGGAGGGCAGTGACTTGGCCTTCCTCCTCGGTATCAGTTACAGTAAATTCAGGTTTATCGAACTTAGAGCTATGTGACCTAACAGTCATTGTGATTGCTTATAGTTTGACAAAATAGTAATTATATAATTAATAAACGTTTACACGGTTTTGCAATGTAGTTGACAAAAAGGTAGTTTAAAATTATAACACAATAGTTTAAAATTAGATTTAGCAATGACCAAGTATATAAAGTCACTTACAGGAATGCAGACAGCGCGATAAGGATGATCATAGTACTTAGCTTCGGAGAACTCGACGGGATGCACTGTGCGTTGATAAGCCACGGGTCGTCGTGTCGTCGCGGAGATTATACCGGTCACAGCACGTAATTGTGCGCGACAGTGGGTATAATGTTGCAGGTTCAAGACCGGCTGGGGCACGGACTGTGCGCAGCAGTGGGTCTTTCACAATTCACGAACACTGGCGTCCAAAGGGGCCCGGGCCAAACTCGATGTAAGAGTTCGAAATGGAGTTGGCACTTACACACACGCACACATGCGTCGCGCGATTTTAGGTTTATGATAAAGAGACGTACCGGGGATTTCCTTTTTTTAAAATCCCTTTACGCTGCCACCAAATGTTAAGAGCCTCAATAGAATTCGATTTTAAAAAAATAAAAACTAAGAAATAGAGTTGAGACAACCGTCTGGCTTGGATAATAGGATGAGACTGGTGGACGGGCTATGGTTATCTTATGCTTAGACTAAGAAATGCTAACTGTGCAAAAAGGAATGTAAGGTATGCAAGAAGGGGTACAATGGAAATCTATAACAGTACCATATTGTTGCTGTTCTCGTGTAATGCACATAGGCATGTGTTTCTTGAAGCTGCTTTCGGAAACAGAACCCAAAATGGGCGGTATCTTCTAAAGGTTTGATATGATATTTTCATCCGTTTCCTTTTGAAAAACAGCATGTATATTCAAAAGAGTGTCATTTAGTAAACGAATCTGGCGTTTGCTTTTCTTTCTAGTAATAGTTTCGTTTTTGCCAGCGGTAAGCCTGCTATACTCATCTTGTATTAAAAAATCGTGCACAGCCTTTCTCAAGTCCCTTTTTAATGTTTTTTTGTTAGATTCAGTATTAGGCCTATCATTATTACACTCTTTACGCTTTTTTTCTTTCAGTCTTCTTAGGCGCATTTCGTATTTTTTAATTACTTTTCGCATTTCTACGACTTTTAATTTAAAACCCTCATTTTCGGCCTTTATTTTTTTCTTATTGCGAGCAGCTACTGCCTTCCCAACCTCAGCGCGTGAAAATGATGAAGCGGGACTAGACAGCGGAGTATTGTCTTCCAAAAGAGCAGCAGTAGCTTTTTGCATTTTTAACATTTCAGGGCTTTTTTTTGATTTATCACGCCACATTTTTCTTATTTGGCGTTGTTCTCGTGGAGTATACTGGTCTATAGTTTTAATTTCACCCTTTCCTTTCTTTCTGTGGTATCTTTCCCTATCCTGCTTACGTATTTCTTCCTTTTCAGTCTCATTTAGTTTTTGGCGTGCTCGGCGCATACTCATTTTTTTTGATCACGTCGCCTATTCTTTTTCTTTTCATCGCTTAACTGGACCTTGGATCTGGATGTTCGCTGCATTTCTACCTGAAACAAGGTAAAAGCTCACATACACACACCGCTTCATGCATATAAAGCAAGGCACAACTGCACGCAATTAACATCAACTCATGCAGTTAATTAACCACTACCCTGATATTTAACACTTTAAGAGGCGCACTTTATGAGGCGAAAAACTATTTTAAAACCGATAAATAAGTGTAACAGATAAAAAAACAAATAAATCATTCAAATGATTATGTCAAAACGCAAAGAAACACGTGCTTTCATGTATTCAATTAGTATAAAATTAATCACATAAAGTAAAGAAGCTTAATAAAGTTCACTTCCGTAGACCTTTACCCTTCGGTGGACATAGTGTCCACAGAGAAGTTTGTCCACAGAAGGGTAAACTTATTATAAAATACAATGCAAAATTTAAAATTTTGAGGTTAGTAAACAAGTCATACGGTTTTTACATATGGCCGACAATATCACACTAGGCAAATTGCAATTAGTATTTTTCATGATAATACTTACCGAAATTACACTGTAACAGAAAAGTTGCAGCGATCTTTATCATAAATCACTAAAAAACATACATTTAAACAAAAGTTTGTTGTATTTTCACACAGAGCAAAATTACCGCTTGAAATAGTAAGTTTCAACTGACAGCTAAACAGTGTTGCCAACAAAAATAAATTAAGCCGCGTTACGTTTCGTTTATTCAGCATCAATCGTATATTTTAGTCAGTCCACACAAGGGGTCGCAAGAACTGACTACAACATGTTTATAAGTAATAACTCGCGTAATAATGTGGATAATTTTTTACTACGTTATTTATAAGAAACTATATTATACGAGTAACAAAATTAATGATAAATAAATTGAAACTTTTCCCTTAGAATATTTTTAATTTGTTCTTAAGCCTAAAATGATCGACTGGGAACAGTCCACGGAAAGGGATGTGACCGATACTTTTTTAAAAATTTTTTTAGATAAATAACAAAAATAAAGATGTTTTATAGTAAATTAGGTACCTTATCCATGTAATTAAATGTTTTGACAAAAATAATAATATATTTAGTGTTTTTTCATTTAGTATTGTACAGAGCACAGTTTTTTTGGATGTTCTGTTTATGACCCATATTACTCTGTTTTAAATAAACGACAAAGAAGATACTGGATACATCCATTTAATAAGGCTATGAATCCCGATGGCGAGTACTTTTCTCGAAAATACAAAGCATTAAAAATAGACGAAAATAAATTTTTCGCCTACTTTAGAATGAGTATATCATCATTTGAAGAGCTACTACGCGGATAATTAAAATATATACATAAAAAAAATATTAAAGGAAGGAAACCTCTTACTGCTTTGGAAATGTTGGGCTTGACTGTAAGGTAAAGTAAAACAAATACGTTTTTATTGATTAATTACTTACTTTAAGAATACTTTAATTAGTCTTTCAAAAATACAATGTTCAAGAAAAATCAAACTCTTCGTCTTATCCATAGGAAGTACTTGTCGTTTCCTCCAGTGTAAATGGTGAATTTATTGGACGTTGTTGGTTTGATGGCTCGGAATGTATTCTGCCCACCATACACTAAAGTGCAGTAACAGCAAAATCACGATTTCGAGTAAAACGCATTTAAAGTTAAGAATTGATTTTAAAAAATCAACAGAATGTATAAGCAAAAAAATTTGAATGCAGAAAGGTTGTAAAGGCATAGGTTCACACGTTAAAGCAATAAAAAAAAATATATCTTAATAACTGAATTTATTATGGCCATTTATTCTTTTTGGTGCCTATTACTGCATAGCCTTTTTTGTAAAAAATACCATTTTAAACTTAGTAAAATGCAGCAAAAAGCCCTATTACTGCGTTTGGATCAGTTATTTTGTCAAGAAACCCAACTAACATGCAGTAAGGTCAAAAAAATACTGCATTTTAGTTAGTTTTTTAAGAAAAAAGTGTTCAATTTACTAGTGCAGTAAGAAAAATAGCTAGTTCACATTTTAAAGACCGTTTATTTCTTATTATTTAATCACAATAATTCAACTCACTTATGTAAAATTTACATATCAAAAATAAAAAAAAACATCTAATTAATAAAGGACCCTGCGCAGAATGCACAACCTCCTTTGACAGTTTTCTCTTAATATTAACATATATAACATAATGTATCTTTATGTTTAACAATAAAATATAGATAGTAAATGTAGGTGAGTATTATAAAGGTGGACATAAACTTGAGATCAACATTACAGTAAAACAATCATCACACACAAAGCATTACAAGCCTTGGTAAGTCTTAGGTAGGTACATAATTAGTTTCTAAAAGTAATTTTTAACAGTATAACGCGCTTTAAAATAACATTGGTTTAGTTTAGCTTTTGAAGCCTCTTATTATTCTTACTACTAGACATAATCTTGAGATCAACATTAAAGTAAAACAATCATCACACACAAAGCATTACAAGCCTTGGTTATTAGGTAGGTACATAATTAGTTTCTAAAAGTAATTTTTAACAGTATATTAACGCGCTTTAAAAATAACATTGGTTTAGTTTAGCTTTTGAAGCCTCTTATTATTCTTACTACTAGATTTAAAATAATAAAAATGTATGTATCATACAATTATCAAAACAGATCAGAAAAATATTTACTTAGTTCTTTTGTTGTACTTATTAATAATCAGTCTTAAGTTAACTTTAAGGCACATTGTTTCTTAGAATTTGAAGATAAAAAATACAGACTATTAAAAATAAATTCAAAACACATTAACAGTTTAAGATTATTTATCAATATCAAAATTAAATTCTTCTGGTTCTTGTGACGTAGAACCAACAGAAAGATTTTTCCAGAAGATTAATCTATTTGGTGGAATAAGCGGCCCTAATACGTTTAAGATGTTTCGCTTCCTTTCCCTATCAATGCCTTTAGGAACAGTTTTTACAGTAAAATTAGGCAAGTTCTTTGATTTGAGACAATATAGTTCTTTGAATTCTATATCATCAAAGTTCTTTTTGTAAAAGAAACTATGACTTCCCCTTTTTACCATAAGATGTACAATATCTTTGATGTATACCCGGTTTCCATCTATATCTTTGTTTTTTTTATGTGAAATATGAGATTTAAAATTAACAAAATCTATTATTTCCATACTTTTGACTTCTACCTTCCCCGATTTCAATGATGTTTCAACAGCTTCTAAAAAGTCTTGATAATCGTACAGCTTACCCTTTTTGTCCATCGACTGCTCTACAAAATGGTGGAAGGAATCGGCGGACATAAAAGTATGGCCCGGTTCAAAAAACTTGAGTTCAATTGTTGTGGCAGAAATCTCTAAGTTGTTTATTATACTTATCAAGAAAGTAAAAAAACACCAGTTTTTATTTTGTGCCGAGCAATTATCAAGCCATAAAACGATGTGCTCTGCATCACGATTATTTAGTAAGAATGCTTTAAATGTACTAGTGATGTCTTCTTGCTTTCTCCCTGCCACTCCTTCATGCCAAACTGCTGCAAATACGTGACCTTTCTTGAAGTTTCCTAGAGGTACAAAGGTTTCATTGTACGCCACAAGCCTGGGGCAAAACAGAGCTGCTTTAAAGGTATCAATGCGAGGTAACATTATTACTTTTTGGAGGTCCACAGAAACAATTACAGTATTACGCTGACTATTAGCCTTTGTATCTGCATCGTACATCTCTCGGGCTAGTGTATACTTAATTTTATGATGAGCGTAGGTCTTACAAATTTGGCAATCAGTACACGGTTCTTTTACATGATCAAGGTTATGGAGGTTGAAGGTTTCACATGTCTCGCATTGTTCATGGCCGAGCTTAGCAAAAGAAATGTTCATTTTGTTTGTCAAGTGATCTCTGTAAGTTTCAAGACTGCATTTGAATTCGGGGTACTTCTCTTGGAAGTTTCCATACATATCAACAATTGTAAGGTCACTGGGCAAGTATCTCTTATTGGGTGCATGCACTCGTCTATAATGATGCACACATGGATTGAACGATTCAATATGAGCTGTGATCAAAGTACGATCTATAGCATGACAATTTGTCAAATTACGGCCATCCCTATTATCCTTTTGCTCTAAAATTGACTTTTTCAGGACAGAATTTACACGCCTGTCATTTTTTTTGTCATATCCTAAAGTGCCTAAAAAAAATACTTTGCATACCTCATGCGATAGTTCTTCTGTATCTCTTTTTGTTAAACTGTACTTGTAAGTTACGTTTCGTGGTCGTTTCAAATTCTTTGTACTTTTCTTGCAAGCCTCCTCCGTCACAAGATTTTTGATAAATATTCCTTGATGTTCCCAATTCAAAGACCAATAATATTTGTTAATTTTTTTTCTATCTTCTTCAGTAAAATGTATAGTACATAGTTTTTTACATAAATTTTGACAGGGTTCTCGCACCGGATATTTCTGTATGTTTTTGGCATATTTTAGTTCACTTTTACGTTTCCTACATGACTTATTCCGTATTTTCACAACAGGTAATTGTGCTGGCTGGGTATTGACATTGTTGACCTGAATTTCTGCTGGATCGTTTGTGATATCTAAATCTCTTAAACTCGACGATGTTGAAGATGGCTCAGGAACATAGTTTTTATCTTTTACAGAATCATCTGAATCTTCTATGAATGAATCACAGAATGATGTTGAAGGCAGCGTTTCATTACATAAAAGATCAAAGGTCGCTGTATCCACGAGATTACTAATTAAGCTGTCCTGGTGAGCTTCTGGCAGATTTATGGAGTGGTGTTGTGTTGCTTCAGAGATTTTGCTCAAATCAATATTTTGGACGACAGAGTCGTTGTTTTTATGCACATCCCTTAATATTGCTTTTGGAGGCGAGTCATTGTTATCGTGATGAGGTAGCTGCGATATCATTCTATCCGGTGGTAAGACGTCATTTTCCAAATTGCTTAGCAGTGACATAATTTGTTTTGATCTCACATTCATATTGATGAACCTGCACAGAAAGATAAACGAGAATTGGTAAGTACTTACTGACTAGTATAGGTACATTAAAACTAATTTTAATTTACATTTATACTAAAGTTTTAAATTATTTTGAAATCGAAAATGGACTGAAACTTGATTAAAATGCTAAAACGGCAAAACGGTATATCAACCAAACATAAATTTGACGCAAGTGTATGGCCGTTAAGTTTGCAATGAGATTGTAGACAGGTACCTAGAATAATTTGAATTTAGAATGAGATCATAGCGACACTGAACTGTATTAATGTATGGTTAGGTGAATACCTACCCTATCTATTTTTAGTCTATTCAAAATATAATCTCAATTCTAACTCAGTTCGTTAAAAGTCAAACCATAGGTTACCATTAGTTACGAGTTACGAGAATAATTGGCCTACTGATTGATATAGGTACATAGATACTACTTTTTAAAGTCAATAAATACTTATAATACATAAATAGAAAACCATCCAAACACAAACAAATGATAGTTATTCAACACACGAAACATTTTATGTAAGGATAGAAAATAACCTATTAGTTAAAGTATCTGTTTAAAGTACGTCTTAATACTATAAAAGTTTTATTAATCATAATAAACTTAAGTAATATAATTATGTAATCTTACCCGCCAAATCCTGTCGCCAAAAAAACGTAAGCAGTGCGAGCGACGCCGACGGGCACGTCCACACTGGCACGGTTCACTGGAGCGACTGATTAATTAAGTCAAATCGCTTTGCTCGCTTGATACTGCGTTTAAATTAGTTTAATTTACTATAATTTGTTAAACTTGATCCCAATTAAAATGCAGTATTTAAAACATTAACTGCACTTTAGCTAGGAATAATCATATCTGTGTCATTATGCTATCCAAACTAATCTGCAGTAATGCTGTATTTTACTGCGTGTTAGTCAGTTTATAATGATAAAAGAATGTTAAGTATTCACAACTAAAATGCGACAAGCTTTGATTTTACTGCATTTTAGTTGGGAGTTCGTGACAATAAATTGTATTTTCTTAATTTGCAGTAAAAATAGCTTGTATGGCGGTAAATTTTACTGCGTATTAATTTTTTTTTTAATTTTTTTCCAGAAATATAAAACTATCTAAAGAACTGTAAAATTATATTGCTTACTGCATTTTAGTTATGAAACCTTAAAATTTAATCTGCAGTATAATTTATACTGTATTCTAGTTGGGAAATCACGCCAAATTGTTAATTTTTTTCGTTTGCAGTAAGTGAAAACTGTTAAATAAAAACCATTCTAATAGTCTTAGAAATAAGTAAGTTAATTCAATAGAAAGCTTAAGAAACCCGCTTTCAGAATCACTAATAAAACGAAAAATCACAAAAGGGCTGTTACTGCTCTTTAGTCTCTGGTGGGCAGTATTTGTGAGGATGAGGCAGACCTCAGTTCAGTACTGGAACATCCAGGAGTAGAAGTGTGGTAGCCACTCTGAAAAGTATTATCGTATCTCTGAGTTGAATATCCTTGATTATAGCCCTGATGTTGATAATCTTGAGTATAGCCGTGAGATGTATATTGCTGATTTGAAGGCTGAAGAATGTCTGTTAGTATTTGAAGCACTCGACTTTAAAATATCAATGTTTGATTATCATTCAAAGCTTGAAGAGATGGTAAAATCCCCTTAAAAAAATGGAAATGTCTACTCTCCGGTGTTTTTAATATTTTCAAAATATTTTCTTCAAAGCCATCCTTCTCAGCTGCCTTTCGTTTTCGTGATTGACTTTGATAACGAGGCAATGCTGTTATTTCAGTTTGGTTGTCACTATCTTCTTCCACTACATTTATACTGGAATCAGTTGCATTTTGTGAAACTTTTTTATATTTGAAGCTCCAGCTCCAGACCGATTGGCATCTTTTTGTTTTTTTTATATTTAGAAAAATTATCTTTTATGGCATTCCAATTCCTAACTAGTTCATTACCTGAATCAGAAAAATCACAAATGAAAAATTGAAATAAATATAAAAATACCCTAAATTACATTTAAACTACAAAATTTTAAATTATTAACCTTATGTGGCCCTAAACAAATGTATAAAGAGCTTTAAAATGATGTACACAAACTGAAAACATGAACAGCTTGTTCCTGATTTGGTAAATAAAATCTGTCCGTATCAATCACCCGTAACAATTTGCGTACCTGCCTATATAATTTTATAGCACCGTGTATTATTATACCTACATTTTTATTATTTTATTACATGTCTACTAGTTGTTATTTCATTTCAGATTTCTAGCAACCGGCAGTGATTTCAAAACCATGCATACGAATTACTACCGAGGAGCAAGTACAATAGCAAAAATTGTGAGGACAGTTTGTCGTGCCATATGGAAACATCTATTAAGTCAAAACATACCTCCTATAACAAGACAGCTTTTAGAAGATGTCGCTATTGACTATGACAAAAACGCGAATTTTCCTAACTGCGTAGGAGCTCTCGATGGTAAACATGTCCGTATTTGGTGTCCTGCGCACAGTGAATCACTATTTTACAATTATAAGAGCTATATTTCAATAGTTTTATTAGCTCTTGTGGATTCTACATATACACTGACGGACTCATTAACTGCATCAAAGTAATAGACGACTTTGAAATAAATATTTTAACCAAGTATGCAAACTTTCTATACAGATTAAAATTGAAACCTCTAGATTGGTTCGTGAACTTTAAAACAGCGTAGGGTCATATCCTTAAGTTTAATTTTGTGTACTGGAAAGGACCTTAAGACTTTTTTGAAGAAAAAATAGAAATTTAAGGAAAATTGGTTTAATAAAAAAAATGGTTTTAACAATAGACACAAACTTTATGCAAGGGTTTATTTATGTTTTAATAAGGTGTATTACCTCCACGTGCCCTTATTACGGATTTTAATCGGTTCCGCATAGATTTTATTAGGGTTATTAAAAGATCTTGCGGAATATTGTCCCATTCTTCTGAAAGTGCTGTTCTTAGTGCTGCCACTGTCGTGGGCACAGGATTTCTCGCATATACAGCTCTTTTTAAATTGTCCCAAACATGCTCAATGGGATTAAGATCCGGGCTGCGTGCTGGCCAATTCATTGTACGTATCCCCACCTCTTCGCAATATTGTCGAACTTGTGCAGCAGCGTGCGGCCGGGCATTATCCTGCATTAAAGTAAAATTTTCGCCTATGAAATCCATGTAAGGCAACACGTGATCTTCTAAGATCTCTGTTATGTAGCGATGTGCAGTCAAACCCCCTCTATTATCGTTTTGACGAACCATGTCTATGAACACAAGTTCTGTTCGCCTGTTCATCGATATGCCACCCCAGACCATACACGAACCGCCTCCGCTCCCCACGTCGACGATAGACTCTTCTGCGACCATCTGCACCATATAAACATGTCCTACACTCGTCCGTAAACAATACGGAGGCCCATTGCTCTTCTGTCCAATTTAGGTGATAACGCGCAAATTTTAAGTGAGCTTGTCTGAGAGCTACAGATAACTTTGGACCATTTTCTGGTCTAAAAGGGGTGATATCCGCTTCCTTTAACCTTCTTTATTTATTTCTTTATTGTTCGTGCACGCACATTTACTCCACACACTTCATTAAGCTCTGTTTTGATGTTAACTGACGTGAGGAAACGATTTCGCAGGGAAGTTGTAACAATAAATCGGTCATCACGACCGGTGTTTGCTCGAGACCTGCCTATACCACGTCTCCTTCTGTAAAAACCTGTCTCCACAAACCTTCTGTATATTCTAGAAACCGTAGACTGGTTTAAATTTAAATTAATCCTGAACTTTGATGCAGTTTATGAGTCCGTCAGTTTAGATTCATTTTTGTCGATATAGGAGCGTATGGAAAGAAAAATGACTGCACCGTTTTCCAGAACTCTTAACTTTATGATTTGATTATGAAACATAAATTACCTATTCCAGCACCAAAGCCTTTATTTACCAGGTAATCAAAATGCAACTCCATTTGTTTTTGTGGGAGATGAAGCATTCTCAATTTCAAATAACGTTATGCGCCCTTACTCAGGAAAGCATTTGTCGGTACAACAACGAATTTTCAATTATCGGTTGAGTCGTGCCTGAAGATATGTGGAGTGCGCTTTCGGCATCCTAGCCAATAAATGGCGCATATTACATCGAGTTATGAATGTGCAATATGAATTTGCGACAGACATTATTAAGGCATGTTGTGTACTACATAACTTTGTTTTGAATCGAGATGGAGTACAAGCGTCTGATGACATTATCTTTGATGATTCTGATCTTCAAATGTTAGAACCGCTGACAACTAATGAACTTAGTATGAGCCCACATCTAACACGAAATATTTTTTGTGATTACTTTTCTAGCGTTCTTATATCGTCTAGCCTACTCCAAGGGTGTGGCTAAAAAACAACCAAGCTACTTGAAACGCCTCAAATATTTCAAAATTGACTCATTAGACAAACGTAGGAATTCATCTGACCTTCTATTTTTATTTAAGTTATTAAACAACAATATTGATTGTCCGGAATTGTTATTAAAACTTAAATTCAATATTCCCCACAGATTACCCAGAAAACCAATTTTGCTCCTGCATCCTCCTTTTCGAAAGACAGTTTTAGGTTCCAACTCGCCCGTTCCACGGCTAAGTAAGTTATACAATCATTACAGTAAACGAATAGATATATTTGGAACGACACTTCAAAGATACAAGAGCCAAGTCCATAATCTCACTATCGATTAACCATCTGCGAAATTGTTTTGATTAGTGCCATTGTTTTCTCGCTATTTTTCAATTGTTATTGCTTAAATAATACTAAATTATATGCATGTTGTGTTTACCTACCTAAGTTGTGCACTTAGTTTGAGATAATACTTTATTTTGTATTTAGTGAATGTTTTGGTGTAATAACTACTGGTAAACCTTATAAATAAAAATAAAAAAATAAAAATAAAAATAGTGATGTTGGTACCCTTAGTTGGCAATTAACAAAAATATGAATTTGACATAAAAATTATTTAGTCTATCTGACATGTTTTAAACTGCAAATAAACAATTAAAATAGCAACTTAGAATTTAATTTATTGTTTTATATACCTTTTAGGATAAGAGCGCCATATACCTACAAACTATTTATTACACTCAGGAACTATGCCTTAAAAATGAAGAAAATGGCTACGTTGTCTGTTATATGTTTCTCGCTCACACACGCATAAGTGTGAGCGTGAAGCAAATAACAACACCGCCATGTTCTGTCCCTTTCCTTAATAACTTATTTCAAAAGAAAAGACTACACAACTTACCCAGTTTTGATTTTTCGATAGCGTCTTTTTCGTTGTAATTTTCATAAATGATTTCGCAAATGGTTTTCCATGCTTCTTGTTTTATAAATTTGTCTTTATAAGTTTCGTCACTGGTATCCCACAAACAAGGGCGTTCCCGAACCAACGATATAAATAAATCGATGTCAAAGTCAGACATTATAATTTTAAAACTGCTTCCGGGTTTACTGACACGTGTTATTTGCTAGAGTGATAGAAACAAACTAAATCATTGTCAACAAGTATGACATCATAACGCTGGAACTAACGCCACGCTGCGGTGCCGCGCCGCCACAGATCAAATAGAGATGCTACGCATCGCGCCGCTACAATCGGCAGTGCCGCTACTGCCGATTCTCGCGGCGCGGCGCCGCAACGCGGATATGTGTTTCGGCCCGAATTGCTGTGATGCGATTTCGTGCGACAAGGCGTCTCCCAGGGTGACCATTCCTTCGACGACCGTCAACCGTACTAAACGTATTTTAAATTGAAAACTAGGTCGTGACATGGATCGTAAAAAGAAGTGTGCACTTTTTTTTATTGCTTAGGAGATACAGGAAAAAGAAACAAAGAAGATTTTGGGTTCATCCATTTATTACTATTATGAATTCCGATGGGAATTATTTCCATCTAAAATATGAAGCTTTGAAAACCGACAAAAAATTTTTTTGAGTATTTTAGAATGAGCATATCTTCATTCGAACAGCTTTTAAGTTTATTATCACTGGTTGGAGGATAACTTAAAAAAAAAAAATTATTTGCAGGAAGCACAACTAATTTTTAACTGGCTCAAAACATATTCGCGCATATATTGTAGCTGTGCGTTTATTTTGGGATTTGTTTTTTTTATATTGGGGTCTATAAAGATGCCATCTTCAACATCTCTATAGATCTGTCATCCATATTTATTTCCATTACACAATTTATCGTCTAGAGAGCTAAAACTTACGCTGTTCTCGACCTCGCAATTAGAGCCTGGTTAATCAATGATACTTAAATTATTCATTAACGGCGAGGCAAACGCTGACTCGAAGCGTACACAAGAGTGCGACACATTCCTATAGTCGTGGCTTCGAAAGCAGTCAAAAAATTCTCCAAAGAGTCCTGGGGGCCTACCACCACCTGTATAGCAGTATTATTTTAATCTTACTTTGTGTTTTGTCTTTTTCTTTTGTACCATTAAAAACAAGGATAGAAACAAAGTAAGGTTATAATAAGGTGTATGAGGTTGTGGTACGGCCCCTAATTAAAATTTCTCATCCATAGAGACGTCAATTCATATTTTTTAGACAATACCTCAACAATATATTTAATATTTTCAATTGTTTTTCCGGACTTCCCTCAATCTCTTACCTACCCACTCTCTTCACAGTAGGTAGCGGCTTCGCAGAGTCCCTGAGACTCTTAAGTCGTCCATGAGTGACAGTTACCACTTACCATCACGCTGTTTGCTTGTCTGCCACTGTCCACAATAAAATAAAACAGTTTGTAATTGATTAAACTAGACCAGATCTGTTGTTAGAACTGAATCTCATGGATTTTAGAACTCTTTTGGCTTCTGACTTCACTGTTCTATGTCACCGGGCCGAGTAAAGGTTTACCAGCTCTTTTATAATTATCGTGAGTTCCATTGACGGAATCAAATAAATTATCAAAAAATAGTAAGCCGGCGATATCTCTGCACTCGTTTGACAGAATCCCCTTAACTACTATATTAACCATAATCTATTTAAAAATGGTTACTTGATAAATATCCCATAAAAGCTGCAACAGTTGAGCAAGACTGAACACCTGAGCAGCACTTTTTACTTCAATTTTCGAAATGTTGTGTGGTACTATAACGTTGTTCAGTTAACTTCGCCATTAGCCTAATGCCCTTGTATGCGGATTTTCGCCATATATTTGCACGAAGTGATTCCATTTGACAATTTTCTTTACACCATCCTTTTAAAAAGTAAATTAGTTATTAAGTTATTTCAGGAGGGTCATATAATGGTACAATTACATCGCCATCAATTTCAAATATTTTGTATTTCATTATTTTTACTTACCGCAAATACTCCTCATTGGTAGTTTTAATAAGCCAGTTGATGGCACTAGTGTTAGTATTAACCTGGTCACACACTGTTGCTCTCACATTTAAACCAATAGACATTAATTTTCTTATTGCTGTCCGAATTTGAAAGGCCAGTTCCATGCATGGAGTAGTGCTTTGGCAAAAGATATAGGCGATGGGCTGCTTATAATTTTTTGGATACCGCTTACCTAAACACCAAGGCATAAGCAGCAATTTTGGCTTGTGTAATTGTACCATTATTGACGAACCCACTCACACAATCGGTTTTGTCTTTTATAGTCAAAATGTGCTGTAAGGGCAACTCCATCAAACAATAATAGCACAATTTCTCCAATGGCTTCATTCTGTTAACTCTTTTTTTCAAAAGTGCAAATAATGACTCGCTAATGCCATGTAGAGACGCCCTAGATATCATCCTGCTTATATTTATGGTGAGGGCAAAATTAAAAATTTTCGTAGCCTTTCTTGTATAAAGCTAATGCCATACATAACTTTCTCCTCTTTAGTGAATCTGCAGCCCATTTGATGCTTCCCTGCTTTGCGGTATTGCAGATTGGTAAAAATAGTTGCAGTTGAATAAAATTAGCTAAGTACCATTCGGAAGGCAGAATTTACACCCAGCTTTAAAGCTTTCTTTAGTCTAATTGTCGCAGACTCCTTTTGTTTTTATGTTATCTCTTTTCTTAGTATAACATAGTTAGCATCAACCATTCTAAAAGGATTACATTTAAGTGATAAAAAAAGTTAGTTAATAATTAGTTGAAGTGCATATGTAAATAATAATAATATGTGGACACTATCACACACCGTCATCTAGTCCCAAGCTAAGCAGAGCTTGTGTTATGGGTACTAGATAACTGAAATATAATACATATACATACTTTTTTTTTGTAAATACATACTTAGAATACATAGGAAACACCCAGACTGAAGACAAATACAAATGTTTATCACACAAATATTTGCCTTCCGCGGGAATCGAACCCACGACACCCGGCGTCTCAGTCAGTTACACTAACCACTAGACTAACGGTGCAGTCAATAAAATAAATAAAGCAACTGCGCGTAGCGTGAGTTTTTGAGCGTCTGCAATGAAGATAAACATGATATATTCGGTATAACTGGGTTTCATATTCATGAATCTGAGTCTAAGTAAGACTCCGTGCAGTGACATAAAAAGGGTACACCGAGCCATATTGCTAAGGATGTCTTGCGTTTTCACTTAATTATCTTGTTTCATTGGCTGCTCTGCATAAATTGGCCTTAAGATATTTTAATTTTTCCACTCTATAGTTTGCAACTGTCTCCAAACTACTTTTATATGTTACCAAAACTTAAGAAAAATGTTAGGGAGCAGAAATTTTTGAACTACGTAAAATTCCAGATCACCATTTTAGTGTATTTTATTAGACAAAGACAAATCATTTTTTAATATAATATAAACTGACGGACTCATAAACTGCATCAAAGTTCAGGATTACTTTGAAATGATTTTTTTTAATAAGTATGTAAACTTTTTAGATTAAATTATATAAATATGGAGAGACTGGCTCTTAATCTTAAAAAAAGCTAAATTTAAAAATAGAACTGCAGTAAAACAAATGAATATAGCCAGGAAAAGAAAATTTACTAGTAGTATCAGATTTGCGTGTTATTTAAAGCAAAGTTTTAAATTTATTCACATTGACTTTTTATTCTTTTGTCAATTGAATTATTGTTACCAGCAGAATTGTTAGGTTAGTTTTTTAACTCATCGAGAGTTTTTGAACCATAATATGGATACTTCGTCCGAACAAGCGGCTCAAATTGTAGCACTGGTGCGGGAGGGCTTGGATCAACGAACGATTGGTAGAAATTTAAATTTAAACCAGTCTACGGTTTCTAGAATATACAGAAGGTTTGTGGAGACAGGTTCTAACAGAAGGAGACGTGGTACAGACAGGACTCGAGCAACCACCGGTCGTAATGACCGATTTATTGTTACAACTTCCCTGCGAAATCGTTTCCTCACGTCAGTTAACATCAAAACAGAGCTTAATGAAGTGCGTGGAGTAAATGTGAGTGCACGAACAATAAGAAGAAGGTTAAAGGATCTTAATCCCATTGAGCATGTTTGGGACAATTTAAAAAGAGCTGTATATGCAAGAAATCCTGTGCCCACGACAGTGGCAGCACTAAGAACAGCACTTTCAGAGGAATGGGACAATATTCCGCAAGATTTATTTATTTATTTATTTACAAGGTAATTATAACATCCTAACAGTAATGCAACCAATGCGATGTTATAATACATACATCATTATACCTAATGGCAGGCTGATATAATTAATATACATAACAATACACAGTAATAATAACTTAATATCTATTTATATATTTTCTATTACTCTATACGCTGCTACTGTGAATTTCAACTGGCTACAATGAAAGATATCTATCTCCTTCGATATCATATTAATTAAACTTATTGCCCGCGACAAGGGAGCAAATTGCAGTAAATTTGTTCTTGCTGTTGGTACACTTAGCAAAGCGGGATATCTTCTAGCTACCACGTAACCATTTGGTACACGTAACTGTAGCGAGGCTAGTACCTGTGGGTAACCATCCACGAAGAACCCTGTACACATACTTCACGAGCGCGACGTCTCTCCTTACCACTAGCCGACTATACCCCACCATCCCATTGACAAAAAGACTCGGGTACATCAGTGGGTACAAAGGATAGACTCCGTATTCTTTTTTATATAAAAACCTGGTAAATTTATTTTGAAGTCTTTCTATCATAAGGCTATATTTAGCCTCATGCGGATTCCAAATAATAGAATTTGTCTCAAGATGACTGCGGACAAGTGCATTATATAAAATTTTTACAACGGTTACATCGTGAAAGTCATTACATTGTCTGAGGATAAAACCTAGATTTTTATATGACTTACTACAAATGTCAACAATGTGTTTACGAAATGTCATTTTGGATTCCATTTCGATGCCTAAATCTCGTACACTTGTCACACGAGGTACATCTACGCCGTTCATTTCGTATTTATAGTTATATGGGATACGAGCACGACTGTATGTCATCGTACAGCATTTGTTTATGTTAAAGTATAGCTTATTTAACTCACTCCACTCTACTATTTTGTTTATATCATTCTGAAGGCGTTCACAATCTAATCTATTAGACACTGGTAGAAACAACTTCAGATCATCAGCAAATAGTAAACATGAAGCGTTCTCCACCACTGTGGGGAGGTCGTGAATCATCATTATAAATGCCAACGGTCCGAGGTTACTGCCCTGGCTCACACCTGAAAATGTATAGTATGGTGTGGATTGATAACCCGCGTACTCGACATACTGCCGGCGTTCGCTAAGATAATTTGCAAAAAATTTCAACAGGTTAGGTGTGAAACCCATGGATGAAAATTTATTAAGAAGCATGTCGTTGTCAACGGTGTCGAAAGCTTTTCGAAAGTCTAGGTATGCAGTATCTACTTGTCAATGAATTGGCCAGCACGCAGCCCGGATCTTAATCCCATTGAGCATGTTTGGGACAATTTAAAAAGAGCTGTATATGCGAGAAATCCTGTGCCCACGACAGTGGCAGCACTAAGAACAGCACTTTCAGAAGAATGGGACAATATTCCGCAAGATCTTTTAATAACCCTAATAAAATCTATGCGGAACCGATTAGGATCCGTGATAAGTGCACGTGGAGGTAATACACCTTATTAAAACATAAATAAACCCGTGCATAGAGTTGGTGTCTATTGTTAAAACCATTTTTTTTATTAAACCAATTTTCCTTAAATTTCTGTTTTTACTTCAAAAATGTCCTTTCCAGTACACAAAATTAAACTTAAGGATATGACCCTACGCTGTTTTAAAGTTGACGAACCAATCTAGAGGTTTCAATTTTAATCTGTATAGAAAGTTTGCATATTTGGTTAAAATATTTATTTCAAAGTCGTCTATTACTTTGATGCAGCTTATGAGTCTGTCAGTGTATATTAACACTTTCTTTTTTGATTCATTTGGTTTACAACATCCCTGATCAGTAACTTAATAGCATCTTGTGAGCCAATTCCTGTTATACAGAGTGTATACGACGGTATGACATTAAATGCAATTACGTATAGTATGTGACATTATAAAGCGAGACAAAAAAAAATCTACTAAATATCTTCAATAGTTTAGACACAGGACAAATTTTTTAATTTCTTTAATTCTAAATTAACACTATGTAAGTACGTCAAACGGTCACTGACTTAAGTCATAGTCCACGTCGAAGGATAAACGTTGCCGTTCATTACAGTTCAGTGAACTTGTCATAATAAAATGGTGTATTACTTCGTTACTATTAAAATATTATTTATTTTGTTAGAAAATTTCAAATTTTTGTTTTTCGTCAAATTACTTTTGTGATTAATTAGAAATCATTATATGGGCTAGTAACACCTGCCTTTTCATTTAATGTCAAACCGTCGTATACACTCTGTATATCTAAATTGTTGTTGATGTAATACTTTATTTCAATTTAAGTAATTGGTTAAACTAACTTTTATAAATTTCTTAAAGTTTTTTGACAATGTTGTGATAAGAAAATAATCGGTTTCTACACGAGGGCGGTGCAACACTAGTTCTACAGTTCTACACCATTGACACGCGCGCTCTCTTTAGTTTTGGCGGGAACTGCCGGTTAGGAGAGGAGATCGTTTTTGGGCGCGAAGTGTGACGCTTATTATAAAATAGTTTATAGCATTATCTTGTGTGTTTTGTATCTAACAATTTCAGAAGTGGCATATAAGTAAATCACAAAATTATTAAAAAGAAATTAAATTTATTAAAAAAAAAAAACCGTCTTCAAAACGAACTAAAAAGTAAAATAATTACTTAGTTAAAATACACAACAACAGAAACAATTATGAAAATAACGCTCAATTCGCATTTATAAAATATTGGTCAACACGAGAATACTTATTCAATTGGCAAGGAATCATAATAGAGATGACAATCACTAGGAAGTATTTCTTTTAATTGTTGTAGATGATTAAATTTTGTTGCTTTAATTGGGATTTTACTGGAACGTAATTGATTATAGATAACTTCGTTATTAATTATTTTTGGTCTTTGTGGTAATGGCATCCAGTCTTGATCAAAATTTAGTTTAACTTCAATTGTCATTTTTTCAAATTTAATGACTAATATCAACCATTTGTGGATCCCCAGCCTTACGACCTGGTCTAATACATTTGTATACCAAATTTTCTACAGCAGCGTAATGTTTTACAAATTTGTGATCAATTTGTATACATTCGTAAGGATTTGACCGCCTAGCACTTTTTGACAATGTTACATAGTCACTAGGTAAATGAATTTCTTTGTTTTTGATTTGGCGCTCAATTGCACTATGTACTGTATCGCACTCCATTTGAGTGTGGCCCGGTTCTAAAAATTTTTGAATTATAGTTATATTATGTTTATTGCTTAAGTGCAGGAGTGCGTTTGATAGTATAGCATTGCGGTTTTGGTAAGTGCAGCCATCAGAAAAAATTATAATAGGCAACTTTTGGTTGACACAGTGTTTTTCCAAATAGTCTATTATGAACGATACAAAAGTATTAGAGGTCAGATCAGCTGCTGTCTCGTCAAACCAATAACATGTACAGTGTTTATTTATCACATTGTACATAGTAAAGTTGTGTACAGTAAGTTTAGTTTTGAAATATACCGAGCTAGCAGTTAGGAATGGGCAAATTTTAACAGCTTCAAGGTCCATTGTCAATAATATTAATCCACCTGCCGCAGCTATCTTTTTGTCTTCTTCTTTTTCTTTTCGTGCTCTATCCTTTTTAATCAGATGTATTTGGTAATCCGCTTCGTTCAAATTACCCACCTTATAGCTAGAACAAACATCGCACATATCTTTTTTAAGAGTATAGAGCGCAAAATATTTTTCAAAAGTATATCTTGAGACTTGTGCCAGTTGATTTTCAGTACAGTAATTTTTGAACGTCTTATATAAATCAGCAAGAGAACGGTAAATTGGTTCCAAGAATAATTTTGTTGTATCTTTTCGCGCATAATGAGATGGTAACTTACCAAAGACTATTAGACGTATTAAAGACCAATACCATCGTTTTATCATTTTCTGAATTTGTTAGTGAACGACGCCGTAATGATT
Organism: Parascotia fuliginaria; assembly: GCA_963082885.1. Taxonomy (NCBI): domain Eukaryota; kingdom Metazoa; phylum Arthropoda; class Insecta; order Lepidoptera; family Erebidae; genus Parascotia; species Parascotia fuliginaria. The sequence continues at coordinate 10,306,018 of OY720184.1, forward strand.
TATTTATTTCTTGATTCGGAGTCATTCGAAACTCACTAGCTTTAGTCCACGTGTACACCGTAAATGTTCCCAAGGAAAGCGAGTTTAAAAACATTGATTTACATACTTGCACTCTCTCAGATCCGTCAGATTTTATAGGTAAATAATAAATAGCAGACTCCGTGCGCCTAGAATCTCTATTCTTTTTTGTCTTTCTTGCCGTATCAGTGCGTTGTACCAGAGACTTTACGTAAATTTTGCGCTGATCCCAATTTAATTGTTTCCCAATGAATTGCTTGTCTACATTCTTCACTTATATTGCTACATCCTGTTAATTTACTTTTTTTACAAAATTCAGACTTGCATCTCTCTCCCAACTTCCTAGCATTCCTTAATGTATCATGACTAAACTTTCCGTTTGCAGGTCTGGAGTATCCCAAGAAATCTTCACCTTTCATTCTACGTATTTTTGCCAGATTTCTTTTCCATAGAGTTGGTTCTGCTACGTGCTGCCGCTTTCGGCCTTGGCTCATATCACCAAATTCTATTTCAGATTCTGATAAATTATCATGAGCATAATTTGGAAGGTGGTTTTCACTATTCGCATCTGTATCATCAGCTGTAAAATTTAACAAAAGCGAAGGACTATCACGATTACTAACGCCAATATAATCCTTATCTGTCAACGTAGGAGCAGAATGAACCTTTCTAATGCTATTAATAGTATTACTATCTTCTGTGAGATGCGAAAGCGACCAGGATCTGACGAGGCTGAACTGGCAAATAGATGGCGAAATACCATTAATCAAGTTTATGTCATCTGAAGAAATTACAGAAGATGCGATATCAGTAGCCTGAGGGTGATTTGACTCTAGTATACGCGACACTTCGACATCGAGATCATGGTGGCTAAACTTGAAAGTATTAGATGTATAAGCTGTACACTCTAAATCATTTAGCTGTATTAGAATTGACGGGTCATCTTTGTGGTTAAGGTAACTGGGGCCAGGCTCATTAGGGGTAGTCTTATTAGGTATCTGACTATCCATACTCTGCGACCCGCAGTCTGAACGACAAGAATGATCGTGCTCAGATGGGAGCTAGAACAATAAACAGAAAGTAACGTTACGCCTTTAAATTTTGAAAACATTTAGTATTGAATTATTGAAACATGTGTAGGGGAACTTAATAGCTGATAATTGTTTCCAAAAATTTCTATATATTCATTTTCTGTGGAGTGTCTCAAATTGGTAACATTGTTGATATTGAGCTTTTCCAAAATCTTTCTTCCCCGCAAGCCATCATACAGACGATTACTTCGTGACATTTTCCTAAAAATGTTTAATTATATTATTTGTAAGTGATAACTCTATATTTATATATTATTCGCTACACACTTTGAAACAATAACATCTAACTAATATTATCCGCTAAATACTTTGAAACAATAACATGTAACTGAAGTAAATTGCTATTTCAATAATTGTTATTGTATTTTACATACCTGATATAGTCTGTTTAAGCCGTATTTTTCAATTTTACACTTAACTTTTTTGTTTATCCGCCAAAAATCACTAAACAAGAATACTTCAGTTAAACATAAACAGTTGAAATGAAAGATTGCTGGCGACTGGCGAGAGTCGTCGCTGTCATCTCGTGTTTTGTATACCCCTCTCTTTCTTTCCTTAGTTCATGGACCCGGACAGTTCGCAACCTGTCAGTACGTTCGGTAGAACCATAACAAGTGGACGCGATTGTGCGTAGATAGTATTAAATTTATTGCCAACATAAATGACGTAACAACACTTATTATTTATTGCAACAACTGTATATCTTCCAAATTAATACGAATCGAACCAATTATCTTTGTCAGCGTGTGTATTACTCTATTTTTTAATGAAATATTCAATAAAATAAAAATGGCCAAAATGTCAGTTATTATTTATTGACTCTTCGTCGTCGATATTTACTCTTCCACACGAGTGGACTTTTCTAAATTATGTGATAATACTAGTTGTAAAGTACAATAAAATTTGGTTCGGATTAACATATAATACCTATCTGGTTGTTGCGAAAAGACGCTTTATTCTATGTTTTTGGTGTTGGTAATCCGAGGTGGACGCTTGATAATATAATAAGAACGCTTAATTAACGAACTTTGATGCTTAATTAACTAACTTGCAAGTATTGATCGATTATTTTCATTCCGGTGAAAGGACATTATGCTTCTGTGCAACAAGTTTAGACACGTTTTTGTTGGGAGTTTTCCGATTCAAAATCGGGCTTACTGGTGTGGTCTGACTACAAGTACCCTGTTGGGTGCCTGAATATGCTTTAGCTGTCTGTTCAATAAGGTCCTGACTACTTGGTGAGATTGTTCCTTAATTTTTGTACTTATTGGACTGATATCTATTTTCTCACTCTATTACATCCTAAAAGACAGTCTTTAAAATCTGTTATTAATACAAGTGGACAATTTTGGACTTGATAAAGTGTTGAACTTATTTTGTAAAATCAATGTATATTTATTTGACAATTGAACTTTCAGTGAATTAATTGCCTTTAAAATTTGATAACAATACAAGTGAACAGTTTTGCACTTGATAAAGTGTTTATGTAAAATTAATGCATAATAATATATAATTTGACAATTGAACTTCTAGTGAATTACTTCAATTTAACTATTTGGGAGAGATATTTATGTACATTATTCAGAAATAATAATTATTAGTGTAATAGATAGCAGTGATATTCATAAGTGTTTAAATTTATTGTTTGTAACTTTGTTTAATTATAAACATGGGTCGGCACAAGAAGAGACAAAGGTCTAGTAGTTCTTCTTCCTCGGGTTCTCATAACTCTGTCAGACAGTCTAAAAGTAAAAAAATACAGAAAAGAACTTAAAAGCAAGGACAATCGAATTGAAGCATTGGAAGGGTTGATACAGGAACTAAGAAAGGAAACTAACTGTAATAGTGATACCAACCCTAGGGTACAATCAGTTCGCTATGTGGGAAGAAATGACTTCATACCTGAGTTCAATCCACAAACATCATCTGTCTCTACCGAACATTGGATTTGTAATTTGGAGGGTGTGGCTAACATGCATGGTTGGGATGAACGCACATTGATTTACAACTGCACGTCTAAGTTGGGAGGATACGCTAAAAGCTGGTATGAACGCCAAGCTTGCTATGATATCAGCTGGGAAGAGTGGAAAACAAAATTAATTACAGCATTTCCATTTACTAAAAATAAATTATCTCAAGTCAGGGAACTTGTTAATCGCATGAAATCAAAGGATGAAGACCCAATTAAGTTTTATTATGACAAACTTGGTATAGAAATGTCATGCAAAATAAGTGATGAAGTGATAGCTCAGGCAATTGTAGGAACACTTGGAGATAAATTATTGGAAGTTGGGGCCTTATCAGCTGGTTGTCAGGATACTTCTTCTTTGCTTAAATATTTGGCAAGCATGAAAACTTCCTCTGACTGTGCTCAACTTAAACCTTCAGGCATGTTTAATGTTCAGAATAATAATCCAAACAAAATAGTCAAATGTTTTACTTGTGGCAAGGTTGGTCATAAGGCTAGATTATGTGGAAACATAAAGCCAAAGAGGATTAATGACAGAAAATGCAATTTTTGTGGCCGAACTGGTCATGTTGAAGAAACCTGTTTTAAGAAAATAAACCAAAGCAAGCTTTGTTCATTTTGTAATATCAAGGGCCATACTTTAGGTGAGTGCAGGAAAAAGAAAGCTAGTCAAGATAAACATTAAGAAAATTGAAACTGAGAGCTGTGATGCTGCCGATATGAAGTATTTTAAAACTGTTCTTGCGAATGACTCTTCAGCTAAAGCTTTTGTAGATTTTGGAAGTTCATGCATTACAATGAGACCAAGCTTTTATGATAAACTTCAACTGAGGTTGACAGCCAGTGATAATGTCATTAAAGGCTGATGATTTGATTCTACTACTAGCAGTTACTACTGCTTCTTTGGCTGTAGATAGAGTAGAGATAGAATCAGAATTTTACATAGTACCGGATGAAATACAGGACTTTGACATTTTAGTGGGCCAACCATAAACTGAGTCACCTCACATACTAGTTGTTAAAACATCAACGGCTTAATGTATATGACAAGAAAATGTCCTTAGATATTACAGAGGTGTGTGAAAATTTAGAAAAAGTTAGTTCATATCCAAATGAGGATACAACATTAAAACCTGGACTGATTAAGGTTGTTGTCAGAACTGAGCCTGTTACAAGTGGTTTTATAAAAGTGATGCACGAGAGCCTAGATGTGAAAGGGGTGTGTTGAGTAAAGAAGTGGAGAGTCGGGAAGGTACAACAGTCATGAATAAAACTAACGAACCTGTGCAGCTAAATAGTGCTGGTGTGTTGCCAGAGCTGAACTGCTGGAAATTGAAACTCGCTTACCCAAAATAGGTGAAAAGTTAAACCAAGAGTCAAAGAAACTCACTTACATCTCTTCGCGACGAGTCTGATAGTTGTTTCTCTGGAAAAGGCATGGAGTTGGGCAATTGTGATATGACGAAGTAGAATGTAGAATGGTGTTGGGGAGCACAGCAAATCAATGCTAAGGAGACTTTGATAAGGTTTTTGACATCTGACCCCATTCTTGCCATTTATGATCCATCTTGCGAAACACAGATCCACACCGATGTTTCTAAAGTGAGACTAGGTGCAGTACTTTTTTTTTTCATTTATTTTGGCAATTAACAGTTATATACAGATATAATGCTTATAAGATAATATGTGGTTCTTTACAAAAAACCTACAGTGCCGATAAGAAAATTAAAGGAACAGTAACAATATTAACTCTTAATTTGGAAAGACGCGTATAACAAGATTAAGTAGATAAAGGTTACAATACATAGCAAGGATACGTAGCATAAAGGATACACAGCAAGAAATAGAATAAATAAGATATATAATATATATTATCTTAAATAACATTAAATTTTTGTTTTAATTTAGATTTTAGATTTTTGAGTGAGCTATCAAAAAGATCTATGTCTGTGAAGTCCTTGTTATAATTGTTAGTGGAACGGTATATGAATGAGTTACGAGTGTAAGTTTTACAAAGTCTTGGGGGTACAAAAAGTGGCTTGATTCGTGAGGGGCGCATAGGTAGTCGAGCTTGAGCTTTAAAAGATATTTTTGTTAATAATGTTGGTGAATCTGTAAGGGAGTTTAAAATTTTGAATAATTGAGTGATATTAAACATTATACGTCTATTTTGAAGAGTTACTAAATTATGCCTACGCAGTGCATCTTCATATAATTCATCACGAATGTTTATACGGTAATTAAGTGATTTAAGAAACTTTTTCTGAACATTTTCAATACGATTAATATGTATCTGAAAGCATGGGCTCCAAACAGTGTTACAAAAGTCTAAAAGAGAACGAACGAACGAGAGATAAAGAATTTTTAGTGTTTCAACGTCTCTAAATGGTTTACTGATACGAGGAATGAACCCTAGGTTCCGAAATGCGCTGCTAACAATATGGTCGATGTGGTTGTTAAATGTTAATTTGGAATCCATAATCAAACTGAGGTCTCTAACTTTTGCAGAGTCATGAAAATGCTGGATGGAGAGCTGTTGCTTATGCAAGTAGACAGACAACAGAAGCAGAAACTAAATATCATAGCTTTGAACTAGAGGCGCTGGCAGTCGTTTCTAGTATTCAAAAGTTTAAAGTTTATGTCTCAGGGCTGAAATTTCGTATTGTGACAGATTGCTCTGCGTTGCGGTTAGCTTGGTCAAAGAGAGATTTGTCGCCCCGAATTGCCCGGTGGTAGCTAGATCTGCAGAAGTATCATTTTGAAGTAGAACATAAACCAGGAATTACGATGACACACGCCGGTGCTCTTAGCCGGAATCCAGTTACAGTATATCATATCGAAGAGAAAGCGTTCATTGATGCTCTTCAAGATGGCGATGAAGAGATACAGACGATTCTCATAAAACCTTGATCTAGAGTTTAAAGCTAATAATAAAATTGGTCTTGCTAAGGATTTCAAAATTATAAATGGTTTGCTGTGTCGCGTTGTGGATTGTGGAAGTAAACCTGTTCTACCCAAGAGTGCAAGGTGGCATATATTAAATACTTACCATGATAATAGCATAGGATGTCAGTTTGCCAAGAAGCCTACGGGGAAGCAGCCAGGATTACTGCATCTAATTCTTAGAGATCCTGCTCCATTCCACACTCTTCACGTGGATCACTTGGGGCCTTTTGTAAGAGTGGTAATAAAACATACACCTTGTTATCATTGACGGACTTACTAAATTTGTATGGCTAGAGGCTGTTGCGAGTGCGAATGCTATAGGTGCGATTGCAGAACTTAACAAATTCAGCCAAGTCTTTGAATATCCAATGAGGATTGTGAGTGATAGAGGCACAGCGTTTACGAGCCGTGAATTTAAAGACTACTGTGTGGGCTTAGAATAAAACACGTATTAAACGCCGCACAATCTTGAGTTCTTTGACTGCGCAGTTTGGTGAAGAGAAGATGGGATGGGATACTTATTTACCTAAAGTGCAGTTGGGTATTAACTCCACGGTGAGCTAGGGCACAGAAAAATCCCCCCTTGAGTTACTCTGTGGTCTGAGACCTCGATTAGCTGGTGATTTACAAGGTGCACAGCACGCAACGGATTTGGAACAATTAAGGAAAGATGCAGCTGAAAAGATAGAGCAAAATGCGGCTTCTATGAAGGCACGGTTTGATAAAGGCCGACGAGTGACTGAGCCTATAACTTTGGGTTATGGTGGAACGTAAAATTTTGCAGCCTGAACTTACGAGTGGGAAGTTGACAGGTCCGAGATATGCGGAGCCTTACAAAATTACCGGTGTTCTGTCAAACGACCGGTATGAAGTTACCTCAGCCGTCAGGGGCAAGAGAGTGTAAAAAAGCGTAGTTACACCTGATAAGATAAAGCTTTGGAGAGCTAGACATGGTAGTTCATCAGAGGACGATTTCGAGCAAGATGTTATAACCCCTCTGTAATGACAATGAAATGTCTTGAAAGCTGGGTAGCTGGTAAGCTGGAAGTATGGGCTGGAGTTTTTGCCAGGTATATATATTTTCAAATTATTATTACGATATATTAAGATTATTTTTACATTATATCTAAGAGGCTGGCCTGGATGCTTCAGATATTACAATTCAGCTCACGAGCTATATTTTCCATCGAGACTAAGATTTGCCTACGCGGCTATGTTTCGCCTAAGGGGCTATGTTTCGCCTACGGGGCTATGTTCCGCCTACGGGACCATGTTTCGCCTACGTGGCTATGTGCCGCCTATGAGGCTGTGTTTTTCCTACGGGGCTATGTGCCGTATACGAGGCTGTGTTTTGCCTACGGGGCTATGTGCCGCCTACGAGGCTGTGTTACACAGGGCTTAGTTTTGCCTATGGGGCTTTGTTTTGCCTATGGGGCCTATGTACATATGCCTATGTACCGCCTACGAGGCTGTGTTATACAGGGCTTTGTTTTGCCTATGGGGCTTTGTTTTGCCTATGGGGCTATGATTTGCCTACGGGGCTATAATTTGCCTACGGGGCTATGATTTGCCTACGGGGCTATGATTTGCCTACGGGGCTATGATTTGCCTACGGGGCTATGATTTGCCTACGGGACTATGATTTGCCTACGGGGCTATGATTTGCCTACGGGGCTATATTTTGCCTACGGGGCTATATTTTACCTAAGGGACCATGTTTATGCCTACGGGGCTTATTGCTGCTGGTTGCTGCATCGAGTCTTTGTGGCAGCTCTGACGGCGGCAAACCGACGAAGAAACGACATTATCCTTCGAGGGCGAAGGAGTGAACAGGATGGCCGAACTGATAAGAAAATAATCGGTTTCTACACGAGGGCGATGCAACACTAGTTCTAAACCATTGACACGCGCGCTCTATCTAGTTTTGGCGGGAACTGCCAGTTAGGAGATCGTTTTTGGGCGCGAAGTGTGACGCTTATTATAAAATAGTTTATAGCATTATCTTGTGTTTTGTATCTAAAACTTGGTAACAAAGATAAGGGCCTGTACATGGATGGCCGTTTTTATATATCGGTATTATCTTGGCTATTTTGAATTGATCAAGAAAAATACCCTTTTCTAGACAGTCTTAACATATTGATTAGAGGCTCAACTAGTATATCAATATTTTTCCTAATTGCTGATATGGGTAGTGCATCAAGAAGTCCTTAAATAATTATAAACTGGCTAAACATTAACAATTTGAAAATAAATTTAGAAAAGACAAACTATATCTCATTTGAACAAAAACTAATCACAAAAAACTAGCTATTCAATATGAGTACACAAAAATTCTTGAGATCAGTCTCAGTTCAAGGTTTCTTTACCAAATGGCCCGAAGTGTTTGCGACACCAAACCAAGAGGCTCAGACCGTGGCCAAAAAGTTAAACCAGGAAGTAGTGTGTCGATTTGGTGTGCCCTTGGAACTGCATAGTAACCAGGGAAGAAATTTTGAGTAGCGCATCTGGGATGTTCGCGGATGCACATGTAGATTGTTTTTACCAGGAGTTGAGGACCATTCTGCAATTAGTGCAAATCACATGAGGAACCCAATTTTTATCTTGATTTGACGCCGGAAACCTAAAATAATGTAAATAAGCTTCTTGCAATGGTTTTGTTATAGGGAAACCACGATTTAACTGAACAATTTCCCACAAACATAACAAAATCTATTTGAATGTAGTTTACACACTCTAGATGTCATTTTTATATAAAAATAAGACTTTTGAATGACACAGTTGTTTAAAAAATATAACGATAAACGTATTTAAACAATTGCGGGTAGATAAAATACAAAGATCTCTATATCTCAGAATTGTGACGTGCTACGAAAAATTAAAAAATATTTTTTTAATTATCGTCCATAGCCTACATAAATAATATATATTTCATTTCATGAACAAAAAAAAATACCTATCCTTATATAACCATTAACATTAAAACATAACTTAATATATAAAAAAAACTCTAAATTGTTATTATTCTTAATAATAAGTACTTATTCGATCTAATAATTTATGTGAATTAAATGCCTGCATACTTAATGTACTGATTAAAAATTATATTTTGAATCTAATTTGTACGCTTCAATGCTAAACATAGTTGGACATTATTGTATTGTTACGTCGTTGTATAACCTCTGTTTACAAATAAACATATTCATTTTCATCGTAACCACACGAAGATTTATTTTCCATGTGAGTAACAAGTTTATAAATGTGACTGGATCCCATTTGATCTGGTTCTCAACTTTATTAGTATTTTGTTCTAAAATGGTAATTGCCATTGGCGAATAATATAATACTTAATTGAATTTACGCCCAATTTTATCTGCAAAAATAATAACTGTTTCTAACGGATCAAATTTTACCACATTTTAGAATAATCTTGTCTTTTACGATTTACTTCTTGTTTCTATGTCGATTGATAAATAATCTTTACATGCCTGCTACAAAGAAATTTAAAGGATGGTTTTCTGTTGCTGATCCCAGTTTTAAAAAAATAAATCGATACATGAGTGTTTTGAGGATTATGATAGTGTGAAATAAAAAAGTCATTATATAAGTTTTTTAATCATTTTTTACAATAGATCTTTGTAAATTTATTAAATCACAAGCCACAATAACCCATCGTATGTATGTTAAATTATTTTTTATTTATGACAGTAAGGTTTCAGAAATTCACTCTTCTTATAACTCTCTCTACATCTACTCTTACATATACAGACTAGCAATGACTTTGCTCTTGATAGTTTCCTCTTTTATCATTTTTGTATCTTTAGTAACACTCGAAGACCGTAGAAATTTCACATTTTTCTTATATAATGAAACATCATTATGCTGAGCGTTTACGCCTCATGAGTGGCAACGTTGCAATTTAGTGTGATATTTTGTGGTTTTCAATTTTTATCATTTAATAAACAAATGTGACAATTATGTGTTTAAATATGTTCTGCTAACATGCAGCTGTGAAAGCTGTATAAAACGTAAGTAAAAGAGAAAATCAAAACCAAAGAAAACAGACCTTCCTATCTGAATTTAATATTGGGGTTTCGTAGGTTTCCATGTCCGTAAAGTATTCCAGAATTTGATGACCATTTTTCTTGTTAGTAGATTTTGCGTTTACATTTCGACTGTTAAAGATATCGAATTAATAATTTATTCTTATTAAGAATTCAACAGTAGCGTGAGATCCTAAGAATTTTTTCAATTAAATGTTGGTCACAAAACAGCCACTGATTTGCGAATTGCCAGGTAGTCTCTCACTTTCTTAGAAAGAAAGATCTACTTTTAATCTTTTGATAAAACCATTTAAAAGTGATTACAGGAATAACAACTTAATACACCCGCGGTCGAGCAGGGCTGCCTGTCCCGCGACATTATAACTAAATGCTTACGTTACCGAAATGCTGTGTGAGCCCCCCATCGAATTACATATTCTTTTGTTGTCATTAATGTTTGAAACGTAATAATGTATGTTCTTATCTATAGTGTTACAACTGGCTGTGTATTGAGTTGAGTGTGTTAAGTGAAATGATTAATATTCTCTGTGTGTTTGATTGAGACAGTATTAATAACAAAGAGGTATATTTAAGCGACAATTACCGGCCGCGACGAGTATATAGAGCGCAGCGTTTTATCTAGTAGGGAGAGCGGGGCTAAAGGTGCCGATTTTGACAGGTCCGGTAGAAGCCTGTTCTTCGGCCAAAGCATTTTTTTTTCTTTTACGTCCTTTATTATGTCCAATTAATCGGGGAGGTGCTTTAGGCAGTGGTCTTATTAGCTCTGGTAAGAAATATGCTATATTTTTATCTCCTGTGTTGTTATCAACTGATTGAGGAAGCTGGAAGCTGCAGCAAGGGATAGGCTCCTGAGAGCACTGACGTGTCTCTTGTTCTTGATTATCTGATGGTTCACTTTTACAGTCAACGCTGCAGTCGCTTTGCCCAGGAACATGCTGTAGTATTGATGGACTAGTCTCAATATCAACATTGCTGCCCACATAATTTGACTCATCAAGATATTCAGGAGTCTTTTCTCGATTGTTTGGAGGGACAGGCAAGTTGTCTGTACCTTGTGAGGGTCGATTTTCTGGCATCGGGCGATCAGTGACAAAAGACGGTGCATAATCTTCGTCTGTAAATACGTTTGAATCATAGGGCCAAATGTCAGTCTTTTTAAATGCGTTACATATATTGATAGGTGTTGCTGCCAACGGGAAAGCGTATTTTACTATACCTGGAATTTCATAAATGCTCGTAATCTTCCCGGGATTAGTTCTCAGCCAGTTACTTTGAGCTTTAAAGCAGTATGTTTTAAAAGGGCCATTGACACCAACATCCAGCGTGGGTACAGTGTGGTGTAAACGATAATAATATAACAGAATTTCTCTTGGCCTTTTTAATCACATAAATATCAATGTGTGATGAATGATTGTCTAGCTCTTCAGGTCTCGGCTTAGTGTGTTTTATTAAATGATCCATAAACACTAAGAACTCTGTGCTTGTCATCCAACTGGATTTATTACCAGCCCCAATACACTCAGGAGGACCGTCGCGGATAAACATGTCTTTATATTTTAAACGTGTAAATATAAACATCGGTGGAATAGAGTTTCTCAGAGCACTCAACGCTAGCTCAACAGTGACTCTAGTCTCACGCTCTGTTGAAACAATTGCTCTTACTTCCTTTGTTCCTTTTTCAGCCAAAATTTTCTTCGGTTTCAGCACAGTTTGGACACCAGTCTCGTCCAAGTTCCAGATACGTGAAGGAGTAAGATTAGGCTTTGTAATCAAGTCGCCAAGTTTTTCAAAAAAATTATTCATGTTATGTCGGTTGAATGCGCTCGCGCGTCCTGCACTGGTAGCTTCGGGTGTTCTTATAGAAACTGTAGAGTTCCTCTTCACAAAGTTTGTCAACCCATCCTTGCCAGCCTCACCATTTGTATGCCAAGATTATGGGATGTTTTGTACATTAAACTTCACGGCACACTGGTATGCAAGTTGTCGTACTTCTTCCGGTACAAGACCGAAGTAAATAGAAGCGCTTTTTAAGATGTACTTCGACAGTAGTGCCTCTTGTTCCTCATTAAACACTAGTCTTGGTTGGTATCCAACCGCAGGAGTTAGTCCACTTTTTTTTTGATATAGCGTTGTAGTGATGTGTGACAAATTTCTAATTCACGTGCAACAGTTTTTAATTTAAGTCCATCCTTGATGGCTGCATCAGCCCTTTGTAAACGATCTTGAGATGTAGTTCCCATTTGAGTTTTTCGCTTGTATGTCCTCGTTCTGTCAAAGACAATAAATGCAGTATAAAGTATCATGTCAAAAAGTATTTTCATTCTTTCAGAAGTGCTCGCGTAAACATAAACAATATTGAAACAGTAAAAATTGCTTAGGGGTTGGTTGTGCCGCGGCACAAGCAGCCTTACATAAACGGCACATTTTAGTCCGCCTATGAGAGTTTGATATTTTGTCTCACATATAAAAATCACTCTGCTCAAAGTATTAAACACTGCATAACAATCTAGGATAAATAACAATCATTTTACTAACACTCTCATATTAAAAGCGCAAAAATGCTAGCTTGCGACCAAAAAGTATCGAAACGAAAATATTTACGTTATTTTAATATGCACTGCCACTCGGTCCGCGTCGCTGACGCAACTAAAATGGCAGCCGCGTATGCCCGACTGTTAGGCCTGAATTCCTCTGTCGCTGACGTCGGTCGCGTACCGTCAGTCGCGTAGTGCGCTGGCCATCAGCGCCAATGAAAACATCCGTAGTGCGATACCGACCGCTCCACGGTACAGGCGTCTCCAAGTGGATTTGGGATAATTATAAACCCGTTTATAGTTGCTGCAGCATACTTACGCAAGCGGAGACGGCGTCAATGTAGAAAAAGATATCACACATTCACCTAACTGTTGCTGATAGGGTGACGAATGATGAATTTTCTACAATATTTGAAAAGCTACGTCAGGACGAGGAAAAGTTCTTTAATTATTTTAGAATGAAAGTAAAATCTTTTGATGAACTGTTATCAAAGTTAGAAAATCACCTGAAACACTGCTCCATATATCGAGAAATTATACCTCCAGTGGAACGACTTGCTTTGTTACATTGAGGTGAGTTACATAATATCAATCTATTATTGGAACATAATAATAAGAAAGAAACCAATACATTTTCATATAAGCTTTTTATTGTTTTTTGTAAAAAAGAATAAGTAGTTATTTATTTTGTTGAAGGACACATTTTACTTGTCTTCTTTGGCTTTCCTAGTAATGTCATGAATGGTTTGGTACACAGAACACTATAAGGAGGTTAGAAGTGCTATCGAACAACATTTGTACCGTAACCACTGTCGCCAGTTGCACACACATAAATGATACGTCGTATTTACAATACATACATGACTTAACGGTAATTGGTCAGGTTTGGATGATACTTATCGGACATTGGTCAAGTTTGTACGATAATTCCAACATTTAAAAATAAGCTTATCGTCATAGTCTTAGAGTTGTTTTTTAAACGCGCAATCTTTGACATCTTAGTAATTATTGCCAGTTATTACTCATTGTGCAAACATCATCGGTTCGTAAACTGCTAAGATCAGTAAAATAAAAGACATTGTTTATAAAACTTTAATTTAATAACTTAAAGTTGTGTGCAAAATATATAATTTTAGTTTTTTGTAAATACGTACCTTCTTGTTATACATAAAAACAGCCAGATCAATGCAAATCGTCATGTTCTTGCACATAAATATTTGCACCTAGACGGAATCGAGACCACGACCTCTATGGGGTCGGAAACAGTGTTACGCTCAGTAAGATTTAAATGTGGCAAATACTAATGGATAATTTAAAAATAATGGAATATATCACTACATAGTATAAAACAAAGTCGCTTCCCTCTGTCTGTCTGTCTGTCTGTCCATATGTATGCTTTGATCTTTAAAACTACGCAACGGATTTTGATGCGAATTTTTTTTAAACAGATAGAGTGATTCAAAAGGAAGGTTTATATGTATATAACATGCATAATAATTAAGTATAGTAAGTATAGTAGAGAATCACTGATAATTTTAGAGGTTTTTAATGTGATGTGGTAAATAAACACATTTTTTTTGTTTACATTGCAAACGCTGGCTGAACCCTATAAGATAGATCAAAATAATGTACTACGGTATTGTACGCCTTAAAAAATTCTACATAAAGTCCGCGATGGTATATATATCCACTTCTTAGGAATAACTCACAATAACCATTTTTATCCTTTACTTTTTACGAGAAATAATGCCTTATTTACAAAACGATTTTAAGCAATACAGCATTCATTTTTATTTAATTAAGTACCTTAAATACACTGTGCATTTAATGTAGATCAAAATGGCTCTTTACAGCATGTAATTTATATGTAATTTAAATGAATATTTTCGAAGATATACAGATTATAAATGCAGGAACACAGGGTTTGCGGCGGTACCAGCATTCTGTAGTAAATATAACGGGTGGCGCAAAAGTAAAGACCCTATTTGGTTCAGCTATAACATTTTTTCTAAATTAGAAAACTAGATTTAGATTTTTTTAAATGTATATTTGTGCCATTAAATTTCGTACCATTAGGATTTAAAGATGATGTCTTTTAAATGGTGACCTCCAGAGTTGATACACATTTGAGCCCTATTTATGAGATTTTCCTTCAAAATTGGTTATGAGTGACGAAGCGCATTTCCATCTCTCAGGGCATGTCAATAAGCAGAATACTCGGTTCTGGGGCACTGATAATCCGCGCATTATTCAAGAAACACCTCTACACCCACTAAAAGTTACTGTATGGTGTGGCATCTGTGTTGACAGAGTGATCGGACCCTATTTTTTCGAAGACGCTGGAGGCAATGCGATTACTGTCACTGGAGAACGCTACAGAACCATGTTACGTGAGTTTTTGATACCCAGTTTGGACGAATTGGGGCTGGAGCACATCTGGTTTCAACAAGACGGCGCTACGGCACACACAGCGCGCGACACTATGGACTTAGTGAGGGACGCTTTTCCAGGCCGAGTTATCTCTCGTTTTGGCGATTTGCCTTGGCCTGCAAGATCACCCGATCTGACCAGTCCAGACTTCTTTCTTTGGGGTTTTTTTAAATCTCGGGTGTATGTGAACAAGCCACAGACTCTCGCAGCTCTAAAAGAAAACATTCGTCAAGAAATAACGAACATATCGCAGGAAGTGTTACGGCAAGTTATGCAAAATGTCATAAATAGGGCTCAAATGTGTATCAACTCTGGAGGTCACCATTTAAAAGACATCATCTTTAAATCCTAATGGTACGAAATTTAATGGCACAAATATACATTTAAAAAAATCTAAATCTAGTTTTCTAATTTAGAAAAAATGTTATAGCTGAACCAAATAGGGTCTTTACTTTTGCGCCACCCGTTACTACTTTCGTAATGTTTAATAAAACGTTCACAGTATACTAAGTGAATATAGTATCAGCCTTGCACCCGTGCGAAGCCAGAGCGGGTCGTTAGTACAGATATAAATTGCATAATTATGTACTTACCTAAATATTATATAACTGGTAATCTAGCTAGTAGCTAGATATCATGCCAATATCACGCATGACCAACTTTACATGAGGTAAGAATATGATATGTTGAATAAAAGTAGCCTGAAGAAAGCTGTATATTATAAACAACAAATCATAGGTAACGAAATATATAAATAATATGTCATAACGAAGAATGTTACCTATTTTTAATTTTAGCTCTCCTCCATATTCTCTATTGAAAATAAAAAATATGTGTAAAAAAATATTTCGATACATTCAATATTTTTCGAGATATTGAATTTTAAAAACATGTATGCTCGGCGAGATTCCGCCGGCCAGCCCTCGCTGCTGTGACGTCATAGGTCAACATCGCCCGCATGCTATCGTTAACGTTTGTAGTTTAGTACTGATTTAGGAGTTAGTGATAAACTATTTCTAATCCAAACACAAGAAAATCATGTCACAAACATGATCATCATCAATGCACCAGAAAAATTGGTTTTTAATTTTCATTTGCCTATATAAACACAAGTTTTTTGTAACTCTTTATATCTATCTTCTATTTGTACAGTTTTACTCAATGTATTCGCAATCCATTTATTTAAGTATTTAGTCATTCTTCGATACAGACAGAATATTATGATAAATCTATACTCTGATCTTCCATAAAACGAGTAAATATAATATAATGTATAGGTACCTAGTTAGTATATCTATCTACTTTATTTCAAAGATGATACCTATCGTTTTTGTCAATGTTTAGACATACCTACAGTAGTAGAGGACTAGCGGATAAAAAATATGAGTTTCGAGGAAGGAGCGAAGAGGTGCGGCTTGATCATTGGCGTATTAAAAGTAGTTTACGAGAGCCCCGTCGCAGATAAGCACATACATTTTTTGAACATGCTGATGCATTTAGAGTGGGCTTGAGCCCCTTAACTCCTCCCCCCTCGCTTGAATATATCCAAAAATGTGTCTTGTCTCCCTCGGGAACCAGACCAATTTTTGGGATGAAAGTATTCTAAGTCCGTCTGCGACATCGAATTTATCTACTTATAAATTTTTATCAAAATCGGTTCACACGCACACACACACAAACTTTCGCATTTATAATATTAATAGGATGATACAAATAGAAAAAATGTGGATCATAGTATATCTACCATCATAATAGAAAATATTTACAACTTAAGGCAACGATATATAGTTAGGTATTGTATGTAAGTACCTAAATATTGTAGGTACCAGTAGGTAACTTAATAATTGATTTTAAAAGCAGTTAGGTAGGTACGTTATGCGGTAAACAGGTATCTATGTAGATAAATTTTTGTACTTTTTTTCCTCGCATTTGAATATTCTTGGAAAAATACTCAGCAGCCATAATGTCCATCTATTTTTAGTAAAGTATCCGATTGACTTTTTTTAAATCCTTTTTACGTGGCAGGTATTTCATTATTTAATACACACTGACACCATTAATGAAAGTTATGAAAGGAATAGCAGAATAATGCGTGAACAAAACAGCAAAATCAAGCCTCTGTATGCGTAAGTTGCGTACTACCAGCCACAGAGCGCGATAGCGAGTTGCCCTGTGACGTCACGCTGCTGTCGTGCGCCTACTCGCGGCACTCGATATTCACGACAAACTCAAATGCCTGTAAAATCTTAACCACTTGGTATTTTTAAATGAAACAAAAACTAGTGTATTTCTATACACTTATACTATACAGTAATAATATTTCAAGCGATATTCCACACCTAGTAAAATTATCTATTATTAAGACCAAACAATGATGTTTGCACACTTTTTGCACACAAAAATTATGGCTTCGTACTACCAAGATGAGCAAAATATTATATTACTGGCAATAATTTCAATGTCAAAGATGGCATGACTGACAAATTGTCGTAAAATTATACCTGACTGCGTATCGCTGTGAACGCAATACATTACGCAGTCACTCATATAAAATGAGGTTCTATTTACGGCATTGTCAGCAATGTATGATGTTACATTATGTTGCGATTGTATCGTTTTCGTTTGTAAATTACATAATACTATTAAATATTTCCAAATATTTCTAGTATTTAAAGGTTTTCGGACTTATCGATGAAAAAAAATCCCTCCTCGGCTCACATTACACCCCTCACTTCTTTTGCTACAAGTTAGGACAGCGCTAGACGGCATAATTTGTTTTTTTTTCGGAACTTTGCACGAAGGCACACTACAAGAGCGACTATTTGACGTTAAAGTAAGTTTCTATCAACTTATGAGCATTTGCTCATATCAGTGGCGCGCGTGCCCCGCCCACATGGCACTTCTACTTACTTCACTGTTCTGAGGTTTGGTATCCTTGAGAAATAATTTGGGATCCGGAGTTTGATGTATAAAAAGTAGTGGGATGTACACACATTCTTGTGAAATGGTATTTGATATATCAGGAAAAGTTTCATATTCATGTACGTTCATCGGATCTTGACTGCGTAAAATCGATTCAGACTGTTGAGAAATTTGTATTTCATATGGATTGTGCATATTACTAATTTCCATTGCTTTTTTTAACATTTCTATACGGAAAATCAATTTTTGATGCGTTGTAAACTTTTCTGTTATTGGCAGGAGAGACCTGAAAAAATTCATGTCATAATTTTTACAAAGTTTGGCATTATCTTTGAGCATCATTAACATCTCTTTATCGAATTCATCAGTGTCGGTCTGTTTTCTTTTTCGCTGATTTTTATTAGAATGTTTATTACGAAAATTAGAGTCTGTAGAATTTTCTTGAGCAACACTTTTCTGTAATTCTGTATTTACTTCAAGTCCTGTGTGGTCCTTGGTATGTCCTGACTCGACGTACTTGGCACGCCTTGATTAGATATGCTTGGGATATCCTGATTAATTGCGCTCGGTGTAGCCTGATTACTTTCGATGGAGTCCTCAACTTCAGCTTGGTGTTTTTTATCAAGAAATTTCATATCTTCAAAATATATGTACACCTTTTTTTTACTTTCTCCTGACCCTGAGGGAGTATTTTTTAAGACATTTTTGCAACGCATATATGCATCTCTTGCAATTTTCCATCGTTACTGCACAATTTTTTTGAAACAATAAAAAATAAGAAAAAGAGTAAAATTAATACATATTACACTTTACAGATTCCTTGCGACCGGCAATACCTACATAGATCTACATTACCACTATCGGCTTGGAGAATCAACTATTGGCAAAATCGTTACAGAAGTGTGTACAAAAATTTGGGATGTTCTGCACGACGAAACTTTAAGACTGCCTTCGTCACATGAACATTGGCTGAGAATCGCTGAGGGTTTCGACTCATGAGCAAATTTTCCAAATTGTGTTGGAGCGATAGATGGCAAGCACGTCCGTATTATTTGCCCCGCATTCAGTGGGAGTTTATTCAGTAATTATAAAAAATATTATTCAATCGTTCTGTTGGCTAGGTGTGACGCTGATTACTGTTTTAAGTATATTAATGTGGGTGCTTGTGGAACAGATTCTGACTCAATAATATTTAGGGACAGTAACTTGTATGCAAAATTACAAAGCGGCGAAATAATCCCACCAGAACCGAGACAAGTTGATAACAGCCAGACACCGTTTCCTTACATGATTGTAGAGGATGCAGCGTTTGGAATATCACGTCATATTTTAAGTCCATACGCTCGTAGTAATATGACTCACAAGAAAAAAATATTCGACTACCGTCTTAATAGAGCAAGACGCTACATAGAATCCACTTTTGGTATTATGTCTAATAAATTTGAAGTATCTCACAGGCCTATGAGGACTTCATTAATTAACCTTTGCAGCGTCGGCGGGAACACCGTGTGTCCCAGCAAATTTGTACCATTGAGCGTTGGCGGGAATACCGGTAGTCCCACTACGTCAGCGCTGTGTTTGATAACTTTGAATGACGTTAAAATATATTAACCAATAAGAGTATTTGATACCGTCTGAAGCTATATTCATTCCTTTTGAATTCGGAGTTGTAATTGGCTGTCTCGTTAATAGAAAAAGTATACAAAAATTTCATTTCAAATCAAACTGCGGTAAATTTGAAATGGCGCGGTTGTGCAGTGACGACGAATGTAATTCAAGAATGGATTTTGACGGAAACTCGTAAGTAGTAAATGTTATATTATATTATATTAAAATACGTGTAAAGATATCTAGATTATTTTAGATTACATACTTTATCTATAATTATATACATTACATCGTAAATTAACACCGAACTTTTTTTTTTGTTCAAAATGACACTAAGTTTGTTGCCATTTTGAATAGAAAAATGTTCGTTTAGGACGATATTATGAAATAAATTGAGATTATTTAGCTATAAGACAGTAGTATGTTTCACAATCTTTTCTATTTATAATATACCATTGTGTAATTTATTATTATAAAGCTGTGATTAGTCTATCTATAAAAATTGCCGCGAAGTATTGACAAAAAGTACTGACTGCAAAAAAGATTTTCGTTCCTGTTATTCAAGCCCCGTGTTATATCATGTTTTTTATTGTAAATTAAGAAACAGATTATGATGAATTATAGACAATATATCTACAGGGTGATTTTGAATTCATTAGCATCCTTTTAACCTGAGATTCTATACATAGTACCAAGTACTTATGGACTATAAAATTGAAAATTAATGTTATCAAAATTATGATTTAAAAAACGCTTTAAAACATTATATCTACGTGAATAAAGGGGTTAGTAGTCGATTCGCACGAAAATTATTCGCACGATCGTGCGAATCGTCCCCTTTCAATAAAAATATTTTTTTAGTAGGCGATTCGCACGGAAGTATTTAAATTGCGTGCGAATCGACCCCTTCAAGAATTAGTAGTATGCGATTCGCACACACCTATACTTTATCGAAAAGTTTCAAGAAAAAAGTACTATCACGTACAAAATGCTTTCTTTTAATACAGGACACAAATAAAACGATTTTTAAGGAAATCAAGTTTTTATATTTTACTTTGTATCTATCAGAAAGTGATTTTACATCATTCACAGTTTAAATAACTTAAAACCATAATTATAACCAAGATTACAAATAAAATCACAGTTAGTAGGTACGATTTATAATCAAATATTTGGTTTTGCATTTTTACAAGTAAGTACTCTTTTTCCGTACACTTGCATTTACCTTAAATCATCACAAATTACTACTTATTAGAGTTTTTACCGAAATCAACTTTTTATGAACCCCTGAGTCTTGTTAAAAATAATGTTGTTTAAAAAAGGTAAGTCAAAATTAAATAATTAACGTTATAATGGTCTAAAAGCTAATTTTAATAACAACGAAAAATATAACGAAACTATAAATATATAAATCTTTTTAAATATTCGTAATAACAATATAAAAATCGTTTTAATTAGCTAAGGTATGGTTTTAAATGTGGCAATTAAATAAACAAAAACAAAATATTTTTTCTCTATTAAGTATTAACTAGTACAATTTTGGAGTATTATAGTAAATGTAATAAAATAACAGTCACAAAATCACAGTTACTATAACAACAATATTTTGCTCTAATAGGTAAAAAATAACAATCAACTAATCAATAATAATATAAATATTTCTTAACACAAAAATTTTACGATGATAGGAGCATTATCATCACTGAAAGTTAAAACAATCACAAAATCACAGTTAAACAGAGTCATCTGTTGTATTAATAGGTACAAAGTTCTTAAAAATGTAACACTTAACTAATCAACAATATTATAAATATTTCTTAACACAAAAATTTTACGATGATAGGAGCATTGGCATCACTGGAAGTTAAAACAATCACAAAATCACAGTTTGTTAAACAGAGTAATCTGTAGTATTAATAGGTACAAAGTTCTTAAAAATGTAACATTATTATTTATTTATGTAGCATTTTAAAACTGTTTTTTTTTAAAGTTCTTATAAAGAATAATCAGTTTCAGTCTTTTTTTTAGTCATGACCTAATGGCTTAATTTTTCTATACAAAGTTGGAGATCTATGTGACCATGAAGGAATTGACCCTTTACCGCATGGATTTTTTAAATCCTTTGGAAAAAATATATGTCGGTATAGGGCATTTATAGGTCCCCAAAAAAATATAAAAAAAAATATAGAAGACCATGTAAAAAAGATACATAGGTAAAAGTAATTGTTCCAAATATGGAACGCCATGCGTTCTAGTTCTAAAACTCAGACGTTCCAAATTTGGTACAACATGCGGTGTGATCGAATTATGTATAACATTGAAAAACAGGAATTAAAAGAAACAACGTGAAACTATGCTATTTAATTAAAGAAATTATGTGTGAAAGTTTTTAAAACAGTTGCGATCTTTGTTGAAACAAAGATAACAACCACACTTTTCGCACATCACTTGGGATTTCTGTTTGCATCCTTCCAGTTTACACCGTTGGCGATCGGTTTTCCAATCAGGCCAGTGGTTGAACCCATCTCCAGCTACTTCCATTGGAGGTAGTTCTATGCGTCGCCTTGATCGCCCCTTTTTAATTGCCTCAACATCTTGATTCAGTGGTCGTCCTCGTTTGCGTGTAGTCGGAGTATATACTTTTGAATCTTTGTGCATCAATACGTCTGCTATGGCTAACTTGAAGTCAAGCAATGGAATGTAAATATCTTCACCTTTCTGTTTCATGACTCTTCGCCATAGTAACCAGCTATTCACGCAACAGAGATCAATGAAATGGAAGAACAGCCGGTGGTACCATTTTTTACTGCGGATTTTGATCCTATAGAAGCCTAACATGGCATCTAGTAAATCAACACCACCCATGTATTTGTTATAAATAGTTACTGCTTTTGGGCAAGGAATATCAACTCTACACTTTTGTTTTTTGGAATATCTTTTCACAACTCCCATTGGTTCCTTGCCTACGTAGGATGAACACAAACTGACTGCTTTATTGTCGACCCAATTGGTAACTGATAGCTGAACGTCATCAACAGTAACACTTTTTTCGGAGCAATAACCTCGTTCTTTCTTTCCTAAAGTTTTTTTACATATATTTATATTTGGAGCTCTTCTTAGTTGTATTGTGCCTAATGGCAGAAAACCTCTTTTGTGCAAGTTTGCCATTAGCTGCAAACTAGTGTACCAGTTATCTACAAAAATCTTATGATTCAAATTGTCTGAGACAGTCTCCATTAGTCTTTGTACCACATTTCCTGGCACTCCAAGATCGGGGCAGTTTTCTGGCTGATCAGGGTATTTTCCACCGAATAATTCAAAATCATAGCTGAATCCACTGACTCCGCTTAATACATAATTTAGATAACCCCATTTATGGGGTTTCTTCGCATTGTACTGTCTGATCCCCGAAGTTCGGGCCTTGGTAGGGATCATCTGTTCGTCGATTGACAAAAATTCCTCTTTCGGAACTTTTAGTAGCCTTTCGCGAAGGATTTTCATAAGTGGGCGTATTTTCTGAAGCCTGTCAAACTGTGGGTCATTTGGTTTTAGTTCGTTTGTTTTGTCGAAAAAATGCAAAAATCTTTTAATCACTTCGAATTTGTTGCACGTCATTACATTTGCAACTTTTTCAATATACGTGCCTTCCTTCCAGTAATGCCGAGTAGTTGGCAGGTGTACTACCGACATGTATATAATAATACCTATAAATTTATAGATGTCTTCATGTTTCACTGAATGCAAGTTTTCAGGTGAAATTTGTGCTGCGTATACGTTGCTTTCTTCCTCAATTAAATTTACAGCAGATGACGGAAAAAGAAATTTGAAAAACTCCATTGGAGTATTTAGCTGCATAATTTCATCCGGAAGAGTTTCAGATCCCAAAAAAGCAATATTGGATTCATCATACTGAATATTGTCATTCGACCACACCAACTTATCTTTCTTTTTTTTCTTACGTGAAGAAGCTGCCTGAGAAGTAGAAGGTTGATTGTCTGTAAAATTTTCAAACATCTCCACATGCTCTTCAGTACACTCAAGAAACTCAGTCAGTTCCTCTTCTCCTTCTCCATCTTCTTCTCCTTCATCTTCTCCGTCTGAGGAAGACGTTTCTTTTTCTTCATTTATGTGTAAAGGATCTTGAGTATTGTAATCGTCTTCATCTGATACATTTTCATCCTCACTGCTCTCTGGAATTACGACGATTGTTTGTCGAGGACGCATCTCCATTTTTTCTACAATAAAATAATTAAGCAAATTTACTAAAAATAATTACGTACCTATACACATAATTTTATATTATATATACTCAGGGCTGGGAGATCATACAGCCCATAAAATACAATTATTATAAACTTGTTATGCGCTACTTTTAATTATCCTACTTAAAAATTACATTAGCTGCAGGGTTTAATAATACCCTGAAAGTATAAAAGATCTTACGCTGCATAATGTTCCGGATTTGGAACTTTCAAACTATTGACTGGAGTGCATAAAGTTCCATATTTGGTACTTCAAAAAACATAACAACTGCATGGTGTTCCAAATTCGGAACATTTAAAAAATGATAATATTCACTACATATTATGGTTTGAACTTACTTCTTTTGCCGTAAAAAGCCTGTGGGTCCATTGTTGTATCAGGTGAATCACTAATTTTCTTCAGATATTAACAAAAAACCAATAAAAAATCGTATTGAAAACCAGCGAATTGACAATCTGTCAAATTTTGGAAACCAACTGACGAAATAGTCGATTTTAGTTCCTAGGCACCTCTGTAGAGGCGCCACTGGCGCATATTAGGTGAGTTACACTCCCTACATACGAATTAGTTCCAAGAAAAGATCATAGATGTCACAGGAATAAATATATTATACCAAAAGCTGAATGTTCCAAATTTGTGACGATATGCGGTAAAGGGTTAACAATGTCTTCAATTCTTTTCTGCAGTCTTATTCGTTCACATGACTTTACTGAGATGTAATGGTTTCTATGAAACATTGTTAAATAATGTTGAGAATCTTTTTGCAGAACCTTCAAGAGCATCACAATATTCGGTTTAGGTTTTACCATTTTATTAAATCGGGCGTTCCAAGCTTCTATTGCATTATTAGTTTTGTGAATGACATCAAAAAATGTCCACTTGTCGGAATAGTAGGCACTCTCTTTTAGCCATGTATTAACAAAATAATTGTTGAATTGTGTTAATTTTGGTTCATTTTCATTTTCTGCTTCAATGTACAGCCAACCATCTGATCGGTATTCTTGAGGAAGATATGCGAGAGCTATACATCGTAATGCGTGTATTTTATAAATCAAGAATTTATTCATCCCTAACTGTTTTAATTTTCTATAAATACATCTTTTAAAGTGAAATAAGCAGCCCTGTATCCTGGTGTGAGGACCAAATACTGTTTGAATTGCTAACATTGCACTTTTCTCAAAATCCATGGTAATTACAGTAGGGGCAAATTGAGGTATACGACTTTTTATGAGCCTAAAAAATAGTTCATATGTTTTTTCTTTTTTATTAGGAAGTAATGCATAAATGGCGGGTAAAATGTTAGTGTGTGTTGAAGTACTGCCAACATCGATGTGTAAAGTATACAGCTGTAAAAATGGTGGTACACAGCTCTTGAAAGTCCCATCACAAAAAACGGTCTCAGCATTATTTAAAAATGGCAAAACTTCCTTGTTTGCGAAGAGTATAAGTCTGGTTTGCTTACATTTATAATCTGCAAAGACCAATTCTTCGAAACACGGAGGGATAGTCATATCTTTAGCTTTACGAACTACTATTTTACTAACTTTCAGTGCCTTGTTTCTATGTAGATATAGCCTTCTTTTCAAATTTTTGTAGTCAGGAATATTCTGGACAAAATCGTATCCAGCATCTTTAAGTTTTATTACCGCATCAGAATAAATCTGAGGCATGCTCGTAGTTTCATTCTGTGCACGTTTAATGCATGTGTCTATATGACGCTTGACCTCATTATCTATATGATTAGGTTTACATAAATGATGATCTTCTTTGACAATCTCATGTTGACTATTTGTTGTTAAAAATGCTTTACATTGTTTTCTATTAACGCATCGCCACACTGTAATGCCATTTTTATTTTTCCGATGTTGGTTATGCTTATAACCGTGCCTCAGTAAGATTACTTGGCCCCTCTCTGATTGAATAAATTCGAATTGGCCTTTTCCACCTTGACTCGTTGATGGCCCTTCCATTATATTTTTTCAAAATCAAATGATGTTGATGCCAAAGTCATCTGGAAGAAATAAATGTCTTCACTAAAACTTCTGATAAAAATAATATTGTTTTTAGTTTTATTTAGTAGGCTATGTTTCTTAAAATAACAGAATTGTGAGTAATAATTTTTCATATAGTAATGCTATTTATAAGAAGAAGAAGATGAAGTATTATAAACCTCTTCATCCCTATACATAAAGGTATTTAAAGACATTGAATCTATTTGTTCATTCTGTTAGCTGAACCAGCTAAACGTTGTAAATTTTATAGCTGGAATACATTTTGAAATAGAAAACCTAATAAAATACCCTAAATAAGTCTACTTAAGTGTGCTAAATAACTAATACATAATTAATAAGTAGATAGTAAATTAAATTACTTACGCATCGGAATCTCCTAAGATATCGCGAAGCTCATGTGCAATGTCGTCGGTGGATATGGTGCTATCCACTATCACTGAACAAATCACTAAACTGTAACTGTAAAAATATGCAGTAGGTACAGCACAGACCGCACTTCAGAACAGTGTGAAATGCGAAAACAGAATAATAATCTTAGTTTCGGCACGGGGTCCCAACGCGAACAATCGATATTTTGTTCTAATTAATTCTAATAGATGGCGTTACTTGTATCGATTGTATTTTATAGTGCGTATATCAATTGTAAAAGAAATGATATGGATATTGTATGTAATTGTTAAAAAAGTCTCTCTTGTACGAAAAATCTAATAATGGGTCCATAATTCCAATTTCTATGATCTCTCAAAATCTGTGGCTCTAGGTTCTACCAATAGATGGCGCTGTCACCAAAACAGGGAAGAAATCGACGGAAACAATCTCATGAAATGAATGGTTCATAGGTACAACCGTAACCTTACAACTACAACAACTTAGTGAGGTAGGGTTGCCCGGTTGGCTCAGAGTCAGAACTGATTTTCTATTGTGCTCCAGCTTATGAAGGCGTCTAGATCTTATACACTGTATCAAAGTTATCGTAACACATTTGAACTATAGAACATTTAAATAATAAATAATTGCGAATACCCTGTTTATATTATACCTGATTAATAAACGATGGTCCCGTTTCTTTGTATGGGATGGGGCATCTGTACGTAAGTATTATGGTTATCTGTAGATTCGGTATAAGGCAAATGCCGGTGCTTTTTACGGGGTAGGATTAAATATAGGTACTATTGTTTTGACTTGGGTTTATTTATTATCTACTCTAAAAGGATTAAAATACGCAGAAAGATAAAATATATTTTTGGCAAATCCTACCACTACTGATTTATTGCTTAACTACTTCTTTGTGCAAGTGCTCAAGCGCCATGTACCGGCAATATTTGTGGTAAGTAAAATACAAAACAAAGGGCTACTCGGCAAGCCGCAATAAAAATTAATCCCCTGGAGCTAATAAAAAATATTTCTTCATTATTTTTGGGATCTGCTATTGTGAGTACTTAAGGGCGTTTCTTGTTATTAGTTTCTTTGTTATATTTAACAGTTAGTATTATTTGTATAAAAATACACCGGCAATTTATTAAATCTCTCATTTATGGTGTTCATATTATAAGTTTTCATATTAAATACTGACAAAACTTTTCATCTTACCTCTTAACTAGTATTTTGTGCCTGACTGCGATGCGAATAGAGAATTATTGAATTTTAATATTAATATTCTAGAATATTGTACATGACTGTACTTAGATTTATTATTCGCACATTTTGTTAAGTGTGCGAATCGCATACTACTAATTCTTGAAGGGGTCGATTCGCACGCAATTTAAATACTTCCGTGCGAATCGCCTACTAAAAAAATATTTTTATTGAAAGGGGACGATTCGCACGATCATGCGAATAATTTTCGTGCGAATCGACTACTAACCCGAATAAAGTCTAAAACAAACAGATAAAAATTGAAACATACTAAAAAAATATTACATTTTAATAATTGTTAATTAATATTTCGCGCAAATCAATTACGTTTGGCCGCTGTATACCAACAAGATGATAGTATTACCTACGCGCGGCATTAATTGATAAACCTATTATTGAATAAATGCACCGCGCGAGCCGTGTGGCGGCGCGCGGCACCTCAGATGTAGGCTACTTCGCAGTTCTATTAAAATGAAATAAATACCGCCAGGCGCGCTCCTGCTTCCTGATAGGTTGCGCCGGCGACTCGGCGACACGAGGCGCGGCCGCGTGTGCGTGTGTCTTAGAGCCTGTCCAGATGAGGCGCTTTACGCGCGAGTGCACTCGCGCGTCTAAACTTCTATTCCGTCCAGATACCGCGTTTTACGCGCGTTTCTAAGCTGGGAGGAATCCAGTCAGTTGCAAACATGGACTCGGAGACAGCGGTTGTGTTGTGGCTTGCATACCGTCGATGGAAACATCGTAAACGAAGAGAACGTCGACGATTTAATGTGCACCCAATTCTACGTGACAGAATGACGCACAGTATGTTTATAACATTATATCCAAAGCTCAGAGAACACAGTGAAAAGTTTTTCAACTACTTTCGGATGTCAGTAAGATCGTTCGATGAATTACTAAAAATTATTCAAGAAGATTTGACTCCATCTCAAAATTATATGATACGGGATACTGTTTCTGCAGAAGAAAAACTCGTGATTACTTTGAGGTAATATTTTTTATTATTAAAGAATGTGAACAAAAAGAACACAAATTAGGAATCATCAACCATATAGTTATGTAGGTTTCAATAATTAAATAGCTAACAAAAATTAGGAATCATACAAACTTAACATTTAATCACCATATAGATCCATCAACTCAGATTCTTGTGAATCTTTTGTTGAAGCTGGTGATGGGGTTGTTGGGTTATTGTAAGCAGGTGTTGATGGGGTATTGCGTGGCATAGTACAATAACCTCGATTGTAAGTCGAAAATGTTTCAGGAGGAAACGAAGATGTTGAAGGCTGTAATGTGCTATATCCTGTTTCTTCAAAATAATCTCTCTGTCCGCGGTGCGTCATTCCTGTTTGGAAATGATATTGTGTTGAAGGTAGGTAGGCAGAACGAGCCGTTGAAGGTTTATGACTCAGGGCTTGTTGAGCTTGAAGTACTTTCATTAATTCAATTTTTGTTTGAAGTCTGTTTTCCTCTGGTACTTTAAGAAGTTCTTTATGTAATGACAAACAAAATAATTTGTCATCATCAGGCTCCGTTCGGTTTGATGTATCTGGCTGATGTTTAGATCCTAAATTTGTTTTTATGATGGCTAGAAATTCTTCATCGGCCGCATTTAGTTTTTTCTTCTTTTTTGCCTGACTAACTGGAGGTCTCATTACATCTTCCCCATCGCCAGAAAAGTCCTGTTCTTCAGCTGCAGCAGGCGTAGTGTTAATGTTGCTGTCAGTTGTTTTATTGTGTATCGATCGTTCGAGGAACATCAAACGTTCAAAATACAAATACTTGGTTTTGCCGGAGGCTCCTGATCCAGAAGGAGTGGATTTCTTCTTCTTCATTTCTCTTACAAATCCATCACGCAACCCTTTCCACTTCTTTTGCAATGAATTACCTGTGATCAGTAAAAGGTAGAAATGGTTAATGTGTGTTTGTATTCTCATACGTGGATTCTAGAAGCTTTGAGGTACATTACATTGTCTATATTGTAAAAGAAAAGATTTAAATTCAATATTATAAACGTAATTTTCTTTTCAGATATTTGGCTACAGGATGTTATTTTGCAGACCTGCATTATGCCTACAGATTGGGAAAGTCTACAGTTATCGAAATAGTACAGAAAACTTGTTACGTCATATGGCATAAACTGAAAAATATAGTAATGAGAGAACCTACGAAGGCTGAATGGGAAGAGATATCTAAACAATTTCAAAAATACGCAAATTTTCCAAATTGCATCGGCGCCATTGATGGCAAGCATATTCGTATTATAAAACCTAATGATTCTGGGTCTCTTTTTTATAACTATAAGAGTTATTTTTCAACTGTTTTGTTGGCTGTATGCGACGCAAATTATTGTTTTATTGCAGTAGATATCGGCGCATATGGAAAAAGTAATGACTCCACAATTTTTAAAGACTCTGTTTTATATAAAAAACTTGTCGAGAAAACTTTAGATATTCCAGACCCAAAGCCAATATCGCGAACAAATATAACTCCCTTACCCCATGTGATAGTAGGAGATGAGGCGTTCAGTCTATCTGAACATATAATGCGCCCTTATTGTGGTAAATCTCTAACAACCAAGAAACGAATTTTCAACTATCGCTTATCCAGGGCCCGGCGTTACATTGAATGTTGCTTTGGCATCTTGGTAAATAAATGGAGAATATTTCATAGACCGTTGAATGTAAACATAGAGTTTGCAGAGAACATTATTAAAGCTTGCTGCGTTCTTCATAACTATGTACGGTTAAGGGATGGCTATAGGTTTGACCACACTCTTTACGAAACATCTCTTATACATATAAACACTGAGGCAGTGAGGCCTAATAGGAGATCGCTGAATACAAGAGACAGATTCGCTGATTATTTTGTTGAAGAAGGCAAACTGCCTTGGCAAGATAAAATGATATAGTCGTTGTAAAGATTGAAGACTGAAATGTTGATGAGACTTGAGAGAGAGATCGTACAATTTATGTAGTACCTATGTATGTAGTCTGGAATAATATAATTAAATAAACTTTACTTACCTAAAGCTTTTTTCTTTTCTTCAGAATCACCAGCTTCACAAAAAATCTCCACAATTTCCTCCCAGTTCCTGCGTTTTATGACTCTATTGGAATAGTCTGATGATTCCATATTCCATATGGCTTCTCTTTTTTCAACTTCATCAATAAAAGTTCTGTGTCGAAGTTATCACGCTCCATTTTAAATTAAATACGTCCACCCGCAACGAACTCGCGCGTCGTACTGGACGCAGCAATGGCGCTCGAGTATCTCGACTCGCGCGTCGCTCGCGCGTTGAACGCACGAGTCGAGAGTCCCGCTCATTGCACGCGTTTTACGCGCGAGTGAGGTTATGCGCGTAGGCATCTGGACGGGATATATGTAGCTCTAGTATCTCGCCAACGCGCGTTTAGCTACGCGCGTTATGACTCGCGCGTAAAGCGCCTCATCTGGACAGGCTCTTAGGTGTGTGCGTGCGGAGGCAAGGTCAGGGTGCAATTTTTTTTCTATCAGTTACGAATTTCACTAGTGTGACGTAAAATTCATCTCTCCGTAGACTTTCAAACCGTGACGCTCGTGGTTGGATTCAGTGACTTTGTGTGTGTCTTGTGTTGTAAAGTTTAATAATTATGTACACCAATCAACAATATTTGGACATGGTGTTGTTTTATAACCGCGCCGGTCATAACCTTGTGCGAGCTCGGCAAATGTTTCACCGACGCTATCCGAATGTGCCGATACCTACGCGAGATCGAATCCTACGATGCACGTGCCTGCACATGCTCAAGGGCGTGGTAGAAGACCAGTCTATCCAAGAAACCTGCACCGACGGATAAGGATGTATTTTCAGAGAAATCCACAAGCTAGCACACGACAGGCTGCAAGGCGGTTTCATGTTAGCCAGCACTTCGTGTGGAATGTGTTGAATGCGTCTGAAATGCATCCATACCATTTTTAAAAGGTGCAAGAATTGGCGTTGGCAGACTACAGGCCCAGGGTGCAATTTTGTAATTGGTTGTTACAAAATTTAAATGCCAACATCTTGTGGACCGATGAGGCGACATTTACACGTCTTGGTATGTTTAACATACACAATGAGCATTGGTGGTCTCCGCGCGGTGATAACCCACACGTTATACGAAGACACGCCTTTCAAAATCGTTTCGCAGTAAACGTGTGGGCTGGCATATTAAACACGACCATTATCGGTCCATATTTTATTAAAGGCAGGTTAAACGGGGCTAACTACTTACGAATGTTGGAGCACGTCGTAGAGGAACATTTAGAAGAAGGAACCATTCGGTTCCTCAATGAGCTGTATTATCAGCACGATGGTGCTCCGGCCCATTTCCAGCGCGACGTTCGTGCCTACCTAGACCGCAGGTTCGGAGCACGATGGATAGGGCGTGGCGGGCCCGTGGCGTGGCCACCGCGCTCGCCTGATTTGACTCCCTTAGATTTCTTTTTATGGGGAGAAATCAAAAGACTCGTTTATGAACATGAGAGTGAAACGAGAGAGGAGCTTCAACAAAAAATTGTTGCTGCATTTAACACAGTAAGAGCACAACGATTTGTCTTACAGCGTGTAAAACATAATCACCAACGCCGTGCTGAACTCTGCGTGCAAAGAGGAGGTGATTACTTTGAACATCTTCTCAAGTACATCTAGGTAAGCACATAACAACATAAAGTAGGTACTTGGTTACAAATTATTTCTTACTTTCATTAGGTAGGTAGGTAAGTACCAACGTTATCGAATAATCCTTACGCGCGCTATGTTTATTCTGTTACTGTCTAATACGTCTAGTAGGTACCTACCTACCTGTCTAGCTTACAACTAAATTAAATCTAATCTAATCTAAGTAATTATTTCTGTTCAAGACAGTTCAGGAAAAAAAAAACAATTATTAGAGCAACAAACTAACGCAACAAATTCATAACATAAAACTTTATTTCGGTATTAATAATAAGAACTCCTTTAACTTCGAACTAGTAAATAAGTAAGTGTGTAAAATTTCAATAATAGGTAAGTAGGTAGGTACCTATTTAATCTTAACAGCTACGCTCTTATTATTACTGATAAAAGTATCTCCTAGTTAGTTACGGTTTAACACTCGAAATGAGCTAAATGTTCTAACAACACAAATAATTACATTATTTTTCTTTAATACCTACATCGTTAAGAAATGAAATCACAAACGTGTTGGTTGCAAAGGACAGTTACCATGGCGACCGAAAGTTAGACCGTAAGTTATTGGGTAGGTAATTTTAAATATCTTCTCAAGTACACCTAGATAAGACCTACCTAACAACACAATACCTACCTACATGCTTACTTGATTAATATTGCTATCGAATTGTTCGTTGTCTTACTTACGTAGTTATGTTTACAACTAAAAAAATATTACTGCACTGTCTAACCTGCAACTAAATACCCTACATATTTGCGCACAAAATTCAGGTAAATACGTACTCAGTACACCCATTATTGCACAAGCACTGACAAAGTAATAAATTTAATAATACATCAAATTCATTATACCTAATACGGGCAGTAAGTAACTACCTACATGCCCGTAATAAGTATTATGTGTACTGTTCGCGACACCTGTGAAAATAGTGTTAAAACAGTGCATACAGTGATAGACAGAACCTAGACAGATTTAAAACCTAGAAAAACATTACACGCGTGTGCTAGCATAACATTTAATGAACAGTGAATTTGAGTGCCACACGTTTATATATGAGAACGAGAACGAAAACGTCGTTCGTCTACCGCCATTAGCAAAAGTTAATAGCGAACTATTATTTGTTTACCTTATGGTGAAATTGTTTAGTGCTAATCTAAAATCTAGATTTATAATGTTTAGAATCACTTTTTATTGTGCTCTTTAGTGTTCTAATCACGAATATGTATTTGCTTGATAAAACAAATAGTTTATAAGTTATAGCAGAAACAAAATTATTTTTATGTTTAGGTCATAATTTGGTCTGTAACTTAGGTTTTAATCAATAAAGAATAGTTACTTTGGTGTTTCATTTTAGAGAATGGTGTCCCCTAGATGTACGTAAAATCTTATTAAAATAGATTCAGTAGTTTAGAAAATATAAGCAGATAAAGTTCAAAGTACGTCTAGGAGGCACTAAAATTCTAGGTTTATACTACGATATCTAGGTAATCGTAAAGTTTAGAGTTATAGTATAGATATTTCATGTTAGGTAACATCGATACCTATCTAACGGTACCTAGATGATTATTGTATTATTTAAATTGACGTAGTTATAACCAGAAATGTAATGTTTTGATAATGAAAATAAAGTTTGTACGAGGTGTTTTGCACACGGCACTAACCGAGGCAAATGATATATAAGCGCGCGCGCGCGGACACAGAACGTTCACTGTTAATCAGTAACCCATAGAAGACTCTTCAAGCCTCAACACCTAATGGCCTAAGCAGAACACCTCAAGCATTGAACCAAGACCGTTTGTTTTACTTCAGTATGCCCCTATAGTGAAGCCCTACGCGACGTCTTCGAAGATCAGCGCTGTATCCGGAACCTATAGGTGTAGGACGACAGCGGGTCGTTCATAGATCTACACAACACATTCGTGTTGGGTTCGATTACCGCCCGTCCGGCACATGTACAAGAAATTATTAGCACAAAGAATCTATCATGAACGGAATTGCATGTAGGTAAGTACGTACAATAAAATAAGCTAATAATATGAGTAATACGCCTTTCCTGCCTGCTACCTTGGTCGCCTAGTCATCAATAAAGATGGGTAGGTACCGAAATTCTCAGGGCAATGTCAGGACGGCTGCTTATCACATTACTTAGTCCGTGATTAATTCTTACTGGAAAAACAGTTGTTCACGTTGCACCGTAGGTATACACGTGCGTTCTGTGTAAAGATATTGATTGAACCCATGGCACGACACGGCTCAGTCGGAGCATGAGACTCTTATTCTCGCAGTCGTGGGTTCGAGCCCACGTTGGGCACATATCTCTTTTTGAATGTGGATTAAAAAATTCCAAAAAATGTGTGCATTTTTACTACCATTTTATCACAAAAAAACATTTAAAATACTATTTGGTGCATCTGCTGTTAACCCTAGAATCATAAACATATGTAGGAGTAACACTATTAATAAACATTCGTCTCACAGACGAACATATTCAGGTATGATTATTTATGATTTTGTTAATGAAAGAAAACAAATAAATAATTGTATTGTTTAACTCCTTTATTAAGTTATTTAAAACTTACGTGATAAAACAAAAATATATTTATTCTGAACATTCCAGACACATCATGCCACGGTGGTCCATACACATGAACTTTTTACAATGGCTACATTGGAACCTCGTCATTCGACGCTTTTTGTAATCATAATCACAGAAGCTACAAATCTTTTTTTGGGTACCACTTGGACCAGGCGTATCGCTGGTAGGCGTTTCATTCAAAACTTCGGCTATCTTCCTTTTTAGGCATTGCCTCAAAGTTGGCATTTCGCGACGCTTACGTAACCACGGTTCGGTCATTTTCTCTGAAACATCTTTCATGAAACATCGTCTGCTTGCTGGTTTTTTACCTTGTTTTACAATATTGTGTACATAAACAACATATGAATTTATGATTGCCATATTGAGCATGCCATAGAAGTAGCACAGTGGCCATCTCTGCGTCTTTCGGCTACAAGTCATACTGCTACACATTTGATCAAATGTATCCACGGCGCCTTTAGTCGAATTGTAGAACTCAATGATGTCTGGTTTACCAGAAGGTGCAACAGTACCATTGCCATGAGTGGTAGAAAGCAAGAGAACGTTCTTATTATTTTTAGGTTTATAAGATACCATAGTGCTATCTTTATCATAACAGAACATAGACGAACCTATTGGCCTTTCTTTGATATCAAGCATTGCAGGTGGTATTTCACGTTTGTTTGCTCGAAGGGTTCCGACTATTGTAAGTTTATATCGCACCCTTAAAATTACAATGACGTAAGTGCATACACCATGCTTTTGAGAAAAATGCATTTAAAACTTTTAATTTACTCTTTACCCAATAGCTCTTATGTATAGACAATATTTATAAAAAGTTAACATGATATGAATACATGATTACATGTACTTTTATTTTAGTTAAATATAATACTCAACAATTTAGTAGTTTTATTATTATAAATTTTCAAAATGCAGGGCACCTACAGTTAAGTCATTGTTTCACTAAAATATGTGTAAAAGAATTCAAAATAGTGAAGAACAGTGACGTTACGGTATAATATTTGTGAAATATAAAAATATTTTTTATCATCACTGCAATAAAATGTCCAAAATAGAAAAATAAATAGTAAAAAGGTACTATATAACTTGAAACTGGCGATTTATTCCATTCTAATACCAAAAACTAATACCACTGGTATTTGTTTCAACTCATATTTTTTTTCTATTCCGAACCGATACCATTGTTTAAACTAATACCAAAACAAGTTCAAAGATATAAGGTACAGTCAGTAAAAATGCTTTGTATGTAAATATAAGACCTTTAATTGAAAAAAAAAACAGATAACTCCAAAAAAAACAAATTTTGTTAGCAAACGTCTTGTTCAATGATAAAATATCACTTAAATAATCAACTTTAATATAATTTTAGTTCCTCTCTATACCTGTATAATATTTTTTTTTGCAAAAACATCAAACAGGAAGAATTTACTTACAATCTAAAAATTACAAAATATCTCAAAAATTAACTCTTAATTTATATTGAAATTTATCTGACATAGTTATTATTAGATAGGTACGTAATTATTCACGTCTACCTATCTCATAACAACTATGTCAGGTAAATTTTTAACAAAAATAAATCACTTTTTATCTAACAATTGTAAAATATCACAGAAAATCAACTTTTTGTATAATCTAATCAGTCATTCATCACCTACATAGCAATGAATCAGCATTTTTTTTTGCAACAATATCTAATATGAAAAATTCACTTTAAATCTAACAATTATAAAATATCACAGAAAATCAACTATTAGTATAATCAGCTAAATGACGTGTAAATAATTTCTTATATTTCAACAATTAGTAGCTAAACCCTTAATTTTTCTAAGCAGTGACCTACGGAGATTTTGTTTTTGAGGAGTTGGTCAGTTACGTATGTGATCCACGAATTTTTCATAATAGTTGTCTGTGCACATCGTTTTGCGGGGGGTGCGTTTGATTTATATTGAGTAACAACCACTGTTTGTAAATCTGCGTCCTCTTTCAGCACGTTCAGAAGCTGATATAAATTAGCATTCTTTGGCACAGCCGAGTTTAATTTCTTATGCCAAGATTCTACGGCATTTGTGGTTCGATGGCGTTCACCATGAACGCACCAAATGTCTACAAAACTCTCGTTCTCTAGCCATTGTGACACCATGTAGTCATTAAATGTTTGAATGGCGTCAGTATCAGGACAGTCTTCCATTATGTAGCACCATCCTTCTGATATGAATTTACGAGGAAGTAAAGGCAGTAAAGCTGAAAGTCTTACATGTCTTTGGGTGATAGCATCTTTTGTCAGATCCAACTGTTTTGCTTTTTTCCATACATTTTTGGAATAATGAAAGTAGCATCCTTTAATCACAACTGACGGAAAAACGATTGTAATGGCGTTCATTGCGGCTAGTTCAAAATCTGTTAAAAATTTTACGGGTTCCCACCCAGGAATGTTTTGTTTCAAAATTTCAAATAATTTTTTGTATGTTTCTTCTGTTTTTTTGTTAAGTAAAACATAAATAAGAGGAACTATACGAGTGTGATCTTCGTCACTTCCCAGATCTCCGTGGATAGTATATAACTGCACAAAAGGCTCAGGGGTGCAATCGAATGTTCCGTCGCTTTCAAAAAATTTAATGCTCGGAATTTTCTCTAGTTGATTTGGACTGACCAAGATTATTATTCGGGTATTGGAAGACTCATCTTTATAATCGTAAAACAAAAAATCTCTAAATTGTAATGGAACTTCTACTTCATCAATTGATTTACATTTAATTTTTTTTACACCAGCTGCGTTGTTTCTTGCATAATACAATTTTGATTTGATGTTTGCAAACGATGGGATATTTCTCACCAAATCTGATTCAGTAGCGCAGAATTGTGATTTGAATTTGTTATAACGGGTGGCGCAAAAGTAAAGACCCTATTTGGTTCAGCTATAACATTTTTTCTAAATTAGAAAACTAGATTTAGATTTTTTTAAATGTATATTTGTGCCATTAAATTTCGTACCATTAGGATTTAAAGATGATGTCTTTTAAATGGTGACCTCCAGAGTTGATACACATTTGAGCCCTATTTATGAGATTTTCCTTCAAAATTGGTTATGAGTGACGAAGCGCATTTCCATCTCTCAGGGCATGTCAATAAGCAGAATACTCGGTTCTGGGGCACTGATAATCCGCGCATTATTCAAGAAACACCTCTACACCCACTAAAAGTTACTGTATGGTGTGGCATCTGTGTTGACAGAGTGATCGGACCCTATTTTTTCGAAGACGCTGGAGGCAATGCGATTACTGTCACTGGAGAACGCTACAGAACCATGTTACGTGAGTTTTTGATACCCAGTTTGGACGAATTGGGGCTGGAGCACATCTGGTTTCAACAAGACGGCGCTACGGCACACACAGCGCGCGACACTATGGACTTAGTGAGGGACGCTTTTCCAGGCCGAGTTATCTCTCGTTTTGGCGATTTGCCTTGGCCTGCAAGATCACCCGATCTGACCAGTCCAGACTTCTTTCTTTGGGGTTTTTTGAAATCTCGGGTGTATGTGAACAAGCCACAGACTCTCGCAGCTCTAAAAGAAAACATTCGTCAAGAAATAACGAACATATCGCAGGAAGTGTTACGGCAAGTTATGCAAAATGTCATAAATAGGGCTCAAATGTGTATCAACTCTGGAGGTCACCATTTAAAAGACATCATCTTTAAATCCTAATGGTACGAAATTTAATGGCACAAATATACATTTAAAAAAATCTAAATCTAGTTTTCTAATTTAGAAAAAATGTTATAGCTGAACCAAATAGGGTCTTTACTTTTGCGCCACCCGTTATATGTTTGGTATTGGGGCGAAATCAGACTTCATCACTTTATCTCTTAAATCATCCAGCTTTTTTGCCATTACATTTTTGAATTCATCGGGCTCGCAGCTATGATTTTTCTCATTGGAAATATTGCCATCCTGTGAGGACAACAAAATAGCTTTAGCAAAATAGTTTTCGGATAAAAATACATATTGAAAGATGGAACACTAACTGTCTTATTCATAATATAACGCTTACCGAAGGTATAAACCTTCATTAGTTAAAACATGTTTTAAGGTGGATGCTCCAGGGTGGCCCGCAAAATTCAAATTATCGTAAGTTTTTTGCAATTTGCAGCTCAGTATGGGATAGTATGGTAATAGAAACTAAATTCGCGGTACTGGCATGTATGTATTTATATCATTATATTAGTTAAATTTATCAATGTAACCCACTAAGTTAAAATTTATATTAAACGTAAAGTTATTATTAAAATGGCACATTTTCTCTTTTCTCTAAGTTAGACAATTATATTGAAGGTTTTAATAAGTATAATTGTGTAAATACATACATGCCGGTACCGCGAATTTAGTTTCTATTACGGGACAATCCCACCCACATGCCCATCACTGTGACTCCTGTAAGCCAGGATTAACAGTGATATCCAAGAAAAAACACCGAGCTTTGACACTCGGGAGTCCCGGGGACTGCTAAACCTACTGTCTTGGACCCCGCAACGAATTTAATCAGAAGTAAGAGGAGGAGTTGGAAATAAAATGTCCACTTCCCTCCATTGCAAAGCGGGCGACAAATTTAATCTGTATA
Source organism: Parascotia fuliginaria (assembly GCA_963082885.1). Classification (NCBI taxonomy): domain Eukaryota; kingdom Metazoa; phylum Arthropoda; class Insecta; order Lepidoptera; family Erebidae; genus Parascotia; species Parascotia fuliginaria. The sequence goes on from OY720184.1 coordinate 10,345,419, forward strand.
TGATTATGACCTATTAAAAGAGAGCACCACGGACACGTAATATTAAGGGACCTATGTGAGCTATATCTGATTCCAGTAATATGTATGGCAGAAACGCTTAAACGCACGGAAATTCACCCTAGATGACACAAGATCCTCATAATAAACTGGTCCTGATGTAACTTGTAAACTATTTAACATTATTTCGCGGTCTTTACGCCAAAGACTACACTCCCAAAGAATGTGATGAGCAGACTGTTCTTGATTGGAACACTGACAACTCGGCGAATCAACTAACTTAAACGAAAATAGTTTGCTCTTAAAGTTACCATGACCCGTAAGAAATTGGGCGACACAGTGATCTACCTCTATCCATGTTCCTTCCAACCGCTTTACAACTGATGGAAAAAACTGGTACAGGTGGCGCCCCTTAGTTGAAGTATCCCAGCGCTGCTGCCATTCGCCTATAAGACTCCTATAAACTTCATTTTCTTCTTTAAATAATCTAATGATTTTCTGGCGATCGCGCGATTGTAAGAAGTCACTATTCATGCCTTCGTGAGTTGTATAATACATAGCCGCTCGTCTCTGAACCTCAAGATCAACCGGAAGAACACCTGCCAGTACTGGCAAAGCCTCAGTGCTAACTGTCCTATATGCCTTACACAGAAATATTAACGCAAGACGTTGACTTTGAAGCAATTTGCGCCTTACAGCACCTATAGTTGCCCTATCAGCCCATACAGGCGCCCCATAACACATACTTCCTAAATAAGTAGCACTATAAATTGTTTTAAGAGTATTAAAAGAAAGACCCCATGTTGTTGTTGATATTCTAGTTAAAGCGTAAAAACTATTTTTAGATTTTTCCCCAATTGTAGTGATGTGATTAACAAATGAAAAGTTTCTTTCTAATATGAATCCTAAGTAACAAACTGAATCCCTACTTTTAATGCTAATATTATTAAATTTTATTCGAGGTGGTGTTTTCAGATTTCCTTTTAAAAGAAGCTGAAAAGTTTTGTGAGGAGCGAACAATAATCGGTTACGTTTTCCCCAGTCAGAGACTAGACGTAAACATTTATTCGCTAAATCCTCTAATCCAGCCCTGGTATTAGATTGTATAAGTAACAGGCCATCGTCAGCATATCCAGTTAATGTACAGCCAGTTGGTAATGGCAATGAAAGGAAATCATCAAACCCTAAGTTCCAAAGATACGGCCCTAGCACTGATCCCTGAGGACATCCCATAGTCAGTGGCTTCGACACAGCATGGTGACCAAGTTTTAGCTTAGCTGTGCCATGCATAAAATATGTATAAATTAGCGAATATATGTTACTAAAACAACCTCGTGATTTTAATTTCATAAGTAATATTGGCCACCATGCGTTATCGAAGGCACCAGAAATATCTAAGAAAATACCTATCACGTATTGACAAACAGATTTAGTAACAGTTTCCCTAACAGATAGAACTGCATCGACTGTTGATCTACCTATTGTAAAGCCAAATTGGTTATCACTAAATTTTACCCCTCCCGGTATAAGCCTAGGAACTACGAGACGTTCTAACAATTTTCCTAATGATGGTAGTAACGTAATTGGTCTATATGACTTAGGGTCGTCTGGTGGCTTGTTGCCACTCTTTGGTATTATTCTAATATACCCACTACGCCAAATACTAGGAAATACACCCTCCCCAATACACCGCCTGAACACACACAGAATTTCATCCCCAGAGATCCTACACGCCTCCCTAATCATTTTATTTGAAATCTTATCATCACCTGAAGCTTTGTTAAGTGGCAGAGATCTAACAATATTAATAAACTCGTCAGTTGATGGTAGGTCTGACATAGGCGACACAGGCGGTACAGCAGCCCATTGTCTGATCTCTTGGTGATACTCAGTGTCGTCCTCCGGCCGATCGTCAGGTATAAGAGTATGCAAAAGATATTTAGTTGTTTCATCTATACCTATAGAATGAGCATTATTGATTTTTATGTTTCCTATGTAAGCAAGTTCAATAGATCTATTAGCTTTGAATTCATGATATATAGGTGACCATGGACCCTCCCTATCAAGCCTATCAACTATTTTACGCAACAAGTTACCTTTAGACTTTTCAACAGCAGCTCTATAACGTGACCTGGCAACCCTAAGAGCACTAAGCGCGTTGTTATAAGTATCGCCCGATATGTTACGTTTCTTAATGGTATTTACCTTTCTACGCGTCCTACGGTAACATCTACGAAGTTCAGCTAAATAATCATTCCACCAATCACATCTACGAGTGCTTGTGACAGATTTTCGGCCAAAAGCAACATCAGCGCAATAGGTAAAAGTATCTGATAAGATCTCGGCACTTTCTTGTGCAGACAGCTCGTTACGAGTGAAGTCTTTAGCATGCATACCAAAAAGAGTACCAAAAAGCTCCCAGTTTCCCCCTCTAGTTTTATATCTAAAGCTAGCAGCATTATCTTGAGGATCCCGCGCCACTCTAGTAGTGAATTCATACACGATTAAACGATGATCACTACACGACGCGTCCGGCAGAACGCGCCACCTATCAATACGAACGCCTCCACAAGAAAGTGTGACGTCAATAGAAGATTCGCCCATTGGGCTCCAGAAAGTAGGTGGTGCATCAGGGGTATTGTGTATGAATAGATTCATTTCTGCAATGAAATCTTCGACAGCACTGCGTCGATCCCTATCAGTTGCCCTATATTTGCCATACCATAGCGTAGATGACGCATTGACGTCGGCGCCAATGATAATTTTGTGGCCTGCAAGAGACCGCAAAACGTGGCGAAGATGATGTAGGTGAGGAGCGACAGGATGGGAGTATTGGAAGTAGCAGCTCACGACATAAACCCTGCAGGACGAGGATGTAACCTCCGCAACTGCACAGTGTGGCGTCATAAGATTAGACAATGACGTTACAGTAAAATTAGAACTCGATACGTATATCCCAGCTCGTGATCTGCCATTTAGCTGCACAATTTTCCTACGCAAATGAAAAAGTTGATATTGCTCCTGTACTAAAACAATGTCCAGCTTATGTTCCAAAACTAATCGATCTAACTCTGATGTTGCCACCCTATCGTTATGTAGATTCAACTGTCCTATAAAAAGATTTGCCATTTCTAACTATTAGTTGTGAGTGTTGTGACTAACTGGTTTATTAGTAAGTAGTGCTTAAAATAAGTTGTTCTAGCTTAAGCTTATAAGTAAGACACTGTTGAGAGCCGCAACGATGATCGCTAGGTTTTTTAAATCTCTTACAGGCTATGCAACTAAATTTAAAATCTGGGGTGTTCTTGTTGGGACAAGCTCGAGTATCATGTTCCCCAGCACAATTTGCACAAGCAGGTGTTTTGCTTGTACAAAATTTAGATATATGGCCAAACTGCTGGCATTTCAAACAACGCACTATGTCAACGTCATCAATAAACCTACAAGTTGCCCAATCTATAAAAAGCTTATCTTTAGTAGTGGCCAGATGGTTCCTAACCGCAGGAACCTAACCTCTACTTCTAAGCCTATCCATTTACGACCATTATCTAATTTACGCCTACGAGTGATTCTAGTGCTCTTAACAAAATCCTCTTCCATAAGTGCCATTTCGTCTTTGATGTTTTGACGATATAAGGCAGTTATAAATGCCGAGTCCTCCATAGTAATTGGGACATCTTTAACAAGTATACGAGGCCTACGTCCTTTCGGTTTCTCCAAACGTAACCCTACAGATTTAATAGCATCTACGGATTGCAGTTTCTGTAGCTGCTTTTCATTAGCGACACGTAACACGACACCTGACTTTGCGGTCTTCTTAACGCCGACAATTTGAAAACCGTCGTCACTAGGTTTAATCGCTTTCATGAGCGCTTGTTTGGTTGCTGAAGATGACGCAAAGTCAGCTGATCGCTCTGTGGTCGGATAGGCGACAACACACGGCAGAGGTGGTCGTGACTGAACCGTGGCTGCCGACTTAGGTGGTACACGCAGTTTTAACTTGTCCGCATACGTTTGTTTATGCTCGAGGTTCGGTTTCGATAATGTTTGTTGAGTGTTTTTTACATTATCTAATTCACGCTCGATATTTGCTAACTTAGTTTCATTACATGACGACTTTATCGCTAACAAAGAAACTATACCAGTAATGCGCTGAGTGAAATCCATTATTGCCGTTTTATTTGCTACATTCATACGAGATCCCTGATCGTTAACTAATTCATTAATTTTCGCCAAATAATCAGTCGCCTGAGCTACTAACGAACAATAGTCCCTATCTGAACTGCTATCGCTTAGGTTTAAAATTGAGCTATCCTTGCCTAGGTTCATTGTTTGCACTCGCTTGGCTCCTTCTAAGGGAGAAACAAATGTAGGTGAAATGTCACTGAACAAGCGTTTCGCCGTAGGTGTTACAAACTCCCTCCCCCCACTGTCAGGGGGCTCGCCCATGAATTTTGACATATTTGTTTAACAAAACTAACTAACCTATGAACGACCTGTTACTAATAAATACGCAAAATATATAAAAACTACAACAAAAACAGACTAAAATATGAACAAAGTCGAAACGATACCTACCTACTTTCGAAAGAAAAATATGCAGTAATCTCGTTTAAATAAAAACTATTAATACAATTTATAAGTTCAAATAACAAACCTATCAGCGTCCTATACTACTACAAACGCAAAATATATAAACTATACGAAAACAAAGCAAATATAAATTTAATGTTTGAATGTTACCTATCTACCCACTTTGTGATAAAATAACAAAGAATGACTTACCGATTTTCGTTGAATTTAAAACTATAATACACTTTTAAGTAGTTAAAAACTTACGAAAATACACCTAAACACTTAATTAATCACCCAAAACAGTACACGAGCCGGGAAAACGTATTTTAACCGGGTCTTAATATTTTTTATTCGCAGTAAACAACGTCCCACTGCTCAAGCACGGAAGCGTGGAGGGGAAGTGTTAGTAGTAGTAGTTTCTATTAATAAAATATCCGATACTCAGCTGCTAATTGCAGAAAACGTATGGAAATTTGAATTTCGCGGGCTACCCTGGAGCATTCACCTTAAGCCTACCGAACGTTCGATAAAAATTCTTATTCATAATCGTTTCTTAGAGCTCCCATAACTAAACGCCACTATCGTACACAATGTTGCCATTTTGTAGAAAAATATGCGATTTTAGTCGATTTTAACGTTGTTTGCCTCTGGTCACAGAAAATTTGTCTATGCATTTTTAAACACTGTCATAAAAAACGTACACCAAGGTAAAGGAGGGAATAGTTTGAACTACCTAGTCTTTTGAACAATTTGTTGAATTTGTTATCATGCAATCTGGGAAAAAGCGGCAAAGGCCGTTGCCGTTAATACTTGTAATTCTGGTGAAGTACCACACCACCGACTAAATTAATTATAAAAGCAGCCGTTTCTTTGGAAAAACTGTACCATTTACGAAATTCTTCGTCATCCAGATAAAATGCATCGAATCTCTGCTAATACAATTTTATACGCGAACAACCACAATGCTATGTAGGGATTTTAAAGTAGGTATTTTAATACTAACTGACTGACATTGTAAACCGAACGTCAAACACGAAAGAACTGATCGATGTCGGCCATTTGTTTCCCTTTTTTTTTTGTTTATCTAGTGTTTTTTTTTTACTCTTGCTATTCCAATTCACTTTTGACAATGGCAGAATTGTCGACAACGGCATCGGTACTAATTGCCATTTAAAGAAATAGAATAGAATTGATGTCGGCCATTTTATTGTTAACGAACGTTTAAAGAAGGGTCATGGCTTCTTTAAATCAAATTAACTTTAATGGAGAAATAAAGAGTGTTTTTACCTCTAAAATACGATTATGAATACCATTTTTTTAACAAGCTTCCTACAAAGGCCTTATAAAGCTCCACTAATCCATTATAAATAAGCCAGTTAAACTCTATGTAAGAAGTTGGTAACATACCTTTATCTGTAAAGATCCACTGCACTCTTTAACATTCACACATCTCCAATGGGTCCATCCATTTTTATTTTCCCTTTTTTTTGTGTACTGGTAACCAGCTCTCATTAAAACCAAGCCACCATTTCTTGTTATGAAAGTCAAGCTTCCTGTTTTTCCCGAAGATGTTGAGGGCTGATTATCAGCTATCTCAGACATATCTAAAAAAAATTATATATTGTATGTAACTTTTACATTTGATTGGATTATGATAAAAAAATCAAATAATAGGTATTTTAAATAACACTAATTTTAATAAAGAGAAGTAAATTATACAAAAGAACAAATTAATATACTCACTTAATAAATAAAAATCACTGTCACTCTGATACCAAATTAATTAAAGTAATAATGTATAATTTTTATCATATGTGTCGCCTAAAAATACAGGTCATTGAAACAAAAATATGTACCTTTTCAGAAGATTTTCATAATGTTTAATATTGCCTGATATCGTTTCGAAAAATAAAAGAATTGATGGCCTTTTTCCAATTTCACTATTGAAACTCCAATTCCAAGATTCCATGAGGTTTGTAGTGCGGTGTCTTTGTGCGTAGCAGCACCAAATATTCATCATATCTTCATTTTCCAACCACTGATCCACAAAGTAATCATTGAATTCAGTTATAGCTTTTTCTTCAAAACTGTAACAGAATTAATTCGTTGAAGATTATGATACGAAAAACCATATATTACCTAGTTTCTAACGCATAAAAATGGCTGTAGAAAATGGCGGTAGAAGAAATATCCAGAACTAAACGCGTTCATTTCAATACTGCAAAATTAATTTACCTTTGACTCATAACGTATAGCCATCCATCGTTTATGTCTTCTTTTGGTAAATGTGCCAGAGCCATACATAGTTTGACGTGATAGTGAGATTCTTCATGTTGTAATAAGCCAAGAGATTTTGCCTTTCTTAATAGCGCTCTGCCAAAGTGAACAAAACACCCCTTAACAATTATGTTTGGAAATGTCTTTTTAATTGCATTTATTGGAGCTTTTTCGAAATCCAAGGTAATAATATCGGCTGTCCACTCTGGTAAATGAAATTTTAGTTTGTAAAACAGTCTTTCATATGTAGTTTCTTCTTTGTTTGTCAACACTGCATAAAAAAATGGTACAATATTTGTCCCAGTTTCTGTACTTCCTATGTCTCCGTGTACAACGTATAGTTGAAGAAACGGCTTTGCACAACATTTGAACGTTCCGTCCGCAAAGTAGTGACGGACGTCATTTAAATGTGCAATTGCACTCTTTGAACCAAACACAATCATTCTATTTTCACCGTCAATCTCATCAAACAATAAATTGTCTTTAAAACGGTCAGGAATCACGATTTCTGTAGAGTTAGAGTGCTGAGATTTTGTGATTCCTAGTTGTCTATTTCTGTGTCTATACAAACTGCTTTTAACTTTGTCAAAATTTGGTAATTCTTTAATAATTTCATAACCATTATCTTTCAGCTTTTTAGTACATTTCCTGTATGTAGCTGGAATCGGCTTCAGATCTTCACATATAGTTTGTTTACATTTTTCGATGGCTACTTTCACTTCATTTTTTTCAAAATTCGGAATACAAGAACTGCAGTGAGCATTTTCTCTTAATACATGGCTTCGATTTGAATTCAAAGTTACACTTGCTGAACATCCATCTTTTCTATTAACACAGCGCCACCAACTTGAGTCCTTATTATTTTTCTGTTTATAATATTGATGCCCAGCGCGTAATAAAATTTCACCGCCTCGTGTACTATTAATAATTTTTAAATTCACTGCACCACTAGAAGATCCCTCACCCGACATTGCAACGACCTTGCACTATGCATAAAACGAGTGAACTGATAAGTTAAACCCGGTAATAGATATAATTTACGTATACTTACTTATGTCTATCTCATTCACACCTTTTGTTTAAAACGATGGTAAGGACAATAAATCCCTACCTGAGAACCCGCTCGGTGCTTCTTTTGCGGGAAAAGCACGTGGTATTTTTAGTAGCATCGTGGTATTTTTACAGACTTTAATACGTTTTTTTTACTTCTTCTTGATCAGCCATTCTTTTTGATGGTCGAGATACTATCTCAAGACTGAAGCATTTAAAAATATATACATCTCTAATTTAATACTAATTTGACACTGACTGTACCGTACAAAAATAACAATACTAACAAAGTTTACCAAATGGGATTAAATGTATGAAGTAACGAAATGTTTACCAAACGCAACTTTTTAGTAGGTACAGTTTGAGGTTTACGAAATGGGAAGTTTACCAAATGGGAAGTAGCCGCCACCGCCACCGCACGGAAATGTACTGAGGAATTTATGTAGATAAAATTTCTCTCCGAGTCAAAGCACAACATTCCAGTCACACTTGACTCTGATTGGTTGTTTCGAATTTTGGAACAATAGAGCAAACTCACCCTTTCTCGCAGGTAAAAAAAATAGCAAGATGATTCACTAAAACTACTCTTACCTATGCTAACCTTTGTAAAAATATTGGAGTGAAGTGAATTTGGAAAGTTTTAAGCATTATATTACGATTACATAAAAATATTGAAAAACAAATTTACTTTGATTAGGTTTGACTGCGCTGACTGTACCAAATTCAAGTTGTTGGTATTCGTTCGTACATTAAATTAAATTATTTAAAAAGTGGTATCCGTTCGGAATAGAAAAAAAATATGAGTTGAAACAAATACCAGTGGTATTAGTTTTTGGTATTAGAATGGAATAAATCAAACTGGCAAAGAAAAATCATTAAATTTTGTGTTATAAAGGAAAACGATAAACAGGTCATACATTTTGAAGAAGACAAATAAAACAAAGTTAAACACAATTATGTATGTATTTATTAAATTTTGAGATTAATCAACGTTCCTATAAACTGTGAAGCTTATTCAGTCTTTTGAAGACTTTTCAAAGAAAAATAACATGTTTAAGTATATCTCACTTTTCAAAAATCACTTAGTAATGAACTTATTATAAATGTACTCTTAAATCAGTCTTTATTAACTTATTATTAATAAACTTTTTCATTTTTAAATCAGTCTTCTGTGATTTGTTTGATATTATTCTTAATCTATATTAATCTTAATAATCACCATAATCAATAGATGTGTCATAAAAAACAAATAAAAATAATGTGATAAATCACAGGTTCCTGTAATATTCCGCATAGTAGTGGGGTACTATATTCTTTTCAATTAATTGCAATATATCTTGCTTCTTGCGTTCAGATATTGGTATTGTATAATTATATGCCGGCTGAAGATGTATCTCATCAATCGACCTAGTTGGTCTACTTGTGCGTAAATTTCTTTCTACTTTTATATTAGCCTGCAACATATTTTCAGTTTTATAAGATAGTTTATATCCAAAGGTATCCTGATTCTTTGTAAATTGAACCACTTTTAATTCACTCAATTTGATTTGATCCCCGTGAATATTCTTCGATAAATTTATATTTAACTCTTCTGTTAATGCTTTCAGATTAAAAAAGTTGTCATAATTCATTTCATGCACTGTAAACGAGTTCCCAGACTTTTTAGCTTTTCTTATAACGTTAACATATTGATCCGGAACATAAATTGGAGCGGATTTTCTCTCCTTTTTAACGCACTTTTCAATCAAAGAATGGGCAGTATCTCCCTCGTTTTGGGTGTGACCGCGAATAAGAAATTTATGGGTAATTGAATTTATGTTTAATTTCAGCACAGCAAAATAATACATCGTAAGAATATACCTGAAAAAAAAAAGAAAACATTTAATACAAAATTATTAATACTTTCAAATCAAATAACAATGGATAAGAAAGGCAGTCGTGCAGTCACTTACTTGTTTTTTTGCTGGCCACAGCAATTGTCCGAATAAAAAACAATATCACAATTGGGATGTTTTGTAGCCAATTCTTCCAAATATTTATAAACGCAGGATCCAATTTCAATGGCACCCCTATGACCCATACCCTCATGCCAAAAATAACAAGTGGTATGATCATTTTTCCCATTAGTTACCTAAAAAAATGGGTAATTAGAAGACTAGAATTACTGAAAAAGAAATGACTGCATAACAGAAACTTACCGTAAAGTTATAACAGTTCAATCGAGTTTTGTAAAAAAATGCTGAAGAATCTCCGACTGGGCATGGTAATACCGCTTGCAAATTGTAGGTGGCAACAACTAAATTGCTGTTATTCATATCTATTTGTTTCTCAATGCGGCTTAAACTCTTTTCTTCCAAATGTGATTTATAATCGGATTCAAGTTGCGGTTTCACTTCATTAGGTGCGTTTTTATAACCAACACAAATGTCGCACTGGTCTTTCTTTGGTATAAAAAACCCAATATTAAACTGTGTATTGAATATGTGAAGATAAGCAGCGTATGGTGCAGTAGGTAAATTACTTTCTCTTCTTAAAGTTTCATAGTTCCTGTGCATTTCTGCTACTGTTAAGCCACCATCAACAAATTCTCTGCTAGTGTTAGCTCTCAAATAATGGCTTTCAATTTTGGGTATAGATTTTATATGATCTATTATTGACTGTCTTACTTCTTCAGGGAGATTGGAATGATTCTTATGGTGCCCTCTTTTATCTTGCGGAGCAGTGCCTAGATCTTCATTTTTGGCTTGTATCACGGTGCGTAGTGTTCTTTCAGCAATGCCTAATGTATTCAACAGAAAATAATATGCTGTATTTGGGTTTCTAGGCTTTGCAGGTTGTTTATTCTGGATATCAACTTTGATACGTCTATAAGCTACGTTCAGTGGACACACAGAACACAGGAACTTAGATATCCTCTTTGTCGCTGTAAGTCACCTAATTCCCAGTAACTGTCAAAAATAGCTTGTCTCTCTTCTTCAGAAAATTTACTGGCACAAGAAAGTCTGCACTTGTATGAACATGTGGGTCCCATTACTTTCCCACACACGTACTTTCCTGTTCTAGAAAGGTATTCTTTTCCTGTATTTTTAAGTTGCTTCGCACGTATTCTTTTCCAATTATTTGGATTTCTGGTACGTTTTTTTGCTTTTTTTTGTTCTGCTGGTTCACAAATTATGTCTTGAATTGCAATAGATGCTTCTGGAGCAGAAACATTGGTTTCATGTTCGTCTTCCGAACTCGACGACGAAGAAGAAGAGCTACTTGCACTACTGTCTTCGCTACTGCTACTGTCACTATTATTCAATGACGTGGGCTTAAATTCATCTGAACTGGTCCCAGAAAAGTCACCTTTATCAGAATCGGACGTAATTGAATCCGTACGTTCTTGAATTTTGGATTCTGACATTTTTGATAATCTTTGATTAGATGAACCATACTCCTCAGTGAAACAATTATCTTTAGCCAATCTTACTAATTTAGCCCCTCGTGACTCCATTATGTAACAACCTAAAACACAATAACAGGTAAATAAATCTAGAAGAACAATGACCTAATTGTACAAGCGCCATTGTTCCTATAAATGTATGAATTAAAATTTGAAAAAATGACATAAGTTACAATTAAGTCAATGTTCCTCTTATAAAAAAAAATAAAAATGGCCTAATTACCTTAGCGTCGTTGTAGCACAGTGAAGCAACCAACTCGTCCCGCTCCCCGCGAGTAACTGAGCAATCGGTCGTTGTTGTTCTCGAGTCTCGCTAAATTTGACGTTGACACTACTTCCATCTAACGGAATTTATGGTAATTACAAAAGAGTCGATGTTCTTTACGTTAGTTCGGCACTTTTTACAGTGTTTGTTATACTTAACTCAATTTGACGAAATTTTGCACTTGCGTCGTTGTAATTCTAAGGGTGCGATATGGTTCTTTTAGTAACTGATGAGCCAATGGGATAGACGTGAACCAATTGTCCATGGTTACATTACGATTATTACCCCACAAAGTTTCAGATAAAGTCTTGACATAGTAAGATCCGAGTGAATCACCATTTGTTTCAATTTTTCCAACATACGGCATTGCATTTATCATATATTTAGTTTTAGCATCGCATAGCATCAGAATTTTTAGGCCATATTTATTAGATTTTGACGGAATGTACATTCTAAAGGGGCAACGCCCTCTAAAACCTAATAATTGTTCATCTATTGTAACATAAGTTCCAGCTTTATAGTTGTTCCTGCACGTCTGAATGAAAACCTCCCACAGGTCTCTGATAGGCGCAAATTTATCTTGTGCTTTACGTTCATCTCTTGTTGACTTATCGTCAAATCTCAAACAGTTCAACAAAAAATCAAATCTGTCCCGCGACATTACCGATATGTATCGGGTTCCACTAAATGTAGGATCAAATAGTTCCAAGCTCGTGAGATGATTGTCTTTTTTCGCAGCTGACAGCATAAGCAATCCTAACAAAGCAGTCAATTCTTCTTCACATGTTGATAAAATTGTTGCTGTTTTCTCTTTATATTTTGAACTTCTCAATACAATTTCTTCGTTTGTGTGTCCAACTATATTACGTATCATATCAGCCGTTATAAAAATAGAAAAGCAATCAATTGGTTCCGTCATATCCTTTGCGTTATTTGTTGGTCCCTGAATCACATGTACGATATTTCTAGCCTGAGTTCTTGTATTCGCAGATTGAAAAGGAATTGAAGACCATTTATGGCCATTTTTCCTCTAAGATTAATATCTATTTTGTATTGAATTTCTTGATTTAGCCGTAGTTATTATATTGAACCTAATATCTAGGATCCCCCATGAATAACATATAAAACTTACATACTATCTATATAATCCAATAATTCTTGGAATATATTTTCTAATTCATTATGAAAAATCTTTTTACTCTGATTTAATGGGAAAGTTGTAAAAGATTTTCTCTTAACTTCTATACAGGTCCTTTCAATCCACTTAGAATGAGGAGAGGTAACATTTATCTTAATTACTTCAGGCTTGTTATAAATGGGTGATAGATCAGAAATATCAGCTGATTTTCCCGGACATATGAGGTCTGGATGGAAAGTTACTTTCTTTTTTGCTTTTTTAAGGCGAGTACCTACAGAATTATGACTTGATATACTTCTACCCTCCTCTTGCATTGCATTCTCTCTCTTAGCTTTCCATGCCCACTGAAGCATCTTGATTTACAATTTTCCTCAAATGGATCTTATTGACAACAAAGAGACTGTTAGATTGTCCTAACATTTAGTTGTAATAATCTGTGGTTTAGCGGATATGCTATTTTTTATATTTGTAACTGTGACGTTGGTGTTCGTTTTCCGCTTCCTTCTTCCTTCTTGGTTCGTTGCAATAAACGTGTGTGTATCGCCTCTCGAGTTTTAATTATAATACAGTCCACTAAGGGGCAACGCAAATAGAAGACGGCGAGACGAAGGTACGGTACAGACACGGCGCAGATACGGTGCAGGCGCGATATCTGCGCAAACAGACGCGGGGACGATACGGCAAGTTAAGTCATTATAGAGCGTGATATTGACGGGATAAGACATGTATTCCTCTTCAGACGAAGATGAAGATGCACTGGCTTTGCTACAGATTATTAATTTACAGCAAAGACCAAGAAGGTATTGGATACATCCAGTGTGGAGAAATGCAGAAGAGCACAGGTACTATAAAATAATGGAAACATTATATGAATATCCTGATCGTTTTCGCACAGTTTATAAAATGTCACTGGAATGTTACCATATCGTATTGTCAAAAGTAAGAGAAGGACTTCGGAAGCAAGTTACAAATTGGAGAAAACCAATCAGCCCTGAAGAAAGACTACTGATAACTTTAAGGTAAGTGAAACTATTTTTTACAGATCAAACTTTTATTGACAAATCAAAAGATAATATTCATTGAAAATGTTTTTGGTTTAGCATCTTTGCTACAATTAGTATTTATAAATTGCTCTCAGTGTTACAGCTAATTTGAGTATCTGTCAAGCTGTCATCATGTGCTGTCCTTATCTCACAATACAGAATCAGCGCATGCGGACAGGGACAGCACATGACTACTCAAGCTAGCTGTCGCACTAAGAGCCATTTATAAATAAAGTTCAAGGCATTGGATAGTTCTCATTAAAATCACTTATTTCGTCTTCATGAGATTGGATAGATGTCTCTGGATTCGGGTGAGGTGTAGCTGGAGTTATTGGTGAAAATATTGGCAAACATAATGTAGTTGGAGTTGCCGGAGGTGCTAAGGATTGTGCTCTTTCATAAGCTCCCGGTGTCCGCGTTTGCTGATATTCTGAAATGCTGAGTTGATAATAAGCTTTCTCATCATAAGTTCGGTGTCTTGAAGGCCCAGCTATTTGTTCAATTACAGCCACTGCCGCCGGTGGTGCTGGATTTATATACTCTCCGGATATCAAAGTCAGCTGAGTTTCCGGATTTTTGTTAGCTGCTGCAGTATGTTTAGCTGTCTGCTGAGTCGAGGTAAACGAAGGTGCTGGACTTGTATTAGCTCTGGATGTAAGAGTCTGCTGGGTTGCACCTTCATTAGGATCATAATCTGTCTCTCGAGAAGGTGTTCGTGGATAATACGGCTGTGTCCTAGGATAACTAGGTACTGGGTCATTTAAAATTTGCTCTGATAAATTGAGAACGCCCATTTTAAATCTTCGTTTTTGGGCTGGTGTCATTGATTTCATATCTGGAAGCATGCTTTGAAAAAAAGCTAGATCGCTGTCTGTTTCAGGCTCAGCTCTATGTATGGTCTTCATTTGTAATGCTCTTTGACTGAAATATTCATGTGCTGATTTATTAACATCTTTTAAAGAGATTGCCCTAGATTTATTTAATAGTGGTAGCAGTGGCGGTGTTGGCGTGGATTGATTGGAGATGGAATCCGAATTTGTGTTTTCAGAAGCTAGTTGACCAGTAAACAGTGTCTCATCGACTTCTTCACTATCATTACCGTCTGTGCAATCATATTTGCTTAGATTGCTTTTGGTTGGTCGGGACTTCAAGTAATTGTCTAAAAAATGTAGATGTGGTGAAAGGTAGTACTCTTTAATCGTCTTTGCACCTGATCCAGATGGCAAATCTAGCCTTTTCTTGTTTTTGCTGTAACTACATCGAATATTCTTCCACCGTTCTTTACATTCTTGGGCTGAAAAATATTTAAGGAGATTAGTTACAATGTGTGTTTAGATTGAGGTGCCACTTTTCGCATCGTAAAGTGGCTAATGGAGTTATTTAGTAGTAGTTTAGAAAATTTTGTAGAACGGATATTGGATTTTGTATTAGAATACTTCAAAAGTTAAATGAATATAAAGGTGGCACCTCAATCTGTTTGGATTGAGGTACCACTCAGAACTGGGAATATTATGGATGAGTTTTCATCAAAATTTCGTAGTACTCCAGAATTCTGGAGTACTACAAAATAATACAAAATTTTGATAAAATTTCATCCATAATTTTCCCAGTTCTGAGTGGCACCTCAATGCAAACAGTTAGATTGAGGTGCCACCTTTATATTCATTTAACTTTTGAAGTATTCTAATACAAAATCCAATATCCGTTCTACAAAATTTTCTAAACTACTACTAAATAACTCCATTAGCCACTTTACGATGCGAAAAGTGGCACCTCAATCTAAACACACAAATGTTACATACTTATTGCTATTTTATTTTTGTTACAGATACTACTCAGATGGCTGTTCGTTTACATCACTTTCTGGATATGTATTGAGAGGAGGCAGTACCGTCCGGCAAATTGTGCATGAAACCTCTAGCGTTTTGTGGGAATGCCTACAGCCGGAATATATGCCTGTACCTACACGACAAAAATGGGTAGAAGTTGCTGAACGGTTTTACACTCTCTGGAATTTACCGAATTGTGTTGGGAGTTTAGATGGAAAGCATATTAGAATTACAGCGCCCATCAACTCGGGTTCGACTTTCATAAATTATAAGGGATATTTCTCTATTGTATTGTTAGCAGTTGTAGATGCAGATGGTTTCTTTTTAACTATAGATGTTGGTGAATACGGCCGAAATAGTGATGGGCGAGTATTACAAGTTAGCTCTTTTGGACAAGCTATGGATCTAGGCGATCTCGATTTACCGAACCCTACACCTTTGCCTGGAGAAACACAGAATGTGCCCTTTTATTTTGTGGCAGATGAAGCTTTTCCACTAAAAAGAAATATTATGAGACCATATGGTCGAAATCAATTGACTAATGAGAGAAGAGCTTATAATAACAGGTTGTCAAGGGCACGTAAGGCAGTAGAATGTGCCTATGGTATGTTAGCGTCAAAGTTTGGTGGACTTTACACGCCTATTTGCTGCAAACCAGAATATGTTGATAATATTATAAAAGCAATGTGTGTGTTGCATAACGTAATTCGCACATGTGATGGTAAAAAATCAAATCCACGGTTTAGAAATAATTTGATAGGAGCAAACATTAACATGCGATTAATGGGAGAAAATCCCTACCATATCAGGGAATATCTTACAACATATCTAACACAACGATCTCCGATTCCGTTTCAGACTAGACATAATGTTTAAAATTTAAATAAAATACATACCTGTTGCACCGACTTTTATTGCTATTTCTTGCCATATTTTGTCTTGCACATTTCTGTTACTGTACCCTGTCTTAGTGTAGTCATAGATATTCGGGTATTGCTCAATTAACTCGCAAAACTCAATATTAAACTCAATATCGTCACGCATCCTGTATACGAAGCGACGTGCGTCTTGCGTTATCTTTTGTTCGTGACTGAAGGCGGCAAGCGGTCGCCAGCAGATGTAGGCGCAAGCGGCGTCTCGCATTATATACAGTATGAACAAAGATACATAGCGATATATTTTAAACTGTTCAAATTTTCGTCCATATGGATATTTAAAGGCTGATTTACATTGATACAGTAGCTGGCGCCAGCTACTGTATCAATGTAAATCAGCCTTAATCCATGATTTTAATGAAAATCCGATGTAATTTAACTTATTATGATTTGATTTATGTATTTCGATGTTATTCGTATTTTAAAGTAGTTAAATAGCAAACATAGCGGTTACATATTGCAAACATAAGTACAGTCGACAGCACATCAAGCTATACAGTTTGACCTTGAGCACGCCTTTATTGCACTTGTAATAGTGGCGGCTTTCGTAGCGCAATGTTACACTTGATGTGCTCTCGACTGTACATAGGAATTATAATGATACAAAAGGAGGGAATTAGTATTCGAAAAAAAACCGAAAGGAGGTGTATTAAATGTTATTTCCACTAAATAGCACCTTGTATAATAATACTCTGTGCCGTACCGTCCCCGCGTCTGTTTGCGCAGATATCGCGCCTGCACCGTATCTGCGCCGTGTCTGTACCGTACCTTCGTCTCGCCGTCTTCTATTTGCGTTGCCCCTAAGAACTCTTTCATGGTCCTTCAGCCATTCAACGGCCCCGTGAGGACAATTAGTGCAAAAGTTTGTGCAGTCTATTAATTATAAAGTGTACAACCGGCCAATCGGGATTGGTAGCGTGTGCGGCTGTGAAGTGCAGTGCCGCCATTGTATCTAGTGCCATGAGGCATCTTTCTGCCTAATCGACCTGAGCTACGTGCCGTGTGCATCTTCAAGGATAAACGCCAAACGAAGCACCTACAAGATTTCACACCAATTGCTGAACGGCGTTCACTTTGTCGGTGAATGTCCAGTGGGGGTCTGCCATTACGCCGTGCATCTCTGAACTACAATTATTTACATCGGAATTATAGTGCGTGCGTATTTAGAAAAGACGCTCCCCAAGAATCTCATCATATTTTATTTTTATAGGCTTCATCATCGATATCATAATTTTTCTGCCGCCATTTTTTAATTTCTGCAGCATACATTTTTTATCTACATAATAAACTTATTGAATGCACTGCTGACAACATTCAACATCGCCGGAAGAGTTCACTATTGGCCCGTGTTCTGTCTATTCGAAGCGGAACTTTGGCGCGGCCGCTTGCTATTCGTCGTGAATACATCACGTGGCCCGCGACGCCATTGATGACGCTTGCGCTTACAGCGCGCGCATCGATATCTGTCACCCACACCGGTCGAAGCACACTACGGACATTGGGATTTGGGACATTCTCCGCCATTTGAGTTGTGTGTTAAGTTTTAAGTAGTATACAGTGTATAAAAGTAGATTTAAAACGAACAAATTCGTTATCAAGTCGAGTTCCATTTAGACAGTACTTTGCGTAGTGTTTATTGTTATTTCAGCTATCCAAGGTAAAATGGCCGAGAAAGAAAACGACGAGCAATTGCGCGGCTTGTTGCGTAAAAGAAGCGCCATTAAAGGTAGTCTCACTAAATTGCATAACAAATATCCAGATATGAAAACACTTCGGTGTTTAGAAAAGCCTGCGCTTATTCTTGCAGAGGAAAGACTGAGGTGTACATTTGAAAAATATGAGTCACTCAACATGGAAATAGTGGCGTTGGATCCATCTGCTGATGACGACTCCGCAGAGGATCAATATATTGATACCTTGACTTGTTTACGTCAGGCTTTATCGTATTTAGAAAAAGAACAAAAAGGTATCCCAACAATGCCAACTAAATTGCCACAAATAAATATACCCATTTTTAGTGGTAAGTACTCAGAATTTAAATCATTTACATGCCTTTTTGACTCACTTATACATTCCAATAAGGCCATGGAAAATGTCCAAAAGTTATATTATCTAAGAAATTTCTTACAAGGTGAACCACTCGACTTGATTACAAATTTAACTATAACAAATGAAAGTTATGATGAAGCAAGGCAAATATTGTTTGATAGGTATGACAATGTTTACAAAATTACCAATGAGCACATCAGCATTTTATTAGATATGCCACCTATTACAAAATCAACTTCAAACAATATTAGAAACTTCTTATCTCAAGTTAAACAGCAGCTTGCTGCCTTAAAAAATTTGTCACATCCTACAGACAAGTGGGATCCTATATTACTTTGCATTCTGACTAGAAAGTTGGACCTCTTTTGCAGTAGGGAATTTCAGCTGTGTAGGCATCAAGACCCTAAGGTCACACATCTCATCGAATTTCTAGAGAAGCGAGCCTTAGCGTTGGAAAATGTGGAGCAGACTAAGCAACAGTCTTCAGAGCGTGTAGCTCCAAAGGTAACTCACATGGCCACAGTCAGCGAGCAACAAGTCACTACCAAGAATAACACTGCTGCAATTGTGTCTCCACGAGCTCCACTGGTTAAGAAGTGCATACTATGTAAGTATGATCACAGACTATACAATTGCCCACAGTTTAAGTTGAAATCCATCGCAGACCGACTTACCTTTGTAGTCAAGAACAATTTATGTAAATTGTGTTTAAATAATCACAATAAAAAATGTAGGTATCATTTTAAATGTGCTACTTGTAGTGACAAACATAATACTCTCCTCCATGAGGATAAAGTTCAGTCTCCTGTGACATTATTGTCAAAATCAAGTGCCATACAGGTGCTCTTGCCAACTGCTAGGGTTAAGTTGTTTGGCAAAGATGGAACCGAGGTGCATGTTAAAGCCTTACTTGATAGTGGCTCACAGGTCTCATTTGCGACCACTGAACTTATTAATTTATTACAATTACAGCCAAGCAAGGAGAATACACCTGTTACAGGTATAGGCAACATTTCAAGTAATTTAAATGAAAGTGTTGATTTGCATATACATTCTTTGGTCAAAGATTTTAGTATCAAGGTTTCGTGTTTTGTGCTTTCCTCAATAACATCAAGGCTTCCTCAAAGCACATTTGATATTAGCAAACTATCACTGCCTTCTAATATCACTCTTGCTGATGACACCTTTAACAAGCCAAGCACAATCCACATACTTTTAGGTGCTGATGTATTTTTTCAGTTACTGGTGCCTACTGAGCATCGCTCGCCTTCTACTCAGCATAGCAATGGGGGAGAACACAACACAGCTACTTCATCACCTTCGCTTCTGAACACGAAACTTGGATACATTGTGGGTGGTACAGTAAATTCACAAATTACACAACACTCACATCATGTAGTCACACTCTTCTGTCAGGAATGTAATGAAAACTTAGATAAATCTCTTTCTGAATTTTGGAAAGTAGAAAGTGTCCCACAGATATTTCCTGAAAAGTATTCAGAGCATGACACTTGTGAAAATAATTTTGTTGAAAATGTAAACTTGGATACAATTGCTAAAAAATTCCAAGTTGCCTTACCATTAAAATTGCCTTTAGAATCAATCAATCAATCTCTAGGGGACTCCTTGCACTTAGCTATGAAAAGGTTTCATAATTTAGAAGCTAGATTTCAAAAAGATGCTTTGCTCTATGAGCTATACAAAGATTTTATACATGATTACATTAATCAGGGGCATGCTACAGTCATTGACATAAGTCAGTATGACCTAAGCTCTCAACCAGTTTATTTCTTGCCCCACCACCCGGTATTAAAACTTGACAAGAAAACTACCAACTACCGGGCAGTGTTTGATGGGTCAATGAAAACTAACAAAAGGATATCATTAAATGATTTGTTATTAAATGGACCAGTGGTCCAAAGAGAGCTGGTAGATGTATTAATACTTTTTCGAGTTGATGAGTATTTTTTTATTGCTGACATTAAAAACATGTTCCGCAAAATTAAATTAGATCCAAAGTACAGGCCTTTACAAAACATTTTATGGAGGGACACCCCACAAGATAACATTCAATGTTTACAGCTTAATACAGTTACTTATGGACTAAAAAGTTCCTCATTTTTGGCCACACGTTGCCTAAAGGAGCTAGCAGACATATATAGGGAGGACTATCCTCTAGCTGCTGAAATTATTTACAATTATATGTATGTTGATGACGCCTTGGTGTCATACATTTCTCCAGAGAGATTGATTGCAGCGAGTGAACAGCTCTGCATGCTTTTAGATATAGGAGGTTTCCAACTACATAAATGGGTATCTAATTTACCAGATATTCTGCATAACATTCCAAAAGCTCAACAACATTTTGATGATGTAGACTTGGAGAAAAATAATTCTTCATTAAAGACCTTAGGAATGAATTACAATACAAAATCTGACTCATAAATAATAACTAGCCCGCAAATGTCAAGAGCCATACCCAAGACGAAACGCGAAATTCTAAGTTTCATTAGTAGATTTTTCGACCCTCTGGGGCTTGCTGGTCCTATAATTGTTGGAGCTAAAGTAATTATGCAGAAAATTTGGAAATCAAAGATTGATTGGGATGCAGTTCCTGACAATAATATTCTGAATTCATGGTTTGAATTTTATAACAGTCTCTCTGATATGAAACCAATTAGCATAAAGAGGTATGTCAATTTACAAAATACCAGCTCTGCCCAGATAATAGGTTTTGCAGATGCTGCTAGTTCCATCGCATACGGCTGCTGCGTGTATTTAAGGGTCGTCGATCCAAAAGGTCAGGTAAAGCTTTCATTACTTTGTTCCAAGTCACGCATAAATCCAGTCAACCAGAGCCTAACCGTGCCCAGGCTCGAGCTGAACGCTGCACTCCTGCTTGCGAAGCTTGTCGCTAGGGTTCACAATGCACTGCTTATTAAGCTGAATATTAGTGAGGTAATTCTTCACTCTGATTCAAAAATATTTCTAGCATGGAACAAGGCAAGCACAACCAGCCTAAATGCCTATGTTGCTAACAGGATAAGGGTCATACAACAACATACACAGCGCTTTGCATGGTCTTACATAAGTTCTGAGCAAAACCCTGCTGATTGTCTCAGTAGAGGAGTAATGCCTCATGAGCTACACAAGCACCCTCTCTGGTGGTCTGGTCCAGCACTGCTGCATTCTAGTAAGTATGTACCTAATGTAAACATAGACCTACCATCTGACTTACCTGAGCTTAAGTCCGCCTCCGCATGCTTCAACGCTATGGTTTGTACCACATCTGCAGAGTGTGAACTAAATCTTGATTTTTTACATAAATTCTCATCTATAGAGAAAATGCAAAGAGTTTTAGCTTATGTCTTGCGCTTTATTCAGAATACAAAGTCTAAGAATACTAATAATATGAAAATTAACAAGCTTAACTACCTTACTAGTAAGGAATTACAAGCCTCATTGAACATGATTGTTAAATGTGAGCAACAAAAATATTTTAAAAATGATATTTATGCCTTGAAATGTAAAAAAACAATTGTAAAAGGCAATTTAAAACCTTTACATCCCTTTATTGATGACAGTGGACTGCTTCGCGTGGGTGGTAGATTACAAAACGCTAATATTCCATATTCGCAAAAACACCCTATAGTGTTACCTAAAGAATCGCGTGTCACTGAATTAATAATTCAATATGAGCATGTAAGAAATCTACATGCAGGCCCCAAGCTGCTACTGGCATCAATGAATCAAAGGTTTTGGATTGTGCATGGAATAAGACAAATTAAAAAAGTCACATATAAATGCATTGTTTGTTTCAGGCTGAAAGCACAATCAGCTTCTCAAATGATGGGTTCCCTGCCACATGATCGTGTCAACGCATGTCGCCCCTTTCAAAAGGTCGGCTTAGATTACGCCGGTCCATTTTCCATTAAACAAAGTAGGATTAGAAAGCCACTAATTACTAAAGCTTACATTTGCCTATTTGTATGCTTCGTTACAAAGGCCTTACACCTCGAGCTAGCTTCTGATTTAAGAACCGAAACGTTTTTAGCTTGTCTAAGACGCTTCACGTCTCGTAGAGGTTTGCCTACAGACATATATAGCGACAATGCGCCCACTTTCAAGTGTGCAAGGAGCCAGTTAAATGAATTACAAGTTTTACATAATTCGGCTTCCCATCAAAATCAGGTGAATCAATTTACAGCCCAAAAGGGTATTCAATTTCATTTTGTTCCATGCTACTCACCTACTTGTAAACTAAAAGTATTCGAGCTTTGAATACGTAAAAAAATGTCAAAACACTGTTTTCTTTTCCGCATGGCTGAAGACACAGATGAGTGTCATTTTATCGTATGGCGTTGGGCACTTATCAGTGTCACGTTATTTTTGTTCGACGCCACGGCTAGAAGTTAGTGAAATTAGGCATCGCAACGAATCATCATATGATAATAAATTATAAATGTATTACAGTAAAGCAGCTAAATCACTTTGCTGCGGTTGTCTTTAGCTTGTCTTCTATAAAATTTTACACCCGCTCTAAATAAAGATAAAATTTAAACAATAAAAGTATTTATATAGAGATGTTTCTTCTCCTCTTTTAATTACAACTCTCTAATCCTTATCTATAAAGAAATATGCATATACGTCGTAATCACATTTGGGTATCGATAGTGGGTAAATTTTATGTCTCGAAATATGGTAGGTACCTACTTACATAAAAAATATCACCGTGCGTCGTACCACGCTATTTTAAACTACGCGTATCAATATGGTTGTGGCTAATATGAGTCATGTCATGCTCATGCATGATGCTACGACACAAAATTGCATTTGCCAAAAGCGCTTCGAAAAAGGACTGTATTCACTCTAAATTAAAGGTTTATTTTGGATAAAATTGTATAGACTTACAAAAAAATGGAAACAGACAATGGACGGTCGGTCTAGGAGCGGCCGGGACCGTCCATTGTTTATTGTAACAACACGTGGTATAAATTTTTTTCTTTCGCGCATCTTGTTTTTTGAATTACTTCTGGTTTACTATCCTTAGTTATCAGACGTGCTTACTTTTCTTGTTATTTACCTTACCGATGACTTTCGCTTGTTTACTGGACTCTCGTGTTTTTATCGATTTTGGTTTTGCATTTGTGACGATTTTGGCTGTGTAAAGTGGACTCTGATTTTGCGTTGTGACAATTGTGGCTTTGAACTGGACTCCGTGCGACTTCAGCCTGTGCACACATCTCTACTTGCCGTGAACTTCAAGTAAGATTCTTTTTTATACATAAGTTATTGTTGCTAATTGACGGGCCTGTTGGTCTAGTAGTTAGTGAGGTGGGTTCGATTCCCATGCAGGTCAAACTTTGTATGATGAGCACAATTGTTTATTCTGTGTCTGGCTGTCATTATCTATAATATATATACAGCCTTGGCCAAAAGTATTGAGCACCCATGATATCTTTCAGTTTTATGCGGAGTATCAAATAGAAATAAAACAAAACGTTTTATATGGGTTTATTTTACTATTTATTAATAGAAAATTAATATTTTGTGGGTCCACCCTTTGCCTTAATTACGGCAGAAATTCTTTTTGGCTTCTTAATTTGTTCCGACAACTCAGCAGCGAGCTCTGAAGATGTTTTTTTCCTATTTCTTAACGACTCTCTCAGTAACTGACGATCTTGACGGTCTGTGGTGATGCGTTTGCGCCCGGTTCTCGGTCTATTTTCATGTGATCCGGTAGTAGAGAATCGCTGAATAGCATATTGCACGGATCGGCGCGAACATTTCACAGTTTTAGAAATCTCTACTTGTGATTTCCCTTGCTCATACAGAAGCTGTATCTGCACACGTTTTTCTAAAGAAAGTTCGTTTTGTTTTGGCATATTGCAACAATAACACTTAAAACTTCTGAAATAAAATACAAAAGGCGCACTAGATCAATGGATATGTTCACAACGAGCGATGGTAGCGAACTGATAAATAAATACAAAAATTGTAAAAAACACATTTTATTGCACCCAGGTGTTTTATTGCTAGCTGTGCGGCGTGGGTCATTGTTTAAACCTTTGTAGATGGCCGACAAAAGAATTCTTCAACAATAGATTTGATTTACTCCCATACTTTCCGTGAACGAGCGAAATTTGTAAGGTGCTCAATACTTTTGGCCAAGGCTGTATATTTATAAAAGAAAATAGTAAATATGTATATTTATCGGTTGTCTAGATCCCATAACATAAGCTTATCGTACTAGTCATAAAATGATGAGTTTTTTCAAATCAAATCATTTTATTGTAGATCTACTGATAAATATTATGTAACTAAATAAGTATTATTACTAAATATAATCTATACGTCTATTACTCTATACAAATAAATAACATTGGAGTGTCTGTCTGTAATATTAAAATAACTGTTAAAACCTCCATAAACCTCTTTTGGTGTACTTTTTACAAATTAAAATAGACAACACAATGAAAAACACGACCAAAAATACGTGTCTCTTTTATTTTCGTTTCCAATAGAGTTTTCATTCTTTTGCAGTTTGAAGAAAATGGAATACCATTCTTCGAGTTCTCCGGAACCTGAACCATTATTTAGCGTAGATCCTTTTCTAAGTGCGCCAGTTCCTGGACCATCATCTGGCATGTACCATCAGAATCCATATATGGATATTCCAAGTTCGCCAATTCCGGGTACATCATCGGCCATAGATCCCGTAAGCGTGGAATTGGAACGAATGATGT
Source organism: Parascotia fuliginaria (assembly GCA_963082885.1). Taxonomy (NCBI): domain Eukaryota; kingdom Metazoa; phylum Arthropoda; class Insecta; order Lepidoptera; family Erebidae; genus Parascotia; species Parascotia fuliginaria. Next base: position 10,370,768 of record OY720184.1, read on the forward strand.
CTCCTCAAGAAAGTGAGCAGTTATATGACATTCCAGGCTTACAGTTATATGAAGACGAAGAACTGTATGGAATTCTAACCGGGAATAACGAAGAACTCTTAAATGAGTTAAGCGATGCAAGTGCGAACGAGGATGCAAACATTGTCGATTCTCACGCCAATGAACAGAACGAAGATCCAGAGGAAGAGTCTTTAGAAGAAACAACTGGCTGGTTTCCGGGTAATCCCAGTCAGATGTTACAGATACCATTTACGGGGACAAGTAGTATATTGCAGCCACATGACGCAGAGGTCCAAAGTCCTTTGGATTATTTTTTTTTATTTATGAATGCCCGCTTTTTAAATTTAATATTAAAATGTACAAACAAGTACGGTAACAAATTGAAAGTAGAAGCGACAACTGCACGTTCTCGCTTTAGCAAGTGGACCGATCTAAGTGTCGCCGAATTAAAAACTTTTATTGGCATAATATTACTAATGGGCACCATAAAGCTGAACAGAATGGTGGACTATTGGTCCACTCATTATTTTTTCCGTCTTAGTCCACGCCTATTTATGTCTAGGGATAGGTTTTTTTTAATTTTAAGAGCTTTGAACGTACAAGATATCGAAAGGACGGAGAGTATATTTAAAATAAAATCTTTGATCGATTTGTTCAATGAGACAGTTGACGCCGTATATTACCCATTGAGAGAGTTGACAATTGACGAATCTCTTATTTTGTGGAAAGGGAGACTATATTTTCGTCAATATATCAAAGGCAAAGCCCATAGATACGGCATTAAGCTGTACATTTTAGCCGACGCCAACGGTATAATTTTAAAAATTCACATGTATGCAGGATCCCAAGACGTACAAGTAGGAGGTAGAAACCACGTTAAAAAAGTGGTGCATCTGCTCATGCAAAAATATTTTGACAAAGGGCATGCTTTGTATTTGGACAATTTTTATACCAGCGTAGGGTTGGCTGATGAGTTAATAGGCAAAAACACGTATGTGACTGGTACCCTAAGACCAAACCGTATAGGAAATCCAAGAGAATTAAAAATGTGCAAATTAAAGCCTGGTGAATCGTGTATATTACAAAACAATAAAAAAATTGTCGTCACCAAATGGCAAGATAAACGGGAAGTATTATTTATAAGTACTGAACACAAAAGTAATTATAAAGGGACTACTAGTCGCCGTGTACGCACAATAAAATATAAGCCGGCCGTACAAATAAAGTATAATAAATATATGCGGGCAATAGATCGACATGATCAGATGCTAAGCTATTATTGCTGTGAGCACAAGACCCTGCGCTGGTACAAAAAAGTCATAATACACATAATCCAAATATGTTTGGTGAATGGTTATTTACTTTTCAACGCAAAAAACACTACAAATAAAACTTCATTATATAAATTTATAAAGAGTGTAATGCAAGAATTGTTACCAATGCCCAATGTATCAGAACTTTCTCGTCCTCTATCACAGTCAAAAATACATTTACCCGCCAATTTACCAAAGAGAAGTAATAATACCCTAAGAAAAAGATGCAGAGTTTGTTACACAAAAACTAAAAAAAGGGTATCTGTTATAACTGGCTGTCCCGATTGCCCTGGATTCCCAGGCCTGTGCCTTAATGATTGTTTCAGAGAATTTCACAAATATTGAAATTCTATGTTAGTTAATCGGATCTGATGTAATGATTTTTAATAAATATTATCATCTAAGTCAAAATTTGGTTAAAATTAAAATTGTAATTGAATTAAAATTTGGTTTTATTTAACTTTTGTCCGGTCTTTATTTGATATTAAAATTACTTTTTTATTATATCTAATATTTTCTGCATCTTTATATTTCTTTCATATGGTTTAAAGCGCAATAATTCATTTGAAACCAACTGGCCAAAATATTTACATCCATGGACGTCCAATATAGTCGGGCCATCATCTCTTTCTGTGCATGTTGCACTGTCCACCATTTCTTTTTTTGTGTACGTTGAAGTATCCTTACATGTTTTTTGGTTTGGTATAAATTCCTGTTCCCAGTTTTCTGAGTCTTCCCAGCGTTGTGAATTCTGTACTATCTCTTCGTCATCGTCGCATTGAGTTTCATTTTCTGTATCGGGAATGTACTTTCTTTTTCGCTGTAATTCTTAAACAATAAATAAACATTATCAGTATCTTGCCAAATATAATTTTTTTCTGACAATAATAATTTTCACATTTGTTGTGTATCCGTGAGAATGTTTGGATGTTTTTGTTTTTTCACACAAAAACTACTGAATGGATTTCAATGAAATTTAGCACAGGTGATAAGTCTTGGTCTGGAATAGCACATAGGCTACCTTTTATTCCGATTATAGGTTCCTGTGGGACAACGGGAAACAAATTCTACGCGGGTGGAACCGCGGGCATCGGCTAGTATCAAATAATCATATAAAATAATTATATATTAGTACTACTATCATTATTATTACTATTTAATCTAACTTAGCAGTTTTTATTTGCGTAGTTTAATTATAAACAATTGAAATTTGTTATGCAAAAATTTTTAGACCCAATTTAATACCTCGTAATCAATCAAATTACTAGGAAATGCAAAATAAGTTGAAAAGGTTGAGCACATCTGTATTAAATAAGTCACTTACCTTCCATTTCCACAAATACACTTGTTTCGCCACTTTTTATCGCTTAAAACAACGTGCCTGACCGTTCACGTTAGATTTCACATGTAACCTTTTGAACGCCAATGGCATGTATAGATGCCATGCGCAAGCGTGCCCTGTGCGCCACCGACATCTATAGATGCCAAGAAACAGATCATAGAAAAATACAAAATAAACATATTAAATCATTACTTTAACGTGTTTTATTGATATATCTTAAGAACTGAATCCCCAGTTATTACATATAATTGTACACAATGAACAAAATTGCAAAATAGTTATTCAAATATTTATGATAAAAAATAACTTAATTAATGGCTGAAAAACATGTTCTCTTGCGCCAATGGCATGTATACATGCCTACTAGTGATGTGGTGTAATATTCAAGTAACTTCATTAAAATTTCAGCTAAATTACTCAAATTCGCTTAATTTTTGTAATAACTATTAAAAAAATATATAAGCTTAGTCACTGACAAAAAAGGTAAATACTACATTCTTTGGTATAATATCATATTTTCTATATTGTCGATATTGTTGATTTGAATATTGTCTTTTTCGCCAATCATGCGCATCCCTAGCACAGTACCGATATTGCAATCCCATCTGCGCCAATGACATGAATAGATGTCGGACTCGTGACGTCGTAAGCGCGTGCCATGTTTTTAAGTGCTGGGAAGTTGAAAAAATATTTTTTCGATCTGCCAATATTATAATTGCAAAAATGGCAAGTGAAGAGTTATTTAGTACAGAAGAACTATTGCGTATTCTAGAAGGCACTGAAGATGATGAGTTTTCTGAATCGGAATCAGTAAATGAAAATGATTTTGAGGTAAGTTAATTTTACTTTAATATCAGATGTTTTAATAGTAAGTACAATCAACAGTAAACATATAGATCTATACAAGTATTATGTAAGTATATAGGTAAGTACCTACTCATCTAAAGACGACGCGTTTAAATAATATTATATAGACTTAGGTACTACTGTCATTCTCTTAATTAAGCTATATTAGTGATTAATTATTGTAGTTTAATTTAAAATCCGTTCGGTAGTTTTCGCGTGGAAGAGTAGGTAACAAAATTTCGCGTTTATACCTTTAGAATGTTACATAGGTAATAGGATTTAGTTGTCATTATAGGATTAAATAAAAAAAACTCCATAGATATTTAAATTGTATTAAGTACTTATTATATAAAAAGTATAATTTTGGACACATAATTAACACTTATGTAGGTACCAATAACAAGTTAACTGGCACGCCGGACTATGTAAGTACCTACCTGCCTAACGTACCTGTGCCTTCTTGTTATTACGTATCTAATCAACAATTTAACAATTCACATAGGTAAATAACAATCAACAAATTAAAAAATTAGGTAACGTGTAAAATCCGTGTAATAATCAACTAATTTAATAATTAACATATTCAATAATCAACAAATGTAATACAAGAATCAATAAATAGGCACCTATCTTAAACAAAATAATCACATAAATTAATTATATTAATATTGATAAATTATTAATGCGATGACAAATAGGCACAGTTTCCTACATATAAAGGCCGCTGGCCAGCAAGCCGGCAAACTCGCGTCGAAGCTCGAAGACCAATAAGTTTGCCGGCTTGCTGGCCCGCGGCCTGTCTTAGAACCTGTGCCTACTTGGTCATCATATTAATTTATCGATATAATACGTTACAAGAAAATGATTAAATATAATTTAATCAATTTTCTTGTATTTTATATTTAATGGTACTGGGGTGCCCGAAGAAAATTCTGGAATTAAATCTATGCTTTCCGACAAATCGGAATCCCCTCTATAAATTCTGATTAAATTAAGAATATGAGCATATAAATTGCTTCGGTTCTCTTCTGGCACTCTCTCTAATTCGAATGCTATTAACATTGAAAAACTTTTATTTCGTTGATCCGAAGGTTCGATTTCATATAGTAACTTCGGTAATGCTTCCGAAGCATAATATATATTGTCTCCCAAACGACCAACATACGGTTCGACGAGCGTTTGTGTACCAGCATCTGATTGTTCGTTACACGGCTCGACGAACGTTTGTGTAGCAGCTTCTTTTTTAGTTTCTTCGGATTTTTCTACACACCGCATCTTTAAAAATCCACTCAGTATGGACGGGGACCCCGGTCGTTTGCCAGACATTTTTTTACACCTGAAATCAGACACATTGATGCGATAAGTACGAAGGTACCGTAATTATTAGAATTTATTACGGGTATTATTTTCGTGATTATTCTTGTCGTACATCAATAGTTAGGTCTGACAAATGTTCGTTACTTTTCTGACGTTCAAAACTATCTAATCTAACTTAAATTATACTTTTAAACTTAAAGGCTAGTCCTAATATCACCTTCAATAAAAAAAAATACTTATATAAAATAATAAATAAATAAATTAATACATGCTAATAGTCAAGATTATACTTACTTGTTGAATTGTAGTCAGTAGGTAACTTATTATTATTTGGGTCAAACAGATGACCTTCGACTATATATTATTTTCAACTTTTTATCTTTGGATTTAAAATCCGAAATAACAAATACCATGTAATTATCTTCAAATATCTTCCCTTAACATCAAACGATTATGGTGAATTGTCACTTTTGTTACAGTATTACCAGTTTACAAAATTAGCTTAAAAAATAATGAAACTTTTTTTATGCTTTAGTATTTTTTTCGCAGGGTGTTTTTAATCGATTTTCTATTTCTTTTAAGTTTAAAGTTAAATAAAAAAACATTTATTATTTTACAGCCGACGATTGCTGAGCATCAAGAATTGCCTGAAGATACGCCTTCAACTTCTGGACAAGCTCGTCATAACAGAAATTGTGAGACAGCGCCAATTTTCGAGTGGACTGCTGAAAGACGTACACCCGAAGTTGCTGCTTTTGATGAGTTTGCCTGTGGTATACATTTCACCCCAGCTGAAATTGTTACGGAGTTAGATATGTTTCAGAATTTTATGGACTCTGATTTCGTGTCATTTATTGTTTAAATGACAAACAAATTCCTCTGCCGGCAAACTCGCGTCGAAGCTCGAAGACCAATAAGTTTGCCGGCTTGCTGGCCCGCGGCCTGTCTTAGAACCTGTGCCTACTTGGTCATCATATTAATTTATCGATATAATACGTTACAAGAAAATGATTAAATATAATTTAATCAATTTTCTTGTATTTTATATTTAATGGTACTGGGGTGCCCGAAGAAAATTCTGGAATTAAATCTATGCTTTCCGACAAATCGGAATCCCCTCTATAAATTCTGATTAAATTAAGAATATGAGCATGTCGGAGACGGTCATGAGTACGGTCGCTAAACGAAACGCAGCACGAGATGGCAGCACTGTTGCGATGACGTCAACACGCGGCTAACTTCGTGCTACGGCTGAGCCTACTTAAAGGAGGGGCGCGCAATGTCCAGCTCTCTTACTCTTCAACCGTCGTCGAGTGCGGACCTGCACCCAAGGAACAGTCATTCGTTTCGTTTGCAAGTCAGTAGTGTTAAATTATTGTGTCAAGTTAATAAAAGTGATTTTAATTATTGTGTCTAGTTAATAAAAGTGATTAGTGTGCATTAGTTGTTTCTCTTTGCTCGATCACCCTACTGTAAGCCCGCATTATGTCTGTCGATGATGTCAATGATATTCATGATGCGACATCAGAAGTGGGATCTGATCGAGCAAATGAGAAAATACGTGGTGAGGCTCCCGAAACCTCACAATGGCGAATGATGCTAGAGATGCAAAACGATCAAATGCGAGCGCTTATACAAGCATTGAACGCTCCGCGACCCAACAATCGAGTGACTCTGCCTGAGTTCGATCCGGATAAGCAAGAAGCCGACCCTCAATCATGGTGTGCGACCGCCGACCTGTGTCTTTCTGAAAACCCTTTAGAAGGATGCCAGCTAATCGTCGCGCTCAGTAAAGCCCTAAAAGGTACCGCATCGACGTGGTTATCACAAGTAACCTACTCCGGAATGACTTGGCCACAATTCAAAGAACTGTTTTCTACGAGGTTTGTGCCTACTGAGACAATTCCGGCTACGCTTATTCATTTGAATACCAGTAAGCCTAAAGAGGGTGAAACCTACGCAGCCTATGCTAGCCGATTGATGTCATCCCTGATGAACCGTTGGAAAGATGCGAGTATTGAGCAAATGGCCGTGTCGGTTGTGCTAGCTCATTTGGCCCAAACGGACACGCGATTACAACGACTTGCATTCACCACTGAAATCAATTCGCGTCATAAATTACAACAGGAATTGCAAGCATATTCCTATCTCAAGCGCAAAGCAACACAAGACTCAAGTAGTTCTTCGGAATGTGAGAAACGATCCAAGATGTCAACGCTGCCGCTGAAATGCTTCAAATGCGGCAAGCCGGGACACAAGCAAGTCGATTGCCGTTTCAAGAGAACAGAGTTCAAGAAGCACCTAACACCGTCCACTACGGCTACACAGAAAACTCCACAATCAACACCGAAAGGAACTCTCGTCTGCTTCAAATGCGGACAGCCCGGCCACATCGCATCGCGCTGCGGGGGCACCGTTCCCGCCGTCACAGCAAGCACCGTGCCTCGCACCGAGCGCCGAGTCGACCTGTGTATGGTCGAGCCTCCTTCAGGATCATTAACACATAACGGTCAGTCGATTACATTTCATTTCGATTCAGGAGCCGAATGCTCATTAATTAAGGAGAGTTTTGCTAAAAAGTTGTCCGGTAAACGTTTTAACACTGTAGTTTCACTAATAGGGATAGGTAACAAAAGTGTTAATAGCACTGAACAGGTTTTGTGTAACGTAGAAATCAATGGTTATCCAACAGAAATCTTATTCCACGTTTTGCCTGACGTTTATTTACGCACTAATATGATGATTGGTCGCGAGATATTATTTTCCGGTTTCACTGTTAACATTAGTGCAAACGAATTTACGTTATCAAAAAGTAATGTTGTAAATTCGTGTGTTACTTTAAATACTCAAAGCGCCATAGAAAATTTTGACGATGTAGACACTGACATTTCAATTGAACGTAAACAGTCACTTGTTAGTTTATTAAAACGGTTTGTGAAATATTTTATCTCTGGTTTTCCAACTACCCGCGTTAACACTTATGAACTAAACATTCGTTTAATAGATCCAAATAAAACTGTACAGAGACGGCCTTATCGTTGCTCACCGGAGGAACGAAAAGTAATGCGTGAACGAGTGAATGAGTTATTAGACGCTAAAATAATAAGACCTAGTAATTCACCTTTTGCGAGTCCTGCGTTGTTTGTAGAAAAAGCCGACGGTACGAAGCGTATGTGCATCGATTATCGTGAACTAAACAAAAATACGGTTCCGGATAGGTACCCGTTGCCGTTAATTTCTGACCAGATTTCGCGACTTAATGGGGCTAATTATTTTACCAAGTTAGATTGTGCTAGTGGATTTCATTTAATACCGGTTAGTGAGGAATCTATTGAGCGAACTGCGTTTGTAACTCCCGAAGGACAGTACGAGTTTTTAACAATGCCTTTCGGATTACGTAATGCTATTTCGGTTTTTCAGCGGGCAATGATGATTGCGTTAGGTGAATTAGCTTATAGCTATGTGATTGTATATGTTGACGATTTATTAATTATAGCGGAGTCAGAAGAACAAGGCTTAGAGAGATTAAACACGGTATTGGAGGTTTTATCCAAGGCAGGCTTTTCTTTAAATCTCAAAAAGTGCTCATTTCTCAAAACACATGTACAGTTTCTTGGCTTTGAAGTGGAGGCAGGTGAAGTTCGACCTAACAAAAAGAAAATTGAGGCACTCACTTTTTTACCACCACCTGAATCGGTAACGCAGCTTAGGCAATTCATTGGTCTTGCTTCATATTTTAGGCAATTCGTACCCAATTTTTCTAGGTTAATGACACCTTTACATAGGCTCACTTCTGGTAAATGTCCTTTTGGTTGGAAAACAAACCACGAAGAGATACGACAGCAGGTAATTTCGGTTTTAACAACAGAGCCCGTACTTATGATTTTCGATCCTCGTTACGTGACCGAACTGCATACAGACGCGAGCATGAATGGATATGGAGCTATGCTATTGCAAATAGTGGAAGGTAAGAAACGAGTGGTGGGTTATTATAGTAAGCGCACTACGGCTGCCGAATCTAGGTACCACTCGTACGAGTTGGAAACGTTGGCGGTGGTGAACAGCGTAAAGCACTTTCGGTCTTATCTACATGGAAGGAAGTTTGTTGTGGTAACAGACTGTAATTCTTTAAAATCTTCTCGAGATAAAATAGATCTGACACCAAGGGTGCATCGTTGGTGGGCTTACCTACAAGCATTTGATTTTGACGTTGTCTACAGAGCCGGTAAGAGTATGGCCCATGTTGACTTTTTCTCCCGCAATCATTTACCTTGCCACCAAGTAAGGCAAGTTAACAAAGTAGAGCAGAAGCTTATTAACTTAACGGAGCTCTCTGGTAACTGGTTGCTAGCCGAACAACAACGAGACGAGGAGATACAAAAGGTAATGTCTCAATTAAATAATAAGGAGTTGCAGGATGAAATCGCGCAGACATATGAGGTACGATCCGGTTTACTTTACCGTAAAATCCAACGCAACCGCAAAACTAGATGTTTGCCCGTGTTGCCCCGTAACATACGATGGTCAGTCGTCCATAACATACACGATTCCATTGTTCACCTTGGCTGGGAGAAAACCCTCGAGAAGCTATATGACTATTACTGGTTCGAAGGTATGTGTCGCTATGTTCGTAAGTTTGTAGATAATTGCGTAACTTGTAAAGTAGCAAAGTCTCATTCGGGTAAGGTGCAGGCAGAGTTGCATCCAATTCCAAAGGTTTCAGTACCTTGGCACACAGTGCATATCGATGCTACAGGTAAGCTCAGTGGAAAACGCGACAATAAGGAGTACGTGTTCGTTCTCGTTGATGCTTTCACAAAGTTTGCCCTTTTACACCATACAATGCACATTGACACCGCCAGTAGTATTAAAGCAGTGACAAAGAGCGTGTCGTTGTTCGGAGCACCGGTACGTATTATAGCAGATCAAGGTCGTTGTTTCGCAAGTCACGAGTTTAGAGAATTTTGCGAGAGTAAAAATATTAAACTCCATTTAATAGCCACGGGGTCGTCGCGAGCTAACGGACAAGTTGAGCGAACAATGAGCACGTTGAAATCTATGCTTACTGCGGTCGAGGCGAGCGATGATAGGTCGTGGCAGGATGCGTTAGGTGATGTACAGCTCGCCCTAAACTGTACGGTTAACCGAGTCACAAAGGCAAGTCCTCTCGAACTAATGGTAGGTAAAGTCGCGCGTCCTCTTAGTTTAATGGCTTATGACGATGAGACGAATACGGATATTGAACAAGTTAGAGAAATCGCAGCCTCGTTAATAGAAAAATCGGCTCTATATGATAAAAAGCGGTTTGATAGCACTAAGGCAAGACTGAATAGGTTTTCTGTTGGTGAGTTTGTGTTGCTCCAAAACGAGGAACGTAACCAAACAAAGTTGGACCCCAAGTACAAGGGACCATTTAGAGTCATAGAAGTGTTAGAGGGGGATCGCTACATTTTGAGAGCATTGAACTCTAAGCGTACTTACAAGTATGCACATGACAGGTTGAGGAGAATGCCCGAGGGCCAAGTACCACTTGAAGTAGAGGAGGAGGTAGATATGACTGATAGTATGGAATCTTAGGTCAGTTGGTCGGACCGTACTAGTAGTCATTTCGTAGCCGTAGTCCGTTAGAAGTCGGCATCTGTTTTAAACAGTCCGTGGATACGCGGTGCGCGGGTGGCCCTGGCGGAGGTCGGGTCTATTGGAGACCATAGAGTCAGGTGGACTCGGCATTCATGAGGAATGCGACAGAACAAACATGGGTTTGTTGATGGGGCTGAATGCGCAGCCATAGGCCATGAATTTGATTCCTGCTTTGAGATTTGTGTTAATTTAAGTAACGATTTACTTGATTTAGAGAGGTACTTGGTTGCTCTTGCATTATTTTGATATTTTTAACCAATGTTTACATAATAAAGAAAGTTGATGTGATTAAGTTTATTTTTATTTTCAAAATACCAGAGAAGCTTCGTGTCAGGAAAGACCGAACGATGAGTACTGTGCTATTTCCTTTTTACAGAATGAACACACGAGGACGTGTGTAAACGCAGGATGGCCGTGTCGGAGACGGTCATGAGTACGGTCGCTAAACGAAACGCAGCACGAGATGGCAGCACTGTTGCGATGACGTCAACACGCGGCTAACTTCGTGCTACGGCTGAGCCTACTTAAAGGAGGGGCGCGCAATGTCCAGCTCTCTTACTCTTCAACCGTCGTCGAGTGCGGACCTGCACCCAAGGAACAGTCATTCGTTTCGTTTGCAAGTCAGTAGTGTTAAATTATTGTGTCAAGTTAATAAAAGTGATTTTAATTATTGTGTCTAGTTAATAAAAGTGATTAGTGTGCATTAGTTGTTTCTCTTTGCTCGATCACCCTACTGTAAGCCCGCATTATGTCTGTCGATGATGTCAATGATATTCATGATGCGACAAGCATATAAATTGCTTCGGTTCTCTTCTGGCACTCTCTCTAATTCGAATGCTATTAACATTGAAAAACTTTTATTTCGTTGATCCGAAGGTTCGATTTCATATAGTAACTTCGGTAATGCTTCCGAAGCATAATATATATTGTCTCCCAAACGACCAACATACGGTTCGACGAGCGTTTGTGTACCAGCATCTGATTGTTCGTTACACGGCTCGACGAACGTTTGTGTAGCAGCTTCTTTTTTAGTTTCTTCGGATTTTTCTACACACCGCATCTTTAAAAATCCACTCAGTATGGACGGGGACCCCGGTCGTTTGCCAGACATTTTTTTACACCTGAAATCAGACACATTGATGCGATAAGTACGAAGGTACCGTAATTATTAGAATTTATTACGGGTATTATTTTCGTGATTATTCTTGTCGTACATCAATAGTTAGGTCTGACAAATGTTCGTTACTTTTCTGACGTTCAAAACTATCTAATCTAACTTAAATTATACTTTTAAACTTAAAGGCTAGTCCTAATATCACCTTCAATAAAAAAAAATACTTATATAAAATAATAAATAAATAAATTAATACATGCTAATAGTCAAGATTATACTTACTTGTTGAATTGTAGTCAGTAGGTAACTTATTATTATTTGGGTCAAACAGATGACCTTCGACTATATATTATTTTCAACTTTTTATCTTTGGATTTAAAATCCGAAATAACAAATACCATGTAATTATCTTCAAATATCTTCCCTTAACATCAAACGATTATGGTGAATTGTCACTTTTGTTACAGTATTACCAGTTTACAAAATTAGCTTAAAAAATAATGAAACTTTTTTTATGCTTTAGTATTTTTTTCGCAGGGTGTTTTTAATCGATTTTCTATTTCTTTTAAGTTTAAAGTTAAATAAAAAAACATTTATTATTTTACAGCCGACGATTGCTGAGCATCAAGAATTGCCTGAAGATACGCCTTCAACTTCTGGACAAGCTCGTCATAACAGAAATTGTGAGACAGCGCCAATTTTCGAGTGGACTGCTGAAAGACGTACACCCGAAGTTGCTGCTTTTGATGAGTTTGCCTGTGGTATACATTTCACCCCAGCTGAAATTGTTACGGAGTTAGATATGTTTCAGAATTTTATGGACTCTGATTTCGTGTCATTTATTGTTTAAATGACAAACAAATTCCACAATTATTTTATTTTAAATGTTGATTTGCGAATGCATTCACGACTACATGCATGGCATGATGTAACTGTCCCAGAAATGTACATATTTTTTGTAATTATGATGCTGATGACCAGAAACCGCCATTTATCTATAGAAGAACACTGGTCTACAGATATATTATTGAGTTCTCCTATATTTTCAAAATTAATGTCAAGAAATAGATTTTGTATGATTCTTGGCATGTTACATTTTTCCCGACCAAATGAAGAAAATTCTATTTTGTCGAAAATAAAATCATGTATAACTCACGCGAGGGAAAAATTTAGAAATGTTATTACACCGCATAGAAATCTATGCATTGATGAAAGCATTGTGCCATTCAAGGGTCGTTTATCAATAAAACAATATTTGCCAAAAAAAAGAAATAGATTTGGAATTAAATTGTTCGTTTTGTGTGATGTAGATTCCGGAGTGATTATAGATTTTATAGTTTATTGCGGTGCAAGTACAGACATAAATGATCCAGCGAATTTAGGCGTTGGGGGAGCTGTTGTTTCCACTTTAATGAAAGATTTTTTTGGCTCAAATCGTCATTTGTATGTAGACAATTGGTACACAAGCCCTTTATTATTTAAATATTTATATGATAATCAAATTTATGCTTGCGGCACCGTAAAAAAAAATAGAAAAGGTATGCCTAATTTAGGTAGAATACTAAATTTACATGAAATGGAAACCCAGTTTTCTGGTCCTCTTATGGCTTGTAAATGGAAGGACAAGAAATATATATACATGCTAACAACTATACATGATAATGACATGGAACCATCGGCAAGAACCAGTAGAAGTACGGGATTGCCAGTAATGAAGCCTAAAGCATGTTTAGATTATTCAAAAAATATGGGAAGTGTTGACACTGCAGATATGTTGCTATCATCCCTGCAGTGCATACGCAAAACCATAAAATGGTACAAGAAACTATTTTTCCATATCGACCCATCCGAAGAACAAAGTTACATATACAACTTGACAGGTTTTCAGGAGAGCTTTCCAAAATATTTCTCACAGTTATTTGTTTACAACTTTTGAAATAATTGAGATACATTCATCAAACTTGCCACACAAGTAACTTACATATAGAGCTAATATTTTAAGTGAATATTATTATTTTAATGCAATTATTTTCTGAAATAAGGGGTCTTATCATAATATGTAACATTGTTTCCCGTAAAATCGAAAGCAATTTTCGGTTCTAAGTAAACATAGTGCACTGTTCGTTGGAACCCAATAAAATGGTTAGAGGTGCATTTGAAGATAGTACTATTTTCTTCGAAGTTTGAATAATAAATGGCAGTAAAGATGTAACGTTTACAAAATAAAAAACAGAAATAAATCAAGTAAAATGTGATTTATTTTATAAAATTATAAAGAAAAAGAAATATTATGTTACTAATTAGGTTATGTAGATAGTATTTCAATCTGCTCAGTCTAATAAGTAATTACTAAGTTATATAATTATACTTAATTCTAATTATTACATATATTATTGCAATTTTTGTACTTTTGTTTATAATTAAAATGAGTAACATTAAATCAACATTCAGAATGTATATGTATGAGATCAACTTCTTAATATCACAATTCCATTATTATTTTTAAATTAAATGCTAAGGGTTTAATTAGGTACTTACCTACTAAATGTATCAAAACAAAAATAATATAAAATCAAAATGAAAACAAAAACAAAATAGAAGCTTCCAAAGATAAAACAAAAATAAAGTTTCAAAATTATCAGCCATTAAACTTCTTCAGTTCGAGAAATCTTTAACTAATTAAAAAACAATAAACAGTAAGTAACAAAAAAAATGTTTCAAAAACTATATTATGATAAGTAATCTAAGTATTTTACTCATCATCATCATTAATTATTGATAATCTCACATCACCGTTCGGCAACTTTTTAAAGAACTCGTGATACTCAGCCGGAATTATATTTGTTTCACATAAATTAACAAGATCTTTATATTTATCGCGTGAAATGGGCAAAGGCTGGTCATAAGCCTTTTTTAATTGCACTATGTTACCATGAGAATTTCTAGTCGTGTTTCCTACAGTTACAGTATCATACATTTCACAGCTTAAATCATACTTGTAGTGTAATTTGTTTGCATCGTTGTAATCCACATGTACTTCCTTAATATTGTTCCAGTTTACTTTTTGACCACGAATATTTTTACTCCAGACTTTATCAGATACCCGACTCTTGAAATCGTAGAAATGCTCTTGAGTCATATTTTTCACTATGTACGGAAATTCTTTATTATTTCTACTCCATCTCACTAACAATTGCCATTCATTAGGAGTATAAATTATCTTGCCATGCGAAGCATTTTCAATACAGGCATGTACGCTGTCACCTTCGTTTTGCGTGTGGCCTTTCTCCATAAAACGATGGGTGATAGAAACTTTGTACTTGTTAGCAGCATAAATGTATGATGAATACACGATGCGATTCCTATTCTGCCCTGCGCAGTTGTCTGACCAAAATAAGAATCCTCGAGCTCCTTTCTGCACATGACATTCGATAAAATCAATTAAACAGCTGCTTACATCGTTTGCCCCACGTTTAGCTATAGTTTCATCCCACATAAAGCACGTGCCGAGCTTATTGCCCATATCAAAAATAGTAAAATTTAAGCAACTTAATTTTCTTTTGTAATAAAAAATGCTAACTTGTCCATGGGGACAATTCAAAACCTTTTCAAAGTCAAACACCGCACAAATTATCTTACCATTTGAATTTTTAGCCTGCTGTTTATCTGCACTTTTCATAGACCTTGCAACCTTTTTTTTGTCTTGATGTTTATTATATGCATCTTTTTCCGCATCAGATGGATCTTTTAAATTTTTATAAACATGGCATTGATCACATTGATCTTTTTTGGGACAGAAAAAACCTAAATTAAAATGTTTGTTGACAATATCGCGATATTGCCGTTCTGTTCGTGCTTGAACCGAATACTTTTCGCCATCAAACCACTCATTGTATAATGTAAACATGCGGGCAATGCTTAAACTTCCGTCTAGGTATAATTTAGTAGTTTTCTGTCTAAGATAATGTGACTCTATCGGTTGGAAAGACTTTACATGATCACAAACACTACGTATCATTTCATCAACCACTACTGTTTTGTGACAGGTGTGGCGACCTCTTTGATCTTCTTCGACGACTGCAGTACCATCATATTTAGACCAAGCAGTTTGTAATACTCTGCCGCTTATGCCAAGAGTATTAATAAACATTGTTTTACAGACGTCGACTTTAGGGCAAACAAGTTCAGAATTTATAAGCGGAAGAAAATATTTATATGTGTATTGCCGACTGTTTGGTTCATCAGTATTTATGCGGCGTTTTTACTTTTTAAAGTAAATTGGATCACATATGCCCACTGTTTTTGTTTGTCAGCTAGAGCCCAAAACTTTCTGAAAACTTCCAACCGTTGGTCTTTTGTTATTTTGCTGCTGCAATCGTAGCGACAATTACATGGTGGCCCAATCACCTTCTCATTGACTAGAGTACTCCTTTTAGAGACGTAGGATTCACCTCTGTTTGTACGACGTTTACGTTTGACATCAGACCATTTCTCAATAGTACGGGTTCGTTTTCTAGATACCCGTCTGTTTTTAGGTGTGGGGTTATTTGTATCTCGCCAACATTCATGTTCCGCACAAAATACATCCTGGCATTTTTTATGTGAGTGTTGGTTTAAAGGAGATGGCAAAGGTGTGGGTACATTTAAATAATCCATTATGATGCTTTCAGTTACCGGCATTGGGGAATTTTCAAAACTTGTCGTAGTTTCGATGTTAAATGGAGAAGGATCTATTAAAATGGTACTCGAAAATATATCATTTACTCTATTATGGTCAGGATTTGGGTTCAAATTTGTGCATTCGGTATTAGATGAACTTACATCAGCATTAACGGCGTTGTCTTTAGGTAACTTAAAATTATCCTCTTTGTTTGACACCAGAGTAACGTCTTCTTCGTCCGTATCACTGAGAATATTGCGTAAAAGAATGTAATTTTCTGCTGCGCCTTCTGGCAAAGGTGATGACATCTCTTCTCTCGTCTCTTGATTATCTGAAAATATTAACATAATAAGTTCGTTGTAATATAAACAGGTAAGTAGGCAGTTAGATACGTAATTCGGTAGGTTAATTGTAGGTAAGACTATCTGAAGTAAAAAAAAAACACTTTTATGGTTTATAAATTGTAAATAATTATGTTGTTATACCGTATTAACGTTGTTATGTATTTGTAAAATAAACAAAATTAGATAATAATAATAATAAAAAAGTTTTCAGCTGTACAAAGTTATATTTGCTTTTAATTCCATAGAACAACGCTACATGTATACTTAGTACCCTATCTGACTAGTTGACATTCCAACGAACACAGTTACATGTGTACATCTAACAAGTAAAATATTCACGGTATTTGTAATAAAACGTTGCATGTTTAGTTGAATTATAGAATTTTATACACTTGTTGTTTTGTATAAATTGTTGTTATAAAACATGAACTATGAATTCATAATGGTAAAAAAATAATAATCTTAATACTACATGATAATAATTAACAAATCAGTCTAAACCGTTCCATGTGCACATGTAATCGTTTTGTTTGGAGAACGCCAAATTATGTAGTTTGCACGTATATTTTGATTCGTAAATTTAAAATACACGCACAGTGTACTTGACTATGATGAAATAATAATAAATAAACACTTACCATTATTATATTCATTATTGTCTTGTTCTGACTGTCGGCTGGGGGTTGTATTTACATTATTACCCTCACTATCTTCTTTGTGAATAATTAGAGACAAAATTTTTTTTGATCGTGTAGGCTTCATTATTAACAAAATCAGTTAGTTATATTTAAAGTTTAAAACTAGATAAAGCAAAATAAGCGTTACACTGCCACCAGCACCAATACGCATGCGATCTTCAAACGACACAACAGCAAGTGACGATGTGACGTGTGTGCGGGCGCAGGGCGCGCGGGGCGGGTACCGCATAAAGCGATCTATTCATTAATCGAGCGCTATTCATTGGGATATAATAAGATGGTGCGTTTTTAACACGTTGTAACTCAGAAAATATTTATTATAAAAATAAAATAAATACACGATTCGATCCCTTTTACCATCGTTATTTTAATGCACTAAAAAACAAAATTTGATGTATTTTTATATATACCTATGTTCTTGGGATGGGTCGATATATTTGATATGCACCTTTTAAATGCATATTATTGTTTTAAAAAGATAAACGGTACTCCAAATTTAAAATTTGCCGACTTTCAGAGTTGTCCGTAACTCGGCAAATAATAGAACGTTATCACAATAGCAATGTTTTAGAGAGACCCATTACAAATAGGGAAAGCGCGAGAAATCCCTTGCGTATATTACCAGGTAATTCAAAAGACCATATGCCCACAATCATGGGGAAATACCTTAGATGTAAATCATGTGCAAATGAAAAAAGACGCAAGATGACTCGATATATGTGCAAGATATGTAATGTAAATTTGTGTGCTGCACCCTGCTTTCAAAAATATCACAGCCCAGCACAGTAGATAATTATAAAATATGTTTGTAGGTTGCTATTAACATGAGATATTTTTTTAATTGATATTTTATAGGTATAGATATTTTAAATTTTACAATTCCAAGACTGTTGATGACTGCTAATTAAGTTTCATGTGATATTTTACAAATACAAGGCTGTTAATGAGCATAATAATTATTACAATTGTTGATTTTTTTATATTTTTTATTTTCATGTGACATTTTACAAATAAGAACAAAGCTGTTGATGAGCATAATAATTGTTGATTTTTTAATATTTTTTATTTTCATGTGACATTTTACTAATAAGTACAAGGCTGTTAATGAGCATAATAATTATATACGATTGTTGATTTTTTATATTTTTAAGTTTCATGTGATATTTTACAAGGCAACTATTTTAAGAATATGAAAGTGTATAAGTACTTATCTCTAAAAAACTGTACTTTACCTATTTAGCAGTTTTCAAAATGTATTACCTACCTAATAAGTCTATTCAGTGCCTTTATTAGAATATTCCTATGATACAAATTGTCGCTATGTCATATCAAATTATGGTAATTGAACTACATAAATAACTAATATTTGAAAATATAACTCGTAAACTCTATTAAACTAAATGATTGGAAAATAAATATGTAGTTTTAATGCAACTCCCTTTATTTAAAGATAATAGTTGTTTTGATGATGAAAATAAAATAAGTAAATAAAAGACTGATTATGAATTAGTTTTTTATTATAAAATAAATCTAAAGTAGTAGGTAGCTTAGGTAACCCGCTATAATACTGGCTGTTTAACAGCAAAAGTCCTGTGAATCTATCCGAAATTAACAGTTACAGACTAAAAAAAAAGGTTAATTATGTCTTTTTACTATATTGTGTTATTGATACTTTCTTTGTTTTTTTTTGTAAATAATTATTATTTTGATACTCACAAATAATCACTCCACAATGATACCTAGTTCATATAAACTTAATAAATAAATTCGATAAGTTATAATAATATACAGCTACACATCCCTAATCAGAAGCGAGAAATTATAAAAAAGGATGGTTGCCCGCGCCATTGGCATGTATACATGCCAATGGCCGCGTAACTGATAGAGAATAGTGCTGTAACTTGCTGCAATTTTATATGTATTTTTGTATCTCAAAAGGTTGATTTTTTTATTGATAGTTGCTATAAATGTGGTCTTAAGTTTTTTACAGTAGGAGATGAGGTTAAATAAATATTCTTTTTGTGTTATAAGCTGTTTATTCACAAATTTTAGACGAAAATTATTATGTTTATCGATAACATTTTGGACTCCCTACTATTTTCAAGGTTATTTCATTGAATTTGTCGGCTTGGCGTGGAGGGCACGGCGAAGCGCTTTTGCTCTGGCGGTCAAAAGGTTAATAGGATCAGCTCTAAATACCTACCCAGAAACCAGTGTCACTGTTAGCACTAGATTACAATTTTGGAAAATTTGTAATGAGATGAAAAACCAATTTTGATTTGCGATCATCATCCTGCATCAATATCATTAAAATTTCTTTTGGCTGGTGCTCTGCGTTTTGGCGGGGGGGGGAGGAGGGGTAAGTTTTTGTTTGTCCTTTTGACTGTCATTGTCAAGTTGTGTCATTGTAGTCACACTGTCATCTTCGTTTGTAGGTTCATGCGCAGCAACTATTTTTTTCAAAAACAGAACTGATTATGGTATTTGTAGGGCTTCGTGTTTGAGACAGCGGAACCAGAAGTCTTGTAATTCTTTTTATCTTTTAGTATTCTTACCCAGGCATCTCTCATCTGTCTCCACTTTTTCATAACAAGTTTTCCTATAACAAGTAATAAAACAATTAATTTTATTTTCAGGTATGCAGCATCCGGGTGTTCATTTAAAGATCTTCATTACATCTATCGACTGTTAGCAACATTATTAAACAAGTTTCAAGATGCATATGGAACAATTTAAGTGAAAAATTTATGCGACTTCCTACAACAGTTGACGAATGGGTTCAAAATAAATTTAAAAAGCATATTATTTGGAGAAATAATATATGTTTGGAGGAACTGCCAGAGTTACCATCTTTACAGATGCGTAGAAATGAAAGAGACTTAGTCTTTCTATATAAAATTGTAAGTAACCACGTTGACTCTTCTTATCTCTTAGCCAAAATCGGTATAATATGTCCACGTATTAGTGCAAGAAAAAGAGTATTTTTCCATGTTCCCTCTGTTAGAACTAATTATGCAAAAAATTTATTTGTCAACAGATCCTGTAATTTATATAATAATACATTTACTAATATTGATGATGGTTTCATAGATCGTAGACTCCGACTATCGCTTTGTATACGTCAGTGCCGGATCTTATGGAAAAGAATGCGATTCATCAATATTCAAGGAGACAACATTTTGGAAAATGATACTAGACGGCAGTCTACAAATACCAGCACCATGCCCATTAACAAGAGACTCAGAAACGCGAGTTCCTTATGTGGTCATTGGAGACGAAGGTTTCGGATTACACGAAAATTTACTAAGGCCGTTTGGCGGGACGCATCTGGACAAAAATAAGCGAATATTCCACTATCGTTTGACTAGAGCTAGGAGATACGTTGAATGTGCCTTCGGTATCTTAAGGTGAAAATACACGGTTCAACCAAATTGAATTACTTTGGTTGAATGGAGCAGAAATGAAAGGAATGCTGTTTACACGGTATCTGGAAAATGAACTGTTCAACACATATTCTTCGAAAGATGTCGTCGAATGAAGTCGTACGAAAAAGAAGCTAAGGAAACGCCGTCGTTGGTGGGTGCGATCATGGGTATTGTTAAATATGTGAGGACAAGTGAAACGCAATGATAGTTGGGTACGCACTGACGTTTATTCGACATTCAACAATAGACTATGTCTATGACAATACACAACATTTCTCCCTCTTAGTGTAAAAACACTTAATAAAATTGTCTAATAAATTCTAAACATTAATTTAAAGAAACGGCTTGTAATCAACCCTTGGAAGGGGACGTAACACCCGCTCTGCCACGTCTGATCTGAACCGATGTTGCTCTGGCTCCGGCTCAGCGATTGTGTCACTGGCCTGTTCTGAGGTGGCATCAAAATATTGTTCAGGTTCGATTAACTGTTCCGCTCCTGAGGTTGGTACTGTATTCTCAGCCGTTTCTGACGACATAGGCATAGACTGCCTCTGATCACCTTCCATATCCCCTTCCTCATCCGTAATTTCTACAGAGCTATCATGAGTGTTACAGTCCGTTTCCTTACAAAGAACAAGTTGATTTTTATGTTTTTTAAATTTTACTAAGCTTTCACAATCTTTGATCAAATACATAACTTTCCCCAAACGTTTTACAACAATGCCCCTTATCCAAGTGAACTTCTTGTTTACAAAATACTTTTTATACATGACTACATCTCCAGTTTTAAACCCTTGTTTATTTGTGCCTCCATATGCTTTACTCTGTAAACACTGATTACGTTTAACAACTTCAATGTGGGTGTTAGATGACGGCGAAGTTAACTGCGGTCTGGGATCTAACAAATCTAAGCGCGAACGAAGTTTCCGTCCGAACACTAACTGCGCAGGCGGAGAGCCCGTTGAAGAATGTACCGAGTTTCTATAATCGAATAGGTATTTCAATAAGTTTTTATTAGTTTGGTTTGCATTATTACTCATCAACAAACATGACTTAATACCTTTTTTAACCACTTTAACGAAGCTCTCAGCCTGGCCATTACTAGCCGGGTGATAGGCGGGAGATGTTACGTGCGAAATACCATTTGAAGAACAAAAACGTACAAACTCTTCAGATAAAAAACATGTCGCATTGTCACTGACCAAAGTGTGAATAAGACCGAACCTTGACATGTAATCATACAGTTTTGCTATAACTGCAGCTGAATTAGTGCTATTCATTTTGTATACCTCAACCCATTTCGAATACGCATCTACTATAACTAAGTAAGAGTGGTTATTAATTGGTCCGAGAAAATCTATGTGCACTCTGTAGAACGCTTGCTGTGGGTACGGCCAAGAAGCGAGCGGTGCGCGTGCCGGGGACGGTCTAAGCTGAGCGCAAATGTTACAACTCCCTATCATCGCTTCGATGGCCTTGTCAATACCAGGGAACCAAACCCTACTCCGTGCGTCAGCCTTACATTTGACTATACCCAAATGAGACTTATGAAGCTCCGACAAAATTTTTGTATACAGGCTTGCCGGTATAACTACTTTATGGCCCCGCATGACTATACCATTTTCTACCGACAACTGATTTCTACATAAAAAATATGGTAAGATACTTTCATCACTGTTTTTTCTTTGCCAACCATTTAACCCTTTAACCGCTTGGCTAAATATCAATTGTCGTGCCCCTAGCGCGAGGCTACAAATCGACAAAATAATACCTACAATAAATAAGGAGGGGCAATCGTTGTATCGATAAAAAAAAGTCAAAGAATTTTTTATGTTTTTATTTTAAATCAGCCTTATGGCTTCTACAAACAGGCGCGACACAAAGAAACCGCTCATGTTTTTGTGTCGCGTGTCGCGCCTGTTTGTAGGACCTTTTTTTCATTCCGTCGCGCGCAGTGGAGACAGGTAGTCGTTCGTATTCCTTCCATCTCGGTAAATAACGTACGTGAGTTACCCACAAGTGCCCGTCACCGCTAGCGCAGACCTTATACCTTGCACAGAGTAACCAACAAAACAGAGGCTGTTTTTAAGATGTCTACTTTCAATGAAACTTTTCGTCAAGACTCTTCTCAAGAAGGACAAATGAGTGTGGATAACTCGCTTATTGACCAAGAATCACCGCCCCAATATGTGACTCAACGAAAAACCACATCATATCAAGACTTTGAAACTTTTCAACGGAACATCTCTAAGATGCTACAAATTGGATTTGCAAAACAAGATGAGAAATTCTCCATGCTTATGAACAACATCGATGAGATGAAAACGTCTATGACATTTTTTAATGAGAAATATGAAGATCTTAAAAATACAATGAATGATGTTCAAAATCGTGTGATTACAGTTGAAAATAAAGTTGAGAAGTTTGAGCCAAGAATTACTTTCCTTGAAAGTCAGTTGGAAGCAATGGAGCAAAAGTCACGAAACTGTAACGTTGAAATTAGTAATATGCCAGAAAAAAAGGGAGAAAACCTTAATGCATTACTAAACAATATTGCTGACTTAATAAAAAATCCTGTAGCACCTCATGACATAGTGGCAATTCACAGAGTTCCCCAGAAGAATCCTAAAAATTCTAGACCGAAAAATGTAGTTGTTAAGTTCTGCAGTAATGCACTGCGAGATAACTTCTTAACTGCTGCCCGCCAGATGAAAGGCATTTCATCAAACCAGCTAAACATTCCGGGCTTCCCTCAAAAAATATACATAAATGAACATCTGACATTAAAAAACAAAATTTTATTTCGACAAGCAAGAGAAGTGGCCAAGCAGAATGGATACCGCTTTCGCTTTGTTTGGATCAAGAACGGGTCAATACTTGTTCGAAAAAATGAAACTTCCGCCGTCTTTGCAGTGCGATCTGACGAGGACATATCAAAAATCAAACCGCAAACTAATGAACATGCCTAACTATACAATCAGTTTACAAATTACATCGTTCGATAAAGTGACTAATTCATATTGTGTATATAACACACAAATAATTTTCTTTATTAAAACACAATACTATAACTTCTGTATTCTCTATACCGTAACTTACTCTGTACACCAGATGGTATGCGATCACCCGCTACATAGATATACATTGAGATATTGTTTTGTGTCCACCGCCATTTATCATAAAATAATATTATATTGCTGTGTAAATTATTGTATACGAAGATTATGTACTAACTTTGTTAAATTATTGTTATCGCATAATAGTCGCGATACTTTCAAACGTAACTGTTTTTGGAGTCTGAATTACCCTAACAATATTGATAATAAAATACGGCTAGTTTTAGTGTATAAGTTTACTTATATTTTTGTGATAATATTAACGATGTGGGAGTATATATTTGGTTCTCATAGTGCTTACGTTTATAAATCTATAGATTCAACATTTGTTAATTATGTGACAATTTGTGATAATCTGTTCAAGGTCTCACAGGACCAGGTGAGTTATTTTGCTTTATTACACGTTTGTAACCTAAAAGTGTATCGCGTTTTAAGTTCTCGATACGATACTACAAATAAAATAACAATAATATACGTAATTATTCTTTCCAATGGCTGATAAAATCAGTATTTATTATCAAAATTGCAGAGGATTAAGGACTAAACTGAATACTTTATACAATAACGTTTTGTCGGAATGTTACGACATTATTATTCTAACGGAAACGTGGTTAATATCGAATATTGCTGATTGTGAACTGTTAGATACCCGGTATAAGGTTCTACGATGTGATAGAAATCGTTTGACAACAGGTAAGGCTGATGGGGGTGGTGTTCTTATTGCGTTGCGTCATAATTTAAACATTATTCGTTATGTATTAACTTCTGAACCACATTGTGATGGCGATAACTACCCAATCTCCGCGAGTATAGATTACGTACTATTGAAGCTATTCACCTCTAAGCACGAGAAGCCGGATCTAATATGTGGTGTGTACATACCACCTTATTTAGGGTTATCTGGCTTTCAACCGTTTTTAGATGCTTTACTAAAAGAAACCATTTGTACAGGGATTGGCCAAACCTATATTTTTGGTGACTTTAACTTGCCACACCTAGAATGGTGCGAAATTGGCTCAATGTCTTATATGCTTCCACGTATAACCAATTGGAGTAGTCCTACCGAAATTCTGCTGTCTAACTTTTTCAATACCAACAATTGCAAACAGTTTAATAGCATCAAAAATAATTTAGGACGTATACTGGATTTAGTCATTTCTAATAACGAAGCTTGTTATTGTGAACCCCCACTTAACCCTTTAGTGCCTATAGATAATTATCATCCCCCCTTTGTATTATACATTCCTCTTAAATCGCTTTCTAAACCTATGACACGTACATACTTACCTAAGTATCGCTTTACTGAAGCCGATTATACTGTTATTAACAATGAAATTGATAGCTTGGATTGGACTACTATAAATAACTTAAAATTTGAATTAGCCGTCGACTGGTTTTATGAAACAATTAATAAAATTATTAAGAAATATGTACCTTTGCGACCAATTAAAAATAACAAATACCCTATATGGTTTTCGCGCCCCCTGATTTATATATTTAAAAACAAGGAAAGGTCATGGGTTAAATGGAAGAGGTACGGGAATAAATCTGACTACAATGAGTTTTCTATCTATAGAGCACGGTTTAAAAAAATATCCTCTCAATGTTTTGATGCGTATATAAAATCTGTCGAAGAAGGCATTCGAAAAGACATTAAAGTATTTTGGTCGTACATAAACAGCCGCAAAGACAAAGCTACAATCCCGGACACTATGACATTGGACAATAAGCAATGTACGGACCCGAAGGAAATCTGTAATTTGTTTATAAAATATTTTGGCTCTGTGTACGAAAAAGAAAGTGGTAATGTGTCAGACTGCGATACTACCAATAACTTCTCGGACGTTTGCATTAATGATTTATTATTTACCAAAGATATGATTATGGACGCTTTAAAATCTTTAGATGTAGCAAAAGGATCGGGACCCGATGGCCTATCACCCCTCTTCCTCAAACACACTGCCATCTCAATAAGTGTACCTCTTGCCGCTCTATTTAATCGTAGTGTCCGCGAGGGCATTGTACCTATTATATGGAAAACAGCAAATGTAACACCTATCTTTAAAAACGGTAGTAAAAGTGATGTAAAAAATTATCGCCCTATATCTTTGATGTCCACCTTGTCAAAAGTATTAGAACGTCTAGTCCATAATGCTATTTATCCATTTTTACATAATATTATTACACCCGAACAACATGGTTTTGTTAAAAAACGCTCCACTGTAACCAATCTTATTTTATATTCTAACTTTTTATTTGAGAACTTAGATAAACGCATACAAATTGACTCTGTCTATACAGATTTTTGCAAAGCTTTTGACAAGGTGGACCACTGTATACTTCTTCAGAAAATTGCATATAATGGAATCCGTGGCAATCTTTTGCGCTGGTTTACTTCATATATAACAAATCGAACACAAAGAGTTGTTATCAACGGCTTTTCTTCTAATGCTATAGCAGTATCGTCTGGCGTGCCTCAAGGCTCAATTTTGGGCCCACTCTTGTTTATACTTTTTATAAATGATATACACACATGTTTCAAGCATTCACACTTTCTCCTTTATGCGGACGATCTCAAAGTCTATCGTAGCGTTAACAATAATTCGGATTGTGAAAAACTTCAACTTGATCTTGACCGCTTATCTGTTTACTGTGCTCATAATAGATTACAACTTAGCCTACCTAAATGTAAATCTATTTCCTTCACTAAAAATATTAATATATTTAATTATACTTATACCCTCTGCAATACCCCCCTAGAAAGAGTTGCATTAGTCAAGGATCTTGGTATCTATTTTGACAGCAAGCTTCACCTAGACTTCCATATAAACAACATAATCAATAAGTCCTACCAACTTTATGGCTTTGTTATGAGAACATGTATACAATTCAAACAACCGATTACATACTTAATGCTTTACAAATCATTGATTAGATCCCAATTAGAATATGCTACACCCGTATGGAATCCTTTATATAAGAAATATAGTGATCAACTAGAAACAGTTCAGCGAAAATATCTTAGAACTACTAATTACAGATGTTTTCATAGTTGGGCTTCCTATCGTTCCCTTAAAGACAAGTTCTCATTGCCATCCCTAGAATTAAGAAGATTATTCCATGACCAAATCATGCTTTATAAAATCTGTCACAATTATTTCGATTGTAATCACCTTATAAATCAGATATATATTCTCACACCAAGTCGTTCGAAACGTATTCGCGATAATTATACCCAATGTTTATTTGCTCCTAATTCTTCTAAAACTAACGCGGGTGTGCGTGCCCCTCTGCGTCGTTTAATGAAATCTTATAACAGTGACTTTACCGAACTGGATCTATTCTGTTTGTCGTTATATCAGTTTAAGAAAGGACTATATACTACTAGCATTGCTTCTGAAAAATAATTAGCCTCCTCTTAATTTCTATTTTTGTTGCACTACTAATATTCTTTGTAAGTATTTAACTTAAGTTTCATACTCAAAATTTGTAATAATTAAATACAAAGTCTCTTTGTTTTTAACCCAATTTAGATGTAACCTGTGTCTAATCTAATATGAATTATCATGTGGAAAACGGTGTTGGTTGTGTAACTACCTAAGTTGTTTTATATCTAATGTTAAATTTTAAGATGTGTTATACAATTGTTAGTTTTCCTGAATAAATAAAAATAAAATAAAATAAAATTTAAATTAACCACCCTAATCACTTTCTTCGTATCACAATCGTTCATCTTTAAGCTAATAAGTAAATGTTTTTAACAGTTACTAATTGTTTAACCTTACTAAATTCGAATTGTTTACATCACAATAATCTCTTATTAATCGACTAGGTACTTTTTTTCTTTTCTTATAAATCTACCTACAACAGCAATGGCTAAATCTTTGTATCACAATTGTTTAATCTTACTATCTAAATTTTAATTACTTACATCAAAATAATCTCTTATTATTCGACTTTTTCCTTTTCAAATCAAACTAAGTATAATAAATCTTTGAATCACAATTGTTTTTTTTGTTTTTGCTTACCAGTTACTATACTCCATTTGTTTAGGTAATTAAATAAAGGTAAACAAAAAAACCACGTGACTTAGTTAGCCGACTAAACGTAATATCACTCACTTCACTTGTCATGCTATGTCACAGTTGTACTCTTCAATTTAGCAACATTATTAACGAATTATAACGTTGCTAAATTGAAGAGTACAACTGTGACGTAGCATGACAACTGAATAGACTGGTATTACGTTTAGTTGGATAACCACGGCACGTGGTTTTTTTGTTTACCTTTATTTAATTACCTAAACAAATGGAGTATAATACTTTACATCACATTCATTTACACATATTCCTCAGTATACTATAAAATACCTAATAAGTTTTGATTACCTATTAGATCAAATGCAATGATTTACGCATTTATAATAAGTAGGTTATAGTTGTTACAATTCACGAGCGCACTTTTCATTTAGATGTGTGTTGAACTGTTACCTATTTGTAACTACCTATGAATGACGTCCGCGCGCAACTGTTCGCTTCGTCGGGCACACACACAAGTGCAATGTGTACCTACGTGACGTGTACGTACACGAAACCTACACGCAAAGGCTTGAGTGCGCTCGTGAATTGCAACAACTATAATTAGAATTACGCAGTCATAAGCTAAAAACAAAAAAAAGGACAATTAATCAGTCAAACAGTAGGTAACAAGTAGTAGGTACATGATTCATAAAATTATTCGTTGTCTGTTTTTATCAGACGTATTATAGATGTCACAAAATGTGTGTACGTTTCTATAAATTTATTCGTGCGAGTCACATTAGTACCGAAATGTTTTTCGGCTAATATTTTTGCCGTTTTTGAAATTAGGTCAGTGCTGATCGCTTCGTATTGTGTGCCTACACTTGATATTTTTGTTAGAGTTTGTGTTCCTCTTGATACAAATAAATCAGGCGTACTATCTGTACTTCGTAAGTCACCGTCATGTGGTACATAGTAACATAACTGGGATTGTGCTACCGACGAAGGCAAACATACATCTTCTACATCTTCAAGATTCATTTCGTCTTGACTATCGCTAGTTGGATCCAAAATTGATTGACTACATTCCTGAGACTCGTCATACTTTCCTTAAAAGCAATTAAATATAAATAAGTACCTATAAAAATGGCTACAGGATGTGTATAATCAAAGGCTACAAGTATCAATTTGGCACAATTTACTTACTTTTCGATGTCATTTCGTTTTCTATCAAATTTAAATTTAATGCTCAACAAAACTGTGACGTTCAAGGTGTATAATATAACTAGGGTTCAATTCGCATAACACTTGCACTGAACCGTAAAAAAAGACGTGGGCTCGGTGTGTTTGACATGGACAAAGTGAAGTTGAACACAGACTAAATAGAGCAACGCAAGAAAAGAAATTAGTGACAGGATGATCTACCTACTTACTTAAACTATCGATATTTAGTCGATAGCTTCTATCTATGGTATTCCGCAGCACATGTGTCAACGCAAAGATAAACATTACACGTTTTACACATATACCGTGTGTGTGATCTTTTATTCTTAGTCGCGCATACTTTACAACGCTGACTTTTGCCACTGGGAATTCGTACAGGAAAATGTGCCAAAGCATCGATATGTAGACTGCGAGGAGGATTGGACTGAGTACCAGAAGTGAACGCTGGGCTAGTATTTGCAATTAATCTTTTATTTTTTTCTAAAAGTTGCCGTATCACATTTAATTGAAAATCTGCAAAACTATGTTTTTTGTTATTTTTTAAGACTGAACAAATAAAAAGCATTAAGCATAAACAAATCGATGATGTGGAAGCCTAATTTTTTATACCACTTCCTAGTTTTCCTTATACAACCTATGCTACTCATCATCATGTCGGTGATGTCCACCGAACCCATATTTTTATTGTAATCTATTACACATTGCGGCTTTAATTTAGGCAGACCAGAAAAATGATCCAAATTGTCTGACGGAACAATTTTGTCATCATGTATGGTAGACAGCATGGTAACAGCTTTTTTGTCTTGCCATTTTAACGCTAAAAGAGGAGGAGATGAAAATGCTTCTATTTCTCCACGCTTAAGTTTTTTGAATTTTGGCATATGTTTCCTATTACTTTTGACCGTACCGCATGCATAAATGCCTCTTTGTTTTAAATAAAGAAAAAGTCGCGGACTAGAATACCAATTGTCGACATATATAGCTCTCGATTACTATGATAATAACCTTGTACCAGTTCAGTGACTACTGATCCTGTAATACCTAAATTTGGTACATGCTCTATTTGTGTTTGTGAACCACAGTAAACAATGAAATCAATTATAAACCCTGATTCGACATCACACAAAATAAAAAGTTTTATTCCAAATCTGTTTCGCTTTTTTGGCAAATATTGTTTGATTACCAGACGACCTTTGAAAGGCACAATGCTTTCATCAATGCATAGTTTGCCTCCGGGGACCAATGTGTGTCGAAATTTTTGTCGTGCGTGGTCAATCATCATTTCAATTTTATATAATCTTGATAAATTACTTACATCGTGTACTTCAGAAAATGAAAGCATTGCCAGTATTGCGCAATATCTATCTCTACACATAATACTATGAAATATGGGACTATTTAAAAGGGGGTCTACAGACCAATGTTCTTCAATAGTGAGCCTTTTATTCCTTGTAAAGAGCATCGTAAGGGCTAAAAAGATATAAATGTCATGAACAGTCACATCTTGCCACCTTTTTAAACGAGCGTACACCCTTAGATCCGTATGCCTGACATAGAATTGGTGATATTTGTTAGTAAAATAACATATTTTTTCTACTAAATCATTGCCACAAAAATGTTCAAAAATATCCAGTTCCGAGGAGTCGCTGCTCAAAGGTACTGAAGGTGATACCCCCGAAATAAATTCGTCAAAGTTTTCTTTATCAGGTACAGTTATGTCTAACGTCCAATTAATGCCTTCATTGTCGTCATGATCCTGAAATGACAAATTAAAATTTATTACGTAAGTATATTATTTTTTATATTCATTAGGTAGGTATATAACTTTAACAAAAAGGAACCTAGTTAGCGTTCCTGCACACGATGCCGTCACCGCGCCGTCGCCGCGCCGACGCCCGCCGTTCAGTTACACTGTAGAATACGAGTCGCGCGAAGCCCGCCACCGCGCGCGTTCCCGTCCCTGTCTCGTTTGATTCATTCCATTGATTCCATTACCGACCGCGTACGAACGTGCACGCCGCGAGATCGCACGCAGCCGGTACCTAATGGAATGAATCAAACAGACAGGGACGGGAACGCGCGCGGTGGCGGCGCGGTGGCGGGCTTCGCGCGACTCGTATT
Source organism: Parascotia fuliginaria (assembly GCA_963082885.1). Taxonomy (NCBI): domain Eukaryota; kingdom Metazoa; phylum Arthropoda; class Insecta; order Lepidoptera; family Erebidae; genus Parascotia; species Parascotia fuliginaria. The sequence continues at coordinate 10,401,947 of OY720184.1, forward strand.
CTACAGTGTAAGGGCGTGGACACATGTTTGCGGTGCGGCGCCGGCCACCGTGTAACGGCACGGCACCGCTACCGCGAGGCGGCACGGCGTCGTGTCGCGACACGGCGCCTTGTGCGGTGCAACGCGGGCACAAACAGTAACCATTGTTCAGTTTTTATCTTGATATGGACCGCGAAAGACGTATCATTTTGCTCCTGTTAATAAGGCGACGAATGAAGAAGAAACAGAATCAAAGAAAATATTGGGTGAATCCATATCTTTCTATAATGAACCATGATGGAGGTCATTTTGAGAGGAAATATGAAGCGCTGAAAAAATGTGGTGATGAGAAATTTTACGAATATTTTAGAATGTCTATATCAAGTTTTGAAGAACTGCTGACCAAAATTGCACCTCGTATACAAAAGCAGTACGTGTTCAGAAAACCTGTGGAGCCTAAGGAAATGATAGGTTTAACTATACGGTAAGAAATAAAAGAATTTTACATTGATATATTTTTTTATTCAAATCAAAAGTGTAATAATTCGAATGATTGAGTATATTATTATTTAAGAAAAGTCGTATTCTGATTCTTGTGTATCCGTGGTATTGGATAGAATTTCTTCCAAAGGCGAGATTGGTGATGTTTGGTGACGATTTATGCTTTGAATGGATGAATTATAAGCTGTTTGATAAGTCTCATAAGACGTTGTAGCTTGTGGTGATCGTGTAGCTTGGTGATAATTAGTGTCGTAAGAAGTTGCTGTCTGGTATCCACTATATGACTGACACGGTGGTCGATGGAAATCCGTTAAAATCTTTAAAACTCCACTTTGAAACATCAAAGTCTGGTGGTCATCTAACTTGTTTAAAGATGGCAAAATAGCTTTAAAAAATGACAGATGTCGATTTTCTGAAGTACCTAAAGTTTCAATAATTTGCCTCTCAAATTCATCACTACTTGGTTTTCGCTGTCGCGTAGTTGTACTGTATGGCTGATATCGTGATCTCGTTTTTGGATTTTGAAATCCTTCTTCTATGCTGTCGTCGGTTACATTTGGAGCATTTTTTTGCAAAAACATGAGCTGTTTGTACAAATGGTATTCTTTTATATGTTTTGCACCAGCTCCAGATTTTTTTGAAAGTTCTATCTTCTTCATATATTTAATAAAATTATCTTTAATGTTGGTCCACTTTCTAATTACGTCATTACCTGTAACAATCATAAAAAAAATGTTTAGAAATATGTAATTAAATAGTTGTTTTTTAATATCTCTGTAAAAGTTAATTAAATATCCTACAGGTTTTTGGCGACAGGAAATTCATTCAGAGATATGGAATTCACAGATTATCGTGGAAAAAGCACAATCGGGAAAATTATACGAGAAGTTTGTCGGGCTATATGGGACATCCTTTTAAGAGAAAGCATTCCGAAAATAACTAAAGAGCTAATAGAACAAATAGCTGAAGATTTTGACATAAAAACTAATTTCCCAAATTGCATGGGGGCATTGGACGGGAAGCACATCAGAATTTGCAGTCCTGCCCACAGTGGATCTCTTTTTTTCAACTATAAAAGCTATAATTCTATAGTTTTGCTGGCATTGGTAGACTCTAGATATAGATTTGTATATGTCGATATAGGATCGTATGGGAAGGAATGCGATTCCACGATTTTTCATAATACAAAATTATACGAATTATTATTACAGAATCGACTTCCAATACCAGCGCCAAAACCTTTACCGGGGCTTCAAAATTCAATTCCCTATGTTTTTATCGCAGATGAAGGTCTACCATTAATGAACAATCTAATGCGTCCATACCCAGGGAAGCATCTAAGTGTAGAACAAAGGGTTTATAACTATCGTTTAAGTCGAGCAAGAAGATATGTCGAGTGTGCTTTTGGTATCTTCGCAAATAAATGGCGAGTATTTCACCGGCCTTTAAATGTTCAATATAATTTTGCGACAGACATTATTAAAGCATGCTGTGTCTTACACAATTTTGTTGTTACTCGAGATGGAGTTAGAAAGTCTGAAGAGCTATGTATTGATAACACTCTTTTAAACATTCAACAAACAACAGATGCAGATTCTTTATCAAATCCAGTCGATATAAGAGGCGAATTTTGTAAATACTTTAATAGTGATGTCGGTGCGCTTAGTTGGCAATTAAGCAAAATATAACTAAAGCTCGGTCCCGGAACAAACAATTTTCTACCTGTTTTTTGAGCCGACTAACAAAGCCAAAGTGTTGAGTATGTGTAAAGGATGGCAATATATAATATTGTGCAAGTTAGACAGAGTGATACAATGGTTATCACTGTACGAAATTCGCTTTGTTCTGCGTTTGCGACTGAGTTTTAGTTAAAAAAAAAACTCGACAAGTTGGCATATTGAACATTAACGCATTTTATTCACATTTAAATGTTAATTGTATTTTAAACTTTTTACATTTAAATTTTCACCTATTATTATGTCAAAAAGATAAATGAATAAAATATGTACTCACCGAGACTTGTTTTTTCTTTATTGTCCTTCTCGTCGAAAGATGGAAAAATATTTCGGCATACATCTTTCCACCCTTCAGTTTTCAAATTTTTATCCTTATAATTCTCCTTTGTCTTGTCCCAGAGAACGGGACGTGCTTCCACGAGTGAAATTAAAAAGTCGACATCTAAATCGGCAGCCATTATTATGCATTAAATAACACGTGCAGACTAAACACCAACAAAACATTAACTAGCGAGCGGTGCGCTCCCCACCGCACAAGGCGCCGTGTCGCGACACGACGCCGTGCCGCCTCGCGGTAGCGGTGCCGTGCCGTTACACGGTGGCCGGCGCCGCACCGCAAACATGTGTCCACGCCCTAACTGTGCGGCGGGCGTCGGCGCGGCGACGGCGCGGTGACGGCATCGTGTGCAGAACGCTTATTAAAGTTATCTTTTTTTTAAAGATAACTCATGCACTAGGAATAATTCCTGTGTAGCTTGGGACTTCACAAACACACAAGTCACGGACACAAAACAGCTACACCCAAACTCGAATAATGATTTATGAAAGAGAGAGAGAGAGAGAGAAAAAGAGACAAACGCGAGTGCGAGTGCCTGTCCGGCTTGGTAGGTACTGTCACAGTACCTTAATAATGGTAAGGACAACATACAACACGGTTCCAAATTTGAACAATCAATAGGATATGTAGGTAGTTAAGTAGGTAATATAGGTAATAACAGAATTACATCACAATATTTAAAATACTATTTCGATTCATCAAGGAGTTACCTAAACCCAACGAAAGTCTTATTTATACCTATACCTACTGAATAATGTGCAAATAACCTAAGAAGAAATTGAAATAGGTACTTACCTCTCCATCACTTCTAAATTCTATCGAATCGGATAATTCCAATTCGTCGTCACACTCGTCGTCGTCACCTTCTAATATTCTTAATAATTCCTCAGTAGTCGTCATTATTGAAAATTGAAATGTGACTATTTTATCGACAATGCACAAATACCAACGAACAACATTAATGGAACTTTCCATTCGTTTGATCCGCTTGTGACGTAGGCAGTGGTCGTATTAATGTGACAGCCGCGCTAGACTAACTAGAGAAATATGTTGCAAGCATAGGAGTCAAGGGATGGGAACTAACGTCAAATGTTGGCATTATACAAAGACCGTGAGGGATATTTTTCTTATGAATAATAAGGAAAAGAATTAATAACACAAGGCAATATGTTAAATTTAACTTTATTTGGTATGACACCGTTTATTTTATGCTGAATGATGCATTATACCTGATTATTTAACTGTTTGTTATTTCGTTTTTAAAATGCGCATTGCATTGTATCCCATCCCTATGGTCATATTTATGCGACGCGCGCGATAGACGCCGAAGAAAATTTCAAGCTGCCAATTACTTATTTTTGTTTAAGTTTTTTGAATGCTTAGAGTTATGACACATAATTTTAAGTAATTGTTGTAAATAATAGCTCTATTTAATAATAGTTTTAGTTGTACCACGCAATTAATAGGACGAAAATAGAACGAAAAAATCATGCATGTTCTCTGTCGCAGAAATACGACACGCGCGGTAGGGACACGGAAATATTTGTCGCATATATGCGACACGCGCGGTTAAAGGGTTAAAATATATTTTATTACCCTAGACAACAACAAATCTTTTTTTGTTGCATCGCGTAATAAGTTCAAAGTTATAGGTAAACTTTCATCGACAACAAAATTCACATACGACGCCCTATCTTGTACAAATTGCGCCGTTGAGCTAACAAAATCGTCCTCTTCACAATTAAGGCTCGCGCGAGATAAGTAATCAGCGCAATTATGAGCACTGCGAATATATTCTATTTTAAAATTATAACCACTCAAGAACATGGCATATCGTTGTAGTCTGTTAGCAGACACTTCGGGTATACCACGATGGGGACCAAAAATCGAGATTAAAGGTTTGTGGTCCGTTCGGAGTATAAAAGGTACGGATCTGCCATAAAGATATTGATGGAAACGTCTCACACCGAATATTATAGCGGTGCCTCCTTCTGTATCTGCGAGTAACGACGCTCTGCTGCATTCAGTGTGCGCGATGCATACGACACAGGGCGCTCCGCCCCGCTGGCGGTATCTGCGACAATATTGCACCTAAACCGCTCGGCGACGCATCAACTGTCAGAATAATCGTCGTCTTTGTGTCAAAATGTGCTAAAACCTGGTCCGAAATAAGTAACTTTTTAATTGTATTAAATGCATCATCATGTTCTTGTTCCCACCTCCATTTAATATTTTTTTGAAGCAGGTTATATAAGGGACTAAGTATCGATGACGCGTTGGGTACAAAGTTACGGTAATAGTTAACAAGCCCTAAAAAGGATTGTAACTTGTTTACATCTGTCGGAACTGGCGCATTTGCAATAGCAGATACTTTCTGAGGTGACTTTTTCAATCCGTTTCTATCAATAACATAACCTAAATATTCTACTTCATCTTTGAAAAAGTGACATTTAGACTTTTGAAGTGTTAGTCCTGCGTCCTGCAAACGTCGCAGGACCTCATGTAATCTCTTTACATGCACTTCTCTAGTGACTCCCGTCACACACACGTCATCTAACATACACAATACGCCTTCCATACCAGACAACACGGACTCCATTACTCGCTGAAAAATAGCCGGCGCATTTGCCAATCCAAATACTAAACGCGTATATTTAAACAGACCCTTATGAGTGTTAATACACGTAATCTTTTGTGATTCGTCATCCAAAACACATTGAGCATACGCTTGTGACAGGTCTAGCTTACTAAACTGCTGTCCCCCGTGTAATTTGGTAAATAATTCATGCGCAGTAGGAAGTGGGTATTGATCTACTAACAGCTGCTTATTGATTGTTACCGAGTAATCAGCACACAAACGTATCGAGCCGTCGCGCTTTAACACCGGCACGATGGGTGACGCGTACTCAGAATACTCGACCGGTTTCAATATACCTACCTGAACAAGTCGGTCTAACTCCTTATCAATTTTATCACGCAGTGCAAAAGCTATTGGTCGCGGCTTAAAAAATATCGGCTTTGAGTTATCTTTTAAATTTAACTTCACTTTATATTTTTTAAATGTGCCAAGTTCATCAGAAAACACGCTAGGGTATTGAAGTAGTAGTGATTCGGGTATATTTTGTGAGTTGTGACAGTAATTTACCGGCAGCATTTCCAATTTATAAATAGAAATAAAATCCCTGCCTAAAAGCGGTGGGCCGCCGCCGCGAATTATGTACACATCTAAGGTACGTGTCTTATTGGCATAAGAGAAAGGCATCCGTGCAACTCCTAAGCAATTAATACTACTACCAGTGTAAGTTAGTAACCGCTTATTCGTTTTGGACAGTGACACAGCCTTGAAATTTTTGAGATATGTTTTTTCAGAAATCGCAGTAACAGCTGACCCAGTATCGATTTGAAACTTCATTTGCACTCCTCGCACAGTAACTACTTCGAACATAGGTTCACCGTTATGTGTTTGAATGGTAAAAAACTCACCGTCATCGCCGTTATCATGAACACCCTCGTTTATCACAAAATTAATTTTTTTGCACATACGTCGCAAATGGCCTTTCATATTGCACCTTTTGCATTTATAATTAGCAAACCGACACTGAGATGAGGTATGATTTTTAAACCCGCACACCGAACACGATATTTTAACACTGTTAGCGTTAGTTTCTGTGCCGATTTTAAACAGCTGATCCGCGGACGCGGTCGCGGCTACCACTTGTGAGGTTGCCGCGGCGCCAGCGCGTGCACACTGCACGCTTTCAGCTAGCTCCACAGCCTTATTCAGCGACAGCGTCTTTGGATCTTTCGAGAATAACTTCTCCCGTTCCTTTCCCGGAATCATCCCCATGACAAAACGATCCCGTAATGCTTCCTCCACGTTAAGAAAGCCGCAGTGCCCGGATAACCCACGCAATCTCGCCTCCCATTGAGAGTAGCTTTCTCCCTCACTTTGCACCGCCGAATAGAACTTATACCTCTCGCCAAATCCGCATACTTGAGGTATAAAATGCTTATCCAAAAGTAGCAGTATATCTTCGAAAGGCACCAACTGCAGTTCTTTGGGCAGCGCCAAATCGGCTGCGAGTTTATATGTAGGTTCGCTGAGTGCGCTCAACAAAATCGCTCGTCGCTTGATGGCTGTCACTGTCGCTGTTAATTCAGAAAGAAAATACTATGATAAGGGATGCTTTGCCCGCAAGAGTGAAATTGCAAATCGTTCTCAGACATCTTGCTACTGGGGATTGTTTTGGATCATTGGAAGCATTATACAGAGTACCGAGATGCTCAATATCATCTTTTTTCGAAGCAGTGTGTGAAGCAATATGGATAGTAGTATTACGAGATTTTATTAAGGTCAGTAAAATATAGAGTAAATAAAACAAATGAATTAAGTAAATTTAGTGTATTCTTTTAATATTTCACAATATGTTTCTCATAGCTGTATGGAGCAAGTCCGAAGTATTATTTTCTTGAGTTGTGGGCATAATCTCACTAATTTGTTGAGTGTTTATGGGTGTTTGGACCTCATGATGATCATAAGTTTGAATAGGTGCCAATTGGAACTGAGAAATGGACGAAGGATATTGCTCATGTTGATAAATATCTGGAGACATTACATAGGTATAAGAACTATGTGACAACGATGATGAACGCGTAGAATCATGAGGGGATGTATTAATGAACTGCAGCCGTTCCTGCACCATGACTTCTTGTAATTTCTGTTGACAAATCAAAGCTCGATGTAGTGGCATTCACTTTAACTGCACAGCCAAACTTATTATTAGCATCATCGCTAATGATTTTCAACTGCTTTATAGCCTTGTCTATTGGTGTATCACTGCATCTTTTCCAGTTTCTCGGCGCATGAGATATATTCGCGAGAGGCTGTTCATCTTTTGAGGTCTGAGAATGGCCGCTATCTTTTGTGAAGAGTCAGGAAACTCAGTTTTCATATTGTGTCACCTGTGACTGCTGCTCTGGGATGTTCTGTAAATAAAATAATGATTTTGTTTCAGGTTCCACAAAGCGAAAGTGAATGGAGAAAGATAATGAATAGTTTTCACAAGATGTGGAATTTTCCAAACTGCTGTGGAGCCATGGATGGAAAGCTAGTAATGATAAGATGCCCGCCAAATAGTGCTTCTGAGTATTTTGAATACAAAAAAAAATCGGTATTATTTTATTCGCTGTCGTAGACGCCAATTATAATTTCATTTACATAGATGTGGGAACTAATGAAAGTGCAAATGATGCTTGCGTTTTTGAAAAATCAACATTGAATGAAGCGATAACCGCAAATCTATTAAACATACCAAATGAAGGTGTTTTCGTAGCAGATGATGCATTTCCATTTTGAAACCATATAATACAAGAGGGGAATTCAACGAAAAACAAAGTTTTCAACTTTCGGCTATCCAGAGCAAGACGCGTAGTCGAAAATGCATTTGGCATATTAGTATCAAAATTTATAATATTTGAAAATACTACTTTAGTAGCTTTTAGTGAGTGGGATGGGCCCACTCACTGTGTCAAAAGTTGAACAGTTAGTAAAAACAACGTGCGCTCTTCATAACTGGCTAAGAAAAACAACTCCCAATATTAACTTACAACATTCATTTGAGAGAGAGGATTGGGAAAAGGGATGTATTATCTCAGGAGAAGGGCGACAAGTACCATCCGAAGCGATTGTGGGCATACCGCAAACCAGGCTAGGAAATCATACTGAAAACGCCCGCAGAGTGCGAAATATGTTTGCAGAAAAATTCATCACTACTGACATTGTACCGTGGCAAATGCAAATGATAAGAAGAGTAGAATAATTTTAAATCTGTTTTATGTATTTGTGTAAGATTGTTTAAAAGCTTGTAATAACTATTGTGTTTTATTTAAATACTAGCTTTTAACCGCGGCTCCGCCCGCGTGGAAGTCGGCAATCGCAACAAGTATGAACACATTACCTTCCTGTTGGACTCAATCGTAGTCAGTTAAAAAGTAGCCTATGATATTCAGGGTTAGTGTAGCATTCTAAAGGTAATTTTTGAAATCAGCCCAGTAGTTTCGGAGCCTATTCAATACAAACAAATAACTAATCGAATCTTTCCTCTTTATAATATTAGTGTAGACTAGCGGTTCGCTCCAGCTTCGCATGGGTTTAATATATTGTTACGTGTCAGGATGGGGTTCGATGCAAAATGCCAGTTACGCGATGATGCGTTTATTTAAGACTCACACAGTATACTAACAGTAACTAAATAAAGCAATAAAACACTTATACTGCACTATCACGCTTCGTATATCGCTCTTCGTAAACTTCCGTATTACTTAGATGTTCGCTCGAGATCGCTGTATTCACAACTGAACGAAGTGCCGACATTCGAACCCTTTTTATAGTCACTCAATAGATTTCTAGAACCTTCCCGTTATTACCACAAAGATGCCGACAATTCTCGAAAACAGAACAATGAGTGTAGGTACTTAGCTGCGACGCGTAGGTATGCCTACCGCCGATGATCTATTGTTATACGTGTAGGTAGGTACATGCAAACGTTCTAGCGTAGGTATTTGTCGTATACGAGTAGGTAAGTACTTGCGAACGTTCTAGCATAGGTAATCGTCGCAACATTGCCCCCCTCTTAATCATGCTCGTCCCGAGCAGCGTTAGAACCGTGATAGGGTGCTAGTCGATCGATGTGGACGATCTTCGGCTTCTTTCTATCGCCCTGTCTTATGCGATAGGTCACGTCATTGATCCTTGTGATCACTTTATAGGGACCCTCCCAGCGGGCCTGTAGCTTCGGTGACTTGCCGATTTTTCTGAGAGGATTATGTAACCACACGAGCGTACCTTCCTCGAAGCCATGATTACTTGATTTTCTGTCATAGCGAGTTTTCATCTTCTCATTAGCCTTGAGGTTGTTATCTCGCACTAGATCATGTGTCTTATCCAGCTGTGCCTGCAAGTTTGCGACGTATTCTACTGTCGGCTTTGGCGTATCAGGAGGTGTTCCGGTAATCAAGTCTACTGGTAGGCGTATCTCTCTTCCGAAGTTGACTTTGGCCGGTGTAAATCCTGTAGTGTCATGAACCGCGGACCGATATGATAACAGGAAGAGAGGAATGTAACGGTCCCAGTCTCGTTGATGGTCTTCGACAACCTTGGCCAGATGGTTTTCCAATGTCTGGTTGAACCGTTCTACCATGCCGTCAGACTGCGGGTGCGCTGGTGCTGTCCGTGTTTTATGTATGCCGAGTAAATTACACATCTCTTGAAATAGGGCTGACTCAAAATTTCTTCCCTGGTCACTATGCAGTTCCAACGGCACACCAAATCGACACACTACTTCCTGGATCAACTTTTTAGCCACGGTCTGAGCCTCTTGGTTTGGTGTCGCAAACACTTCAGGCCATTTGGTGAAGTAATCTTGGACTACTACTATATAGCGGTTGCCGTCTTCTGTCACGGGAAATGGTCCAGCTACGTCAATGGCAATCCTCTCCCATGGGGCCCAGACACTGTACAGCTGTAGCTTGCCTCTTGATCTAGTACGAGGTCCTTTTACCGAAGCACACGTAGAGCACTTTCTGCACCACTCCTCGATGTCTTCCCGACAGCGTACCCAGTAGAAGCGTTCTCTCACCTTCACCAAAGTCTTCTTCACCCCAAGATGCCCACCCGATGCACCGTCATGCACCAAGCGCAGAACAGGTGCAACTTTGTCTCTCGGGATGACCATCTGTAGAACTTGCTCCTTGCTGTTAGGTGATTCCCATTTTCTATATAGCACGTCTTGTTCCAATATTAGGCTGTCCCACTGAGCCCAGTAGGCCTTCGTGATTGGGCTTGCGGCTGATACGTCCTGCCATAATGGTTTCCGACCCTGAGCCTTCCAATCCATTATTAGTTTAAGATCTCTGTCTTCTTTCTGTGCCTTACTAATTTCCTCTTTGTCCCAGGATTCATCGGTCCCCTGAGTCCTGACAATTTTCACTACCTCCTTGGACTCATGCTTCAGACAGTGTTTGCAATCCTGGGTGCATGGACGTCGCGATAAGGCATCAGCGTTGGAGTGAATCTTTCCACTGCGGTGTTCTATTACAAAGTTGTACTCTTGTAGTTGTTCGATCCATCTCGCAACTTGGCCTTCAGGATTCTTAAACTGGAGTAACCACTTCAGTGCCGCATGATCTGTTCGTAGTGTGAACTCTCTTCCCAGCAAGTATTTATTAAAATGTTGTAAGGTCTTCACAACTGCTAGTAATTCACGCCGAGTTACACAGTAGTTTCTCTAGGGCTTTGATAGAGATTTGCTGAAGTAGGCGATGACCACTTGCTGTCCATTTTGCTCCTGAGATAACACACCTCCGATTCCAGTATTGCTGGCGTCTGTGTCCACAATAAATCTGCCTTCTCTATTAGGGTAGCACAGGACTGGAGCCGAACACAGTAACTCTTTGAGTCGTGTAAACGCACGTTGACAATCCGAGTCCCAAACGAAGTTCCTCTTTTCTTCTGTAAGGTGGTGTAATGGCTTAGCTATTTCAGAGAAGTTCTTCACAAAACGCCGGTAGTAAGCACTGAGGCCCAGGAAAGCTCTTACTTCGGTTTTAGTTTTTGGTACAGGCCATTCTTGCACCGCTTTTATTTTCTCTGGATCCGTTTGAACACCTCTATCCGAAATAATGTGGCCTAAGAACGAAACTTCTTTCTTGAAAAATGCGCACTTCTTCGGATTAAGTTTCAGGTTTGATTCACGAAATCTCTTGAACACTTTCTCAAGATTCTTGCGATGTTCCGTGAAACTGCGTCCCATAACTATGACGTCATCCAAGTACACCAGACAGGCATCTCCCAAAAGACCCACTAGTACGCGTTCCATAAGCCTTTCGAACGTAGCTGGTGCATTACACAATCCAAATGGCATTACCCGGAACTGCCACAGGCCTTTGCCAGTACCGGTGGTAAATGCAGTCTTCTCCTTATCTTCTGGTCGGAGTTCCACTTGCCAGTAGCCACTTTTCAGATCTACCGTAGAGAACCACTTCATGCCTCCAAGCATGTCCAAAGTGTCGTCAATACGGGGCAAAGGATAGCTGTCCTTCTTGGTTACGTTATTCAGCATCCTGTAGTCTACACAAAACCTGGTACTACCATCTTTCTTCTTCACGAGTACCACCGGTGAAGACCATGGGCTGGATGATGGCTCTATGATCTTGGTTCGTGCCATATTCCCAATCAGCTCAGCTACTTCTTGTTCTTTTGCTAGTGGCACTCGTCTAGGTCTTTGTTTGATAGGCTGTGTAGCACCTGTGTCGATCGGATGTTTCACTAACCCCGTTCTTCCAAGGTCGTTTTCTTCTTTGGTGAAAATGTCCTTGTAGTCCAGCAGCAGCTTCTCTGCTTCCCGATATTCGTTGGGTGACAAACTTTTCTTCGTGGTCTCTAATAACGGGCCCATATGGTTTGCCGAAGAGGCAGTCTGGACGTTCTCTTGGATCTTCCTCAGACTGCTCACAGCCTCACATCGTCCCACGATCACGTTCTTCCGTAACAACATCGCCGAATTGCTAAGGTTGGCAATTTTAACTTTTGCCCCATTTCTAGTCATTACCAAAGTTCTGGCTGTAATTCGACTGGTATGGTGCCCAGGATCTTCCACTATGACGCAACGATCAGCAGTTACACCTTCAGGGAACCTTACGTCGACTAACGTTTCTGACCTCGGTGCCAAGGTTACTGTTTTGGCACTGTAGACCGCTATTGAAGAACAGCCTTCTAGAAAGACCTCTTGGTCTGGGAAGCTTAGAACACCTTTAGCAATATCGACAACGCACTGTTGCATTCGCAGGAAGTCTAAGCCGATAATGCAGTCATCCGTTATGCTCGCCACCAAAACAGATTGATGATAAGTCTTCTCTCCTAATTTCATTCTCACACCCGTAACTCCGAGGACGGTCACTGGCTGGCCAGTCGCTGTTTGCAATTTGCAAGATGGTCGTGCGTCTTCCCACTGAATTGTTCGCCGCAGAAGTTCTGGTCGTACGATGGTCTTTGACGCGCCCGTATCTATTGTAAAGCGAACAGGTTTACCATTTATTTCTCCAGCTGTTACCAGACTATTACCGTCACATGCCTGTGATACTTGCACTGTGGGGGCTTGACGTAACGGATCTTGACTAGCATCAACCTGAGTAGTAGCTGACACCATTCTACTTCTTCTCTGGTCCGGACAGTTGATTCGGATATGTCCCCGCTTGCCGCATCCGTAGCACATAGGCTCACCTCGTGGTCTAACAGCTGCAACCACTTCCCGTACTTTATACGACTTATAGTCATTTCGCACAGCTTCCACCTCAAGGGCATGTGCTAAAGCCGCTTCTAAAGTGGTATGGTGTGCCAACCGAACAGTTGCTCTGACCTCGAAGTCTCTTATGCCATCCACGAAAGCTTGCACAACTATGTAGTCCACAGATGATGTACTGGAGGCATAGGCTCGTCGTACCAGGCGTTCAATTTCAGCAGCCCATTGTTGAAGTCCCTCACTCGACTTCTGAGTTCGATCCTTCAGCTGAGCTCGATAAACATGCTCCAGGTGCTTATCGCCAAATCGAGCTTCCAATGCCTTTAGGAGTGCGTCTAAGTTTCGTCGGTCTGCAGGTAAGTTCTCTAGGATCAGCAGTGCATCCCCTCTAAGTGCCAAAGTAAGCGCCGTCAGTGCGTGATCATCTTTCCATCCATTTCCCTTGGCAACTACTTCGAACTGGTGTCGAAAGGCCGTCCAGGAAGACGAGCCGTCAAAGGAGGGAAGTTTAAACTTGGGACCACCGGAAGTAACTGCCGCAGCCACAGGCGAAGTACTTGAATAAAGGACCTTAGTCTTCTGGAGCTCTTTAATCATCTTCTCATGATGGTTCATGGTGGTCTGGACATCTTCGAGAATTTTATCATATTTGCTGGTACGTTTTTTTACCACTTTAACGTCTTCTTGTAAAGTACTGATGACGGTACTGAACCCTTCCCACTTAGTGTCCATCATTTCTTGAAGCTCACGGATAGCCTGGCGTTGTCCATCTGTGGCTTGCAGTTGACCTTCCTTAAGGTCTAGAAGAGCTTGGCGTTGGCGCTCTTCAGCTTGGCGCTGGCGCTCTTCAGCTTGGCGCTGGCGCTCTTCAGCTTGGCGTTGACCTTCCTTCAACTCCTCCATGACTTGACGTTGCCGTTCTTCAGCTTGGCGTTGGCGCTCTTCAGCTTGGCGTTGGCGCTCTTCAGCTTGGCGTTGGCCCTCCTGTATAACGGCCAAAAGGGACGACATGTCGAAGCCAGAGCCCATACCCGTCGACGCCGCAGAAGTGCCGGGATCACTAAATACTGCTGCGCTAGACTCTTCAGTATCGGCCATAATCGATGATTCACGAGTTTCGTCTACCGCCGCCTGTCGTCGAGTGCGTACTCCCTCGTCGCGTGGTGTGACTGGCATTCTCACTTCTGTCACCAATTGTTACGTGTCAGGATGGGGTTCGATGCAAAATGCCAGTTACGCGATGATGCGTTTATTTAAGACTCACACAGTATACTAACAGTAACTAAATAAAGCAATAAACACTTATACTGCACTATCACGCTTCGTATATCGCTCTTCGTAAACTTCCGTATTACTTAGATGTTCGCTCGAGATCGCTGTATTCACAACTGAACGAAGTGCCGACATTCGAACCCTTTTTATAGTCACTCAATAGATTTCTAGAACCTTCCCGTTATTACCACAAAGATGCCGACAATTCTCGAAAACAGAACAATGAGTGTTGGTACTTAGCTGCGACGCGTAGGTATGCCTACCGCCGATGATCTATTGTTATACGTGTAGGTAGGTACATGCAAACGTTCTAGCGTAGGTATTTGTCGTATACGAGTAGGTAAGTACTTGCGAACGTTCTAGCATAGGTAATCGTCGCAACAATATTAATTTAAATAGTAGGTACTCACGAAGTTAGATGTGCCTTCCCTTGGAACACATACAGCATTCAAAAACACATCCGCTTGTTTAAACCAAAACAACTTTGGAACATAAATATCATCTGTGGAACAACCGCTTTTGGTCGATCGTTTTATTTTCGCTAATTCACAAGTATAACGGGTACGTATATTTTTAATTTTAAATTTTATGTCTTCTTCGGTTACACCGCTAATGTTCAAATCTTCAATTAGCGATATAATAGCATTTCCACGACAATCTCGGTTTTTATAACCCTCCGTTTTATAATACCATAGACACGGATACTTTGGTAACACTATAAACGTTGTTGGTATTTTTCGGCCCACCAAATCAACATCAGCTTTGCAAATGAAGATATCTTGTCGTTTCTTCACGCCGTCAGCCAATGTTAAGTCGACTGCTTCTTCTTTAAACTTGCATCCACCCTTCAGTAAGGATAGGTACAGCGAGTGAGATGCCACACTCATCTTTGCGCATGTATCGATTTATGCGGTACCCTTTATCCCATCCACGTCCAGAAATACAAGTGGAGGCTTACCACCATCTCTTATTGCGATTCACTTTAGGACCTAAACTGAATAGAATCGCTAATTCGTACCACCGCATCTCATATACGTCTCAGTTTGAGTGTCATTTTTTGACAGCGATTCACTTGTAAGTTGGATCGCTGACTCGACTTCATTCACTCAATTTGTAGGCAATTTGGTACCACCATGTGCTTTGTGGACCTAAACTAATCCGCCTAGCTGTCATTTAGAACGATTAAAAAAAAGTTGCTATCTTTGAACTTAAACTGAATAAGTAGAAGTGATTTGTTTTATTTGTGTTGGCTTTGATTAAAATTGATTATAATAAATCGTAAATAAACCATTATCATAAGTATGTAGTGATGTTTTATAAGCTTCATTGTACCTATTAAAGTGTTTTTATTTTCTAAACATTCTTTTATATTTATATCGTACTTTTTAGATGTCGGATGATTGGGTTAAAAGTTTTTAGAGAACGACTACAGCGAGTCGAATATAAGCAGAAAACGTCAGCGTATGTCGCTGGGAGTACAGGCGGATGGGATGCCTTTGAACTGGAAGACTTGAGAGTTCAAAATCATCTACAAAATCTGAATGAATCTGTGTGGTTACTTGGTAAGCATTTAATTTACATACTAAATATTTTTTAATATAAATTACTATTCTTTGTAATAATCAGTGAATAATTAAATTTTTTAAATAAAATACTATAATAATTAATTACCTATTCTTATAAATATTTCAGGTGATTCTGGGTGAAGGACCCTTCTGGGTATCCATTAAGGCGGTACATGATGACGCCTATTGTCAATGCATTGCCAAATACTCCTGAGGCTCACTATACGGAAATGCATGTTCGGACTAGAAACATTATAGAGAGGACTATCGGGCTCCTAAAGGCACGTTTTCGCTGTCTTCTGGTTTATCGAGCTTTGCACTACACTCCTAAAGTGGCTGCCTTAATTGTGAATGCTTGTGTAATTCTTCACAATTTTTGCAATAAGGCAAACACATTAGTTCCAGAACTGAGTGATGCCGAACTTCAACAAGAAGCTCAAATGCAGTCAGGCCAAGAAGTATATAACCCTGGAGGTGATAATAATCCTGACTTGCAACTGAGACAGGCTACAAGGCAGGACCTTATTCTACGTCTGTGGCAGGCAAGGGCATCCTAAAATGAAACATCAATAGTTAATAATGTACTTTGTTTGTTACTCCTTTTAGATAAAATACATGAATTTTGTTTGATATTAAATATATTCTTTAAATTATTTAATAAGAAGTATAAGTCTAATATTATATTGTAAAATTATATTATTTCAAACAAATCTGGCATAAGTTTCTTGTTATTCTTGTGTATATAATATTGTTGTATTTGTAAACATTCTTGTGAACATAGATTTGATTTTTGTAATGAAACAATACAAAAAGAAAATTCAAAATTAATTTGAATGTCATTGAAGATACATAATTATAAGCATTAAACACTTACCGTGAAAGTATATTTTTAATTTCCCTCAATTCTGTGACCAAATCTTTGAGTAATTTTAATTTCTCCCTTGACAATGCAGTTCTGTCAAGGGAGTCTGCTACCAGCGCTCATCGTGCCACCTGTTGCGTCATCGGCGGTTCACCTCGTCTCTGCCTCAGGCGTGTTAGTGCGGGTCTCGGCGTCGACTGTTGTCGAGGAGGCGGCGTTCCTACTTGTAGAACGCGAGGGGTGCATTGCGGCGCTCGCGTGGAGGGTCCAGCGATGGCTGCGGGGGTGTCACGACGCGCCATGAGACGAGGTGAACGACGCGGCGTCACTGGTAGCAGAACAGCAGGTGACGCAGGTAGAGGTGTGGCTGGTGGCTGCTGCTGCTCTTCTTCACCTTCAGGCAGCAGTGCTGAGTGTGGCCACTGTGATAACACACTTTCAGACCGCTGCTGACTTTGGTGGTCTGATGGTGCCTGTCATATTAAAAAACGATTTTTATGGCACTAGAAAAGTTATTGTAATATTGGCTCTTCTTCGATTACCTATTCGAAAGTAAAAGTGGTTCCATTGGTTTATAAACATTTTATCCCCAACACTAAGTGTGTTTGTTACAGTAGGTATATAATTTTGTCATCTATTACATTAATTCCAAATCTTTTAAGGGATGAATTTATAGAATTGAAATAAGTTTCCACAAGGCAAATTTTATATGGGGATCTGTTTGTCATGTGAAATATGCTAAAAATAAATTATACTGGGCCATTTAAATTAACTGCTACTGAATTAAATAAATGACACTCACATCATCAAATGGTTCAACCCTGGCATCCGGGATACTGGTACCAAAATCCTTTCCTACAATTTGTAGGAATTTGTTTTCTATATCTGTTAATGGGTACTCATTTGATGGCCCACCACCTGTGCGT
The DNA here is from genome assembly GCA_963082885.1 of Parascotia fuliginaria. Taxonomy (NCBI): domain Eukaryota; kingdom Metazoa; phylum Arthropoda; class Insecta; order Lepidoptera; family Erebidae; genus Parascotia; species Parascotia fuliginaria. Next base: position 10,419,423 of record OY720184.1, read on the forward strand.
TGATGCGATGCTCTTATCGAAGCCACTCTGGATTTTAGCTTCGACTTATAGTCGTTCCAGTACTGAAATTTAATTAGACGGTACAATGGTTTAATTTTAGATTTATCTCAAAACTATGCTAATATTATAAAGGAAAAATTTATTGTAATCAATAGAAACTTGGTCAGAGGTTGCAGTCTTATTGAAATAATGTGCAGTGTGTGTTAGGTGTAAGTATTGTATTTAAACTGCTATGCCTCACAGGATACAAGTGGCGCACATTCTCTTTAATTTTAATAGCACCTACAACCCGGTCACATTATCTCGAGACCTGGCGTCGATGACGTCACGTCGCGTCGGCGCTCTGATATGGTGCGCAATACAAGCATCCTCTAGTAGGATATTATTATAAACAATAAGATTTCCAACAAAAGAAATATTGTGTTAATTAATTTAATGTAGATAATATTATTATAATGATATGATTAAAATGATGAAAAATAATTGAAACAATCTTGGTTAAGTGGGTACAAGAAGTGTTTATTACACAAAACTACAGACTAAAAATCTTCTTCAGAATATATGATTGGCTCGATGCTAGTCATTGTCTCATTATCGCTATCGCAGATCTCACTGTCCGACCTCTCTTCGCCTAGGGATATAATTATTTCACGAACATTTCCTTCTTCAAGGTGGTCTTTCTCCCAATACTCCTGTTGTAATCTTTCAACGTGATTTACTTCTTTTTTCCAGTCGGAAGGTGTGATGGAATTAATCGCATCTCTTGTTAATTATTCTATTTCTTTTTCTGACTGGCTAACATTTTTGTCTGCCACCCTTTGCTTCACTCGATTCCAGATATATTCAATCGGATTTAAGTCACAGTGATAGGGTAGCAGACGTACTATTTCCTGCCATTCTCTTTCATTAATTCGTCGACGACGTATTTTTTTGGAGGCTTTGTCCTTAAAATTATCGGGTACAATTCCTTTTTCGTCATATTCTCGTCAAATGGATAGCTATTGTCACGCAACCAGTTTTACATAACAGATTTGAGTGATGCACTCGTGGGTGCCTTTATTGATTGAGTTGAATGGTAAGGTGCATTGTCAATGACGACTATTGCCTTTATTGATTGAGTTGAATGGTAAGGTGCATTGTCAATGACGACTATACCGTTCGGCGGTAAGTTAGGTAGCAACTTTTCATTGAGCCATTTCAAGAAATTATCCTTATCCATCTCATGGTGATAGTCGCCTGTTGTCTGTTTGCATTTATATAGTAATTCTACGCCTGGTATGAAACCGTTTTCTCCCCCAGCATGCACAAGAATCCATCTCTGGCCGGGATAATTTTTTTTTACGCTGCTGTCAGTACTATTTTGCCAACATTTATTAACGGTGTAGTGTGAGTGAATCCATGTTTCGTCTAGAAACGTAACCGGTTTTTTATCTGCGTCAAGGTCATTGTTTTCTTTCATCCGGCGCAGGTAGCGAGCCCTCCACGCGGCAATATCTGGCTTTTGTATTATGATTGTACGGGCATTTTTACATTTTTTTAATTTGGGTAAGGCCGTTAAATTGGCCTCATATAACATAAAAGTAACTTAAAAGTATAAATTACCGGTAACTTAAAAAGTAACATAAAAGATTCTAAAGGTATGTCTACAATTGGGAAAAATACATTAGTATTTAACCGACTTTAAAAAAAGGAGGTTATCAATTCGATCCGTACATGTATGTTATTTATTTAATCAATAACTTATACAGGAGATATAAAAGTTTTATCTTTTAAACTATCAAATGTCGGAAGTCGCTGGCAAAAAACGAAGTAACAAAACCAAGCACTCGTTTTGAAGTCGGTTTAACTTTGAAAATAATTTTGTTTTATTTCTAACTTCAATAAAACTCAGTTTCATTATAAAAGCGTAATTGTTTATTCAGTAATAACGTAATAAGCCATACTTATGACCTTAAATCAAAGAAACTTAAAAACAAAATGTTAAAATAATGTATTGCTTAATACTTAATTAAACTTTTGAACCTTTGGTTTTTTATGACACTTTTCCTTACAAAACAAATATCAAAATAAACATAAACACATATCAATTAAAGTAAGTAACGTCAAATTGATCTCTTAACAGATATTCGTTTTTTTATAATTTGTGATTAATTCTATACTTTTTACAATCGACTCGGAAGGAACAGTGTCTCGGTCAATTTTCTTTGTTACAACAAATTTCAGTGAAGGATTTTTTACTGTCTTTAAGAAATTAACAGTTGTAACGCGCCTTTCCTTTTATTATTATATAATATCGTCGCGTAGGGCGAACGCGGGGTTCGCGGGCGCATAGGTACCTAAAGGGAAGGGGGGTACGCCGCTCTCGCAGGCGCCGCCATTTCTTTCGACAGTCTGTCCGTGCGAGTTGACCGGCCGCCGCGATGTATTCGCGATGCATTTTTCTATCGCACCTTCGGTAGAACAAGGGCATAATTGCAGTTTTTGCTATTTTACAGGAGAGCTATTTTAAGATATTTATTGCATTCAGTGAGGTCTTGCTCTGTTAATATTGCTCGAAAGTTTTTCTTCTTTGCATGATATAAACTATATACTATATCCTTTTTAGGCGTATAGTTAACAAGAATTAAGAACTTTTAGTTTTTTTTCAATTAATTTTAATTTTAAGGAAGGGATACATTTGTGCCCTTGTTCTACCAAAATGTATATTATTTTGTAATTAGGACTAAATTTGAGCTTTAATTTAGGATGATTTTCGAATAAAAATACCTTGTTTTTCCGTATAAACTTTTTATTTTCTTATAAAGTAAAAAAAATGTAGTAACTTTCACGAAATATAATACTTAAACTATCATTATAGTCTTACTAATCAGTCGTCAATAATCTCACGTTTGTGTCTCTTTGGAATCACAATGAAAATAGAATTATAGAAGATAACAAAAATAACAGTGACATTATTTTTAACAAGATTCACTGTTATGCAAATGAAATTCTTTAGAATCACACTTCAAAAAATATTAATTAAAAAATATAAAAATATCTTTATAACAATTATTTTTTTCTTACTAACGAATCAGTTCTAGCTCTCTCTCCTTTTCTTAAAAAAGGTTGTTAAAATATTGTTCATAGAACTTAGGAACTATATTTGAGGATATCAATTGACGAATGTCTTCTTTTTTTCTGTGAGGGATTGGTAACTTTTCCTTATAGAGCTGGTTTAGTGTGACATCTTTCACACTTTTTTTATTACCGATACGACCTGTTCGAATTCTCGCTGCTGTCCAATCGTCGGTTTTGTAGCTGCACTTAAATTGGTATATCTCTGAATCTTTCATAAATTTGATCGCTTTCGTATCCAATATTTTAAAAGTATTTCCTTCAACATCCTTGTTTAAATTCAAATTAATATCTTCAGATAACAGCTTCATATCAATGAAAGAATCAAAATTCATTTCTTTAACGGTAAATTGAACACCCTTTTTCTTAGCATTTTTAATAAGACTGATGTATTCTGCTGGAGTGTATATAGGTCCAGCCTTTTTAGCTCGCTTAACGTTTTTTTCTATTACAGAATGGACGGCATCAGCTTTATTCTGGGTATGACCCCTAATAAGGAATTTGTGTGTTATTGACTTTATAGGCAATGTGTTGACAGCATAATAATACATTCCAAAAACGAATCTGAAACAAGTAGAAATAATTATTTACATTATAAGTACATTACCTACCTATATTGTTCAGTATGAATTATAACAACAATCACTCCTATTTATCTAAATCTACTGTAAATTAATTGTATTATAAAAGGCAACAAACTTACTTATTTTTTTGCTGCCCGCAGCAATTATCCGAATAAAATATTATGTCTTTATCTGGTTGTTTGTTAGAAAGATCCTCCAAAAACTTGTAAAGGCATGTTCCTATTTCATTGGCGCCGCGTTTGCCAAGACCCTCGTGCCAGAAAAAGCAAATTGTGGTATCGTCTTTTATATTGGATACCTAAAACAAAATATACATTAGGTACATTCGAACATAAATTGATTAATTTTAACACTATAATTAACTAATTAGAAAATGAGTCCTAACCGTAAAATTGTAACAATTTAACTTGGACTTATAAAAGAAAGCTGATGACTGGCCAATTGGACAAGGTAAGACTGCCTGTAGATCGAAAATGGCAACTATATTATTAGAATCACTATTTTTGCATTGTTCTGTGTCGTGTTTTAGTTCTAATCTGCTTAAACTTTTCTCTTCTAGGTGTTTTTTGTATTTTTCCATCAGTGGTTCCTTATCGTTAGAGTTTTTGTACGCCTCACATTCATCGCACTGATCTTTTCGGGGAATAAACAAACCAAGATTGAAATCAGTATTAAAAATTCGATAGTAGGCATCATAATTTGCAAATTCCTTTCCAGCGGTTTCTTGAATCTTTTTGTAATCACGATGAAGCTCCGCTATAGTTAAACTTCCATCTATATATTCCCTGGTTGTATTAGCCCTTAAGTAGTGACTTTCTGTTCTAGGAATGGAATTTATATGATTTCGGACCGATTTCACGACTTCATCGCTTAAATTACAATGGTTATTATGCTTTCCGCGATTATCGGCAGGACTCATTATAAACAAGGCTTGATCAGATATTTTGTCAATTACATTCCGCAATGTTTTTTCACCAATACATAAAGTATTCAGCAAAAAAGTCTTACAAATCCTGATTTCCTCACCATTTATCAGAAAATGATAGGTTGAGTTCGGTTTCCTCGGTGGTTTAAATGTGTTATTTGCTGTGATCTTGATTCTTCGGGTTGTAGGATCTTGTTTTTTAATACATTATGCAAGAAAATCTCTTTGCCTTTGGTGTGTTCCCAATTCCCAGTAGGATTTAAAAATCACACTCCTCGTTTCAAAAGAAACTTTAGTAGAACAAGACAGACGACACGAGGTTTTGCATGGAGGGCGCATGGATTTCGCTGGTGCGATCTTGCCTCTTTTGGTCGTGTATTCTTGGCCACTATTTTTTAAACGTTTTGAAACAGCTTGTTTCCATTGCTGTGTATTTTTTTGTCGCTTTCTTGACTGCTTTTTATTAATTACTTGCTCAGTGTGATCTTCACTCGTATCCACAAGGGGTCCTGGGTCGTTATAAACTTCAACACTTTCCGTATTACCATCAGCCTCATCAATATTACCCCTATTATCAGTGTCAGAAGAACTCGACGAACTAGATGAGCTGCTGCTGTTGGAACTAGACGAGCTACTGCTGGAACTTGAAGAACTGGACGAGGTGCTACGTTTGGGAGATCTAGTTTTAAATATACTCTTATGTTTCACAGTTCGTGGCGGTTTATAATATGATCCTTCAGATGGTGAAAAATCTCCACTCTTTGAGGAGTTAAGCTCACTTGCAACCTCTAAAAAGGTGATGAAAGAATAATATCTCAGTTACTTTACACATGAAATAATCCAGATATTTGTATAGCAGTTTTATTATCTTACCTGTAGTATTTACCGCAGGAGAAATTTCTGTTCCAAAATTGTTATTTTCCATTTTTTCAACATCAGAATTCTCGAAATCTAGAAGAGGTGACGGTAATGATTCAATAGGTGTATCCGTTGTTTCTGAAATGATGCCTTCCATTGATTTAACAGGACCCTGGTTTTTTATATTCATATCTATCCATGTTTCAACCATGTTATTAGCTGTAAAAAAATATATATTTATATAAAAAACTTAAGTAACATACTGTTACGACGATTACTTATTCTAGAACGTTCGCAAGTACCTACCTACTCGTGTACGACGAATACCTACGCTCTAGAACACTCGCAAGTACCTACCTACACGTATACGACAAATACCTACGCTAGAACGTTTGCATGTACCTACCTACACGTATAACAATAGACCATCGGCGGTAGGCATACCTACGCGTCGCAGCTAAGTACCTACACTCATTGTTCTGTTTTCGAGAATTGTCGGCATCTTTGTTGTAATAACTGGAAGGTTCTAGAAATCTATTGAAGGACTATAAAAAGGATTCGAACGTCGGCACTTCGTTCAGTTGTGAATACAGCGATCTCGAGCGAACATCTAAGCGATACGGAAGTTTACGAAGAGCGATATACGAAGCGTGATAGTGCAGTATAAGTGTTTGTTGCATTAAATTGTTACTGTTAGTGTATTGTGCGAGTCTTAAATAAACTGATCATCGCGTAACTGGCATTTTACATCGAACCCCCATCCTGACACGTAACAATTGGTGACAGAAGTGAGAATGCCAGTCACACCACGCGACGAGGGAGTACGAACTCGACGACAGGCGGCGGTAGACGAAACTCGTGAAACATCGATTATGGCCGATACTGAAGAGTAGCGCAGCAGTATTCAGTGATCCGAGCACTTCTGCGGCGTCGACGGGTATGGGCTCTGGCTTCGACATGTCGTCCCTTTTAGCCGTTATACAGGAGGGTCAACGCCAAGCTGAAGAGCGCCAACGCCAAGCAGAAGAGCGCCAACGCCAAGCTGAAGAACGGCAACGTCAAGCCATGGAGGAGTTGAAGGAAGGCCAACGCCAAGCTGAAGAGCGCCAACGCCAAGCTTTTCTAGACCTTAAAGAAGGTCAACTGCAAGCCACAGACGGACAACGCCAGGCTATCCGTGACCTTCAAGAAATGATGGACTCTAAGTGGGAAGGGTTCAGTACCGTCATCAGTACTTTACAACAAGAAGTTGAAGTGGTAAAAAAACGTACCAGCAAATATGATGAAATTCTCAAAGATGTCCAAACCACCATGAACCATCATGACAAAATGATTAAAGAGCTCCAGAAGACTAAGGCCCTTTATTCAAGTAGTTCGCCTGTGGCCGCAGCAGTCACTTCCGGAGGTCCCAAGTTTAAACTTCCCTCCTTTGACGGCTCGTCTTCCTGGACGGCCTTTCGACACCAGTTCGAAGTAGTTGCCAAAGGAAATGGGTGGGAAGATGATCACGCACTGACGGCGCTTACTTTGGCACTTAGAGGGGATGCACTGCTGATCCTAGAGAACTTACCTGCTGACCGACGAAACTTAGACGCACTCCTGAAGGCATTGGAAGCTCGATTTGGCGATAAGCACCTGGAGCATGTTTATCGAGCTCAGCTGAAGGATCGAACTCAGAAGTCGAGTGAGGGACTTCAACAATGGGCTGCTGAAATTGAACGTCTGGTACGACGAGCGTATGCCTCCAGTACATCATCTGTGGACCACACAGTGGTACAAGCTTTCGTGGATGGCATAAGAGACTTCGAGGTCAGAGCAACTGTTCGGTTGGCACACCATACCACTTTAGAAGCGGCTTTAGCACATGCCCTTGAGGTGGAAGCTGTGCGAAATGACTACAAGTCGTATAAAGTAAGGGAAGTGGTTGCAGCTGTTAGACCACGAGGTGAGCCTATGTGCTACGGATGCGGCAAGCGTGGACATATCCGAATCAACTGTCCGGACCAGAGAAGAAGTAGAATGGTGTCAGCTACTACTCAGGTTGATGCTAGTCAAGATCCGTTACGTCAAACCCCCACAGTGCAAGTATCACAGGCATGTGACGGTAATAGCCTGGTAACAGCTGGAGAAATAAATGGTAAACCTGTTCGCTTTACAATAGATACGGGCGCGTCAAAGACCATCGTACGACCAGAACTTCTGCGGCGAACAATTCAGTGGGAAGACGCACGACCATCTTGCAAATTGCAAACAGCGACTGGCCAGCCAGTGACCGTCCTCGGAGCTACAGATGTGAAGATCAAACTAGGAGAGAAGATTTATCATCAATCTGTTTTGGTGGCGAGCATAACGGATGACTGCATTATCGGCTTAGACTTCCTACGAATGCAGCAGTGCGTTGTCGATATTGCTAAAGGTGTTCTAAGCTTCCCAGACCAAGAGGTCTTTCTAGAAGGCTGTTCTTCAATAGCGGTCTACAGTGCCAAAACGGTAACCTTGGCACCAAGGTCAGAAACGTTAGTCGACGTAAGGTTCCCTGAAGGTGTAACTGCTGATCGTTGCGTCATAGTGGAAGATCCTGGGCGCCATACCAGTCGAATTACAGCCAGAACTTTGGTAATGACTAGAAATGGGGCAAAAGTTAAAATTGCCAACCTTAGCAATTCGGCGATGTTGTTACGGAAGAACGTGATCGTGGGACGATGTGAGGCTGTGAGCAGTCTGAGGAAGATCCAAGAGAACGTCCAGACTGCCTCTTCGGCAAACCATATGGGCCCGTTATTAGAGACCACGAAACAAAGTTTGTCACCCAACGAATATCGGTAAGCAGAGAAGCTGCTACTGGAATACAAGGACATTTTCACTAAAGAAGAAAACGACCTTGGAAGAACAGGGTTAGTGAAACACCCGATCGACACAGGTGCTACACAGCCTATCAAACAAAGACCTAGACGAGTGCCACTAGCAAAAGAACAAGAAGTAGCCGAGCTGATTGGGAATATGGCACGAACCAAGATCATAGAGCCATCATCCAGCCCATGGTCTTCACCTGTGGTACTCGTCAAGAAAAAGGATGGCAGTACCAGGTTTTGTGTAGACTACAGGATGCTGAATAACGTGACCAAGAAAGACAGCTATCCTTTGCCCCGTATTGACGACATTTTGGACATGCTTGGAGGCATGAAGTGGTTCTCTACGGTAGATCTGAAAAGTGGCTATTGGCAAGTGGAACTCCGGCCAGAAGATAAGGAGAAGACTGCATTCACCACCGGTACTGGAAAAGGCCTGTGGCAGTTCCGGGTAATGCCATTTGGATTCTGTAATGCACCAGCTACGTTTGAAAGGCTTATGGAACGCGTACTAGTAGGTCTTTTGAGAGATGCCTGTCTGGTGTACTTGGATGACGTCATAGTTATGGGACGCAGTTTCACGGAACATCGCAAGAATCTTGAGCAAGTTTTTAAGAGATTTCGTGAATCAAACTTGAAACTTAATCCGAAGAAGTGCGCCTTTTTCAAGAAAGAAGTTTCGTTCCTAGGCCACATTATTTCGGATAGAGGCGTTCAAACGGACCCAGACAAAATAAAAGCGGTGCAAGAGTGGCCTGTACCAAAAACTAAAACCGAAGTAAGAGCTTTCCTGGGCCTCAGTGCTTACTACCGGCGTTTTGTGAAGAACTTCTCTGAAATAGCCAAGCCATTACACCACCTTACAGAAGAAAAGAGGAACTTCGTTTGGGACTCGGATTGTCAACGTGCATTTACACGACTCAAAGAGTTGCTGTGTTCAGCTCCAGTCCTGTGCTACCCTAATAGAGAAGGCAGATTTATTGTGGACACAGACGCCAGTAATACTGGAATCGGAGGTGTGTTATCTCAGGAGCAAAATGGACAGCAAGTGGTCATCGCCTACTTCAGCAAGTCTCTATCAAAGCCTGAGAGAAACTACTGTGTAACTCGGCGTGAATTACTAGCAGTTGTGAAGACCTTACAACATTTTAATAAATACTTGCTGGGAAGAGAGTTCACACTACGAACAGATCATGCGGCACTGAAATGGCTACTCCAGTTTAAGAATCCTGAAGGCCAAGTCGCGAGATGGATCGAACAACTACAGGAGTACAACTTTGTGATAGAACACCGCAGTGGAAGGATTCACTCCAACGCTGATGCCTTATCGCGACGTCCATGCTCCCAGGATTGTAAACACTGTTTGAAGCATGAGTCCAAGGAGGTAGTGAAAATTGTCAGGACTCAGGGGACCGATGAATCCTGGGACAAAGAGGAAATCAGTAAGGTACAGAAAGAAGACAGAGATCTTAAACTAATAATGGATTGGAAGGCTCAGGGTCGGAAACCATTATGGCAGGACGTATCAGCCGCAAGCCCAATTACGAAGGCCTACTGGGCTCAGTGGGACAGTCTGAGTTTGGAACAAGGCGTGCTATATAGAAAGTGGGAATCACCTAACGGCAAGGAGCAAGTTCTACAGATGGTGATCCCGAGAGACAAAGTTGCACCTGTTCTGCGCTTGGTGCATGATGGTGCATCGGGAGGGCATCTTGGTGTGAAGAAAACTTTGGTGAAGGTGAGAGAACGGTTCTACTGGGTACGCTGTCGGGAAGACATCGAGGAGTGGTGCAGAAAGTGCTCTACGTGTGCTTCGGTAAAAGGACCTCGTACTAGATCAAGAGGCAAGCTGCAGCTGTACAGTGTCGGAGCCCCATGGGAGAGGATTGCCATTGATGTAGCTGGCCCATTTCCCGTGACAGAGGACGGCAACCGCTATATAGTAGTAGTCCAAGATTACTTCACCAAATGGCCCGAAGTTTTTGCGACACCAAACCAAGAGGCTCAGACCGTGGCTAAAAAGTTGATCCAGGAAGTAGTGTGTCGATTTGGTGTGCCGTTGGAACTGCATAGTGACCAGGGAAGAAATTTCGAGTCAGCCCTATTTCAAGAGATGTGTAATCTACTCGGCATACATAAAACACGGACAACACCAGCGCACCCGCAGTCTGACGGCATGGTAGAACGGTTCAACCAGACATTGGAAAACCATCTGGCCAAGGTTGTCGAAGACCATCAACGAGACTGGGACCGTTACATTCCACTCTTCCTGTTATCATATCGGTCCGCGGTTCATGACACTACAGGATTTACGCCGGCCAAAGTCAACTTCGGAAGAGAGATACGCCTACCAGTAGACTTGATTACCGGAACACCTCCTGATACGCCAAAGCCGACAGTAGAATACGTCGCAAACTTGCAGGCACAGCTGGATAAGACACATGATCTAGTGCGAGATAACAACCTCAAGGCTAGTGAGAAGATGAAAACTCGCTATGACAGGAAAGCAAGTAATCATGGCTTCGAGGAAGGTACGCTCGTGTGGTTACATAATCCTCTCAGGAAAATCGGCAAGTCACCGAAGCTACAGGCCCGCTGGGAGGGTCCCTATAAAGTGATCACAAGGATCAATGACGTGACCTATCGCATAAGACAGGGCGATATAAAGAAGTCGAAGATCGTCCACATCGATCGACTAGCACCCTATCACGGTTCTAACGCTGCTCGGGACGAGCATGATTAAGAGGGGGGCAATGTTACGACGATTACTTATTCTAGAACGTTCGCAAGTACCTACCTACTCGTGTACGACGAATACCTACGCTCTAGAACACTCGCAAGTACCTACCTACACGTATACGACAAATACCTACGCTAGAACGTTTGCATGTACCTACCTACACGTATAACAATAGACCATCGGCGGTAGGCATACCTACGCGTCGCAGCTAAGTACCTACACTCATTGTTCTGTTTTCGAGAATTGTCGGCATCTTTGTTGTAATAACTGGAAGGTTCTAGAAATCTATTGAAGGACTATAAAAAGGATTCGAACGTCGGCACTTCGTTCAGTTGTGAATACAGCGATCTCGAGCGAACATCTAAGCGATACGGAAGTTTACGAAGAGCGATATACGAAGCGTGATAGTGCAGTATAAGTGTTTGTTGCATTAAATTGTTACTGTTAGTGTATTGTGCGAGTCTTAAATAAACTGATCATCGCGTAACTGGCATTTTACCTCGAACCCCATCCTGACACGTAACAATACCAATATGAATTAAGAAATAGCAACAATATACTCACACATTGACGAGTTTTCGATTGAATTTGCTGCTCTGTTAGAGCCCACATCTCCTTCGCGACAAGATCTATTAGAATTTGTGTCAGTTTCTTTGATTTGCAAATTATTTTCGTCATTAAGCATCATTAAAATTTTTTTACTACGAGATCCCATTTTAAATTCTGAAAATTTTATTAAAATTTAAATCATACAAAGAAACTATTCATATCACAATTCACAAATAATGCATACCTACTAGTCGTAAATACATAAAAATACCAATACTAATAAATAAACAGAAAATTTATCACAAAATTTGTATTAAAAAATAATACAAATTTATTTCATTAACTTAAATAACAAACATTAATATTAAATCAAGTCAATTTGGAATGACAAAAACGTAATTGTCATTAAGTCTAGCAAAATAGCATTGCAATTGGAATGACAAAAACACATTTACTTTTAAGACCAAGGAATAAAACAAATCTTGAACGGACAAGGGCATAACTGTCTGAACGACTTTGTCCTTCCAATTTTAAAATTATAAATTAGGCATAAGTGTAATTGTCGCTCCAGAAACCAAAAAATTAAAAGGGCATATTTACCTTTACGACGTTAGCGGTCCAAGTGACGACTGCCTCTCTCCCCGCCGACGGCGCAACTGACCAATGAGACTATGTCCAGCCAAGAGAGCAGTAAAAAGGCACCAATAAGACAAAGTCACTATTTTCGCCTAGCGGATTTTTAAAGGAATTTAATGACTGTCTTTGTTCCTCCAGTTCAAATAGCATTTTTAAGGCATTTCTGTATACTTAACTCATTTTTGCAATTTTTGACAATTGTGCCCTTGTTCTACCGAAGGTGCGCTATGTTTAAAATCTTATTGTAACATGAATGTGTGATGTTAATAAATAAACGAGTTACACAAACTATGTGTTATACAGTGTATTTATTTTCTGTAATATTTATTTGTTCCACACGTCCTAATTGTTACGATTATAATATCTTACTAATACATTTTGGTTAATTTTAATATCTTTTATATTTGTTTTATCTTTGTTTTCTAAGTCATCAGTCTTATCGATTTTATTAGCTTCTACAGTAATATTTAATTCCGGTTTACTGCTTTCTTCACAGTCTTAAGTCTTTTCAATCTCGTATATTTTTATACTACCCTTTGTGTACCACATTTCATCAAGGTCTTTGTCAATTTTACTGGTTCTGACTCCGTCAGTGTCAGATTTTTCAGGCACACTGATAATATCAGAGTCATATCTTTGTTCCCGTTTAAAGCTTTTCGTATGTTTATTCTGTCTAACTTCTTTAGCACCCCAATCGAAGTATTTTAAACTACAGTCTACAGCGAAATATTGTATGAGTGATTCAGAAACATTTTCATATCTAAATTAATTGCATTGATCAAGTCTTGTATAGATCCTTCTCTTTCCGTCTTAACCATTTTGTTTGACGTCTTTTTGTTTCCCTCTTCGCCATATTCATGTTTCTTTAACATCCACACAGGCCATACAATTTTATCATTTAGATTGAAATCAGTTTCATTAGTAGTTATGATATTGTCTTTACAAGAATTACACAGACCATACATGCAAGTCTTAGATGATAGGTCACAAACCAGTTTCGACATTATATCATTGAGGTCATCGCTTTCAAGGATTCCCAACTGTTTAAGTTTTTTTTACCATAAATGCCATATTTGAGTGTTTTACACAAGCACATGTGTCACGGTCTGAGATTTTAGGTGTAAGTATATTAAATGGTCTATATTTTTTAAATGTGCTTAATGAAACCTTTCCGCCTTCAGAAAGATATTTTTCATGAAGTTTTTTTATAGTAGCCAATAGGTATCTTCTCTGTAATTTTATTTTATTTTTAGTTTTGCACTCTTTTTTTCCCGCTGTTGCACGACTATTATCATCTCTGTTATAAAATTGATTGATTTCGTTCAATATTTGGTTTTTCCTTATTTTTCTTTCTCTATTGTTTCTAATATTAGTTTTCAACCCCAGTATGTTTTAATTTATTTTTTAATTTGTATTTTTTCACTATTTCACTAGTTACTATTTTTTTCAAAGTGTTCTTATTTTCCGTTCCAACAGATTTTTTGTATTCTTCCTTCAACGATTTCGACAAAACATTGTGTGCCAAAAGTTTCCTTTTCACTATCTGTATTTTCGAGGCGTCAATGTTTGTTAAATTCTCATTTATAAAGTTTTCTGTTTGCTTCATAGGTGTTTCATCGTCATTACTTATCACTTCACTTCTTTCATTTTTCGGACAGTCTTGTTCTTTAAGTCTTTCAGCGATATGTTGATATTTATCGTTAATTTCCTGGAATGCTTTACCTAATTCTTCACATTTTTTTGACTTCCGGTAATATTTTTTTCTTAAGGCTTCGAATTTCTTACGTAATGTAATTATTTCCCGTCTCATTTCGTGATTTTCCTTACGAAGTTTAGATTCGGCATGTTTTTGTTCTTTCTCAACATTTTTGTCAATTCTTGCTTTATCATGCAGAGCTTGTTTCAGGTTTTTCCTTCATCTCGCCATTTTTGCCTTTTCTCTTCTTTATCCTGTTCTGTATATGTGCTAGTTTTTTTTCTATAATAACGTAAAGCGCATTTCGCAGTTTTTTTTCATTTGTGCATATTTCTCTGGGTTCTCTCTTTGTAGTTTCTCGCGGTATCTTTTTTGTTTTTGAGCCGGAGTGAGAGGCATCTGTCACCAAAAAAAAATCACATGATTATCCATTCATATTACATTATTTATAATATAAAATGTTCAGCATTAATTTTTTAACAGATTCCTAATTACCATTTCCCTTTATTATACTACGAGTAAATTCTACCCGCGAGTTCAACCGAGCGGATCCCGTAACACCCAAAACTTCTGTGTAGTATCCTTTAGAAACCGATTTTTTTTCTAGGATAAACGTAAATATACTACTTGTTATTCCAATCCTTCTATCTACACACCAAATTTCATCTAAAGCCGTTAAGGCCTGAAAGCGAAACAAGCATTCAATCAACCGGCTGTGCTATTCTGTACACATCATGCAGTGAAAACTTGGGTGACGTGTGATGTCAACCTATAGAATGATCCATAGCGTTAGGTAGAATGACAGCTCACTTCGTGCTCACTTCACCTAAGTAGTATATTATTGGGCATTCTGTCCCACCTGTCGCGCAGTCGAACAAGTTCGCCTACGCTCTGTTGTGACAGAATGCCCAATAATATACGATCGACTCGACTGTCTTGTATACATTTAAACCTTTTGAACAAAAAAGTGTTTAGTTGTGTAGTAGTAGTGTTGTGTATTTTGGTATCGTTTACGGATTAATTGATTCCTAAGACGGATTTTTACGCTTACCTCATTTCATTTAATAAAACAAGACAAAGGTCTTTTAATTATTTTATTTATTTATCTTTATAAAATCTTGGAGGTTCTTCAAACAATTTGTCAACCGAACGTACGAAATCTTGCAATTTACGCCACTGCAATGTATCCGTATCGGTTTGGAACTTAATACGAACAAGTGCCTTCTTCCATAACATCATGGAATCAGTGTCACGCGCATCACTTGTTTTGTAAACTTTACAATCGACATAGTATTCGCCGTCGGTGTTTGCAGTTCGTTGCTCGGTGCCATTAGCCACACGGTTTACGAAGAACGATGATAAAACCAGTTGGTTGCTCGATGACCCACCGTTGGCCTCTGTATCAGTATCATTATTCCAACTGACCCCGAATACATCGATAGGACTGGTCTTTGTTTTCTTACTGAAACAACATAGAAAACAAAACGGTTAATTACATTATTTCTTACTCAAATCAAATGTCTCTGAAAATAATTTATTTAGGGTCAAACCAGACTTGATCAGTGATCAACAGTAGCTTATCGGAAGCTCCAACACCTCAATCAGCACACATACAAAATCTAGTCGCGACGGTCATGTCGTCATTTGAACGCTTGAAGTAGCAACTGAACGCAGTTAGCTAGCATCGAAGCGATCGAACGCTACAAGTCACTAAACACTATAAACCTAACAACAATGCCAGTCACAAAATCATCAATCGCCTATGATAAATGTATCATGTGTGCTCGAAGCTAAATTTTAAAATTAATTGAACGCTCGCACTTCTTATCTGAATATCTAGGCGAAAACTCAACTTTGTTTTATAACAAATTTTGATTAGGTACCTTGGTTCTAATAAATTCGTTGATGATCCTGACTTGCGCTTCCTGTTGTTGTTGGCGACAGGCTGCTTGCGTGTGTGTGTAGTTTTCTTTTCAATTACAGCAGTTGGGTGATAGACCTCGCACTCAGATTCGGACCTGAAATATAAACGTAATAACATTTAATTAAAAATCACGGTCACGGTCTCATCACGGTCTAGGCGATTTCTACCAGACAACCTTAGAAAGGACAACATAACAATTTAGACAAGTAAAGAGATGGATAGTACACAGTGAAACTTATTACACTTACATTATTTATTATACTTACATTTTTTCAATCAACAGTCGATTTCTTGAGAAGGTAGCTTGATGAGTTGGTGACGGCAGGCGGAGCGGAAGAAGTCAGCGAGCGGCAGCAGGTCAGCAATCAACACCGAAAGTAACAACAACCGATAGTTGTATACTAATGAAAGAGTACTTTGAGTACGGTATCCCTACTTGAATACTTAAATTCGACTGTATCTAGGTCTTCGAAAACATGATGTTTAAAAACGAAATCGTGTGATAATCCTACTGTATTACAAAGTTGTTGCAAACCCTTAAGTTATAGTGAATAAATCAACTACTTTTCTTGTACGTAGTGTATCAACGTGAAAATGAAGAGTAAGGAATTAGATCACAAACAGTTTCGACGCAAACAGTATCGATTGTTGATGCAGCGAAAAAACTTAGGGCTGACAAAATAAACTATATTAACAAAAGCAAACGACGATATTTAGATCAATAAGGTAAATGTGAATGCGTGCCATCCTTACCTAATATCGCTGATTTATGAGAATAGATTTTGTTGACCAGAAAAATATGAAGGTTGAATAAAGTCAAATAAAACTGTTGAATAAGTATTGCTTGTAATATTAAATTATGAAATGGTTACTTTATTGGAAAAAGGTCGTATGATTATAGTTAATAACAGGCTCATATGACTAATTATGTACCTACCTATTAAAATATTGAAAAAATTGTTTCGCTTAAAAACCAAATATTCTAAAACATAGGCTTTCATTATCATAAAGCAGCGGTGCAGTGGTTGACTGATTTATTAACGCGAAATAAATGACGTTATTAATTTAGGAAAATAAAGGTAAATGTTAACATTTTATCACGTGTGTTAAGCGTGTTACGTTTAAAGTATCTACTTAATTAAATTATATGTATGTTTTCTTTCAGGAAGCGTTATTTACATCGAATTGTGTTGGAAAGCGTGTTTTGGAGTTTGGTCTGACTGCCGCAAGTTAAATGCAAAGCGAAATATTTATTCATAATTTGTGGAAAATAACGGGTATACCTACTTACATTTTTAATGAGTGCTAAACAGTGGTAATATAATAATATTATGACGTTTTATAGTACTTATCCAATTTTTATAATTTTCAGAATTAATTTTTAAAAACTTTGGAATCTCGCGAAACCGTTTCCAAACAAATCAAGATATTAGGTACACCGCATTACGTTGAGAAGTTTGGCTGGGAAATAAACATAAATAATTAGGAAAATAAAAGGTAAATTTGATACTTAACGTTTACTTTCTCACAAAGGAATGAGCGGGTATAGACTTAATTAAATATTTTGTATGTTATTTTCAGGAAGCATCTGATTGACTGTCGGTTATTTTTTTCTACTGAGATCACACTAGAATACTTGAAAAGCTGACCATACAGAACATGAAGCTGTGCTGGAAATTGGATACAAATACCAGATGCATGTAGTACATTAATTATTGTTATATAAGGTACCTATTTTATTGCTCTGTACCAGCTGAAAGGTTGAAAATCTAAAGGATTCAAGTACCACTTTTGTACCATTTGTTGTAATTTGTATATTGTTAGATTTGGCACACATATCGTGTTGTCGTTCAACATTTAAAATTTTGACACATCGTTCTTTAGATTTTTAACCTTTCAATTATTCTCATAGCGAATTATTTATCAGTTAACTACTTATAGTACTTTTATGTTTATACATTTATAATTGTATCAAAATGCCTCATTGCTTGGTTTGCAATGTTTATGTAGATAATCGTTGCTGGACCAGTCACTTACGAACTAATAAACACAAAAATAATAGTACTATACCTATTCTTGAAAACGTTGAAATCTTACGATCGTCGTTTAAAGGACGTATTATTAGTTACAGAGTTATTGCATCCAAAGATGAAGCAAATAATTTTCCTGAATTCTTTTTTAGTAATATTCGCGAACAAGTTAAATCTTTAATCGATGATTCACTTAAAAAACATAACGCAGTAAAAATTAATTTTCAACATTTTTGTTTATTTCTATTGTACAAAAATGATTTACAAGAAATCAAATCTTTTGCCACCAAAAATTTTGTCATACATTTTAATTATGATTTCAATACTATTTATGAAACGGTTGTCGCGTCGTTGTTGAAAAAAATTGAAGAATTTGAGGAGAGAGACAGTGGATGGTCATTTTTAAGTAATTTACATTTAGAAGTCAATGTTAATAAGTATCAACCACTCGGTGGATCTTATTTTATAGATTTACCCAAGTTTATAAAGAACAAAAAGGCGTGTTTAAATATTCACAATAATGATAATTATTGTTTTTTGTGGTGCGTTGTGGCTGCCTTGTACCCAACAAATCGACATCCAGAGCGAGTAACATCTTATCCTCACTTTCGAGATGTTTTAAATGTTAAGGATATTTCTTTTCCCATGAGTTTTTCAGATATAGTTATTTTTGAAAGAAATAACCCATCTATAAATATATACGTATACGGTTTAAAAAACAATAAGCTGATAACAGGTCCTCTGTACAAACCTGAATCGTGTAAGGATAAATCTAAGAGTATTCATCTATTGTTCTTAGAAAATGATAGTTCATCCCATTATTGTCTCATCAAAGATTTGCCTCGTCTTGTTAAAACCCAAATCACGAAACATCATAGTAAATTATATTTTTGCGAAAGTTGCTTATTGTTCTTTCCTACTCCTAAACAAATCGATGATCATCTATGTGGAGGAATCGTAACTATTTTACCTGAAAAAGGATCTGTATTACAGTTTAAAAATTATGATAGGAAACAAAATATTCCATTCGTCATATACGCTGATTTCGAAACATTGCTGGAACCAACATCCGTTAGTGAACCCGACACTGCTAATACATCGTTTTTACAACGACACGTGCCTGTAGCATTCGCCTATAACATTGTTTCTTCGTTAAATTACACTTTTAATAAGGAGGTATTTAAAAGTTATCGCGGTTTTGACTGTGTTTCAAAATTTATAGAATTTCTTTATGCTGATGTTAAAAAGATTTACAAAGTATTAACCGAAACCCATGTTATGACATTTACAGAAGACGACGCGCAAGATTTTCAACAAGCTTATAAATGTTACATATGTGAAAACCTACTTTGGACTAATAAAGTTAGAGATCATTGTCATATAACAGGACGATACCGTGGCGCCGCTCATAGACATTGTAATCTACAGTATAAAATACCTAAATTCATACCGATATTTTTCCATAACTTATCAGGATACGATTGTCATTTATTTATACAGAAATTAGGAGAGATGCCTGGAAAGTTAACAATTATTCCAAAGACTAAAGAAAAATATATTTCGTTTTCCAAATTCATACAGATCGCCGAAAATGAATACGTTCAATTACCATTTCTAGATTCCTTTAGTTTTTTAGGAGCTAGCTTAGACAAACTTGCGAAAACTATGCATAATGACGATTTCATCACTCTACGCTCTCATTTTCCTAACAATGATCAATTTAATTTGCTTACAAGGAAGGGGGTGTATCCTTATGATTATATGACTAACTGGAAATGTTATGAAGAAACCAAGTTACCATCGAGGCAACATTTTTTCAGCGTTCTAACTAACCAAGCTATTTCAGATGAAGATTATAAACATGCTTGTTTGGTTTGGAATGAATTCAATATAAAAGATTTAGGTGAATATACTGATTTATATTTGAAAACAGATGTTCTGTTACTAACTGATATATTCCATTTCGAAAAACTTGTAAACAGCATTATAAACTGGACCCTGCGTTTTACATAACCGCACCTAGTTTATCATTTGACGCAATGCTATTGAAAACAGGTGTTCAACTTGAACTCGTTTCTGACTTAGCTATCGTACGAATGATTCAAAACGGTATTAGAGGTGGTTTGTGTATGTGCTCCCATCGCTATGCAAAAGCTAATAATAAGTATTTATCAAAATGCGATGCTTCAAAACCACAATGTTTTATAGTTTATTTGGACTGCAATAACCTTTACGGTTACAGTATGTGTCAATATTTACCCTATTCAGATTTTAGATTTTTAAATCAAAATGAAATAAACCAATTACATGTTGAATGTATTGATGACAATGCGAAATGGGGTTTCATACTAGAAGTCGATCTGCTTTACCCTGAATCCTTACACAGCGAACATAATGACTTACCTTTTTGTCCTGAAAAATGCATACCACCTGGAGGTAAAACTAAAAAACTGGTTTCAAATCTATATAATAAATATAACTATGTGATTCATTATGTGCATTTAAAAAAATGTTTGGAGCACGGTTTGATACTACGCAAAATTCATAGAGTCATCACATTTAGACAAAGTCCCTATTTAAAGCAATACATTGAATTAAATACACAACTACGACAAAAGGCAACCAGTACATTTGAACAAGATTTCTTCAAGTTGTTAAATAATAGCGTTTTTGGAAAAACCTTGGAAAACACAGAAAACAGAGTGTCTGTTCATTTGGTTAATCAGTGGAATGATACGAATAACAAAACCAAAAAGTCTTCCTACGCTGAGAGACTCGTGAACAACCCCTATTTTCATAGCGCATCAATTCTTTCCGAGAACTTAGTAACGATACAAATGAAACCAGATCAGATAATTTTAGACAAGCCTATATATATAGGTTTCACCGTTTTAGAACTATCTAAATCACACATGTACCACTTTCACTATAATATAATTAAACCTATGTATAAGGGAAGAGTGAAATTATGTTATACAGACACGGATTCTTTTGTTTACGAAATAATCACTAACGATTTTTATCACGATATAAAACATCAGTTACTGCAATACTTCGACACCAGTAACTATAATGTAGAAAATCAATTTATGTTACCTCAAATGAATAAAAAAATTCCGGGTCTTTTCAAAGATGAAATGGGAGGAAAAGTTATAACAGATTTCGTCGGTTTAAGATCTAAACTTTATTCAATAAAAACAGAGGACAAAATAATTAAAAAAGCAAAAGGAGTTAAATCTTGTGTTATTCGTGATCTAAGTATCACAGATTACGAAAACGTTTTATTTAATAGTGAAGTTATTCGTAGGCAAAATATTGTGTTTAAATCCATTAAACACGAAATATTTACACAAAGTGTAAACAAAATTGCTCTATCTAACAATGATGATAAACGCGCGATATCTAATTGTAAAATCGCAACCCAAGCTTGGGGTCATTGCTCATTTTTAAAATAAAAATGTATGTTTATGTGTATGTTAGAACAGCATAGGTTAATTAAAAAAAGGTGTTTGTAATTCTTCGTTTTAATTATACGTACGAGAATTTTAGTCCATACTAACTAGAACAAATAGCAATAAAAACATTGGCACTCAACAATTATAATTGTTAATGATAACCTAGTATAATATAATTATGTATAGTAACTATTCTGTATCTGTAGATTATAAATAAGTACTTAAGTGTAATTATTGTTTATTAAATGAAGTAAATTATTAATTTACATTGTTTTATTTGTTAATACACCGTTTAATTATTGCTAACCAATAAAATTATAAACGAATTAGGTTCATGTCAATAATTCGCAGGTAACGTCAGAGGGCGATACTAGTTTACAATAACGAAATATGATATATGTCAATGACACTATAAATGCAAGCTTGCTATTTGTTGATTGATCAAGTTCATACACGCTTTATATCAACAATTGAAAGGCTTTGTTATCAGTGGTATTTCGCTTTTATTATTATATAGATAAGAGTTATTTTCAATCAAATGTATAACGAGCATAACATGCTTTGTCATTATAATGAAAACCATCGCCGTATAACAATTAGGTCTATGTGAACAGACCCTAACTTATAATGTCGCAATGCTCGTTTCCTGTCAGGGTATTAACTATATAATTATTTGCCTAAATTAGTTACCTTTAAGCTGTTTAAGAAATATTATCTGTCTCGAGTACTTGTACAATAAAATAAGAGATATTTGATCTAACAGTGTGCATCATAATCATGTCATCGGTGAGCAAAATAATTATTTTAATATTTATTTGTTTATTTGATTTTTCTTTTTTTAATAGCTAATAATTTTCTTATATTTTTTTTTTCAGATTTGCGATTCAGAAATTGTATTCAGCCAGTACGCTCAGGATCCTTACGAAGGACTATCTGAGATGATTTACAACGAACCCCCGCACTGCAGTCAACTTACGAAGGAAAAAAAAACCAAACGACAACGTCGAGAAAAGCCTTCTCTTAAGAAACAACCTACAAAATCTTTCGTGATGAGTAAACTGCATCGACGTGGGATAAAACTGATAAAAATATCAGTTATCGATCTCTGCAATAACAATACCAGTGATAGTGATAGTGATAGTGAGAACGTGATAATAAATGCACAATACATCGTTAAAGACGCTATTGATAGTGTTATGGACGATACGGAATCGTTAGTTAAAAAAATATCAAAATCTTTGATTGACAGCGATTTTTAATATTTTTCAGGGTTTTGTGTTTATTGTTATTTATAATTAATGTTGTAACTTTGGTTAGACAGTTAAAGTTATTTTTTGTTTTATTCTTTTAATTTAATTATTTTTATTGTAGCAGGTAAACTAGTGAAATAAACACATTTTTAAGATTTCATTATTTTTATTTACTTTAAACTGAAATACACATTTCTTTACAAATTCAAATGTTTTTTAATACACAACACATTTTTTAGGGCACACATCTTTAAATGTTTAGTACAATTTAAATTATTTTTTTCATCACAGTACTTATCATACAACACAGAGAAACTAGGACAGTTTTTTTCACTAAGGTCAGACACATTACAATTCTCACAAAGATCCTTAATCCATTTCACTTTCTCTAAACCGTTTACAACGATTTCCTTATTTTCTAGATACGGAACGATTATACGTTGGAATTCTCTGTAGTCGATATAACCCTCATTCCAATAAATGCCTCTGTTCCTTTCCAACCATTTAACTTGCCTTTTTTCGTTACTTGTTAAGTATTTAAACATATATGGTGGTTTTATTAAAAATGACTGCGTATAATCGCTACTAGCAAAAGCTAATTCCTTTATTATAAAATTATTACATAGATCTTTAAACCCCTGAACATCTACTATGATAGTATTCGGATTCATGATATTTTTCTCACAGTATTACTAAGCGGTTTATACTCAATTATGCAATCATTCAATATAAGACAGTATGCAGAAGTTTGATCAGGTATATCCAAATCAGTTTCAATTTCCACTCTTACATCCACAACCGAACCTGTCTTCAAGTTATCTGCTTGCCTGGAGCAGTCAATAACAAAGAGGGGTGCCAAGTCTTTAAATTGTTTTTCGCTTAATAAAGGTTCCGCGCGACGACCGTAATATGACTGCTGGAATCTAGTGTATTGTTCGTATAATAAAGCAATTCGGTTATTAGCAAAATTCACATTTAGATTTTCATATGGGAAGTAGTTTGAATTGAGGTATACTCTAACGTCACGAATATGACAGTGATCGAACTGAGACATATCAGAGCTTGCATTGTTTTTTCTATTTGTCTGTAAACCAATAATAACATATCTCGGTTTCTCTATTTGTGATGATGTTTTAATAGACCAAGTATGTTTCGTTGTTTTAGGTAAAGTAGGATATTCGTACAGATCCCAATTTCTAAAAATCATCTGGAGCGGTCGGTCTTTCTCTAACAGTTTTAGCAAACTTATTTTCTCTTTGTCTGACACTTTAACGTGCGGTACCCGCCAAACAATTTTATTTATCTGAACATCATCTACAACTTCACCAGTATTCAGTTTTACCGCGTTCAGGTTAGTATTGCTTCGTAACAATATCAATTCATGTCTACTATTTATCACTACTTTTTTAAAATCTTCTGCAAACCCGAGAATATTACAAAGTGGTATAGAAGCAGAAAAACTACCTCCATTAATATTTTTAGTGCCATCGATATTCCAACCCCATGCATAAGATATCTTTGACTCACTCTCATTCATTGACACAAATGATTTCATCGTAGTAGTCACACCAGCGTTTTTTATTTTATCAATTTCTACTCCATTTAGTTCGTATCGAATATCTTGAAACAAGTAGAGTAGAAAATTATTTGTTAAAGAAACGCTACTCGCTTTTTCTTTTGGATCTTTTTTGCTAACGATTATAGTTCCTTCCAAATACAAAGTGCTCGCTGAAGGTAGTATATACAGATCCTGTTGATTAATAGGTATGCGGATTTCATCGTTCCTGTTGAAGCTCGTTATGTAGGGTTTGTAAGAATGAAATTCGATTCCCTCAACAGTGTTATCGTAAGTTGGAGCAGATAAAACATCTAAGATATTCATTTTAGCAAACCGATCGTTTTAAGAAATTCCTTATTGTCCCGTGTTAATTTAATTTTTTTATTTGACCGAGGTCTTATTTGCTTGATTGTTTTAGTAGAACTGGTATTTCCCATTTGTTGAGGCTCATATTTATTGTAGTCAATCATTTTTTCTAAGATGTAAATATAGCTGCACTTCTTCACCACGTAAGTTTATTAAGCGATTGTTTATATCTAATAGCCTGATATGTATACTGCTTATGCTGTTTTGGTTGATTGGAAAGTATATAGCGTTTTTCGGAATTTCTATAATTCTGTATCCCGGGGGCACGTTGAGGGCGAATTCGTGTACAATGTGACTAGGATTACCATTTATGTACGAACCACTTACAATATCACATTCTATCCTGATCACGGTCGTAGGTAAAATGTTGACTGGTAACTCGGACACATGCCATTTATTTGCTTTCAATATCTGCTTCTTAAACCCTAATAATCGCCTAAAAGTCCCTTCTTTAGTAAAATCGATATCTTTAGTACAGAATATCAAAGTTTTTAGAGTATTGTTATTACATCGTATTAGTATTGAACAATCTTTTATTTCCGATTTTAAATAATCGCTGATATCTTGTAATTCATAAGTACCTTCGGGTAGTTCAAGGACTTCATTAGAGCCATAATATAATTTATTATTCATTTTTTCAATGTTCGGAATCGAATTAAATGTTGAGAAATGCAATAAGGCACACTCATAATGTCCGTGAAGTTGTAATGTATTAGGATAATATGTACATAAATCAGACGAGTTTCCAGTTATCGATAAGGTGAGTGACATGATAAAAATGATTGAAATAAAAGAAATACATAAAATTTATACATATTTATTCCAAAATTTCCATAGATAATCTAGACATAAGTGTCCACAGTTTACTGTATTAAATTGTTGAAATCTAGTATAGTTATAAAAAACATCACAATTTTTAAAGTACTGCATTAATTCCCTTGGAGGTTTCAAATCTCCAAAGCTATCAAAGTATTCACAATAATTGTTTATTTTAACATAAGCTACCCAATGCGTACCTTCGTTTTTATAATCATCCAAGTTAACGATACCACATTCAATCCGTTTTGGCGTCCTTGGTAACTGATCCTTCATGTAGACTCCTCGAAAGTGTGGGATGTCGCGTGCGTGCCTTTGGATGTCTACATTAGTTAAAGCACGATTAGGTAGCTCATTTTTCAGTTTTTTGAAGATTTTATGAATAAACCTTTACCATTTTTATGTGACCTTATGTATAAACCTTGGCCTAACTTTAAAGACTCCATAGCCTTATTATGTCGTTGTGTTTCTTGCAAATTTTGTTGACCTGCTTTGTAATCGTTAACAGTTTTTGCAATACCAGCCGCACCACCAGCTAAGGTTCCTAAAGCTGATAAACCCGCAAAAATTGGGATTAAAGGTAGAATACCCCCCGTCTTTGGTAAGGGTATCACTCGCGGTACTCGAATTTTCTTAATATTCGGAAATATTTTTTTTGCTGCCAAGTAAGCAGCGTTAATTAAAGTTTTACTGTCTCTTGGTTTCAGTTTTTTTATTTTTGCTCTTATTTTTGACACGAAAGTTTTAAACGTTTTAATACCGGAACCACATTTTAGTTTAGTTTTCATAGCTTTGCTCACTAACCATGAACTAAGTTTTTCGCCTTTCCCAGCATCTTTCGATTTAAGTCTTTGTTTAGCCATATTTAGTAGTTGTAAATCAGCTTTGTGACGATTGGGTAAGTCTGTATGGTTTTCATATGCAATATCGTGATGCATACAAGCTTCGTCTAGCTTATTCACCCCTCGATCACCTCGCAGCAATCGCTTTTCGAGTTTTGTTCCCGGTCCGCAATAGTTGTAACCAGGCAAATGGAGTTCGAATGGCAGATTATTAATTACACTATTAACTAGTCCATCCATTCTCTTGCATAGTAGAAAGTGTAATGAACGAAATATTTCTTACAAACCTAGTTATATATTAATAATCCTAACCTACAATTTCATCTTTATCAATCCAACTATTTTCTTCGTTACTTAAGCCCAGCCATTTTACGTAAAGTTTCTTTCCTTTCCTTTTAAGAACCTTTTCTATTAAATAAACACCAGGATAGTTAGTTTTTTGAAGTTCTTGTTCATAGAAAGATCCTCTAATGGGTTGCTTTCGATGATCTTCTATATGATATGTTACTGGTATGGTATTATTAATCCTTTTTACAGTAAATATTTCTGTTGACCAATTAGGAGTGTAACCTTTATCAAAAATATGTTTGTATTTACTGATCCGAACATTTTCACCCACTTTGAATTTAGGTCGACATCTCTCTGATGTATGTTTTTGAGTTTTTTGGATATTTTCTCTTATCTTTGACTCGTTCATCTTATTTACCTCAACTGGTTTAAATTTGGTGATACGATGTTTTGTATTATTATAGGTTTTTAAAACAACTTCTAATGGTAGACCTACCCATTTGTAGTTCCCAATAAGACTAAAGTATTTATACAGTTTATTTTTAATTGTTTTAATCACCCTTTCTACAATCGAAGCTTTCTTGGTAGAAAACGAAGAGTAGTGGTTAATATTGTAGCTCTTCATAAGCTTTTGGAATGTGACGTTATAGAATTCTGTTCCAGAATCAGTTTGTAAATGATTAGGTTTTCGATTGTTAGTAGTTAGTATTCGTTCAAATGCATGAGTAACATCAAGTTTACTCTTGGATTTAATTGGTTCTGTCCAGGTATACTTTGAGAAGCAATCAATCACCACTAAAATGTAATTATAACCTTTATTAAACTTTTTTAGATTTTGCATATCTATCAAATCAGCTTGCCATAAATCATCTATGCCTTTTAAAATAACTGAACGTCTAACAAAGTTTCTTCGAGCTGCTTTGTGTAGCTCATTAACAATTTGTTGTTTTGCCATCACGGAGTTTTTTCAAGTAATTTTTGTACTTGTGCTTTGTTATAAAACTTATCTTCCAACTGGACTAAAACTTCAGGTATCTTCGCTTTTAAAACGTTTTGGACTGTTATTTGTGCATCTTTTATGATTTGAGCACGCAACAACCCAAACACTTTATTCAGTTCACTTATTGTTTGATCACGCAATCGATCGACGTAATCCTTATTCACAGCATCGTCTGTTTCTACAGGAGATCTTATTCCTCTCAATCTAGTTTTTTTCATGTCAAAATCCCCACTTTCGGATTTTAGCAGTGCATTTTCATTGAACTCTAATAATTCAGAGAAACGCATTCTCTTATGAATATGGTGTCCAAATTTGTCTACATTCATATTTAAGGTGTATTATATTTAAAGGCTTATAATAAAATGAGCAGTGAACATTTTATACCATTTATTTATTACTTAATCAATTTAATTTCACGCAGTTCTTCAATAATTGAAATAATTTCGTTGTCTAATCCAGTGTTACCAGCAGCTCGAGACGCAATTAATAATTTTAACCTATCTACAAGTTCATTAGGGTCATCCCAATATACAAAATCAACATTTTTTTTCCACATTTTTGTCAAGGGTAAACCTTTCCCTTTTGATTGACAGCTTTGAATAGTACTTGGCTGTTTGAAAAGAGGTTTTATAACTTGCAAATATTTTTGTCCTTTATTACTTTTTATTGGTTTGTTTGAGTCAAAGTCTCGACGATGTGCGTTTGTGGCAATCAACATCATCTTATAATACTGCATATCAGACTCTGTAACGGTGCTTAAATCTACATCCTTTTTCAATAACAATTGTTTTAGTCCGGGAGTGCTTCGATATTTCTGTCCAGCAACGGTAATATAATCATTGCTGATTGTTACGAAAGCAGAACCTAACATCAATTGCCATCGCTCCGCTCGAACACCAAATGGAATATCTGTCAATGCTTCTGAAGATATTGACCAGGATGATGTATCACGCTCTTGATTGTTCTCTCCTAATGATTGGTACGACTCGTCACTACCGGTATCACATTCATTTTCTTCCGCGCCACTGTCTTCTTTGTCATTACTAGAACGTTCTTTCTGCAAAATATTGTTTCTTAACGGAACTTTTGTTTCTTCTACTTCTTTAGTTCGCAAGAGCTCAGTTTGTTTATTAGTATTATTAGCTATGCAATTGAGAGACTCTGTTACAGGTCTAAAAACTGATTCCAATGCTTGCTTGTTTTCACTCTCAAAATCTCGCATCCTTCGTACTTTTTTCTTTACAGCTTCTGCAGCATCAACGATTTGTCTTTTCAGTGATTTTTCCATTACGATAGAATAAGCTAGTTATCGATTAAGAGCCAGTCAAAGAATAATGATATCATGTAAGTATCATAGTCTTAAATATTTGTATTTCTAATCAAAGACTACAAAAGTATCAAATTTATTTCTATAACATCCATTATTTTTCTGGCAATCTTTATTAATTACAACATAATTAAAGGGCTCACTCCATATTTTTGAACACATTTCACGAAATTCAGTCCATGTCATATCAGTGTTAACATGTTCTTCATAAACATGTCTCAAGTTGATATCATCTTGTTTGAATAGTATAATTAAGTTAGCATTATCTCTTACTAATTGTTTAGGGATTTTGCTATATGTTTGATTAAGATAAAAACAGTCGATGTGTTTATGCCTTCCCATTGCGAAATAATCACGCATGTTAGTTTGATTCTCGCAAGCAACGTCGTCAAATATAATCACAGAGTTGGGTTTCGCATCCTGAACGCTTATGACTTCCTCATTCCCTTGATATTTCTGGAGTGAGATAATTGGTACCCGTTGTAAAACTCTTTCTAAAAAAATGTACTTAGGTTGGTGTAAGGTTTTTGAATAGACATAAACATTGCGAAACATCAAACCGTTTTCATGTATAAGAAGTCCAATAAGTAAATTTGTTTTTCCACAATTCGAGGGTCCACAAATGATACATCGTACTGAATTAGGTAACAATTCTCCATGATGCGAACTACTTTTACAAAAATCATCGCAAATTGTGTTTACATGCAGCGATTGTGGTTATTTAACAAACTTCATGATTACTGTTGTTAACAAACTGATTAACAATAAGTAAAACTGTTTATTACAAGAATATTTATAGACTTTAACACTACGTACTATCTACTGTCTATTTCGGGTACGTTTATCCGAAGCGAGAAGAACTTGCTCGATCTTCGATCGAGATAGATGAGATATTCGAAAATATTTATACTAACGGCGGTAACGAAATCATAACGAGATCTAATTCGACGTCAAACGCCATCTATCGAGCGCATAGGTCAACTCTGGACAGATAGGTAATAAAATTCAAGCGCGTGACTGATTCCTCAGTGAGTATATACTACAAAAAGTACTACAGCACCATCTATGACACATTGGATGAACTAAAAAAAAAACATCAAATCCTACATCGCGCAAGCAAAGTTTTCCGCGTCTTTAAGACTATAAAAGAACCGTCTGGTCGTCATAAAAATGTGTTTAACATGACACATCGTAGTGATGCTTGACAACGAGGCACGATATGTGGTAGGTACGATATGAGCGGTGAAAGATCCTGAAGACAGTCGAGTCGATCGTATATTATTGGGCATTCTGTCACAACAGAGCGTAGGCGAACTTGTTCGACTGCGCGACAGGTGGGACAGAATGCCCAATAATATACTACTCACCTAGATTTTCACAGCGTGATATGTACAGTAGAGGACGGCCATGAGAACGTATGGATGCTTTTTCCGCTTTAATGTCTCAGCAGCTGAACGGAATTAGATAGAATTTGGAAGGTAGACAGATGAAGCACAGGATTTTGTATATAGGCTTATTTTTGTCCCTAATAAATGTGTACGGTTTCTGCGTGACGGCATAAAAATCGAAATCCACACAAATGAAATCGCAGACAGATCTTGTATTATATTAATTACAAATTATATTAGTCAATAGAACTTAGCTATTTTCATAATTATTTCATTCATAATAATAATAACTCTAAGTAAAATTCTGGATATTTACTATAAATAACGGTACATTCAAATTACATAGTTACAATGATAATATACCCGAAAACTTCAATTTATTGATATTTAATAAAGTTATTAAATATCAATAAATTAACTAAGCAAAATGATAAAGTTATCATTTCGCTTAGTTCTACAGTTCCCAATGTGCATTAGGTTTTACATCGCTTTTATGTTACGTAACTTAAAATAAACTACAGTGGTAACATAAAAGTAACATAAAACCTAACCTCTTTTCAAAAGATCCTGGAATCTACGGCACTATGATGAATAATTAACAAGGTACAACGATTAAAGCTCTTATTTAAACATCATATTTACTAAATAAGCTATCAAATTAATCAATATGATAAAAACGTACCTTAAAATCAGTTAAAAACTTTTTTGTGCCGAACGAAAACACGATGCTGGCCAAACTAACTGACACACGAACTTAACAATGGCCGACACGCAGTTGACATACCATAGACAAGTTAGATACTGGAGTTGCCAGTGTCTAAAAACGGATTCTAATGCTCAATTATTCTATGATTGTAAAAATTATGGTAACTTAAAATCAGTAACATAAAAGCATTAAATACGTGGACGTGCTGTTAATATGCGAAAATATTTATTATTTTAATAATTACATTGTCGTAAAGTAATTAAACATTGCCTAAAATAGGTTACTCTATAAAGATTATGTTATGATTGCTGATGGAATAACTGAAACCTATTATTTAAATTCATTTTTATTTGTTCTAGCAATTTGTAGTTTCGCTGTACAGACTATATAATTTTAAAATAAAAAGAAGGAGTTTACAGAGATTCGCATATAATAATACTAGTAAAAATGATGCCTTTTGCATGGAAAACAATAAAGTTCAATAATATTATTGTATTATCCTAAAAAACATTGCCGGACGCTAAGTCATCCATCAAAATTATCATTTTTTGGCGGCTTACCCATTTATATCCCCATATCACCCAACGGAACGTCTAGCTGTCGCTTAAAGATAAGTAAATTCCTAGAATGTTTCTAGTGTTCATTTGTTTGTCAGGATCGCGGGTGTACTTTTTAAATTTTTTTATATTGAATTTAATTGTAACTCGTTCTATACCTTGCAATCACAATATGAAAATGAGACCTTTTACCATTAATACCTAGTGAGTCTATAGTGATTTCAAGCACTGAGCCTGAGTACTCAGCTAAACATCGTTGCAGTATAAAAATAATAGAGTAACTGTTTTACTAATGGCACTATTTTGCAGTTTTTTTTATGATTACTTCATCATCTAAATACCCTCTGCTACTTTGAGTAATATTGCGAACAATAGTAGTCTGCCAGTGGTGAATTGAATATTGCACGTTTTAGCACCCAATAGGTTTCAGTGACTTAGGTGAAAGGCCGTAAAAAACTATTAAAAATCATAAATTCTTTATTCAAAATAACAAATTCTTTATTCAAAATAACAAATTCTTTATTCAAAATCACAATTTCTTTGTTCAAAATCACAAATTCTTTATTCAAAATCACAAATTCTTAATTCAAAATCACAAATTCAACAATATTAATTTCACAGCAATGTTTCTACACGTTCATCGCCGACTATTATTTTACAAAATCATAAAAAAATGTCATTGGTTTTTATGATTATTTATAGGTTTATTTGTTCATATATAAAAGTTTTACAGTGATATTTGTTTATTTTGGCTTTATTTTAGGGTTTTTTTAAGTGCCGGTCATTACGACCCGGCGCGGCCTAAACGGAATAATTATTACATTCAGGCCTTGCCGGTCACAATGCCGGTCAGCGTACTTACAAACGTTATAGACACGTCTACTACGCACGGGTACCGCGCGCCTAATGGATGCTAGCGCGGGAGTACACCGTGCGTGCGGTTGTTGTTCCCGCCTCCCTTCACCCCTTTCACCTCTCCCTATGACTCAAGCCAATCACGGATTGTTTTCGTTAGTTCGCATTTGTTTTGGTCATCAAATGCACGCTAAGATTTTGTTTAGCAGAAAAAATAGTTTTATTGTTAAAATGGACACTTTTTTTGACTTTGAGTTTACACAAGAACAATTACATGTAATTGACAGTTTAGAGAGGTCACATTGCAGTACTGACCATGTCATAAGTGAGGGTGATGAAGTGATAAATATTCCACGTACCAGAAAACGTCGAGTTATTTTGTCGGACAGTAAAGAAGATGACCGTGACTTATCTCCAGCTTTATCCGGCCATACACCTGAATGTGAGTGGTACCAGCCACGTGGTAAGCAGCCTCGTTTAATTCCTTTTACCGAAATACCGGGACTGAAACCTTACTCACTTCGAAATCAACTAGCCAATGCTACACCTGTTGATTTCTATTCCCTCTTAGTCACTGACCAGTTATTTGAAAATATAGCACATCAGACGAATATATTTGCCCAACAAAGTATCGATAAAGGTGGCATTAAAGATAAGTCGAGACTACGGCTCTGGACGCCAACCGACAAAGAAGAAATAAAACGATTTTTAGGCGTGATTATTTGGATGGGTATAGTGAAGTTACCAAAAATCGTAGACTATTGGTCTAATGATGAAATGTTGGGTCAATCTTTTGCAAAAAAGACTATGAGTCGCAACCGCTTCGAAGTTTTGCTTAGAATGCTCCACTTTTCCAACAACGAAGAAGTTCCAAAAAATGACCGGCTGGGTAAAATACGAAGATTGGTTGAAATATTGAACCAAACATTTTCAATTCATTATACTCCCGATGAATGTTTATGCGTCGATGAAAGTATGATACCATTTCGTGGGCGTATCATTTTCCGTCAATATAATAAGTCGAAAAGACATAAATATGGCATCAAGCTATTTAAATTGTGTACTACTCCTGGCTATACGACAAAGGTGAAGGTATATGGAGGAAAGACATTAGATTCACAGGATAATACTCCAACCAACGTTGTCTTGAATTTAGCACGTAACTACTTTGGAAAAGGTCATACCATGTTCGTAGATAATTGGTATACAAGCTTAGATCTAGCTGACAACACGATACTCATTTAGTAGGGACCCTACGAAAAAACAGGAAGAACTTACCAAAGGACGTCATGACTGGAAATCTGAAACCGGGTGAGTTTATGGCAAAAGAAAACAAAAACGGAGTCACGGTTATGAAGTGGAAGGATAAGAGGGACGTGTGTTTGTTGTCAACCAAACATTCAATTGGTTTTACAAAAAAAAAGAACAAAAGAGGGGTTGAAACAATTAAACCGAAAATTGTGATTGATTATAATAAAGCCAAAGCAGCCGTTGACTTGTCTGACCAAATGAGTGCTTATTCGAGTCCATTGCGAAAGACGTTAAAGTGGTATAAGAAGCTCGGTATCGAATTATTACTCAATACTGCTATAGTAAATGCAAGAGTACTATATGAAAGTACAACGAAGAAGAAGATATCTGTCGTCGATTTTAGGCGACTGTTGGCAAAGCAGTTGATTGAGGGTAGTCAAGAAAATACGGGATTGACCACACCACGACCCAGAAGACAAAAACACGAGCTTAAGAAAAAAGAAGGTGCAGCAGTATCAACAAGAAAATTTTGTCGTGATTGTTACAAATCAAATGTTGAGTTGCATGGAAGAAATGTGGCCAAGAACAAAACAAAGAAGGTTTCTTGGTTTTGCACTATTTGTCCCGGCAATCCCCATTTATGTCGTCAATGTTTTGACAAATGCCACTAAAATGTTTGAATATCCATTTAGAGTTGAATTAATCTTTAGTTTGATTGTTGTTCGTATGACGATTTGTAATTGTGGTTTGATAAAAAACGTTCCTAATATTTTTTGTTCTATTGTCTTTCTTTTTTTTCTTAAATTTTGATAAAAACATGCCTAAAATTAATAATATTCTGTTGTCTTTTCATTTTTATGCATAAATGCAACTTATAACAGAAATAAAAATATATGATTCGAAATCCTATGTTTTTTCATTAACTTTTTTCTCTAAGTCCTAAAAACAGGTATGCCATCAAAAAATCAAAAAACCAAGTAGTTACAGGTGTTCATTGGGGCCGCGCCGGTCACATTGTATGGTTGAATACACAGCTTTTGCATTCTGCGGCGCGAACGGGCTTCGCAAAGGTAGGTCTGGCGTGCCGGTCATTTTGACCCCCCATGGCCCAAATGGCTAGATCAAGTGCCGGTCATTTTGACCCACCATGGCGATGAACGTGTTAATCAATATTCGCATTATGATGCTGACTATCAGTTCCACTAGTAGTAGTATCCACTATGTCTTGATTTACTAAAGCAGGAGACTATGCTATTTTCGTCGCCTTCTGAAGTATTGTGAAGTGTTTGGTTCAACAATATGGTATCATTGCTAAAGTAGTTTTGATCGGTTTGGTTAGTTTGAATTGATAACTCATCATCAAATGGCGACAACTATGATAGTTCATAGTTAGTCTCATTATTGGTACCTATCGACTCCTGCTGTTAGAAGTTATTCAATGATTGAATTTGGTGTTCCATTTCCATGAGCAAATTTAACACTTTTGTTCTAAACATATGCTTCTGATACGATTTAAAACGGTTTAATGCCGGCTGTATCGACTCGTAAAAAGCTAAATCGTCTGGTGCTATCTCCAATTCACTTGATTTTAAGTATTTCAGTAATTCTACTTCGAATTCGGAATTGGCTCTTTTAGGTTTCTTTTTTGCATTTCCTGTCCGTTGATTAATTCCCTGAAGTCCTGAAGTACTCGGTTGTGTTTTCGTAGAAGACTGCTCCTGAACTATAGTGTATTCACGGAGACGAGTTAGTAGAGCGCTATCTCACTCACACAATTTTTTAACTGCGATTGGTCAGTGATAAACGCTAAAGCGGTGTACACAGTACGAGTACTTTTTAGTCTACTCATACTTCCCGTACTGTGCAGACGTGCTCTAACTTGTGACTGTATGCTCAACTTGTGAACCGGCTGGTGTATTGGATTTTATGATTGATTGCATTCTTGACGGCTTGTGAAAAGGACTTTTCATTGTGAACAGAAATAGTGCGATAATGGCGGATATCGAACAACCTGCTGAGAAAAGAAAACGGCGGGCTTTTTTGTCTACCGAGAAGACTATGATTTTAAATATGTACCACGCAATGAGAAATGCAGACTCTTCGGCCTCCAAGGGTGACATTCTGAAAGCTGTTGCATCTTCTTTAGGTGTTCACTGGGCTTCTGTTCATAGAATTGTAAAAGAGAAGAATGATAGTGGTGAGCTAAAATCTCCGAAGAAATTGAAGCAACGTTTGTCAATTGTGGATACGATTGATAACTTTACAAAATGTGCCATCAGAAATATAGTCCACAATTTCTTTGCGCAGATAAGATTTTAAAGAAAATTAGTGATGATGGCACTTTGGGCATTATAAAGAGAACGACGCTACATAAAATATTGAAAAAAATTGGTTTTAAATTCTGTAAGAGAAGCAGAAATAGCTTATTGCTGGATCGCGATGACATATTCTTTTGGAGAAGAAATTATCTGCGAGCTATCAAAAATGCACGAAATAATCATCAAAAAATCTACTATTTAGATGAAACTTGGGTGAATGAAGGTCACACTACCTCAAAAGCTTGGGTCGATACCACAGTGAAAAGCAGGCGATTATTAATGGACTAACGACTGGCTTGAAAACACCTTCAGGTGTGTATTTTTTTTAATTTAATGGTCAATGGAAATTTTTAAGTGGCGCAGGTATTCTAATGACCCGTTTATTGTTCTTTTGTCATAAATAAGCATTATCATAATAAAATACTTTTTCCCAATTTTTGTATAGTGAACTGGCCCAGGTGCGCTACATCCATTGTTATTATTATCATTAAGTTATTGTTACATTCTCATTGTTGAAACACGTGTTTTATAACATGTTTTATATTCTCGTTACAGGAAAAGGCAAAAGACTAATTATTACTCACATCGGGAGTAAGGATGGAAGGCGGTCTAAATATGTTTGAGTCGAAGAAACAAGGCGATTATCACAAGGAGATGAATGCCGAAGAATTTGAAAATTGGTTTAAAGAAGTTTTAAATAAGCTAGATGATAATTCTGTGATAGTCATGGATAACGCTTCCTATCACTCTAGGAAAATAGAGCGAATCCCAACGGCCAAATGTAAAAAACAGGATATATTTAATTGGTTACGCGAAAAAAATATTAGTAGTAACGCTGATATGTTGAAACGTGAATTATTAAACATCGTTAAAAATCATAGACAGTGATACGACGCTTGCATTATAGACGAAATGGCAAAATCACAAAACAAAACTATTGAGACTGCCGCCGTATCATTGCGAATTAAACCCAATTGAGCTAGTGTGGGCTCAAATTAAAGGAAATGTACATGAAAACTTCACACATGAAAACACACAAAATGGCAGAATTAAAAATTGCATTTAACGACTCAATTCAAAATATTGACGCAGAAAAATGGAAAAAATGTATAAAGCATGTCATAGAAATAGTTGAGCCCAAAATGAATGCCATGGACAGAAATGTGGAAGCAATGACTGAAAGATTCATAATAAATGTAGGAAACGACGACAGTAGTGATAGTACGGAGAGTGATGATGATGATGATGATGATATGTTATAAACTTGTATAGGTAGATATTATAATATAATAAAGAAAATTTAATCATTAACTCTCGATTTTATTTCTTTCCTTCATATCCATCAGATATATAAAAAAGTAGGTACCCATAAAAAGATTCTTTCAAATAAATGTCTCTCAATTTATACGACAGACGAAGCCGCAGGAATAAACTAAGCTAACTTTTAAGAAGCGCAGTGTGAACGCACATTTACATTTCTAAGGTATTGTTAACGCCCACTGACGCTAAAAAATTTTTTTTTGCTTTGTCATTTGTATGATAATGTGCGATAGAGAAGGCGCTATACTAACTCGTCTCCGTGAATACACTATAGTTCGATGGTTGAACTTGGCTGTTGCTTGTTTGCGCTTGTTTGTGAGTCTGTATTACCTGATTGTAAACTACTGTCTTGAGTTTGTTCTTCAGATAGCGTCTCATCTACATCTATATCCGTTGTTTTATCAAGAAAAGTCAACATATCATAGAAACTGTATTTTTTTTCTTCTGGCTGGCTGAGCCAGACGGCTGCTTCTTATCGGCAGACTTCTCTTTACTATAAGTGTCTGTACGCCAGCGCTGTTGAATTTTCTTATCTGAAATAATAACAATATTGTTTTGAATTAATAATAGGTAATCATGAGATATAGGTACATTACATAAATATGCTCTTTATTAATGAAAAAAATATAGTTTTTATATTAGTTAAGTTCGATAGTAACTTCTAAATTACTTATCATAAATTAACAAATGCAGTATCGTTCGAAGAGTCTCGTTTTTCCGCTGGTTATAGGCTAACTAATATGTACCTAAGCAAAAATATTAATAATAAAATCGTATAAAAAGTACATACCTGCATTTGGTGCTAGTTCCTTTAATATCTCTTCCCAGGCAGCACGTCTAGCATCTCGTGTTTTTATATAGTTCATGGGATTTATCCCATAAACAAGGCCGCAGATGTACTTCAATTATGACACGTTCCGTATCAATTTTCATTTTGATTAACTGTACTACGCGCGCGTGCACCCCGCACGACAGTAAAATGCTCACTGATTTTCATAGATGCGTTCACGCACGCGGGGGCTCCGCGCGGTGCTGCTGCCCAGAATCACTCCCCGCGTCCCGCGTGCGTATTCCACGCATTAAAATAAATACTTGTATGAAAAGGACATTTGCGGGGCGGCTTACGCATGCGGGGCAATCCCGCACGCGTGATGAAAACCGCACGATATTAAAAACACCCTCACTGTGAATAGGTTTTCCCATATTTGAATAAACTTTCACTGTCCCACTTCAAAGCTACGAAATAGTAACAAAAATGTCCAAACTAAACAAAAATGTCCAATGTTGCAACAAAAACAAAATTTTAACGTAACAGCAATAACAAAATAACAATAAAAGTCCAAACGTAACAATGAAATGTTTAAAAATATACTACGAAAGCAAGTCGACGCGTATCGCAACGAAAGTGCTAACCGTACTGACGCGTCGTGGCTCGTGGCGAGCGCGGGGAGGTGAAAGGAGAACGGGGCGGGAGGTTTGCATTCCAGCGAGGTCTCGAGATAAAGTGACCGGGTTGTATATACCTACCTACGAAACATCATTATGACTTTAGAACGTTTTATATTCGAAACAGCTTCTTCACTTAGCTTGCTCCAACCCTTCCAATCTTTAGTGGCACCATCGCCAAAAGAATTTAAATTTAGTGCCACCGTCTCCCACATTTGCCGCAATAACTCTCGTGCTTGAGATGTTTTGTTGTAGCTAGTTGCAAGAGATCGGTTTTAATTTAACGGCTCCCAAAGTGCTTCCAACTGGCTATAACTAAATCTGCGACGAGGTCCCAAACTAAAAGAAAGTAAATACATAATAAAAAAACAGCCACTTGAGAACACTTCAATAGCCACATTCCTCGAGTCTTAAGTTTGAGATTACGAGGGCGTGGGATGTGAACAAATTATAAATGAACACCATAACAACACAAATTACTAGGTTTTGATAAGTAATACTTCAATTTTAAATACTTACGATGACATTGTTTTATAAAATTTCAACTAAGTATTTGAATTTATTTGATTTTGTAACTACCGGGTTTTTGTTTTTTTTTTCCAGTGTAGCACTAGTTGGACTTTGTGCCAATTATAGGTGAAAAGGTAGGGAAATTATAAAATAAATAATTACGGGAAGTTATAGAAATTTTGTACGGTTCAGGAAAGGAAGAAGAATAAATTGTAATATATTATTAAATAAATATAAACATAATTATTATATCTAAATTTTTATATCATTTTTTGACTGGCCTGTTGGTCTAGTGGTTAGTGACCCTGACTGCTAAGCCGGAGGTCGTGGGTTCGATTCCCACCCAGGACAAATCTTTGTGTGATGAGCATGATTGTTTGTTCTGTGTCTGGTTGTAATTTATCTATAATATGTATGTATTTACAAAAAAAAAGTATTTAAGTAGTATATCAGTTGTTTAGTACCCATAACACAAGCAAATATAATTGCTTAATTTGGGGCTAAATGGCGCTGTGTGCATGTGGTAGAATATTATTATTATTATTATTATTTTTTAAAAGGAAAGAAGAAATTATGTCGTAATATTCCATAGGATTCATTATAAGGCAAGATACGCAAGTAGGAAGGGAAACGTTAAAAGAATCAAGAGAACGAAGGAAGGCGGAGCGATCATGACGGGAACAGGAGAAAATATGTGATTCAACGTGCCCACATCAGCCCCACGATCACACATATCATTATCCACTATGTGTAGTCTGGCTAGGTGGAAAGGAGTACAAACATGCCCCAAACGCATA
Source organism: Parascotia fuliginaria (assembly GCA_963082885.1). Lineage (NCBI taxonomy): Eukaryota > Metazoa > Arthropoda > Insecta > Lepidoptera > Erebidae > Parascotia > Parascotia fuliginaria. Next base: position 10,459,378 of record OY720184.1, read on the forward strand.
CGTATTATCATGCTTGTAACTTTAATTTAAAAACCAAGGTATTACAGGAATCGAAAGGCTAAAATTAAAAAAAAATGCTTTCCTTTCATCTGAGAACTTTCTTTCCATTGCAGATTCCAGGATTTCTGAAGGAATTCTCTGGGAAGACTCAAAAGATCATGACAGAAATATTTGTATAGAAACATGTCACCACTCTGCACAGCTTCCTTAGCTAATTGGTCCGCTTTCTCATTACCACGAATTCCACAATGGCTAGGGACCCAAACAAACTCTATGATATAATCCTTTAATTTACATTCATAAAGCTGTTTTATAATATCAAAAATAATAGAGTAAGAAGGTTTAATTTTAAATGGAAATTTTTCTATTGCTTGTAACGCACTTTTTGAGTCACAAAATATTACTACCTTTTAAGTTTAGCTTTTTTAGCATATTCTATTGCCCTTAAAATACCAAAGCATTCCAGTGAAAACTGAGGTTTCTGGAGGAAGCCTTATTATTTGAAAAATATTGTACTCGGCATGAATTATACCAACTCCCACATTATTAGAATTAGATGAGGAATTTGAACAATCGGTAAAAATATGATGCCAATCAGACCATTTTTCAGCAACGGCTGAGTTGAACTTTATATTAGCTGCCACATCACTTTTTTCTATGCCAAGGTTATACTGAATTACTGGTGAAGTAAGTAAAGATTCAAAACTATTGGTGCCAAATAAAGGGAGAGTCAGTGATCGATGCAAACAAGACGTAATTGAATGAAATTGCCGGTAACTTTTAATTAAACACGGGGTATCCTTGTAACGCCAGAAAGTTGAAGTTTGGATGAGATTGTCAAGTTTTTCTAATTTTGAATGTAGTGGATGATTAGAAAATTGCATGGTCTTAAATAAAAAGCGATCAGATAAATACTGCCGCCTTAGATATAAAGGAGGCTCTCCACACTCTACCTGCAAAGCATTTAAAGGGCTAGATCTCATAGCTCCTGCGATAATTCATAGAGCTTTGGATTGTATATTATTTAACTTTTGAATGCCCTTTTTATTACACCCTTCCAAGAGAAAAGTTCCATAGTCAAGAATGCTTCTAATTATAGCGTTATATAACAGCTTAAGACTAAAAGGGTGAGCCCCCCACCAGACCCCTGAAAGACACCGCATAATGTTCAATTGGCGCTCACATTTTTCAACCACAAATTCGAAGTGATGTATGCCAGTGAGTTTTTGATCCAATATTAATTCTAGAAATTTGACACATTTTTTTTACAGGAAGCGGCACATGATCATATGATACTACAAAAGAAGGAATATTCCTTTTTCGTGAAAAAACTACCACTACACTCTTTTCAATTGACAGGCTCAACCCATTATTACCTAACCAATGTTTTAGGTAGCCGAGAGTAACAGACAATTTGTCACTTGCTTCCAAAATATTACTATGCGTAGAATATATCAAAAGGTCCCCAGCATATTGCAAAACATTGGCATTACCTTATAAGGCTGTTTCTAGGTCGTACGTATAAATATTGTATAGTAAGAACTTAACATAGAGCCCTGTGGGAGGCCTTTAGTTACTATCCTTGCAATCTTGCTGTCACCATATATAATAGAAATATATCGAACTGACAACAAATTTACAATAAACGTAATGAGTAAAATAGGAACTTCTAAATCAATCAATTTTTGCTTAAGTATGGAAATAATTACGTTACCTATCTGTTAACGCCATCTATTCGTGAGGAGTCGACAACACATGGCTCCCTCTAGCGTCGAACAGAATGCAACATCGCATGGCAGCACCCAGCGTCGGGTAGACCGAGACTCGACGGAAGCACGGCGAAGGTTCTAGAAGGTGAGGGAGCGAGATATCACCATACATTGAACCTGTGAGGGAGCGAGAGAGCAATATAAAATGCTAGAGCATTCGATCCTTACATCGACCGGAAAGGGATCTCGGTCGACGCTATAAGAATAGGAGTGGTAGTCGGTTCACCATCTCGGCAACGTTCATTACTAATATTTGTCTTGTAATAAAATAACCTCTGTAAAATTAATATAAAATAAAATACATAAGGTTCGTTTTTAAAATCAATAAAATATTCATTGAAGAGACCCTTTGACCTGCACACAAACCACAAGACACACAAACATTGGTCCTTCGAGCCGGATCGAAACGGGTTCAAGAAAAGGTATCTACTGGAAGTCGGCAACCAGCAGAACTGCAGGAAAAACGGTCAGGCCATTTAGTGTTCCTATTCAACCCCATCCTCAAGGATCATTTAAGCTAATATCGTGTATCCTTGTGTAAAATTCCAGTTACCTAAAGAGTCGTGCCACGAGCCCGAGCCCGCGTTGAAATACCTACCTATTCAGGTATATCACCAGCCACAGCCGTGATTTCGACTATTTCGAGTTGCATCAAGCAATCAGAAACTGTAAGTACTTTCTTTTGTCTCCTATAGTGCCCCAAAATGTCACTTGATGATTACAAAGATTTGATTAAGAAAAGAGGTGTAGTGAAAGGGAAGTTTACAGTATTCGTTAAATACGTGCAATCTTTACAAAACGTAGAAATATCAGAATCTCAAAAGATAGCTCTCGAAGATCGTTGTAATAATATTACGACACTCCTAGAACAGTTCTCAACAGTTCAGGATGATATAGAATTTTACTTACAAGATTCAGAACAAGACTTAGAAAAACAATTAATCGAGAGAGAAACCTTCGAGAATCTATTTTATGAGATCACCTCAAAGGTGAAATGCATGTTAAAGAGTAAAGAAAGTATTGCTAACGATATGGAGGTTTGTAAAAGAAACTCTAACATTAAATTACCTACCATTTCATTGCCCTCCTTTGATGGTTCATTTGAACAGTGGTTAGAGTTCAGAGATACTTATATATCCCTCATTCATAATTCTAAAACTATTGATGATATTCAAAAGTTCCATTATTTGCGATCCACTCTCACCGGCACTGCTCGTCAAATAATAAAATCGTTACAGTTTACTGCTGAAAATTATGCTATAGCCTGGGGTTTGTTAGAGAATAGATTTAATAATAATAGATTACTCGTTCAAAATCACGTTAAAGCTTTGTTTTCAATCCAGTCTTTACACAAAGAATCTGCTTCCCATATCCGTAAGTTGATAGATAATATACTAAAAAATCTTCGTGCTCTCAAAGGTCTAGATGAGCCTACAGAACAATGGGATACTTTAATAATATTCCTTATTGTAACTAAAATGGATCCCACTACCGAGAAGGAGTGGGAAAACCATAAAGGTACTATTTCTAAATTGCCGAGTCACGCTAATAAAAAATTAACACTAAACGATATGATTACATTTCTTACCGACAGGGCGGATATGTTAGAATCTATTAAAGGTACACAGGACTCCGGTAAGCACATTTCAGATGGTACTGGAAAGAAATCATCGTCAAATCAATTGAAGCATGCTAGCTCACATAGCTACATTGCAACACGTAATAATAATTCATCACAAAAATCTAGTTCGCACAATGATTCAAAACGTTACCGAAGGTGCATTATGTGCAAAGAAAATCATTCGTTATTCTCTTGCATTAAATTCAATGACCTTTCTATGAAAGACAAATTATTATTAGTAGACGAGAACAAACTTTGTAAAAATTGCTTGCGCGCTGGACATACTGTGTCTCAATGCTGGTTCGGCGGCTGTAAGTTATGCAAACGTAAACACCATTCGCTTCTTCATGATGAGTGCTGTGATAAAGGCAACGACAACTCATCAAAGTCCGTAGGAACGCTGGACGCTCATGCGCCGGCAGCGTTCACCTCGATCATAATTTCGAATCCATGGGTAGCGCACATAGTACCGCGCTGCACAGTGCGTCAACTTTTACATGTAAACAAGTTGATGATAATGATAATAAACAGTCATTTCAAGAAACCGTTATTCTTTCGACGGCGTTATTAGAAATATTAGACAATGATAACAACTATCATACTATTCGTGCTATTCTAGATAATGGCAGCCAACACTCTTTTATCACTAAATCATTATGCGATAAATTAAAAATCCGTTTAATACAGTCCACAGTACACATCGCAGGGGTAGGTAATTCGGTAACCCAGTCTACACAATCATGTAAAGTACAGTTACGATCGAAAAATAGTGAATTTAATATGCATTTAAATTGTCTCGTCTTACCTTATATTACCTCAACGTTACCCTCCATCAATAATTATTGTAATGTCTCTAAATTTATGATTCCGACTAATGTATCACTCGCCGATCCTAAATTTTATCTGTCTAATAAAATCGACTTATTAATCGGCGCGGATAAGTTTTGGGAACTTCTGAGTGAAGGATTAATTCGACTTACAAACGGCCCATACCTACAAAATACAAAGTTAGGTTGGGTTGTATCCGGTGCCATACATGGTACGAAAGGTTCATCTTTTAAACGAGTTCAATGCAATTTTACACACACGTACGACAACTTAGACGTTCAATTAACTAAATTTTGGGAATTAGAGGAGATCAGGTCAATAGATAACATGTCTAAAGAAGAAAAAGATTGTGAAAATTTATTCATAAAAACAACTATGCGTGATAATAAAGGTCGTTTCTCTGTACGGATTCCACTACGCGAATCAGCTGATCAATTAGGGGATTCGTACCTACAAGCCGAGAGTCGGTTCCTCGCGCTTGAACGAAAATTAGGTCGGTGCACACCGAATTATAAAAGGTTATATTTTGATTTTATGCGTGAATATTTAGCACTTGGTCACATGACCAAAATAAATAATTATACATCTCCACATTATTTTCTACCGCATCACGGTATATTAAGAGAACATAGTACAACTACAAAACTACGAGTAGTTTTTGACGCTAGCGCTAAAACTACTTCTGGTAAATCGTTAAACGACATCCAACATATTGGCCCTTCCTTACAAAATGATATATTCGCCATTCTGTTAAGATTTCGTCAGTACACATATATTGCCTGTGCAGATGTCGAGAAAATGTACAGACAAATATTAATTCAACCTGATCAACAAAATTTACAATTAATTTTATGGAGAGAAAACCCGTTAGATGCGCTCTGTGTATACCGGCTTAATACAGTTACCTATGGCACGGCGTCCGCGCCATACCCGAGTATGCGATGTTTACAACAGCTGGCGTCGGAATGCACTGATAACGACATCGCTAATATTATTCATAAAGATCTCTTCGTTGATGATTTAATTACGGGTTTTGATGATAAAGTGCAGTTATTAGAGATTTGTAATCAAGTTTCTACTGTATTACAATCGGGTTGTTTTTGTTTAAGAAAATGGTTGTTTAACTTTGATTTGTCAACCGTAAAAGCGTCCAAAACCTTATCTCTAGACGAGTCGTATCAAAGTAAAACCTTAGGTTTAGGTTGGTTCGCAAATAGCAACGTTTTACCTGAAAATAAAACGTTTATTAAACATACTTACCTTCTTCCAAACCTAATTAAAACATGAGAGTAGCTAACCTGATTTCCGGTCGGATTCGTGCCTTTTGTCTCCTTTTTACCTGTATACCCGTCTCTTTCTAACATGTCACGTCCTCTTTCTTATGGTGGGACTTGCTATATATAGCATGGCCCGCTGTGTTCTGATCATTGGCTCGAATGTTTTGTGTCACCAGGCAGAGTTTAGAAATATTAAGTTTGGAAGAAGGTAAGTATGTTTAATAAACGTTTTATTTTCAGGTAAAACGTTGCTATTAAACCAACTGTACCGTTCTTCCAAACCTAATTAAAACATGAGATTTGTTTGTTATCGCCTGGTGAAAGAGGACGTCAATGTGATCACATATGTTTAATGATGTTGAGAAAGGGTAACATAATTATGTCTTAGTAAGTATAAATCATAATGTGTTTTATTTGTGCTAATTGGATTTACGAATAATGAAACGTGAGCAAGAACATTCAGGTGTACATAATGTAAATTATGTGAGAAGAGATACACTCCACCATTTAATTTTGCCATTTACAGGCAGGTATACAAGACTTTACACCTGTTCCATCTAGTCATAGACACGAGAAGATAATTCATGTGACCGAATGGCAAAACGGGATTGACTCAGATCGAAATAATTGCAGTTTTTGTGTCATAGCAGTACTGTTAAAACCGGATGCTTCTATTTCGCTTTAGACCTTAGTTCTAAACGATGGGTTGATCCTGTTTTACTTTCGATCCGTTTTAGCACCATAGTAAGAGTTTTTGAAAATTTATTGAACGTAACACAATACTGCTGGTAAGTGCGGTATCCCATTCAGCGAAGATAGTGGCAAATAGGAGTACTTAGTTCCTAGTTGTTGGTTGGCTTCAGACTTCTGAAGGCTTGACCACGGGTATGGCTCACAGAACCAACTATACAATTGGATGATAGCTCAGTTTATACCATATGTTTGGGTTAGAGATAGAAAACCAAAGCAACGGTAACTAGAATTTTATTTAGACAAAGTTTTCCTTTGTACCCACTTACAAGACTCAATCAGTAATCTTGGAGTCAAATTTGAGGTCATTCAGCTATGGATCAGACTCATAGATAAAAAAAAAGAAGTCGTAGATATTTAGACTTAGCTTTTTGGCGGTGAAACAATACACATTATTCATTATGCTTTTGGAGTGAGAAGATATATGTTGATGTGTCTACTGGTACTTGTTAGATATTTCTGATGACGAGCTTAGCTCACTTCAGACATTGTACACCATGGTAACACTACCAGTGAACACCTCGAGTCTGGTTAAAATACAGCAGTGTATTATGAGCTGAATCGACATAGCGTACATCGCAAGTTCTCTGGTCCTTTATTAGCTTGTCCGGGATCCCATATGAAGTTCTGCACGTGGTAGGCACGCGTGTGTTTGAACACAATATTTGGATTAGTAGTAGGCACTGAACATCATTCTGATCATTTATTGGTTTTAGCGTTATATTTATTGGCCTGATACATTAATGAATTAAAATAAATTTTTGACAATTTTTGTCAAGGGTTTAATGCTACTTTATTTGTGTCAAATGACGCAGCTGTCCAGGTGTCGATAAAGAACATTGTTCAATCCAATGCGTCCACGGTATCACCGTTTGATAGTAGACTATAACAGTCTTAGTATATTAATCATTGAAAAAGTTACGGGGTTGCAATCATATTTATAACCGAGGGTAGGTTTACTTAAAAATAATCGCCAGTACATAATTATATTATATGAGATACACGAATCTTGCGATAAGTACTTTTTATAGGTGAGAACAGACTGAATTAGGGTCGGTACGACGATCGGTACGATACGATCGGTATGTCTACAAGCGAACAGAAGCAACTGTAAGCACATGACACATTACCGTTTAGGCTATAGCATAGTTAGCTGTCACCTGTGATACGAGCAAAGCTTAACAGTTATTTACTTTCCGGGACAGTAAACGGATATCGTGATGACAGTAGAGCATCTATTGTGTCTACAATATTGTCCATGAAAGGATTAAGTATGTTGAGGTTAATGATTTGATCAAAGCGTTAACAAACACGTTCATCATCCATCTTTTCGTTACGCGTATATTAGAGCGATGTAATTCGATGAGAATTGCATTTTTTCGAGTGTAGTAACATCTATTTAAGCATTCTTTAGTTTAATTGACGATAGAAAATAATGCGTATGCGTTCTTAGCTTTTTGGGTAAAGTAGGTTATACGAGCTAATCTGAAGCATTAGTATACTTATGATTTAATGTGTGCAATATATTTGTATAGTTTTCAGAATGTATGGCGGTGAGCTTTGGCTTGCCATTCTACATAACAGGAGTATAACGTCATTGAGTTAATTGAACGATAGTGAGTTCTCCGATCCCGGTGGGAAAACGGGAGATAACTCTGATACTTGATTAATTATACAGTGCATCTCATTGTTCATTGAGGCGTTGCTCTTAATGTTAAAAGACCGATCAGCAAGTTTACTTTGTATTCGGGATTAGTTTTAAACAAAATCGGCCAAAGTCAGTTTTTCTTGTAAGGCAAAATGCTTTCCTTGTGATAAGTTGCCATTGTTAACCTGTAGTAGTCGCTTATTATCATATAGAGAAGGCATGAGCATTAATCGTTACGCTTGCTCAACGCGGATTGGCGATTTCGGAAAATCCATGTTTCTTCATAATGTTTTCCTTCACCGTCAGTCTATATGTACGAATACCCTTCGAAAGTACCTACGCGTGACTTGAAAAAGTCACATTGGTACTTGCCCGGATTCGAATCTACGACCTCATGTTTAAAAAGTGGGTGCGTTATCTACTTGGCCATCACGACTCTGCCTCTGTAATCGGAGCCAGTGTACCATCGATACAGCAGATATGGCGGTAGCTACGCCCTTGACTCTAGCGATAGACCATTGAGAGTGTATTTACTTGGGCATTTACTATAATTATGCATCATTTAGTGGTTACCTAGCAGAGATGGCAGTTCCTGGTCATATACTTTCCTCTCAGGATTACAGGAGTTTTGCCATGATCGCTTTGCTGGGTAGACGGATTGGCAGTCGCAGTGATGTTGATCTGCATTAGTACAGGATCTCTTTTCCTACTTCAAGTTTAGAAGGTTTAAGTCATAATCGCTTCGCTGGGAAGACGGCTGGCAAACGCAATGCATCAGCATTAGTACAGAATCTCTTTAAAATTTTAGAGGATTCAAGCCATAATCGCTTCGCTGGGAAGGCGGCTGGCAAACGCAGTGATGCCCATCTGCATTAGTACAAGATCCCTCTCTTTCTCTCTCATTCAGGTTTACAGTATTTCAGCCATATCGCTTCGCTGGGAAGGCGACTGGCAAGTTCTATGGTGCCCATCTGCATTAGTACAGAATCTCTCTCTCTTTCAAGTTTAGAGGATTTAAGCCATAGTCGCTTCGCTGGGAAGGCGGCTGGCAAACGCAGTGGTGCCCACCTGCATTAGTACAGGATTCCTCTCTCTCTCTCTCTCTCATTGAGGTTAGAGGATTTAAGCCATATCGCTACGCTGGGAAGGCGGCTTGGCAAAGGAAGGCGGCTGGCAAACTCTGTGGTGCCCATCTGCGTTAGTACAGAACCTCTCTCTCTCTCTCTCTTTCAAGTTTAGAGGATTTAAGCCGTAGTCGCTTCGCTAGGAAGGCGGCTGGCAAAGGCAGTGGTGCCCATCTGCATTAGTACAGAATCTCTCTCTCTCTCCCGAAGTAGAAGATTCAAGCCATAATCGCTTCGCTGGAAAGGCGGCTGGCAAAGGCAGTGGTGCCCATCTGCATTAGTACAAAATCTCTCTCTCTCTCTCGAAGTAGAGGATTCAAGCCATAATCGCTTCGCTGGGGAGGCGGCTGGCAAACGCAGTGGTGCCCCACCTGCATTATTACAGGATCCCTCACTCTCTCTCTCTCTCTCTCATTCAGCTTCAGAGGATTTAAGCCATAATCGCTTCGCTGGGAAGGCGGCTGGCAAAGGCAGTGGTGCCCATCTGCATTAGTACAAAATCTCTCTCTCTCTCGAAGTAGAGGATTCAAGCCATAATCGCTTCGCTGGGAAGGCAGCTGGCAAACGCAGTAGTGCCCACTTGCATTAGTACAGGATCCCTCACTCTCTCCCTCTCTCATTCAGCTTCAGAGGATTTAAGCCATAATCGCTTTGCTGGGCAGGTGGCTGGCTGGCAAAGGCAGTGGTGTTCATCTGCATTAGTACAGGATCTCTCTCTCTCTCTCTCGTTTAGAGGATTAAAGCCATAGACGCTTCGCTGAGAAGGCGACTGGCAACCGCAATGGAACTGGTCTGCAGTAGTACAGGGTCTCCAAAATAGTACAGGGTCACTGCTGCCTGTTTGGCGAAATGAATAGATATCCAAGATCGATGAAGATATCCATTTGCTTTCTTGTACAGTATGCTATATTTGAGTCGTGAAACTGCGAGGGTAACTTTGAACTCTTAAAGTCATCCTGCAGGGTAGGTGTTCCTCGGCAGGCCATTTTCCTTGCATTGTTTGTGGACTCATTGTAACGCTTCAAATTAAACTTCGTTTTGTAGCCTGGTTGCGTATTATTTCTGTATATCTGCACATCTTATACTCACCTTTTCAACTTAATGTATTAAGCAGTAGGTACGTATATATATAATAGCATTATAAGCTAAAAGCTCCCAACCGAGCAAGCCAAGGTTCGGGTAACATGTATCTACGGGGTTCTCCGTTGGAGAGTATATACCCGCTTTATGATACTATGTTAAAGTTTATAGTCAGGCTATGGGTCTAAAATAAAAGTCCTGAAAGTAATTCGTCAAATTTATGCTATACGAGATTCGTATTTCAGTTGATGTCAATCAGATGATTTTATCCTGAAAATGACTCGTTAAACGTATTGTATGATTTATGACAGTTATATTCAAATAAATTGATGCGGTCATACCTGAGAGGATAGACATCATGAGCTCTTCCATAGATAGCTAGAGGTCTAAAATAACGTTAATTTTATCCTGAAAATAATTGGTTAAACATATGACTGCATGCTTTGCCTTTATGATAGTTATATTCAAGATAATGCAGTCATACTTTGAGAGAATAAACGATGTAAGCATTTCAAAAGTGTAAAATAAATATAACGGGTGGCGCAAAAGTAAAGACCCTATTTGGTTCAGCTATAACATTTTTTCTAAATTAGAAAACTAGATTTAGATTTTTTTAAATGTATTATATTTAGTATATTTTAAATTTCGTACCATTAGGATTTAAAGATGATGTCTTTTAAATGGTGACCTCCAGAGTTGATACACATTTGAGCCCTATTTATGAGATTTTCCTTCAAAATTGGTTATGAGTGACGAAGCGCATTTCCATCTCTCAGGGCATGTCAATAAGCAGAATACTCGGTTCTGGGGCACTGATAATCCGCGCATTATTCAAGAAACACCTCTACACCCACTAAAAGTTACTGTATGGTGTGGCATCTGTGTTGACAGAGTGATCGGACCCTATTTTTTCGAAGACGCTGGAGGCAATGCGATTACTGTCACTGGAGAACGCTACAGAACCATGTTACGTGAGTTTTTGATACCCAGTTTGGACGAATTGGGGCTGGAGCACATCTGGTTTCAACAAGACGGCGCTACGGCACACACAGCGCGCGACACTATGGACTTAGTGAGGGACGCTTTTCCAGGCCGAGTTATCTCTCGTTTTGGCGATTTGCCTTGGCCTGCAAGATCACCCGATCTGACCAGTCCAGACTTCTTTCTTTAGGGTTTTTTGAAATCTCGGGTGTATGTGAACAAGCCACAGACTCTCGCAGCTCTAAAAGAAAACATTCGTCAAGAAATAACGAACATATCGCAGGAAGTGTTACGGCAAGTTATGCAAAATGTCATAAATAGGGCTCAAATGTGTATCAACTCTGGAGGTCACCATTTAAAAGACATCATCTTTCCTCAATCCTAATGGTACGAAATTTAATGGCACAAATATACATTTAAAAAAATCTAAATCTAGTTTTCTAATTTAGAAAAAATGTTATAGCTGAACCAAATAGGGTCTTTACTTTTGCGCCACCCAGTATTATGGTTAAATCTCGAAAGTAATGCACCAAACTTACGGTTATGCCGCACGCCGTTGCCTTCGAGTAGTGACTTATTCCTCTAGAATTCACTGCTGAAAACCAAACTGGGCAGTAGTCGACCTACTATTATATCAGCACTAGAGGAATAAGCCGGCGTTGAACTCGTTGCATTCACTCTTCTTTTCCGTGTTGATCCGTGAAGATAGACGGTATACTTTTTACTTCCATCTAAATATATTCAACTACCTACTTACTACATTTAATAAACAGAAACGAATGGTAACACCATTATTGAAATATTAAATATTATAATATTCAGTAAAGATAGTTGTAGTTACTTTCAGCACTTACATGATTTGTCGTTCGACGATGTAGATAAAAAGGTAAAATTCTTACCACTTTGAACTGACTTAACATAATTATTATTAATGAAATAATAACACAATCACGTATCTATAGGCACAGACTTCGGTATGTGTGAGGCTAGTGTCTAGCCGAAGACACAACCGTTCCAACGGAAAATCAAGACGCCAATGATCAGAACACAGCGGGCCATGCTATATATAGCAAGTCCCACCATAAGAAAGAGGACGTGACATGTTAGAAAGAGACGGGTATACAGGTAAAAAGGAGACAAAAGGCACGAATCCGACCGGAAATCAGGTTAGCTACTCTCATGTTTTAATTAGGTTTGGAAGAACGGTACAGTTGGTTTAATACAGATGAGTTACATTATACGACTAAATTAAAGTTAAGCGGAAGTTATGTCACTAAACGCATTATGTTATCGGCTATTTCACAAGTTTATGATCCGTTAGGACTGTTAGCGCCTATTATAATACTTGCAAAAATATTACTACAAAAATTATGGACGTATAAAATCGGATGGGACGATCCTCCTCATGAGGTATTAATTAAATGGCAAAATATCGTTGACTCGCTTGACAGTTTAAGTAAATTACGTATACCACGTCAGGTTATAAATAGCAAAATGCAACATATAGAATTGCACATATTCAGTGACGCGTCTCAGAATGCGTATGGGGCTTGTGCTTACGTGCGTATGCACTCTGACGACAACACCAATATGTCCGTAGCCTTGTTATGCGCTAAGTCGAGGGTCGCGCCTGTCAAACCGATTACTATACCACGTTTGGAGTTATGTGGGGCTTTGTTAGGTGCAAAATTGTACACCAAAATCATTAATTCGCTTCGTTTGAATTTTACTAATGTCTATTTTTGGTCTGATTCCACAATGGTCTGGTTATACGTAGTAGGTAAATCAAACCCAGCTGACCTAGTGTCACGCGGGGTCACTCTAGACGCGTTGCGCATCACTAATATGTGGTGACATGGCCCTGCATTTTTACATAATCGTCTTTATAATTTTAGCTATAATCATAGTTGTCATAACGTGAATTTTAATGAGTTACCAGATATTAAATTAACTACCACACTGTTGGTACATCAAACTTATCAGAATACGTTCCCATTTGATAGATTCTCTTCATTTACTCGTTTGAAGCGTGTAGTTGCTTATATGTTACGTTTCATTGATAATGTTTGTAATAAAATAAAGGTAAACCGTAAATACGGCCTGCTTCAAGTAGTAGATGAGTTAAATAAATCTGTTATCAAGTTGACTCAAATGTCACAAAATCAATCGTTTTCTGATCTTGATTTGTCATCAAAAAGGAACTTACCCTTAAAGGCTACTCGTAATATTTCTGGATTAAGCATTTTTTTGGATAAAAATAACATTATTAGAGTAGGAGGTAGGTTAGATAATTCTTCTAGTTTTTCATATAATAAAAGGCATCCCATGCTGTTATGCAGTAAACATATCTTTACACGTTTGTTGTTTCAATATGAACATAAGCGCCTGCTTCATGCAGGCCCTCAATCACTGTTGGCGAATATACGTGAAACTTAGTGGCCCCTCAGAGGCCGCGATTTGGCTAGAAATGTTGTACATAAATGTGTAACATGTACACGAATTATAGGTAAAACTGTTTCAATTCAAATGGATAATTTACCTGTAGAACGGCTAGAACCAGGTTATCCATTTATAAAATGCGGCGTAGATTATGCAGGGCCTATGTTTATTTTGAACCGTAAAGGGAGGGGTGCTAAACTGGAGAAATGGTATATTTGCTTATTTGTCTGTTTCACAACACGTGCAGTTCACTTAGAATTAGTTACTAACTTAACAACAGATGCTTATATTCTAGCCTTAAAAAGATTCTTTTCTCGAAGAGGTAAGCCCGCTGAAATATTTTCAGACAATGGTAAGAATTTTGTTGGGGCAATTAAAGAGATTACACAATTTATAAAGCTCAATCATGATAATATTATGGAAATTCTAGCTAATGATAATATAAAGTTTAATTTTATACCACCCTATTCACCACATTTTGGGGGACTGTGGGAGGCAGGAGTAAAGTCTTGCAAATATCATATTCGTCGCGTTATTGGCAATGCGAACCTAACGTACGCGGAGTTTAGCACGATATTGGCTCAAATCGAGGCCGTCCTAAACTCTCGACCCATGTACCCACTGTCCGCAGATCCGACTGACCTTCTTCCGCTTAGCCCTTCTCTATTTTTGATTGGCCGACCGCTCACAGCACCAGCCAGCCCAGACCTGACGACTACAGCTTCACATCGCCTGTCCCGTTATGAACGCGTTGAGCAGATGCGCCAGCAGTTCTGGCAAAGATGGTCAAAGGAGTACATAGCGGAGGTGCAGACCAGAACGAAGTGGAAGACAAGTAAGGGTGATTTGGTACCTAATACTCTCGTACTCATCAAAGAGGATAATCTCTCGCCTTTAAAGTGGCGCATGGGAAGAATTCTTAATACTTTTCCTGGAAAAGACGGAGTGTCACGAGTCGCTGACATCAGGACGGCGACCGGAACGGTGCGAAGGGCATTCTCAAAAATATGTCCTTTGCTACCACAAGAAGATACCCAGAAGACAGATCCGCAATAATCATTACTTCGTTGGAAGCTGAGGAACTTCCAAGGCCGGGGGATATGTTAACGCCATCTATTCGTGAGGAGTCGACAACACATGGCTCCCTCTAGCGTCGAACAGAATGCAACATCGCAAGGCAGCACCCAGCGTCGGGTAGACGGAGACTCGACGGAAGCACGGCGAAGGTTCTAGAAGGTGAGGGAGCGAGATATCACCATACATTGAACCTGTGAGGGAGCGAGAGAGCAATATAAAATGCTAGAGCATTCGATCCTTACATCGACCGGAAAGGGATCTCGGTCGACGCTATAAGAATAGGAGTGGTAATCGGTTCACCATCTCGGCAACGTTCATTACTAATTTGTCTTGTAATAAAATAACCTCTGTAAAATTAATATAAAATAAAATACAGAAGGTTCGTTTTTAAAATCAATAAAATATTCATTGAAGAGACCCTTTGACCTGCACACAAACCACAAGACACACAAACACTATCGTATGCAGCTGTAATATCTAAAGGTGCACCAACGACTGATTCATTAGTCGAAAAGGCTATGCGAAGATCGGTAGTAAATATACTCAAGCTGTAGACTACAGGGGAAATATTCCAATGAAAATCTGTGAATGATTTTTCTGCACTTTTCCGGCGAGCGTGCATCTGTGAAGAAGAAGAAAAAACAAGAGCGCGAGCAGAAGCACTTTTAATTTTGACATCTTTTCAGATACACTCTCGGACACAGCCAGTACCATTTATTGATTCATAAAACTATCTTTTTACAAATTAGGTAGCTACGTGGTATAGGTACATATAATTATGTATTACATGTAATATATAATAAATATATTTATAAAAAACGCCGTTAAATTATATAAACATACTAACAAATTACACAATTATGGGCTAGATGGCGCTGTCTGTATGAATGCGTGTTCGCGTCGCTAACACAAGCTGTCAGTTGTGCTTTTACCTTTGCGAAAACCAAATTGGCTTCCAGACAACAGTTAACTTTCTATGTACCACTCTAGGCGATTTTTCACTAAATGTTCTGCGATTTTAGTAAGAACAGAAGACAACGCGATAGGCCGGTACGAAGATGCATCATTAGCATTTTTGTTAGGTTTGAGGATAGGTAGAATTTCTTGTGATCTCCAAGATTACGGAATATGCCCAGATATCATAGTGGAATTAATAATATCTAAATAATACAATAACGTAGTATCACCAAGATGAGAAAAGAATGAATATGAAATCCCATCTTCTCCTGGAGCCGAATCTTTTACACATGATAATACACCTTTCAGTTTATAAGAGTGTGAAACAAGAATTCAGAAAAATGCAACTGTTATTGTCATTTATGTTTAATAAGATAAGATCCATTTGTGTATGTTCTAGGGCCGACGATGGAGCTAACTTATCTAAAACACTATCAACTAAATTTGGAGGTACTGAGGAAAAGAAGCATCGCTAAAAGCCCTTCTAAATCTTTTAATACTACGCCAAACTTCTGACGGACATGTATTAGGAGACAGAGACATACAGAATGTTTTCCATTCTTGAAATTTTTTATCCTTTAGGAATATTTGTGTAGTATTTACTACATCTCTAAGCTCATCTAAATTTTCTTCAGACATGTCCTCAGCATATTTCTTTTCGACTTCTTTTCGCTTAGTAATTGCGTCTGAGCATGAGGCATCCCACCATGGAGGCATAGAAATTCTGTCAGAAGAAGTATTTTTATTATTATTATTTCACCAGTACCTAAAGGAGTTGATATATTTTCCTTAACTTCTTCAATGCTCCAGTCAGATAGGACTTCTCTGATTACCCATGCGTGTAACATTGAAGGTTGGCAAGAAAGCCTTAAATCTATTCAAGGCCCGTGCGTCATGCTCGTAAATGGGTGCTACTTGGGATGACTGGTCAATCTTGGCATGGCATACATTTAATATTCAATCCAGTATTACCTTGTCGTGCAATGTGACCAGGAGGTGCATTTATCAGTTTAATTAAAACACGTAGTCAAATTACCATACTAGATGAAACTAAATAATTGAAATCCTCTCTTTTCTTTCTTTAATCTTAGTATTATATTAATTGGTTAATTTGTAATAACGACACCTGCAATTTAAAACATTGTAACTCATTTTTCACTACATTTCAGGATAGCGATTTAAACATTCAACATATTCTCACTTTGTTCCTATAAAGTCCTAGCGTCTTAAAATTTTGTAAATATAAGTAAAAAGGGATTATCTACTTTGCTGTATGACTAATATGTTGTTTACTTATGTATTTTATATGTTTTTATGACTTTTTATGATTTTTCATTAAAAACGGGTTTCCAAATTACAGTTGCAACTCGGACATACAATGCAATTTAGTAGGACAATAACTAATTTGCCGAGAAAAATAATTGTAAGTCTGAGTTACAATGCATAATATTTATTTTATTACATAGTTGGAGTTACCATACAAATAAATTAATTAATTTGCATTGTTTTTATTATTATAATTCCAAAATATCAAAATAAACCTAAAGTTAATCAGTCTTTACATTTAGGTTTACATAAGTTGTAAGTTTTACAAAGTAAAGTAACAATAATCATACAATTTTCCAATATTTTAATAAACATTTTAAGGACGTACAACAGTTGCCGTTAGGCTTTATTGTTTTTGCGTGGAAGTGGGGGGAAATTGTCTTTTGTGACAGAGTGATGGCTTGCTTTACCCTCCAATTTCACGCAGCTACAATAAAGTTAGACAGAAAATGTAACCATAGACATTTTAAATCTTCATTGAAAATTAACTACAAAAAAATCAGCCTTTACAATTTAAAAAAATGAGCGATCATTTTCCCTCCGCTTTCACGCAAATATTATAAACTTGCGTGGAAGCAGAGGGAAAATGATTGCTCTGTCTTTGTCTTAAAACTCTGAGTCAGAGTGATGACTTGCTTCTCCTTCCAGTTTACGCAACTACTGGGTGGCGCAAAAGTAAAGACCCTATTTGGTTCAGCTATAACATTTTTTCTAAATTAGAAAACTAGATTTAGATTTTTTTAAATGTATATTTGTGCCATTAAATTTCGTACCATTAGGATTTAAAGATGATGTCTTTTAAATGGTGACCTCCAGAGTTGATACACATTTGAGCCCTATTTATGACATTTTGCATAACTTGCCGTAACACTTCCTGCGATATGTTCGTTATTTCTTGACGAATGTTTTCTTTTAGAGCTGCGAGAGTCTGTGGCTTGTTCACATACACCCGAGATTTCAAAAAACCCCAAAGAAAGAAGTCTGGACTGGTCAGATCGGGTGATCTTGCAGGCCAAGGCAAATCGCCAAAACGAGAGATAACTCGGCCTGGAAAAGCGTCCCTCACTAAGTCCATAGTGTCGCGCGCTGTGTGTGCCGTAGCGCCGTCTTGTTGAAACCAGATGTGCTCCAGCCCCAATTCGTCCAAACTGGGTATCAAAAACTCACGTAACATGGTTCTGTAGCGTTCTCCAGTGACAGTAAACGGATTGCCTCCAGCGTCTTCGAAAAAATAGGGTCCGATCACTCTGTCAACACAGATGCCACACCATACAGTAACTTTTAGTGGGTGTAGAGGTGTTTCTTGAATAATGCGCGGATTATCAGTGCCCCAGAACCGAGTATTCTGCTTATTGACATGCCCTGAGAGATGGAAATGCGCTTCGTCACTCATAACCAATTTTGAAGGAAAATCATCCTCTTCAAGGTTGAGGTTTATGACGCGCTGGCAGTAATCTAGACGAGCTCGGTGGTCAGCAGGCAGCAGCTGATGAGTCATTTGAGTTTTATACGGGAACATCTTTAAGTCTTTCACCAAAATACGCTGCAGGGTCCGTCTGGAAATGCCCAATTGCGTGGCACGTCGCCTCGTTGATGTTTCTGGACACTCTTCCACATCTTCGCGCACAGCATCGATATTTTCAGCTGAACGGCCTGTTCTTGGTCTCCCAGACTTAGGTCTATCCAATGTTGAGCCAGTTGCTTCAAGGCGTGTGGCAAAGCGTCGAATTGTGCGACCAATCGGTGCCGGACGGTGGGGAAATCGTCGACGAAATTCACGTTGTGTTCTTATCACTGATGAATTATTCCGTAAGAACATTGACACAATTATTCCACGTTCTTGGGGAGTAAAACGGTCCATGTTTATTTTCAGTGTATTTTACATTTGTTCTCTACACAATTTTCAACAACAGAATGACAGAAAATGTCATATATAAAAAAAAAAAGTATTTTCTTTAGTGCCAGTACTTTTGCGCCACCCAGTACAATAAAGTATGACAGGAATGTAACACAGACATTTTTTAATCTTCATGGGAACTAGGGAAATCAACCAATCACTTTCTAATTTTTATTCAACTAATTAAAATCAGTCATAATCAACCTCAACATTATAATGTAAAGATCCTGTTAAACATCTTTAAATATGTGGGTGCTGGTGGTGGTAGGCGAAGGAAGTGGATAAGCTCTCTCATTGTTTCTTTCACAAAAGATAAGGTATTTTGTGAAAGAGCTGTTGCTTTCTTCTCCGTTCACTGGCACTCACATTTAAATATATTTGACGGGAACTAAGTACAGAAACGAAAAACTTATCTTTTGTAATTTATGCATCAAAAAATAGACACAATTACGTACCTATTAATCAGACTCACTTGCATTTGGCACGTTTGAGCTCAAATGAGGCAAATTTATATAAAATTATTTTTAGAAAAAATGAAAACCGACTTCAAACAATACCTACACGTTCAATTCTTAACTAAAAAGTAGAAAATAATATTTTAATTACTTCATAGCAAAGAACATTGAAGGGGAATCAACGCAATTCTTGATACCTATAGTACTTTACTATTTATAGTTTTTAATCAGTTATTTTGGAGTCGGTGCCAGCCAAGAAGGATCTTTAATTCTGTCTTTGCAACAAACTTTTGAAATGCACGGGGCGGTAATGGCACGCGTGAGGGATATGCCTGAGTGCACTACCCGAACGCGGTGATACGCGTGAAGGCAGACGTCATTGATAGTTGTGTTCAGATAAACATAAAAAATTTGACGCGCACTTATCAGATTCCGTTCGATTTCTTGTATTAAATCCAATGATATTCTATTTAACAGATATGTTATACACTCACAAACAACAGAAAAAAGTGTTCCGCACAGTACCCGTTGCACACATAGACCTTTTTCATTCATTTCACATTTCACTACATGTCAAAATGATAGAAAAGGATGACTTGAGAAAACAAATATGAAAAAAAGTGACAGCTAGTGTTGTCAATTGCGTATGAATTTGAACAAACATTACTCTAGTTACCAATCACCGCATGCTGTATCATAGACTAACAAATATAACGCGAGAGAAGGTACAAAATTTGTACCGCAGTTTCTACCTATAACAACTACTAAAGGTAGAAAAATAAAACATGTGAAAGAAAATAAATATTTATTTACAGAAAAATTAAAACATTTTTAATAAAAACTGTGATAGGCATAATTACAAGCTTTTTTGTACGTAACTATATTTATAACGGGTGGAATCATGCAACTCAATTTTCGGCCGATTGAACTGAAACTTTTTACACATCTTATGGTCTGTTGACAATGCAATTATATATAATTAATATTATTTGAATCTAAAATAGCGAACCTAATATGGGTTACATTCTGTAACCCAAATTTTAAAATACGATAAACTAAGATATCGGAAACGGTTATAATGTACCATTTCTTCACTAGTCTAAGTTAGAGAGTTTTCTCAATTCGCTCATTTTAAAATATGACACTCGTACTACTGAGACGAATGTAGCGACGTATGATTTATTGAAATCGGTTCAGCCGTTTATTAGTTACGAGAGAATAAAAAAACCGGACATACGTACAGGTCAAACACATAACCCTCCTTTTGGGTTTACTGTAGTTGGGTTAAACTAGAAATAGCTTTATTTTATGATTTTTGATAATTTGGTAATATTCAAATTTTTTACACACACTTATTTATTTCTAATTAAGTATATGCATTTTTACATAAAACAAAATTATGAAACAATACAAGGTTAGAAAAAAGGAAAACCGAACTGCGAAGAACGATGACTTTTCTGCCTACGATTTTCGCATCTGTATTTTTATTCTATGTCCGGGATGCACGCGTCCTTGTCACACGCACCACAAAAATGTATTTTCCATTTCTTTCTTTTTTCTAACCTCCAAATATTCGAATTATTAGGAAAATAATTGAAATATGTTATTAAATCAAAGAGTATTGCGTACTTACATATGGTATGAGATTCCTTGTGTTTTATTTAATTTTGTATCATAATTGGTGCACTTACGGAACACACAAGATGGCATTTTTAAATTTGAAAATTGCATCAATAGTGTACCTACTCGTTGCTGTGCGTAACGCAGACTAAAGACAATACGTCCCAATTAGGACGTTTTCAGGTCTTCACGATTACGCGTTCATAACATATCTGTTAAATAGAATATCATTGATTAAATCTATATTTTTCATTTATATATTAATTGATTAATCAAGTAGGTTATTTTTGCTAGTAGGTAGGTCATTTTTATGAAGGTCATTATGATCCATCTTGGCTGGCACCGACTCCAAAATAACCTGATTAAAAACTATAAATAGATAAGTAGGTACTATAGGTATCAAGAATTGCGTTGATTCCCCTTTAATGTTCTTTGCTATGAAGTAATTAAAATATTATTTTCTACTTTTTAGTTAAGAATTGAACATGTAGGTATTGTTTGAAGTCGGTTTTCATTTTTTTCTAAAAATAATTTTATTTTTAAACTTTTAGTGGGAATTAATTGTGTAAAAATTTATTAAATATGGGTAGACATACTAAACGTGCTGCGCAAATGAGACAGCGCCGCGCCGTTTGAAAGAAAGTTACGTTAGGTAAAATTGTAAATAGAGATATAAAGTCCTTTTCAACACTTTTGCTGATCGCTAAACCCTGAATCCAAGAAACAACAAATCAAAACAAAAAAGTGATGATCTACCAACAATAAAGAATCATCAAAAATCATAATTTAACTGACAATCGCCTAATAGATATACTAAAAATAAACAGTGGTGCTGTAAAGGCAGGTTTAAGGCCGCCCGTTGCTGTTGTAATTTCTCACGACCATAAGATCTCCAACTTCGGTTAACAACTACCAAATTATAGTGATAACCATAGTCTACTACTTCTAAAGAATGAAGACGCTGAAAATGAAATGACACAAATGGTCACCCAACCAGGGCCACTTCGTTTCTAACAAAAAATGAATTTTGAAAATCACTTCGCTCTTGAAGCATGGACATGTCAATGTCAGAAAATTCGTCGCAAAAGACATCGACGTGTTGCTTTACACGTCTTCACTCGTTGCATAGGTTTTGTTACAAAATATAAAATTGAAGCCAAATCACTAAACCATTCTTTATAAAAAAACATGGGACTCGATTTCAGAGTATACCCTTTTAAATAAAAGAAGAATTTTTCAAATTGGTTCATAAATGATCGAGTTCTGTTGTAACAAACATACAACTACTGAACCGTTTCTTATAATAAAAAAATGGGACCAATTTCAGAGTATACCCTTTCAAATAAAAAAAGATTTTTTTCAAATCGGTTCATAAATGACCGAGATACGAGGTAACAAACATACAAAAAAAAAAAAACATACGACCCGAATTGATAACCTCCTCCTTTTTGAAGTCGGTTAAAAATAGTCATGATAGATATCTGGAATAGCTTTGCTATTGCACAAATTTATTAAATCTTTATATTTTGCAGCAGATATAGGCAAGAGCGCGTTATAAGCCTTTGGAATGTTAATATTTTGATCATTGTTTTGAGGTTCCTTTACACTAAGACGAGTACCTGATCGAACAGAAACTTGAGCTATATTTATAGACATCTCAGTGTCACTTAAAGAATCATATTGGAAAGTAATTATGTTTGGTAAGCTACTGATAAATTGAATGTGCATAATTGTACTCCAGGTTACTTTCACATTGTTAATATCGCGGTCCCAATTTTTGTAAAATGATAACAGCTGTTTATAATCCAATATATCATCTTGATTGGCTTCTTTGACTACATAAGGTGAACCTGTAGATTTGGCGCATCTGATCAATGCAACCCATTGCTGAGGGACATAAATAACTCTATATTTTTTTCTCCGCTCTATTAGTGCGTGCATTGCGTCACCCTCATTCTGAGAGTGTCCAACTTCGAAAAAATGGTGATTTATAGTAATATTGAACATTTTACTAGCATACGCGTACATCGCAAATACTATCCTATTTTTATTTTGACCACCACAGCTATCGGAGTAGAAATTGAATTCAGTATAACCGTCCCGAACTTTCATTTTTATAAAGTCTGCCGATAGTTTCGTCCCACACATAGCAATATCCTATACGTTTACCCATATCAAAAATTGTGAAATTATAAGTAGCAAGTTTTCTTTTATAATAAAAAATTGAAACTTCTGACTGTAGAGTATTTAGAATTTTTTGTAAATCTTACACTGCTGTTACAACAGAATCAGAGTTTTTGGCTCGGCTTTTGTCAATGTTCTTTAATGTTCTAACTACTTCTTTATTAGCAATATGTAAAGCAAAATCATATTCTGACTTACTTTTATCAGTTACAGAAGCGTTTTTAAAAATGTCACATTTGGGGCACTGGTCTTTCTTAGGATTATTAAACTCAATATTAAATTCCGTGATTATTTCTCTATATTGCCGAGATGTAGCCACTCCCTGATCAGGATGTTTTTCTTTCATAAATTCAGTATATAACTTATAAAGAATAGGTAAGCTCAGTTCTGCATCCAGGTACTGTTTAGATGATCTACCTCTAACGTAGTGCAAGTCTACCAATGGCATTTCCGATATGTGATTTCGAATAGATTGTTTAATTTGGTCGGGAATAATATTTTTGCGCGAGCGATTGCCTCTAATATCATTTGAAATGGTACCTGTACCAGAATTACTAATTTTTTTGAAAATACTTTGTATCCACATGTCGGTTACTGAAAAAGTATTTAAATACATAGTTTTACAAGTTCTTATTTCTTGACCATCTAAATGCAAATAATACTCATAAGAACACTTACGTCGGCTAGACAAAGCTGACCTAGCGATAATTTGTTTTCTCGGAACTCTTTTGATAAGTCCGCTTAAATAATCAGCTTGTTTATTATGATCACCTAATGACCAAAAATTATTATATACTGAGTTTCTTTGGTTTTCTGTAATCAATTCTCGACATTTACGTGGACATTTAGCACCACAGCTAGGCTTAATTTTTTTTTTGTATTAGCTATCTCTTTCTATTGGTAAATTCTTCACCTAAATTTTTCTTACGTTTACGAATTTCTGCTATCCAATTTTCTTTGTTCAAAATTCTCTTTCTTTCTGGACTGCGTTTTTTTGGATAATTCCTTTTCCCTATTCTTTTGTGATAAATTTGAAACCTCTTCTGCATCAGGTTGTGGCGTACAGAGACAGCAGCGGAGCCCTACAAATGCATCGGCGCGTGCGCGCAGCACGCGAGCCAAGTCAATAATGAATGGCGACCACTTCTTAAATAGTGGCACTTATTTTATACTGCACACACACATTCACACTCACACTGCACACATTCACTGTAACCTGTGACTGCGCTACAGTGATGCCACGCGCGGACAGATGCGGAGTTATTTGAAGCGAAACCTGAAAAGTAAGCATATGATTGGATATTCGTATCAAGCAGACAACTGCAGCGTATTAATGATTTTAGTTTGAGATTTTAATATTGTATAACGCTCTTGATTGGTCAACAACCAAAATGCGCTCATGTAAATACCATACCTGTGTCAGACTACATTTGTATATATAAACCGTGCCATTTTTGTAAATAAACATTGTACAGTCATAAATTTATAATCATACGGGAATTAACGCGATCATGCATTAGGTATTTACATACCTTATTTAAAAGTAAATATTGTACAGTCATCTCTCGAGTATTATTCAACACTACCTATTAAGTCTACGGTACGAAGGTGGAAACACTGGGCCGGTTTAATAAGTAGCTCTACAGCAGTACCAAGTAAATCAGCTGATACAGTTCATAGGGAAAGTACCTCGGCCGTTGACCCTCTTTATCACTAGTACCTACAGTAAATCAGATGATACAGTATATTAGGGACAGTACCTACAGCTGTTAACCCAACAGCTGTCTTCATACCTACCTAGTATACATACCCCTAAAAGGTAGTCTTTTCTGGTTATAGGAAACAAGTATTTATATCAAGTTACCTCCATCAAGGAAGCCGTTCGTCACTTGTATTATTATATTGTCATAATTTTCCTCAACTTCATCGTTAAGTGACACTGTATCAGCATCAAGAGTTACAACTGTAGGAGCTGAAATATTAAAATATTTAATTTATTACAGGACTAGCAGTGCCATGCGGTTTTACATACAGACTATAATTGACATTCAAACTTTCGCTTTTATAATACTAGGATGATATTTAGTAGGATTACAATAATAAAATAAATAAGTAAATAAATATTGTGAGACAATTTATACATCGCCATCTAGCCCCAAGGTAAGCAACTAGGCTTGTGTTATGGTAGCCAGATAACGGATCCGCAGCCTTCTGCCTCGCAGCCGGGTGTTGGGCCCGAAGCGCCACAGAGGTCGTTAAATAAATAAACAATAAATAAATAATAAATTAACAATACGAACCGAAATTTTCTAAAAACAAAACAATAAAATTGTAGTAATGAACCACAGTACAATTGCACTAAGTAAGTATAGGGTCAGATTTAAAGCATTTATCTTTAAATAAGTACTATTTTCTCAAAAAATATGACAAAAAGAACAAATAGTAAGACTTAGAGGTTGTCAAGTATTTAGGAACTAACCTTCACAATTCTCCAGAATTCCACTTTTTCCTAACTCCAGTATTTTACTGCGTCGACTCATTTTCACTGAATTAAGTCACATTTACTGCTATTTTTAACATTAAAACAGTGCAGATTAATTAACAATGCGTAAAACGCCGGCAATGAACGCGTTGTAACTCGATCAAAACAAGAAGTGCGGGGTCGCAGGGAGATGTGGTTGACACTGCATGCATTGTAAGTTTAGTTATAGACCGATAGCGCTAGGCTATTTTGGGGTCATAAGTTACAAAAATTTTAAAGTTGCTTATTTTTTGCCTGTGGATACAGTCATACATAAGAAGCCTAATATTATGTTTTGTGTCATATCTGCCATTTGCATTTTGAGGTAAGCGTCAGGACCCCTGGACCAAGAGAGCTATTTGATGTTTAGAAAATACCAAAATTTACTACCTTTTTGCTACTATTTGATACCTAACTTCGAATATTTAGTACCTCAACTGATAGCGAAAAAACACGTAAAGAAAGTGGTCAGCCATTCTGACATCAGGATGTCTGGACCATTTTTTTTTTCATAGGTCGAGACAACACACCTAATTTATCTCTTTGTAAATATTTACTACCTTTTTAGTACCTCAACATATATTTTTTTCAAATTTTTTTGGCAGTCCAGAAAAATGCTACGCATGAAAGATTGCACCAATAGAGATATTTGATGTTTAGAAAATACCAAAATTTACTACCTTTTTGCTACTATTTGATACCTAACTTCAAATATTTAGTACCTCGACTGACAGCGAAAAAACACGTAAAGAAAGTGGTCAGCCATTCTGACATCAGGACGTCTGGACCATTTTTTTTTTCATAGTTCGAGACAACATAACTAATTTATCTCTTTGTAAATATTTACTACCTTTTTAGTACCTCGACATATATTTTTTTCAAATATTTTTGGCATTCCAGAAAATGCTACGCATGAAAGATTTTTATACATAATGGATTTTTTATAATGGACATTTAATTTGCCACATAAAGATTATATTTTTAGGATATAGATACATTTATATTGTGGATTAGAAAATCATACACTCTAATATAGAAAATAATTTTAATAACTAGGATGGCTATTCAATGGGCTTAATTTTATTCCACTGATAAATATCAAAAAAAAATTATAAGTTTCACACTCAGATGTTTTGTTAGTTGCCATACTTGCTTCTGCAAATTCATCAGAACAAGTATCGGACTCGTCGTGACCAAAAAACAAATCGTAATTTTTTTTTATTGATAGGTATAGAGCTTTTGTTGACATTTTGTAAGACAATCTTTCGGTAATGTCTTGGTATATTGGGTCACAGGGTGAAGGTAAATCATTTTTACGTGAAAAGTATTTCTTGAACTCACTCAAAACACACTTTTGTTCTTCTAATGGAACTGCGGAAATCCGACCTCTTTTCATAGTTTATTATAGAAAATATACGTAATCACTGCTTAAGTATAACCACTGGCGAATTAATATTATTAGAAATAATTATTGGTGTAAATGTGTGACGCGAACGACAAGACGCGACGTGACGAACTTTATTAACCAATATGAGGGTAGGTAGTTTTTAAGAAATAATTTATACGGTACCCACGAATATTGTTGGAAATAAAAAGAATACCGTCGTCAGATTAGTGTTCTGAATGTTTATGTTACGGGCAAAAACTTTGTTGCAGTATGAGAGACCAACTAACTGTAGTGATAACAAGATTTGCGGAAGTCAAGCTTATTTATGATTAATTGATGTATGATGATATTTCTATTAATAAAGTGACAATTTATCTATTTACATGGCATAAGAATTAAGGGGAAACCTTCACGTTAGCCCGTGAAATTAAAATTTTCGTACGTTTTTTGCAATGTGCAGCTCAGTGTCTGGGTGTGCGTTGATTAAAGTATGATTCGCGACTGTAAAAATATGTACTTACATAATTATAATCATTACAATCAGTAATACAAATCCATAAGTTAGTATTGCTATCAAATGTCAGGATTTCATGACATCTTGCAAATTGCAAAAAACGTACGAAAATTTGAATTTCGCGGGCTACCGTGAAGGTCTCTTTGTACTTACGGTATATGGAGGGAGGTGATAAAAAACTTTAAAAAATAACAAGAAGATTACAGAATGTAACAAGATTTAGAGAAATAAAACAAGCATACAAATTTTAGGAGGGGGCCTCACTTCACAGTGTAGGTTTACAGGACAGGTTTAGGATTTCACATAATATTTTTTAATTTTAATAATAATATTTTTTTAATAATATTATTGCTTATTCTGTAATGTTTGTTTGTGTGTTTGTGTTGTTGTGTGTGTGTGTGTGTGTGTGTGAGGGAGAATATACATAACTAACAAAGTTTATTGCTTAGCATTTTTCTGGAATGCCAAAAATATTTGAAAAAAATATATGTCGAGGTACTAAAAAGGTAGTAAATATTTACAAAGAGATAAATTAGTTATGTTGTCTCGAACTATGAAAAAAAAAATGGTCCAGACGTCCTGATGTCAGAATGGCTGACCACTTTCTTTACGTGATTTTCGCTGTCAGTCGAGGTACTAAATATTTGAAGTTAGGTATCAAATAGTAGCAAAAAGGTAGTAAATTTTGGTATTTTCTAAATATCAAATATCTCTATTGGTGCAATCTTTCATGCGTAGCATTTTTCTGGACTGCCAAAAAAATTTGAAAAAAATATATGTTGAGGTACTAAAAAGGTAGTAAATATTTACAAAGAGATAAATTAGGTGTGTTGTCTCGACCTATGAAAAAAAAAAATGGTCCAGACATCCTGATGTCAGAATGGCTGACCACTTTCTTTACGTGTTTTTTCGCTATCAGTTGAGGTACTAAATATTCGAAGTTAGGTATCAAATAGTAGCAAAAAGGTAGTAAATTTTGGTATTTTCTAAACATCAAATAGCTCTCTTGGTCCAGGGGTCCTGACGCTTACCATTTTGAGCAATTCGATGATTTGTGACTGATTCTTTTAATTTAAATCAAAACTGGCAAAATTAATTTAAAGTTAAAAGTAACTATGGTATCACGTCTAGCATAGCCTACGGAGTGTTGAAGCCTAGTTTGTGCCATCTTCGTCCAGTGCAATCTGCTATAGGGTCAGGAATTAAAAACGGTGCTAAAAAAAAAATATAATTGATTAAATAACTATCTCCTATTTTAGATCACTTACATATACCCATTAAATTAATTTTGTGTCAAATCAGACCATGCAATTTTAAGATTTTTAATTATTTTGTTTTTCCAAGCTACAAACGCTTCAAAAAAATATTACAATCATTAGAGTTCACATATTTATTAACATAAATGTATGAAAAATCGACATTGTAAATTTGTGTCATTTTCATGCTCGGTAATTAAACACAACACAAAAAAATAATGGTTGCGGTCCAAGCAGGCTCGCGAGTGAACGCGCGGCGGCACCGCGCCGCCTCCTCCTACGCACGCACACCAACGTACCGTTTCCTACGATTCGTTTATTCGTTTTCGTTCGTTACCTACGATTTCTTTTAAGCGAAGCGTTCATAATAAATTATATTAAAATTAACGTATATTTTTTTTTTACACTACGCTATCTGGTCCCAAAATAAGCAAGGCATAATACAAATAAAGAACTAGCTGCTACCTGCGGCTTCACCCGCGCGGTATATGGTATTATATTTAATTATGTAACTCGGAAACCAGACCAATTTTTGGGAGAAAAATAAAAAGTATTCTATGGGCTATGTCCGTCTCCGGCACCTATGTACGTACCAATTTTCATCAAAATCGGTTCAGATGTTTAGATACTGAGTAGTAACAAACAAACACACACTACATACATACAAATTTTCGCATTTATAATATTAGTAGAATATAAGTAAGTACATACAATAAATTATTATTTAAGAAACTCCTAGACTCAAAACAAACTGTATGTGTTTATTCACAAAACTGTTTGTCTCTTCACGGTTGGAAACCAGCCTTCCAACAAAGGTCACCTTGGCGGGAGCTTGGTTTCAATCCTCGGTTTGTGTTGCGTCTAGATGGATGTCAACCACGCATAAACCACGTACTAACACGCTCGCGAGTCAGTACCAGGCGAGTCGTATTCTCTTCTGGATTGAGATCAACTAGGGCTGTCACCTTCTGCCGACGGAAATCTAAACTAAAAATTACAATATAGCGAGTAAGTTAGGATATTTTTTTTTAATTGCTGACAGTGGCAGACGAGCAAACTGCCCACGTGATTGTAAGTGGTAACTGCCATTCCTGGATGAATCAGAGTCCCTAGCATTGCTCCTGCTATGCCAGGGACTACGCGAAACCGCTGCCTACCGTGACGGGAGAGGGGTAGGTGAGGAAAAAGGAAAGGCAGACGCAATAGTACGGATACATATACTCTTACTGTAGCATCTGCGCTACGTGTGGTGTTTAGTATACCACACTTCACTGGCTTGTCACTACACGATATAGCTAGCTACGTACAAGATATTGATGTGTCCGAGCACCAGCACGTGTTACTCGGTCAACGATCAGGGAGCGACTGCCCGTTGTATGCGCGCACCGGACGGAGAGTGAATATCCCCTCTCCGCATACACTACATCCCTTTCTTATTTTTATTTATTTAGCTACTATGTAAGTACTATATAATAGGTACATCATTCTTTGATTTTAACCAGTGTAACTAGTAATTATGTCATTATTTTTTTTTCTCGCAGAACCTCACTTGGGCTGCACGGTTTCGAGTGAAACCCGACCTTATTCAGAGTTGACTGGTACGACCACGTACTTACAGACTAATATAGTAGTAGTCCCAATTTCGATCATCATGCATCGTAAGTTATGCTTTGATTTTCAGACATTTTGCAATTCGGTGGCTTGTAAGGACGTCTAGAATCTAACGCAATTAAACCGTACCAATCACCTATCTCGAGCCTGTAGGAACTCAAATGGACCCTTGACCCCGGAATCCAACTCTGCTTGGTTACGTTCCTTATCCACCTTTATTTAACAGAAAGTCTCCTACTTACTAAGAATTTACTAATTATTGCATTTGTCTGACCAAATCTACAATCTACATATTACACGACGAATTTTCCCTAACTGTAACTAGTCAAACTCATGTTCTACATTATCAGCTGCCATCAAGGGTAGAAACCGCGCAAGCTTGCCTATTAATAAAATTCAAGTCCTAGCTTTTTTCGTACGGTTGACCGTGCAGTTAATGCTAGTTCCATATCGCCTCTATAGTCGTTAACATCGACTTTAAGACTAACATCACATTTTATGCCTGCCCGTTAGCACAAGAAAATCCCATTTTCAAGTGTAATTTAATTACGAGAACCACAAAACACTTTGATTTATCGTACTAGCAAAACATCTTTCCTGGTCTGCGATTATACTGTTTTATAAAGATCACGCGCTAGTATGTTCCAGAGGTGAGGCATCAACCGGAACAACAACAGTGTGGAGCGGTTACTCCATGCGTGGAGGCGTAGAGAGAATAAGGTCAATGATCCAATGCTGATACCTTAATTCGACGCCACACGGTTGACATTCGCAAGTTCGCATGTCAAGACAGTACCTTTTCTTCCATTGCGAATTGACCAACATTTTGTAGCAACTATTAAAATTAATTATTAATTATTAATTTGTAATTTCTGACTCAACCACAAAAGCGTTGGCGCGGTGGCCTAGTTGTTTATCTGTGAATACAGCGGGTCCACAGTAAATATCGGAAAGATGCAAAAGATTAAGAAGAACGATATAGAGCACTGGAGTAATGTATAAGTGCTCTTTTGGTTTTTGCTCGGTTGGAGTGTATCCTTGAAGGCGCTACGGAGCTAGGACTTAAAGGAATTTGGCAAATTAATATTTTATAATTAAAATGTATAAGTAAGTAAATACTTACCTAAAAACAATTATTTAACTAAAGTAACCAAACTACTAGTCTTTATTTCTGGTTACTGCAATGGAGTACCTATAAAAGTAATCGTAATTGCAATTACAATAGTCATCAAAATGTGTAACTACTTTTTACGATCATTTTATGAAAGCATCAATCATTTAGTAGAGTAATCATAGAAACCTATGATTACTCCACCAAATGAAAACGTAGCTAGTAATCAATAGTTAGACTACATAGGTACGGAACTTTACGTTCTAATCTTCGTATCGATATTAGTCGAATGAAATAACTTACAAACTTTGCATCTATGTGTATAGTACGCCACGGTGTGATTACTTTAGGTACTTATATAGTGTAATTAAGTATTTGATCGACCATTACGTCCGTCATATATTTTCACGTAGTCTTTTTTATCTCATCTTTGCTCTTAGCATAGACTGGACAAAACTATAGAGTTCTGATGTTTAGTAAATTTATTTTAAATTGAGTTACAGTTACTAAATTTCTTTAACCAATTAATAGTACTCAAAACTCAAGTATCATTTAACAGCTTTGGCAATTACTCAAGCAACTGGATTGATCTACACACATTTTCTCAAGGAATGCTTAGTCATTACTAATGAGAACTCTTATGTATCTTATCTTATCATATGTAACATTGTAGTAAGAAAATTGAAATAACCTGAAAATAATGAAAGTATTGAGTGATTGTACTTCTACCATATGTTGCCAATTCAATAGAGGTAACATTTTACCAATGATCTCAGTTTAATAGAGCAATGCTCTGCTTACCCAAAATCTACGCTACCGATTTGAAAAGTTCTTTTACCCCCAAAATTAACAAACGAAGCGGACAACTCGGGCAATGTTTCTTTTTATATTTAACATATTTCTACAGTAAGTTCTGAAATCTCAATCTTTGTAAATTTGCAAAACAGAAGACAACAAAAGCAAATTTGCAGTACCTATAGTAATAATATTTCGCAGACGTAGGTAATATTGCAATCATATTTTATGCAGGCGTTTGTTGTGAGACCGAAAGAAGACGAATAAAGAAAACCAACAGATGTAGGTTCCCCTTTGCAGTAAAGCTTCCGAAAAGTCAGCTGTGACATAATAATATTAGTGTGATATCTGAAAACAACCAGATTATTATTAGTTTTAATATTATTATAAATTCGTATCAATTTAATGATCAGCAATCCTGCCACCATGCCACCTTTGTGACTGTATATATGTCAATTTAATGACCAGCAATGCTGCAACCACGCGACCTTTGTGACTGGACATGTCAATTTAATGACCAGCAATGCTACAACCACGCCACCTTTGTGACCGTGTATGTCAATTTAATGACCAGCAATGCTGCAACCACGCCACCTTTGTGACCGTGTATGTCAATTTAATGACCAGCAATGCTGCAACCACGCCACCTTTGTGACCGTGTATGTCAATTTAATGACCAGCAATGTTGTATCCGTGTCACCATTGTAACCATATTAATTAAATGGCCAAGCTAACACCATTCACATATTAATATGTTTTGTATTAATTTAATGAGCAGAGATACACTTGTTCACGTACAATACTTTTATTTATGTCAGTATCTTTTAGTCTACACTGATTTAAGTAAACGTCCAGTTGTTACACAAATTTCAGGACTATCAGCCCACTAATGACGGTGTCAATTTAAAGACCAGTAACACTGTATTATCTTGTTAATTTAATGACAATCACAATTGGATGCTATAGTTTAATTAAAGTACAAATTTATTATTTTATGTTGTTTGTCTGTAAATGCTGTGCATATTTAATTTTGCTATTGGTGTAGCACAACATGCCTAGTGTCAAGGTATGTTTATGGACAGCCTGTAATGGAACAAGTACTTTCGTATTTGACTTGGCTTTTTACTAATTACAGTAACAGTAGTATAATACGTAGCTTTATATATTATTCTGTTTAAAATTATTTACAAATGAAGTATTATACTCGTAGCATGGACAATATGAAATATTGTCCCTTCGTTACAAACTCACTTTGTGGTTTTTAAATAAACGTCTAACCTATTATAAATGTGTCAAAGTCATAGCACTTCATACCGATCACATACGTCTACGTTAATTATGAAAATGTCAGCCAATAATAACCTAAAGCTATGACAATGTTATCATAAGCAGCGGCACTGTTTTTGAATGACCTAGCTAAGACTACAGCATGTCATTTGTTTATCTGTTTGATAAAGGTACTCCAATATTTTATCACACACTGGAAACTATTGCAGTAAAAGTATTTACTTATAATTATGTTGTAATCTTATAATATCTGTGTACGTATGTGATATAAGTACACGAGTGTGTTCACATCTCTCAATCAAAAATAGTATAAATCTTAAAATTGAGTAATTTATTCAAACACACGATCGTAGTTTTTACTACAAACTTATTACCGTTATCCTTTACGGTTTACTTTTACCATAACTACTTATGACTCCATCAATATAAATTGAGCAGCATACAAATAAGTGACCTAATTTAGATATTGTGGTGTTATCTTTGCCAATAATGTAGCCAAATATTTACTCTTTCATTTAAACGTGTTAAACAAAAATGTTTAAATGTAGGTAGGCACTCTATATACCAACTATAACCCACTTAGTAATTTTATTAATAAGGTTGTGGACCTTCGCTTCCCGCAAGCTACTTTAGGTGAATATGAACTAAAAATCTTCATCTTCAATATTTTTTAAACCTTAGGAATTTCTTCTTCTTAACCTGTCGTAT
The DNA here is from genome assembly GCA_963082885.1 of Parascotia fuliginaria. Taxonomy (NCBI): domain Eukaryota; kingdom Metazoa; phylum Arthropoda; class Insecta; order Lepidoptera; family Erebidae; genus Parascotia; species Parascotia fuliginaria. The sequence goes on from OY720184.1 coordinate 10,493,601, forward strand.
GCTATAATATAAGACACCATAGAAACAACATTGTGTCTTGTGCAGATCAGTCATTTTAAAATTTGCCATTTCATATCATTAGTTAAAATTAATAAAAGACAAATTGTTCTGTAAGCACGGAATAGATAAGTACTATAAGTAACACACAACATTAATTTCAAACTAATGGCTTATTCTCTAGAATTCACCGCTGAAAACCAAGTTGGGTAGTAGTCGACCTACTATTATATCAGCACTAGAGGAATAAGCCTACTATTTGTACGTAAACCGTACAGTAACAATTAATTATGTACTGATTTCTTCCTTCCTTTACATTCCCTTTTTTTTTTTTTTTTTTAGCGGGTAGACATAATAATTGTACTCGCATTTTTATCCTCGTCGCCACTTGTAGCATCTGTGCTACGTGTGGTGTTCAGTATACCACACTTTACTGTCTTGTCACTACACGATATAGCTAGCTACGTACAAGATATTGGTGTGTCCGAGCACCAGCACGTGTTACTCGGTCAACGATCAGGGAGCGACTCCCCGTTCTATGCGCGCACCGGACGGAGAGTGAATATCCCCTCTCCGCATACACTACAGTCACCACTATCATCTGCAGAAAAGTCTCTAGTTTCACCTTCACTACCATTTTCGTCGTTTGCTAGGATTGATGGCGAATCTGTTTTATTTGGGGAAGATATTATAATACTTTCCGTCAGTCAATGCTGTTTGTTCTGCAGTAAATATATCTAAAATTTAGGAAAGAAACATTGAAACTCGACATTGTGCAAAAACATTAAACAAGAACTATAAATGCACGTAATGTTTTATTTACCATTTACACTAGCAGAATTGACGCTATTGGAAGAAGATTGGCCCTCAATACTACCAGAATTCAAACATTCTTGTTTACAAAGTTTGACTAACATTCGTGCTCGGCTTCCCATTTTAGTGGCTGAAATTGTATAACAAATAATATTAATATTTGTGAGTTATATTTGATATCAAATTATTGTAATAAGTCATAATTGTTATAATTAGTTCTCATTTCAGAATTATACTGGCGTAATTACATTTACGTCTAAAATAATTACTTAACGTTTAGAGGAATAACTGCGCATTTGTATGATACGTCATTGTAGCCACAAAACAATTTACAAACTACTAAACGTTTGGTGAAACAACGGCGCATTTGAATGATACGTCATTGTAACCATAAAACTGTTTTAAATATTACTAAACGTTTAGTGAAACAACGGCGCAATTGTATGATACGTCATTGTAGCTACAAAAATTTTTTTTTGCAAGTTTAAAAGTGTAATAAAGTACAATTGCGTCTTTGTAGCTCCTATATTTAATTTTAAAACATGTCATATTTACATTAGAGTCGATTTCGCATTTTTTAGCAATTGTGTCACGGTCGCTTCAAATGAGCGATACGCCCGTTAGTAATATGCATTTCAAACAATTTCATTTACCAGATAGCGATAATACCGTCTATTGCGAAACATCTTATAATAAAATTAGAGTTTATATTCCGGAAAACTTTAGATATATAGCTTTTAGTTCGGTGCATAATCTTAGCCATCCAGGTATCAAAAGTAGTAAAAAATTGATTCACTTCAACCTCCTTATGATGGCCCATACAGCGTCATAAGAAGGAGAGGAAAAATTTTTACAATTAAGATAGGAGATAAGGAATCTACATTATCGGTAGACAGGCTTAAACCAGCCTACTCGATTGAAAACAGTAGTGATAACAATAGTTATAGTTATAGTGATAATAATAGTAAGTCTAACAAAGATTTATCTCAAAAGTGTCCTGAGTATGAAAACACATCTAGTAAAAATATAGCTGTTAAAACAACACGCAGTGGCCGTATGGTCAGGCCACCTGTACGTTTTGCCGAGTAGCAATTACACGGTGCAAAGTTCTTATTGTAGGTGTTTAGGCATCTCGCACCACACGGAACTCGGACCGCGGTGCGACTTGCCTAAGAACTCTTTTTGAATGGCTCATATCGCACCGAGGTGCGAAATGCCTATAAACTTTTTGGAATGGGCTAACTCGGACCGAGGTGCAAAACTAAACAGCTGTCTTTTTAGTAGGTGAATGCGGTCAGATAAAGATATTTTCATTACATATTCCGTTTAGTACAGGCAGGAATAAAATAACATAGGAATAGAATAATAAAATAGAAATTATTTATAAATTAATAATTTAGACCGAGGAACCACCGATATCAATGTGTATACTTATACTCGTATTATAGAAATTAATTTAATCCGAAATACAGTAAGTACAAAATTAAGGTCTAGTAAAATCCAATTGAGTAAAATATTGTTACTGGCAACACTGTCTGTCTTTTGGCAGATTTAGAAATTACATTTAATATTGCCTTTTGTTTTTATATGTTATTTAATTTTTAAAAACGATTTATCCACGATAATTAATTATTAAAGAAATTAAAATATATACAAGCTTATTTTTAACAAAGCTTCAGGTGATGATAAGATTTCAAATAAAATGATTAGGGAGGCGTGTAGGATCTCTGGGGATGCAATTCTGTGTGTGTTCAGGCGGTGTATTGGGGAGGGTGTATTTCCTAGTATTTGGCGTAGTGGGTATATTAGAATAATACCAAAGAGTGGCAACAAGCCACCAGACGACCCTAAGTCATATAGACCAATTACGTTACTACCATCATTAGGAAAATTGTTAGAACGTCTCGTAGTTCCTAGGCTTATACCGGGAGGGGTAAAATTTAGTGATAACCAATTTGGCTTTACAATAGGTAGATCAACAGTCGATGCAGTTCTATCTGTTAGGGAAACTGTTACTAAATCTGTTTGTCAATACGTGATAGGTATTTTCTTAGATATTTCTGGTGCCTTCGATAACGCATGGTGGCCAATATTACTTATGAAATTAAAATCACGAGGTTGTTTTAGTAACATATATTCGCTAATTTATACATATTTTATGCATGGCACAGCTAAGCTAAAACTTGGTCACCATGCTGTGTCGAAGCCACTGACTATGGGATGTCCTCAGGGATCAGTGCTAGGGCCGTATCTTTGGAACTTAGGGTTTGATGATTTCCTTTCATTGCCATTACCAACTGGCTGTACATTAACTGGATATGCTGACGATGGCCTGTTACTTATACAATCTAATACCAGGGCTGGATTAGAGGATTTAGCGAATAAATGTTTACGTCTAGTCTCTGACTGGGGAAAACGTAACCGATTATTGTTCGCTCCTCACAAAACTTTTCAGCTTCTTTTAAAAGGAAATCTGAAAACACCACCTCGAATAAAATTTAATAATATTAGCATTAAAAGTAGGGATTCAGTTTGTTACTTAGGATTCATATTAGAAAGAAACTTTTCATTTGTTAATCACATCACTACAATTGGGGAAAAATCTAAAAATAGTTTTTACGCTTTAACTAGAATATCAACAACAACATGGGGTCTTTCTTTTAATACTCTTAAAACAATTTATAGTGCTACTTATTACACCACACGGTGCTACACCACACGGAACTCGGACCGCGGTGCGACTTGCCTAAGAACTCTTTTTGAATGGCTCATATCGCACCGAGGTGCGAAATGCCTATAAACTTTTTGGAATGGGCTAACTCGGACCGAGGTGCAAAACTAAACAGCTGTCTTTTTAGTAGGTGAATGCGGTCAGATAAAGATATTTTCATTACATATTCCGTTTAGTACAGGCAGGAATAAAATAACATAGGAATAGAATAATAAAATAGAAATTATTTATAAATTAATAATTTAGACCGAGGAACCACCGATATCAATGTGTATACTTATACTCGTATTATAGAAATTAATTTAATCCGAAATACAGTAAGTACAAAATTAAGGTCTAGTAAAATCCAATTGAGTAAAATATTGTTACTGGCAACACTGTCTGTCTTTTGGCAGATTTAGAAATTACATTTAATATTGCCTTTTGTTTTTATATGTTATTTAATTTTTAAAAACGATTTATCCACGATAATTAATTATTAAAGAAATTAAAATATATACAAGCTTATTTTTAAGTGGCTTTAAAAAGTTTTTCTGGGGCTTAGTAATCAGATATGCAATATATTTAGCCATATACACCACAAAAAAAAAAAAAATTATCAACACTGTTCACCCTAACGGCATAAATAAATTTGTTTTTGAAACATAATGTTGGACAGACAAATTTAGTTATGCGGTCGGGTGTATGACGATTATTGATGAATTTTAATTCTTTTTTAATTTTTGTGGTTTATATGGCTAAATGTATTGTATATCTGATTACTAAGCCCCAGAAAATGTTTGTAAAGTCATTAAAAAATAAGCCAATATATATATATCTCGATAACGACTTACATCGATATATTTTATATTGCAACCCTTGCTACTTCGCAAGTACTGGAGTCATCGAGAAGGTCACTTCAGTGTCATTTTGGTTTTGAGAGTGCTATTGTGACAGTATGCGATAGTGTTCTTCGAAAGTTTTGAACTTCTGAAGTCTATAGGGTAAGTACTTAATTTTTATATTTTCGGTATATATAGTTATATACAATAATATTTCTACAAATAAACTACATTTTGTTTTTAGTATCATTATATAAACTAATTTTAAGCGTTAAGTATGCAAAACTATGTAATATGAGCACCTCTGTAACTTTTAAGGAAAGTTAGGTATATATGTAGTAGATGCTTAAGTAAGTATAACATGTAACGGGACAATCCCACCCACATGCCCATCACTGTGACTCCTGTAAGCCAGGATTAACAGTGATATCCAAGAAAAAACACCGAGCTTTGACACTCGGGAGTCCCGGGGACTGCTAAACCTACTGTCTTGGACCCCGCAACGAATTTAATCAGAAGTAAGAGGAGGAGTTGGAAATAAAATGTCCACTTCCCTCCATTGCAAAGCGGGCGACAAATTTAATCTGTATAGGATTATGACCTATTAAAAGAGAGCACCACGGACACGTAATATTAAGGGACCTATGTGAGCTATATCTGATTCCAGTAATATGTATGGCAGAAACGCTTAAACGCACGGAAATTCACCCTAGATGACACAAGATCCTCATAATAAACTGGTCCTGATGTAACTTGTAAACTATTTAACATTATTTCGCGGTCTTTACGCCAAAGACTACACTCCCAAAGAATGTGATGAGCAGACTGTTCTTGATTGGAACACTGACAACTCGGCGAATCAACTAACTTAAACGAAAATAGTTTGCTCTTAAAGTTACCATGACCCGTAAGAAATTGGGCGACACAGTGATCTACCTCTATCCATGTTCCTTCCAACCGCTTTACAACTGATGGAAAAAACTGGTACAGGTGGCGCCCCTTAGTTGAAGTATCCCAGCGCTGCTGCCATTCGCCTATAAGACTCCTATAAACTTCATTTTCTTCTTTAAATAATCTAATGATTTTCTGGCGATCGCGCGATTGTAAGAAGTCACTATTCATGCCTTCGTGAGTTGTATAATACATAGCCGCTCGTCTCTGAACCTCAAGATCAACCGGAAGAACACCTGCCAGTACTGGCAAAGCCTCAGTGCTAACTGTCCTATATGCCTTACACAGAAATAATAACGCAAGACGTTGACTTTGAAGCAATTTGCGCCTTACAGCACCTATAGTTGCCCTATCAGCCCATACAGGCGCCCCATAACACATACTTCCTAAATAAGTAGCACTATAAATTGTTTTAAGAGTATTAAAAGAAAGACCCCATGTTGTTGTTGATATTCTAGTTAAAGCGTAAAAACTATTTTTAGATTTTTCCCCAATTGTAGTGATGTGATTAACAAATGAAAAGTTTCTTTCTAATATGAATCCTAAGTAACAAACTGAATCCCTACTTTTAATGCTAATATTATTAAATTTTATTCGAGGTGGTGTTTTCAGATTTCCTTTTAAAAGAAGCTGAAAAGTTTTGTGAGGAGCGAACAATAATCGGTTACGTTTTCCCCAGTCAGAGACTAGACGTAAACATTTATTCGCTAAATCCTCTAATCCAGCCCTGGTATTAGATTGTATAAGTAACAGGCCATCGTCAGCATATCCAGTTAATGTACAGCCAGTTGGTAATGGCAATGAAAGGAAATCATCAAACCCTAAGTTCCAAAGATACGGCCCTAGCACTGATCCCTGAGGACATCCCATAGTCAGTGGCTTCGACACAGCATGGTGACCAAGTTTTAGCTTAGCTGTGCCATGCATAAAATATGTATAAATTAGCGAATATATGTTACTAAAACAACCTCGTGATTTTAATTTCATAAGTAATATTGGCCACCATGCGTTATCGAAGGCACCAGAAATATCTAAGAAAATACCTATCACGTATTGACAAACAGATTTAGTAACAGTTTCCCTAACAGATAGAACTGCATCGACTGTTGATCTACCTATTGTAAAGCCAAATTGGTTATCACTAAATTTTACCCCTCCCGGTATAAGCCTAGGAACTACGAGACGTTCTAACAATTTTCCTAATGATGGTAGTAACGTAATTGGTCTATATGACTTAGGGTCGTCTGGTGGCTTGTTGCCACTCTTTGGTATTATTCTAATATACCCACTACGCCAAATACTAGGAAATACACCCTCCCCAATACACCGCCTGAACACACACAGAATTGCATCCCCAGAGATCCTACACGCCTCCCTAATCATTTTATTTGAAATCTTATCATCACCTGAAGCTTTGTTAAGTGGCAGAGATCTAACAATATTAATAAACTCGTCAGTTGATGGTAGGTCTGACATAGGCGACACAGGCGGTACAGCAGCCCATTGTCTGATCTCTTGGTGATACTCAGTGTCGTCCTCCGGCCGATCGTCAGGTATAAGAGTATGCAAAAGATATTTAGTTGTTTCATCTATACCTATAGAATGAGCATTATTGATTTTTATGTTTCCTATGTAAGCAAGTTCAATAGATCTATTAGCTTTGAATTCATGATATATAGGTGACCATGGACCCTCCCTATCAAGCCTATCAACTATTTTACGCAACAAGTTACCTTTAGACTTTTCAACAGCAGCTCTATAACGTGACCTGGCAACCCTAAGAGCACTAAGCGCGTTGTTATAAGTATCGCCCGATATGTTACGTTTCTTAATGGTATTAACCTTTCTACGCGCCCTACGGTAACATCTACGAAGTTCAGCTAAATAATCATTCCACCAATCACATCTACGAGTGCTTGTGACAGATTTTCGGCCAAAAGCAACATCAGCGCAATAGGTAAAAGTATCTGATAAGATCTCAGCACTTTCTTGTGCAGACAGCTCGTTACGAGTGAAGTCTTTAGCATGCATACCAAAAAGAGTACCAAAAAGCTCCCAGTAAGTATAACATGTATCTAATCTAAGTATCGGTATTTAATCCAAGTACTTAAAATAAATATTGAAATCACAATTTATACTTATTATTGAAACATTTTTGTATGTAAATGACGTGTCCACAATAATGAAGATTGGGAGTTAACAAAATATAACTTAAAACATTAATTTCGTCATGAAAATATATAAAAATCAAAGAAATAATTTTGCAAAAATATGACCTTGGTAAAAATCGAGAAGTACGAGCGTTAAACAGGCTGTGTAACCCTACATTTTGTTACCTGCGCACGCGCCGGACTACCCATCTATTGTTTTCTCTTTAACGAGTAGTAGCGATTATAAACTATTTTAATTTGAACTCTAACTACCTATGAATAGATTTCAATCTTTGAATTGTCTTTGTAATGTCAATATTACTTAATATATAACTTTACGCATTTTTAGGTTGGAATTCATCCTACGAAATGTCTGATCAACCGTCAACTTCATATGGACACCCGCCATCTTCATGTGGGGACCCAACCACTGTTGACTTTAGAACGACTCAGAGAGGTGGGCAAATGCTATGTCGTAATGGATATAGCTTTGGATTGAAGAGAACGAACAAAGACGGCTCTCAGTTATGGAGATGTACTAAGAGAGACTCCAATAAGTGTAATGCAACACTCAAAGTTCAATCGAATCCATTTATAATACTGCAAGAGACTGCACATACCCACACACCTAGGGGAGAAGCAGACATGGAAATAGATCATCAAATGAATTTGTGCATCGATACAATTCAGAAGAACTTAAACCAGCCAGTGACGCAAGTTTTCAGCAATGCTGTAGAAAATCTGATTAATAAGGGAATAAATTTAATAACACCATTGCCTCGATTTGATAGTGTTAAGAGAAAACTTTATAAACAAAGAAATAAATCACTAGGTGCTAAAAAGCTTACATTTCAAAATGCCAGTGAACTAGAAGTACCAACAAAGTATGAACATTTGTTGTTTGCCGAATTCAAGGACAAAAAGAAGCGTATTCTTATTTTTGCAAATAAAGAAATGACTAAATATTTAAAAACATCGCAACGATTTTTTGTCGACGGCACATTCAAAATTTGCCCAAAGTGTTTCTATCAAGTGTATACAATACATGCAGACATCGGCAGTAATCATGAATATGTCAATGTTGTTCCTGTGCTATACGCCTTGCTTCCCGACAAAAAAAAGTCTACATATGATATTTTATTTCAAATGATTAAAAGTCAAGTCGAAGAATGGAATCCTACGCATATGTCAATGGATTTTGAAGTACCATCGGTTTTGGCTATATAAGACTTATTTCCAAGAGTGACAATAGTGGGGTGCTATTTTCACTTTAGTCGCAGTTTATGACGTAAAGCTAAGAAAATAGGAGTACTTAAATCAAAATTAGGTAAACGGCATGTAAAATTATGCACACAGTTGTCACATTTACCTCCTAACTTGTTGGACGAAGGCTGGCTGTACGTGATGGGAGAGAGTCCAAACAGTACAGAAGTCACCAAATTTAACGACTATTTCGTTAAAACCTGGCTACAACATGACGTACTCTCAAGCATATGGAACACTTTCAATGAATGTGATAGAACTAATAACATGGTAGAGTCATGGAATGGAAAAATACGAAAAATCATTCCAATAAAGCCTAATATAGCACAATTACTCGAGGGAATAAAAAAGATGCCACCTATTATTGTAATAAATTAAAACAATCTGGTAACATTCAAATTTCAAAACGAAAAACAGAGACGATTGAAATGAACAGAAGAATTAAGACAACTTTACAAGAGTTATTGGATGAGATAACTGTCGGGCATTGCTTGGAAAAATTGAGACTTTAGGTATTCCCAATTTTTATTTTTTTATTGATTCTTAAACTGTGATTTATAATTACTTTTAAAACAAAATTATTTTTACAATTGTTAATTTTCAAAGATTTATGTTTCAAAACTGCAATTTATAATAGCTTTGAATTAAAATATTACGTAATTTAGGTTTGAAACAATATTGTTCCTGTTGATTTATAAGATTAGTAATGTTGCATCGTGTAGTTTAAAGTAAAAATATGTAGGTAGTATTTTTTTACATTCTTATTTTCGTTGATTTGTTAAATTTTACGTTTATCCATCTCAATAGAAAAGAAACCAAAATTTGACTTCTGTGATTTTACTGTGATTTTATTAGTTATAAGAAAATAGTGTACAAATATAATATATCCTAAAACATAACCTATCATTTACAATATTAGTCTTAAGTTAAAATGTGTAATGTTATAGTTAAAACAATTAGTACCTATTCAATCTGTGATCTTTATAATTTTTGAATATAAATATTACGAATTATATCGCAACTGTTTATTTTCCTAATAACCACTTTTCTACATGTCGGTACCAACAAAATTATAATCCCCTAAAGTGTTGATATGAAACCAAACCCATTGTTTCAAACAGTGGTGCGACATGACCCATTCAAATAGTACCTTAGGCCACTCGCACCGCTCTAACAATATGGTGCGATGTGACCCATTCAAAAGGAGCTATTAGGCAAGTCGCACCGCGGTCCGAGTTCCGTGTGGTGCGAGATGCCTAAACACCCAAAATATTATAACAATGCTTAATAATATCAAATTTCATTTAGTTTAGCCAATATTCTTTTTACAAATAGTAATTTCGTAATTTTATAACTAGTTGAATAACCTGGATTTTCACTTGTTTTATTTTCTTTATTGTAGCGTAATGTTACAACATAAATTGTTATAATATGCTATTCAACAATAAATTATTATTTTCTAGTTCAAATTAGTAATGACAAACAAACTGTTGTGATTTATAGTTTTATTACTTATAAATAATTTTACTGATGAATTGTTATTTTTCAATATTATCCAATTTATTATTCATGTAAGCAAATTACAATAAACCTAATAAAACTACGCTGATATAAATGCACTTTAACATGTATTATTCATTCCATTTAGAATTATATCTTGTTAAGAGCACCAATTGTGACCAAATACAATGGGCTGGGGTCAAAGTAAACAATAGAATAAAAGTAACACCGTTATAGGACAAACGGTCAACAATAATTTTGGCGAAAAACTTGATAACATTGGAATGATGTTGGTGGTTATGGTCGCAGTGCTGTCACTAGTGATTGTTTATCTAACTTGGCGTCGATGTCGACTCAATGCCAAAGGTTGGGTGCAGAAGCAGCTAGCTGTTAGCAACCAATCGACAGCAGCGCGTATACAGGCAGTACCGCAACAGCCAGTACCTACTGCCACTACATATTATAATATGTAAACAACAAGGTATAGTGTAAATACATAGTATATTATATATGTTTATGTGAAGCGTATTAAAAATAAATAAATTTTGTCCAGTGTGTTGTAATCTATAATAAAATGTGTTATGTAAACATGTCGTATACGGTATCCCAGATACCTAACCTACTGTACCTAACTATTAGTTTTTGGGGAATGTATGTATATTTAACTTTATGGAATGTTATTAAACATTTTTTTGTAAGGAGGGAATACTGTAGAGACATATAGTAACATTACCCACCTAGTAACAAGTAATATGAATCTATGCACCTGGGCATTACGTCACTACACGGCTGCGTCCGTGGGAATCATATTAGAAATATTTCATTGGAATAAAGGTCGGTAATATGTTTTATAACTGAATGGTTGTCTTTTACTTCATCCCAATAATTGCTTAAGTATACACGATACCTATACACCCTACAAGTAGAGATAGATTATACCTTGGGGAAAAACACAGGCTATCTTTTATCGCCAAAAAATGGTTTAAAGGGGTTGAAAACTAGATGGAACGACGTGATTATATTGTTATAAGTAGTCATAGGTGTAGAATGTAATAATGTAATAGCGAGCTAAAAACAAACGAAAGTATTGGAAATAAAAAAAGAAAATATCTTGATGATTTTTAGCTTTATTAATTTTGTAAATCTCTCAATATGAACTATGTTTATAAACTACTTTCTAAAGAGATCATGACGTATTCTTTCATAGGGCGTTGCGCGTTGTAGTCAATACTGGTTTAAACTCCAAAAACCATTGTTGTGTGGAACACAATACTTTAAAAAAATGTTAACCACACCTAATAATTAGTAACAAGAAAGTAACAGCATTTTAGGAGCATCATTACTAATGTCGCCATTCCGAATTTGAAGAAACATTTTATAACAAAAGAGTCATAAATGTGAGAATTTGTGGAAAAGCAACGACGACTCCCGTTCGCATTCCTTGTCTACAAGGATTATAAAAACAATACCTATTTATTAGACAAAGGATATTTACTAACAATACCTACCATAAAACACGTGCAGACTTCAAAAAAAAGCGCATAAAAAAGCTACTTATCTAAAACTTCTAATGGACGCCGCGCCGCTCGGGTGACGCCGAATTATTGGGTTATCGTAAACTTGCCACAAAGTTAATTCGTCACGAAAAAAAGTATGCGTAAACTTGCCACACTTTTATTTTTTTATAGTTAATTCGTCACAGTCTAATATTTAGTATAGTAAATTCGTCACACTGATTATTTTTGTACAGACAGCAAGAAAATTAAACAAAAATTTAAATAAAAACATTTATTTCTTTCATCACAGTTTTGGGATATTAACCTTACCTACATCTATTACAAAAATCATAGTTCTATCTGAATGATTTACTTAAATATTACGTACAAATATAACCAAAGAAGAAGCAAACAAAAATAAATTTGCTGTTAATTTCTAGGAAGGTCCTCAAAATTTACAGCTGTTTTATTTAAAATATTATGTAACAATTTGTAAAAATCACAGTTCTCTTTATAAATAGAAAGCGGCTGATTTGCCTAGGTAACATGCACAACCTACCTACTACCTACCTACCTAATTGATATACCTTACGTGTATAACATAAAAAAAAACAAAATATATCTACTTAATGAATCACAGATAAAATCACAGTATTTTTTGTCATAATTTCATCACTTGCCTTCCCCTAAAATCAAAAATTAAAGTCGTAATTTAAAACTTAAGTATAGGATTAACTACATCTATGTAACAAATTAGAACAACCTACAATAAAACAATAGTAAAAAGAACTTTTATTATATAAAGTAAAGATATTGCTTTTTGTTTATAACATTAGTTTTCCTTTGAAATCATACATTAAAATTATTAATTTAAATCTTAAATGTAGAATTAACTACATCCATGTTACATTTCTTTAAAATGCTGCATATAAGAAATTTTCAATATAAATTCAGACAGGGGCATGTTATTATAATTTTCTAAAAGAGTTTTTAACTCCCTGTCATATGCAATTGACCTGCGCGTTCTTAAGTTTGATGGTATGGCTAGATTCAATTTTTTTATTTTAGTATCTACATAATCAGCTTCCTTTTTGAGTGTTTCCAGAAACTGAAGCATTCTAGGTTTTTTTTGAGGCATCATATTGTTCAAACGCTTATGCCATGCTTCTGCGAGATTTATTGTCCTATGACGAGAACCATGTATATTCCAAATAAATTGTATATTTTTATTTTCTAACCACTGGGATACGAAATAATCATTAAATGTTGTTACTGTTTCACTCTGTGGCGCATCTTCCATAATCCACAACCAACCGTCTTCAATGTCTTCTAGCTTTACATGCGCCAATGCTGCACACAAAGCCAAGTGTCTCTTTTCGTTGATGCTGTTCATATTTAAGGCGTGAGCTTTTTTAGCCAATGCTTGTTTGAAGTGGAAGTTACATCCTTGTAGTTTAATATGTGGAAACATTTTTTTTATGACGTTGATAACTGCAATTTCAAAATCGACAATCATTGTCACCGGGTTCCAATATGGCAAATTTTTCTTGAGAGCAATAAAAAGTCGCTCATAAGACCGTTCTTGCTTATTAGGCATTAGAACGTATATGAGAGGAACTACGTTTGTAAAGTTTTCGTCACTTCTCACATCACCATGTATGCAGTAATTGTCCGCTTCAGTTCCGCCCATGGTACATACCTTCATCTTTACAAGAGTGGTTTATTTTGTAAATCTAACCTGTCGTCATGTCATAAAACCAAATAAACAAACTCTTCGGCATTTTTCATATTAGCGTAGATTTAAACCACTAAATAAATAAATCACTTTGCTTGCTGTCGGTACTTTGCTAATTGTGGCAAATTAACTATAACGCATACCTACCTGTGACGAGTTAACTAATACTTTTTTATGCATGTGACGAATTAACTTTGAATGTATGGAGTTTTAAAAACGTGACGAATTAACTATGTGGCAAGTTTACGATAACCCGAATTATTTTAGTTTTAGTTAAAGTTTAGTTAAATTAAGTTTGAACAAGAGTCACAAATATAGGCATTTGTTGAAACGCAATGACGGCTACAAAAACATGTCGCTGACAAAGGTTTTTTTTTGCCTTTAAAAGATACTTTTTTGGCTTCATTGGAAAAATAAACAATCCTTGCCAATAGTAATAGTAACTAATACAAAATAAAAAAATGTTTAAGTATATTTTATAATTTGTTTATAGAGAGCTACTGTGCGCCGCTGGGTGCAAAGGGACGCTGCTGAAGGCTCTATTGCGTTCCGACCTCTGCTTATTCTCCTCGCATTCTGACCGAAGAGAATGTGACCGCGATGGTAAATATTTACCAGGACGTCGGTATTTGCCCAGCAATACGACTGCTGCCCTCACAATATCAGAAATGCGTTGCATCGCGTTGGATTGCATCACCGAAAACCGGCGAAAAAAGTTATTTTAACTGACCAACAAAATCAAGCTAAAAATGTTTCAATTTTACGTTGATCCATTAACATTTGTTGATTTTTCTTAAGCTAATAATAACTGATGTAATATAAGACTCGCAATATTATTGTTGTATAAACATTTTTATCTAGGTATAAATAACTTGTTGGTTCTTAAAAACATTTTTTTATAAATAATATAGCGTACTATATATGTATTATATAGTCCAGAGTGACTTACTACATGAGACAATTGTAAAATAAGAGTTTATCTGTGGATGTGTGAAAACTCTAAATTTTTATTTTCGTAGCTGAAGCAAATTGTGATGTTTTGATTGCGTAATATTAAGGTTTAATTATATTTTATTTTGATTTATTTACCTAAGTTGATATTTTAAATTGTTAAATTTAAACCATTTATATAATAAAATTTGTGATATTGTTGCGTATTAACCTAGATTAATTTTGTTTATACCCATTTTCAAAAATAGTTTTATATAAATATTTGTTAGTTGTTAGCTTATCCTTAGTGTACTAAGTATTAACTTAAAGTTTATGATATATATTATGATGATTTTTAAAGAAAACATTTAAATAAAAATATTGAAAGACAAATTTGATGTTTCTTAGATTTTTTTATTTCCAACTTGAAGCCTTTTCCTAAAGCTTAAAAACTTACTTTGCAATACAAATAGTAAATAAAATAACGACAAATCTGAATACTTTTGGTGACGAATAAGTTTTTGGTTGTTTGGTGGCTTTTTTCGATTCCTGGGTCAGATAAAAAGTGATATTGGGTTTTCTATTTTTTCTATTGGAAAATTCTTAGTATTCTTTCGGAGTTTGGATTTGTGCCCGGTAAATGACGACAGGCTCGCCCCTTGTTACATGCGACCGAACATATCTGGCTAATCGTGGGTATTTATACACCTCTGCCTTACTCTTCTGGGAAAATAGGCGAGAGCTATATGTTTGTTCATTGGTTGTTAGCGAACGCAAAAAATATAATATTTGTAAATACAGAGATTTTTTTATACAACTTTGGTGGCAAACAAGCATACGGTCCACCTGATGTTAAGTGACAACCGTAACCTATAGTCATGGCTGTGTTTTCCAAGCATTGCAGAAGAAATAATGCTTAGAAAACACAACCAAGCCGTGGACGACCACAGAGAAGGGGATGAGGAAGGAAAAGGGAAACAGTAGAGGGCCGAGGGGATTAAATTTCAAAATAATAAAATATTGACCTAAAAATTTGTATGTTTGTTTTTCATCAACGCAAACATTCAATGCATGCACTTAGTATAAATATACTAAGTGCATGCATTGAATGTAAAAAATAAAAAAAAATATCGACAACCAGGCGGGGAAAGCTGCGCAGAAGCTAGTAATCACTAGAATAAAACTTTTATTGATATATTGATATATATAGCCTGGAACTCTTTGCCAGCGCATGTGTTCCCATCTAATTTTGATCCTGGGTCTTTTAAGCGGGGCGTGAAAAAGCATCTCACTAAGCCGCCATAGTGGAGGCCACCATACCAGTAGTTTGGCTTTTGGAATGGTGTCCGCCACTTCTGGATTCCACTTACTGCTTACCATCAGGCAAAGTGGAGTCACTTTGGTAGGCTAATATATAAAAAAAAAAAAAAAAAAAATATACTTACCTAATTGGCTATTTTAGACGTAAAATTGTTTTATTTTTTAACATCTTTATTTATAAATAAGTAGGAATAAATATCTTTTTTTTACTAAAGGTAAGTTGTATGCACTAGGGGATAATATTTTCTATCAAAATGATTTGATGCAAAAAATAATTATAATAACTCAGTTTATCTGTTACGCTATCATGGCTAAATTACTGAAAGAATTAAGTATGATGAAATTAGGTATAGATTATATCATTTTGATCCTGGAGAACTGGGAACATAGATAGGTTTTTACCAACATACTACATAGTTGGTTTATAAAATCGATTAAACAGACCGATATAAAGTAGATGTAAAAAACAAAATCGAATGAATCTTGTTGTAAATATTATCTACCTACCTACCTCTAAATCTTTAAAAAAACAGAACATAACAGATTAATAAGCATTTATTTATTATTTCAAATTCCAGGCAGGAAAAGCAACGACATTTCAATATTTCATTTACAGTCGACGCTACGCCTTCGTTATATTCACGTGGAATCATGCTAACAACGAAAATATGCATAAATAGAAACGATTACACTTAGCTATGGTTATGTTTTGTTATAAATGAGAAAAGTGCCGCGATATCGCTGCTCTACTCTAGGGCGGAGCTTGCTGTGCCCATGCGCAACGCGTGCAAGCGATTCACGACCGATGAGTGGTGGACCGGACCTTTTGCCGATAGTACATAGTACCATGATTGTGATTGACTGTGTTTTAGAATATCTGTGATTTTGTGTTTGACGAATGACTGTAACTTGTTAGTAGTTGAATTTATCCATGATAAAACAACTATTGAATCGCTCCAATAATAACACTTAATGTTGGGCTTATTACCTCCTATCGTGGATAAAATTGTACGTTTTGTGATTTTTCTTGGTGATAATACATTTTTATGTACCGTGTATGAAATGATATCTTTGTGTATATTCCAGTAAATACCTAGTGTTTTAGATGGATCGTTTGAACTTAGATTTATTGTATTATTATCTGAATTATAAAATCCTAATTTTTGTAAGACAGTAGGACAATTAGATAACCATTTAATTTAAAAAAATTATAAGTTACTTTAATGCTTCGCTAAAAACGAAATACTATTAATAAGTGCATATTTCCAGTTGGTTTAAAAATATTAAACAAAAACAAAAATAATAAAATCGATTAAACAGAGCGATAGGGTGGACCGGGGCTAGTTGACTAATTTTCGACTTTTTGTAATACAGTTCATCTGTTCTAGGACATAGAGTACTATGAGTTTTAATATTTAATTGATAGTACTTTAAGCTACGTATGTTTGTAAAGAAAATTGGACATATTTTAGCCCTTGGTCTTCAGATTGGGCAAGGTTAGCTTCAAGAATCGAAGGTGATTCAGAAGGGAAAGTAGGAGGTTCCAATTGGGAACTTGTTGTGGCAACATTGTCATTTTCGTTTGGCATAGGAATTGGCCTGTCAGATACGCACGATCCGCTGAACTCCGATTCAGGAAAAATGTCTTCATTGAGGGGTGAAATCCCTGTGACGCGAAAACCAACTTGTCGCTGAGCTCGACCAAGTATTATACCGCATTTCTAAATGGGGTTGTGAGAATTTGGTCGAGTTCAATGCCAAGAAAACACAGGTGTGCGCGTTCTCTGCAAAAAAATCTCCGTTCCTTCCCCTTCCCTCTCTTCAGAACACAGTGTTACCACTACAGGATAGCCTAAGTATCCTGGGTATGGACATCAGCCGAGATCTCAACCCCAAGAACTACATCGAGTGCGTCATTAAAACCGCCTCCTGTAAACTCGGTGTCCTGAACAGGGTGAGGCGGTACTTCACGCCCGAGCAGCTCTGTCTTCTTTATAAGACACAGGTTCGTTCCTGCGTGGAGTACTGCTCTCATCTTTGGGATGGCTCCGCACAGTACTTACTGGATGCACTCGATACGTTGCAGCGGCGAGCAGTCCGTATCATCGGAAGCCCGGAGGCTACTAAGACCCTTGAGCCTTTACAGCTGCGAAGAGACATCGCCTCAATGGCCGTCTTCTATCGCCTTTACCATGGAGAGTGTTCTGAAGAGCTCTTTGAATTAATCCCACCCTCTCCCTTTTTATCCAGAACGACACGGGACTAAAGTGCCACCCTTTCACAGTGGAATCTAAAGGGTCTCGAACCAAACGGTTCAGCACTTCATACTTTTGTCGCTCAATTAAAGCCTGGAACTCTTTGCCAGCGCATGTGTTCCCATCTAATTTTGATCCTGGGTCTTTTAAGCGGGGCGTGAAAAAGCATCTCACTAAGCCGCCATAGTGGAGGCCACCATACCAGTAGTTTGGCTTTTGGAATGGTGTCCGCCACTTCTGGATTCCACTTACTGCTTACCATCAGGCAAAGTGGAGTCACTTTGGTAGGCTAATATATAAAAAAAAAAAAAAAAAAAAAAAAAAAAAAAAAAAAAAAACCAGACTGAATGTTATCTATGGTGGCAGCTAACGGCAATGAGGTCTTTACTAACCCTGGTATATCGTAAATTGAGATCGTTTTCCCTGGGTGACTGGCTAACCAGTTATCGCTGGCCCTACTGAAATGTTTCTTTAGTGGTCCATAGACCGATCTGTCCAGCGGTTGAAGCTTATGGCTGCAATGAGGAGGGAATGACAAGATAGTGACACCGTTAGCTTTAAAATAATCCAAAACTTCTATGGACAAATGTGAGTCGTGATTATCCAACAATAACAGACTAGGTTTTTCCACGCTAGGTTTCGTATGTTTAACAAAATGTTTGGCGTACTTAATAAAGTTATCTTCTTTCATCCAGTCTGAAGAGTTGGCGTCACCATCTGAACCTACTGGTCCTCCCGCAATGAAGTGTTCCTTATAATTCACCCGCGGGAAAACAAAGAAAGGTGGTACCATGTTTCCAATTGCAGACACTGCGACAGCTACTGTGACTAATGTACCGCGTTCGGCAGATGTCATTTTCCCCAAACCTTTCGCACCGCGACGGGCAATTATTTTACCAGGATTGTGCACAGTGGTAAGACCGGTCTCATCCACGTTCCAAATGTCGCCAGGGCTCAAATTTAAGCGCCGGTTAAATTTAAAACTAAGTTCCTTAGCTCGAGTACGAGCCGCTGCATGAATTGCCTTATTATCAGCAGATAAGTGTTCAACTACATATATTGGTTGAGGTGTGACACCGCCGATTCCAAGGTGACTAGTATTTAGCTTGTTCTTTGTATTGGTCCTGTTGAATCTAAAGGTTGCAGCTGGAAAACTGTCACGTAATCTTGGAGAGCTGAATTTAACCATAATGGAACGGGGTCTATTACTCTGCGTATCCTTTTTGGCAACTCTGGTACACAGCTGTATATCAACATCCTTGATGTCACACTTGACTGCCTTACTGAGCTGTAGTATAGTCGAGATGAGGTTTTCTGATTTTTTTTTTTTTTTTTTTTTTTTTTTTTTATATAGTATAGCCTACCAAAGTGACTCCACCCCGCCTGATGGTAAGCAGTCAGTGGAATCCAGAAGTGGCGGCCACTATACCAAAAGCTATCGTTTTAAACTGCTGGTATGGTGGCCTCCACTATGGCGGCTGGGAATGGGGTTAGGGGAAGGAAATGAGGGACGTGAGGAAAGAGGAAAGGGGGGAAATTGGGCCTCCGGCGCTCTCACTCACCGAACGAAACGCAGTAGTACGGATACTACTACTCTTAAGTCGATCTTCTATGAGAGGGTAGTACTTCCCCGGACGGTCCGGCCCATTCATGCTGAAATCAGCGTGGATCTACTACCGTGTATTTCAGTGAGTTTCCGTGTTATTTTCAGGGACGCATTGTACTTCTATATTGGTGGACCTGGCATGTTGTTCTAGCAGATTCATACGTTGAGTAAGATGGTTCACGTTCTCCTGTAAAATATGTTTATCTTTTTCCAGTTAATAATTTTTTGCAGATTTTTCGTCTAAAGCGGTCTTCATGTCTTCATACTGATCATTAAAAAATGATAAAGATTGCTGAAAGCTAGTTATCAATTCATTCATTTTTTTAAACTGTTCAGATACTAGTCCTTTTAAAGCGCATTCTATTTCCTGCTTTACAATCACTCGAAGAGCATCACTCGTAGTCTCAACTCAATAACCGCATCAGACATCATGTCCATTAAGACGTTCTGTAGCTGTTTGCTGCGTAAAGTTACGTTACTAGTTGATGGAGAGCATTGTATTTTAGGGCTTCTAGTACTGATTGGTGTGTCTGTGTTGTTGAATTTTGGTTCCTTACTGCGACAGCTTGGACAGTTCCAAAGACTTCTATTTTCTACAGTCATAGTTTTGAATCGCTTATCCGATACGTTTGCACAAAGTAAGTCGAACCACAAATGACAAATGCAACATTTGAGACATTCTTTATTTTTAAAAATGCTCATACAACCGGCGCATTTTTTTGATGACATTTCGGTAACGCTTCAATAGGTAGTACTTAAATTGCCACAAAATGAAATAAAAGCAACGTTTTACCTGTATTGCCCGTGATATACTTATTGTAAAAGAAAGTCTAAATAATGGTGCTGTCAATTTTTTTCAAAATGAATAATTCTTGACGAATGTTCACACAAACAATATCACTTGGAAACGATAGTTATTGAACTTGTTTGCACATATTTTTATGTCGTATTTAAGACTATTATATATTTAATGAAATATAAATTTAAAGACGGTGAAAATTTGCGTTGTCACTATGACAGGCACGTCATTATACAATAAATCTTTAACAAAATTATGACAACTAGTGTCATTTCGCCGCTTAATTACTTTGCCAAAGTTTGATACGGTTAATAGTGACCTACGTAACTCTAGCCACTCGCTGCTATCACGTTTTATAATAGTTGTTTTTTACTATTATTTTTCTTTGTTCGTCAGTTTTTTATAAACTTTGAAGGAACTTTTCTTTCAAATTATTGAAAATTTCAAGTCATTCTGAAAAGAAAAAAAAAATTCTTAAAACAATGTCTTTAGTAATTTTTTTTTATCACTTTTCATAAAAGATTTATTCATTTTCATAATAATTATAAATGGGCCGGGTCGTCCGGAGAGGTACTACCCTTTCATAGGAGATCGACGTAAGAGTAGTAGTATTGTTACGACGATTACCTATGCTAGAACGTTCGCAAGTACCTACCTACTCGTGTACGACGAATACCTACGCTAGAACATTCGCAAGTACCTACCTACACGTATACGACAAATACCTACGCTAGAACGTTCGCATGTACCTACCTACACGTATAACAATAGATCATCGGCGATAGGCATACCTACGCGTCGCAGCTAAGTACCTACACTCATTGTTCTGTTTTCGAGAATTGTCGGCATCTTTGTAGTAATAACTGGAAGGTTCTAGTGAAGGACTATAAAAAGGATTTGAACGTCGGCACTTCGTTCAGTTGTGAATACAGCGATCTCGAGCGAACATCTAAGTGATACGGAAGTTTACGAAGAGCGATATACGAAGCGTTATAGTGCAGTATAAGTGTTAATTGCTTTATTTTGTTACTGTTAGTGTATTGTGCGAGTCTTGAATAAACTATCGCGTAACTGGCATTTTACATCGAACCCCATCCTGACACGTAACAATTGGTGACAGAAGTGAGAATGCCAGTCACACCACGCGACGATGGAGTACGCACTCGACGACAGGCGGCGGTAGACGAAACTCGTGAACCATCAATTATGGCCGATACTGAAGAGTCTAGCGCAGCAGTAGTTAGTGATCCCGGCACTTCTGCGGCGTCGACGGGTATGGGCTCTGCCTTCGACATGTCGTCCCTTTTAGCCGTTATACAGGAGGGCCAACGCCAAGCTGAAGAGCGCCAACGCCAAGCTGAAGAGCGCCAACGCCAAGCTGAAGAGCGCCAACGTCAAGCTGAAGAACGGCAACATCAAGTCATGGAGGAGTTGAAGGAAGGTCAACGCCAAGCTGAAGAGCGCCAACACCAAGCTCTTCTAGACCTTAAGGAAGGTCAACTGCAAGCCGAAGACAGACAACGCCAGGCTATCCGAGAGGACCTTCGAGAAATGATGGACTCTAAGTTGGAAGGGTTCAGCACCGTCATCAGTACTCTTCAAGAAGACGTTGAAATGGTAAAAAACGCACCAGCAAACATGATGAAATTCTCGAAGATGTCCAGACCACCATGAACCATCATGACAAGATGATTAAAGAGCTCCAGAAGACCAAGGTCCTTTACTCAAGTATTACGCCCGTGGCCGCGGCAGTCACTTCCGGAGGTCCCAAGTTCAAACTTCCCTCCTTTGACGGATCGTCTTCCTGGACGGCCTTTCGACACCAGTTCGAGGTAGATGCCAAAGGAAATGGATAGGAAGATGATCACGCACTGACAGCGCTTACTTTGGCACTTAGAGGGGATGCACTGCTGATTCTAGAGAACTTACCTGCTGACCGACGAAGCTTAGACGCACTCCTTAAGGCTTTGGAAGCTCGATTTGGTGATAAGCACCTGGAGCATGTTTATCGAGCTCAGCTGAAGGATCGAACTCAGAAGCCAAGTGAGGGACTACAACAATGGGCTGCTGAAATTGAACGCCTGGTACGTCGAGCTTATGCCTCCAGTACATCATCTGTGTACCACGTAGTTGTGCAAGCTTTCGTGGATGGCATAAGAGAATTTGAGGTTAGAACAACTGTTCGGTTGGCACACCATACATCTTTAGAAGCGGCCTTAGCACATGCCCTTAAGGTGGAAGCTGTGCGAAACGACTACAAGTCGCATAAAGTACGGGAAGTTGTTGCAGCTGTTAGACCACGAGGTGAGCCTATGTGCTACGGATGCGGCAAGCGGGGACATATCCGAATCAACTGTCCGGACCAAAGAAGAAGTAGAATGGTGTCAGCTACTACTCAGGTTAATGCTAGTCAAGATCCGTTACGTCAAGCCTCCACAGTGCAAGTATCACAGGCATGTGACGGTAATAGCCTGGTAACAGCTGGAGAAATAAATGGTAAACCTGTTCACTTTACCATAGATACGGGCGCGTCGACAATTCAGTGGGAAGACGCACGACCATCTTGCAAATTGCAAACAGCGACTGGCCAGCCAGTGACCGTCCTCGGAGTTACGGATGTGAGAATGAAACTAGGAGAGAAGACTGCAACTGATTCAGTAAGTGGTGAGAATGGACATGGTGAATCAGTTGTTTGTGTACACAGGCCTCGAGCACTTTGGACAGGAATGGGAGAATAGATATGGGTCGGAAATGGATGGGAAGAGAAGGATTCTGTATTTTAGGCAAAGGAGTAATATAGGCTCGGACCCACGATGATGGGTAAATACCGGAAACAAGGGAACAGTTAATTATGTGAGTAATTGGTTCGAGGAGGTGATCGAGGATAGTGGTGATCATGCGGCAGCTGATGTTATCACTGCCCACCGCATTGGATTTTATGGCAAGGATTCTCTTTTTGATCTCATCCTGAGCGACGGGAGAGAAACAAAACTCTTCAATGTTGAGACGTGGTAGACCAGCTATGTCATTAACAGTACGACAATTGGTTTGGGTATTCAAAGCAGGTCGAGTAGAGAAATGTTGGTTGATATCATCCAAACCAATTGTCTTCTGAAAATTGACACGCCGCTGTTTGCCGATCCCGAGAGTTCCAAGGAACTTCCAGATATCAGCTGGGGATGAAGAGTTAACATTACTGAGGATATGTCGGCGTTTGGCGTTGCGTACCATCTGATTACACAGATTCAGTCATCACAACGCTCCCTTCTATATTTCCGAAAAGCCCGGTCCCTGCGCCTCATTGCCATACGTACTACCCTTGTAATCCAGGGAGCAGGAGGCCGCTTTAATTTCACTTTCCTTATAGGAGCATGTGCGTCATACAGTGCTAGAATATTTTTGTTGAGTAAATTTACTTTTTTGTCCACTGTAGACGCCGCCACTAAGTTCTCCTAATTGATTTCGGAAGCGTCTTTAAGCAACTTCTCAACATCCATACGACCAAAACATCGCATGTGCAATACTTTAGGAGAGGGTTTAGGAGGTTTAAGGACATAAGACAGGTAGATGAGGTCGTGATGTGAAAATGCAGGGGCAAGTAGTTGACCATGGGATGAAACTCGGTTGGGGTGATTATCAAGTCAAGCCAGGTATCCTGCCCATTAGTGTTGTGGTGAGTGGCTTGCAGAGGTAGCACGTGAAGGCTGGTTGACTTAATAATTTCAAGGAGCTTAAGGGAACGATGGGAACAGGGAGAAAGGAGATCAGTATTATTTGCTTGTGATATGGATACTACACATCTGATAAACTACTTATATACTTTTTTTTTTGTAAATACACACATATTATAGATAAATTACACCCAGACACAGAACAAACAATCATGCTCATCACCCAAAGATTTGTCCTGGGTGGGGATCGAACCCACGACCTCCGGCTTAGCAGTCAGGGTCCCTAACCACTAAGCCAACAGACCAGTCAAACTACCTTCATATTTTTGTCGACGTCTGTTTAGTGGTGATGTACTGTTGCTTTTCACTTCAAAGATTCAATTACCGGTATCAGCATAACATTAGTTTCAATTTGGTTAATCTTTATTGCAACCTTCCACTGACATAATTATCACTCGCTTCAAACTAGTTTTTAATAAAATTAATTATATTCCAGAGAACAATGGGTTCCTGAAGTAGGAAAATTAATACGATGGTTCCTATTCAACATGACAATTTGATAGAAAACAGAACATTAATTGAAACCTGGTTAGAGAACTATGATTCAGAAAATCAACTCAATGATCATAGCTACAGTTTTAAAACTTCTCATCCTTCTATAAATAATATGCCCAGCACTCTTGATGGCAGAAAAACCGATCTTTCAATTACCGAAAATCATGCAAATGATGGTGGTGGTGAAATAGTTTTAACTGACACAGTTAATGTTAATTTGACATTACAAAGCACTGAAGCCAAAAACATACTTCGATTACATACAAAAAGATATTTCGTTGAACAATGAGATTCCCTGTGATAATAATGAAGATGTGTATGTGAGTGATGGATCTGAATATGAACCACCGAAAAAGAAGCAACTGTATAAAAAAGTTTATCCATCGGCTCATAATTCATCAAACAGTGATTCCTCCAGTTCTAGCAGTAGTTCCAACAGCTCCGGGTCTACATCTAGCGGGTCATTATCATCCAAAAGTAATTCTGATGTGTTAATTGCGCGGCATCATAATGTAGTCCCTGAGACTATAGAACCAAGCACTCATAATGTAGTCCCTGACACTATAGAACCAAGCACTCATAATGTAGTCTCTGAGACTATAGAACCAAGCACTATCCCGAAGTCTAAAAAAATAACAAGAAACCCAAGTCAATGGAAAAAACCAAAGAAAAGATTTAAAAAATAGTGGTTAAGCGTATATGTCAGCTAGAGGTAAAGCTGTGGCGGAAAAAAAAATTCGTCCACCCTGTACGAACACCTGCCGATTGTCTTGTTCAAATAATTTTTCCACTGACGAGAGAAATACCATATTTTAGATTAGATTAGATTGGAAGAACCATATTTAGATTAGACTTCAATCCAAAATGCTAAAAAGACTGGCAATAGTTACATTGCTAATAAAATTTATTTTGATAATTTCTACGACTTAAAGTTGCTCTCTAGTGATTTAAACTTAAACACCATTAAAAATATTGATGGCGAAACAAACAGAATTTCTGAAATCAAAGCTGTAAAATTTGTTAAAGATTCAGACACCTAAAATTAAAATACAGGAAGGAAAAATATAAAAGATATAAGCTTGAGTCCGGTTAATAATTCTAAGTTGCCTATTGCAAACAACAAATAGCAAGATATTCGTCAATTGATTAGTGATAATATTGTGCCAACAGTTTATGCAAACTTATATAACAGTTTATTTGATTAAATTATTTACATACGAAAGGTAAAATTTTTTTTAACAAGTTTATTTTAAGTTTTTCTTTTAAAGAAAGTTTACCTAAGCTGAAAGCTATTTGAAATTAGGTTAAACTGAATTTTGCTACTCGATTTTTTTTAATAACTTTGTTTCTCGATTGTTTATTAATTTTGTTTCTCAATTTTTTGATAACTTGATGATTGTTTTATTGTTACGAATTAGAAATAATAATACTCAGTAGTTAAAAATAACAATACCTACGTTGATTGTGTGAGACGTAATAGTGAGAAGTTTGTAGAATTTCTTTTATTCTTACAGGTTAAGTAACTTAAAATATAAATTTAAAATTTATAAGACTTTATATAAGCCTAAAAGTTAATTAGACTGATTGCGAAGGTTATTGTTTCCTAGTTTAAATAATATGGGATTATTTTCGAAGTGTTTTTAATAAAAACAACACTGAAAATAATGCCAAATTATTTTGTAGTTTGTAAGATTTCAATTGTTTGGAGATACGTTTTTTTAATTATATCTAGTTGTTTTTACGAAAAGAAAATATACGAAATATTTGATTATAACTTTTTATTTTATTTAAACCTTATCTTAAATCACAATCTGCATAGTGCACAATTTATCCTGTTATCCCTTCGATCAAATATACCATAGATGTTTGATCGGCGCTCCAAAAACGGCACCGCGTAAAGTCCACCAAAATCATAAAGTGTGCCAATTCGTCCCTCACTTGCTTCGCGCCCGCGTTAGCCGTCTAACGTTCAAAATGCCGAATTGTGTCGTAAAAAACTGCAAAAACTATACTTTAAAAGTGCAAAAAAAGGATGGAGTGTCATACTTTCGGTAAGTATAATATTTTCATAAGTATTTTAATCTTTTATAGTATAAAAATCGGACTGTAATCAATAAATAATTGAAAAATAACTAATTTTAAGTTGCGCACCCGTCCTTTTCACTCTTGCGTGCGTTCGCGCTGACACGATCTCGCTCACACAGTTGCTTTAGAACAAGGTCTATATAAAAATCATGGAGTCGTCATTAGTTTTTGAATATTCTATTTTATTTTATTTTAGTTTTCCACGAAACGAAATTCGAAGAGAGACATGGAGACTTATTATTGCACAAAATAGAGACGATGAATTTTTTAAACCCAAAAACTCAAGCGTGATTTGTTCACAACATTTTATTAAGGAAGACATATATGTTACTAAAAAAGGGTTTAACAAATTAAGAAAAACAGCCATACCGAACACACAGGTAAATAAATTGTTATTAGGTACCTACCTACATACTACAATATTTTTTATCTTAGCATTACCATTTATATCATTAAAGTGAAACATGCCTTTTATCACCAGGTGTAGGCAGCGGCGTATTACACATCTACATCTATAAAGCTATGTTTTAATGTTTAATTAAGTTGAGTATACCTTCTTTAGATTATAGTATGGATTCTGGATTTAAAACTATAGTTTTTATTGTTTTAGCTAAACGAACCACTCTATTTGGCAGCTAACATTGAACTTCCATTTATATGCAATAATGAACAATTTAGTCATATTAAACGAAGGAATCTTCTAACATTATTCAGGTACTAAAGAGTATTATGACTATTATAAGTAAATAATGTGTGATAGTTATTCAAGTGGATATAACTATATTATTTCTTTTCTAGTTGGATGAGCCTGCAATGAAAGAAAAGGCATGTTTTGAAATTGAAGCGCCTACTATTATTAAATCACCGATTACGTCTTTAAGTTTTGGCTCAATATTAGATACTCCTCGCAAAAAAGGCAATTGATGAACAAAAACAAAGTAGTTAAAAATTTGCAAAAAAAGAATAGCAGACTAAAACAAAAGAACGCTACTTTAAAAACAACGGTTGCTATCTTAAGAAAACAGAAAGACTTGGATGAGGCGGTTCTCTCTAATTTATCTAACCATATAGAAGTAAAAGATACTTTCAACGCTTTGTTTTTAAAGAACATTAATAAGAAGAAGAGACCTTTTGCCAAATATCCCCCAGGAGCTAGAAGATTTGCTCTGACCCTACATTTTTATTCCCCAGCTGCTTTTAGATATATTAGAAAAGTTTTTCATAACTGTTTGCCCCATCCTAATACGTTATTTAAATGGTACAGGAGTATAGATGCAAAACCAGGATACACTACTGAGGCATTTGATCGACTCAAACAGAAAGTTTCTAAGTCAGGCGAAAAAGAAATTTTATGTGCGCTCATAGCTGACGAAATGGCTATCAGACAACAAAAGATTTGGTGTGGGGGCCAATACATAGGCGTTGTTGATATGGGGTTAGGTGAAACAAACGATAACGACCCCATTGCACAGCAGGTGTACGTATTACTACTGGTATCACTAAATGAAAGCTGGAAACTACCTGTGGCTTATTTCTTTATTACGGGATTAAAAGCTGAAATGAAAGCCAATATCATTAATATAGCACTGGAAAAATGTCATGCAGCAGGAGTAAAGGTAGTTTCTATCACTTTCGACGGATGTAAAAGCAACATTCTAACAATGAAATTATTAGGATGTAATCAAATCAATGATATTCACAATTTAAAGCCATATTTCAAACACCCGGCGACCGAACATAACGTGGTGGTGTTCTTAGATGCTTGCCACATGGTTAAACTCATGCGCAATACCCTCGAATCAAAAAGAAGAATTACTGACAATGACAAAAAAGTCATAAGGTGGCAGTTACTTTGCGATTTAAATATTTTACAGCAAAAACTTTCATTAAATTTAGCCAACAAGCTAACTTATAGGCACATTCAATTTAAAAATGAAATCATGAAAGTTAAGTTAGCGACACAATTATGAGTCGTAGTGTGGCTAAAGCAATAGAATTCTGTCAAGAATTACAGTTACCGGCTTTTCACGATTCTAATGCAACAATAAAATTTTTAATGCTTATTAACGATCTTTTTGATATTCTCAACTCACGTAATTTAAAGTGCCCTGGCTATAACAAACCTTTGCAATCTGATAATGTGGTTCAGTGTTTTTCGTTTTTACAGAATGCTAAAGAATATCTCAAATGCTTAACGATTGATATTAAAAGAAAAAGAACTATAAAGAAAAAAAATAATACTAGAGTTATTTTTACTACAAATACTGTGCCCCTTTGGCAATGCCAAGCTAGCACTGGCTTAATCGGCTTGTTAGTATGTATTGAAAGTGTCCAGCACTTATATAGGAATGTTGTTGAATCTAAATATCTTTCGTTTTTACTTACATATAAAGTAAGCCAGGACCATTTAGAATTATTCTTTGGGAATATTAGAAATCATGGTGGGCACAATAACAACCCGAATGTCCAACAATTTATGGCTGCTTATAAAAAAATACTTACATTCATAGAAACTGGGGATACATTTTCAGGAAATTGCATTCCTCTTGAGGAAATGCCCATTTTAAATTGTGGAAACATTTCCAATATTTCTAATATAAATTGGTCTACGATAGGCTATCGTTTCGACCTTCAATTAGAGGATGATGAATCCAAAATAAATAAAGAGATAAACAATATAGATCAAGCAGAGAGCCAAAGATATCAAAGTAATTGTGACATTTTTTCTATAACTTTAGATTCTCAAACAACAGGCAAAGAGGCACAGTTAATGAGGCAAATTATTGGGTATATAGCCGGATTTGTAGTCCGTTATTTATTAAAACATTTAAAATGTGATTTTTGCAAAGATCCTTTACTAGCCAAAGAAAAGTTGTCCTTCCACAAATTAATAGATATTAAAGATTTTGGAGGTTTGTGCTATGCGTCAAATGATGTGTTTTTAATTTGTCAAAAATCGGAAACTGTAATAAGACGATTTCTTCGCAGTGGCGGATGTATTAAAGAAAAAATGTGCATTTCTATTTTGAAACAAATGCATTTCTTTTCTTTTTTTTTTTTTATTGTACAGAAACAAACAGTTACATTCTTAACTTACATACTATAACATTTTCAAATTTAAACCTAAAATTTCCTTAATTGAATACAATTTTTGTATACAAATTTTGGTGTCTGAACTACTTCACTTTAAACTATTATGATAAAACTAATTCACTCTTAAACTTATTAATATATTTACAAAATATATCTGTACTACAGAATTTTGTGTTGTACAGCTGGCAAGCTCGTCTAATAAAGGAGTTCTCAGTGAAACGGGTTCTTCTTGGTGGAATATCAAATAGAGGTTTTTCCCGACAGCTACGTTCACGTCTAAGTGGAATTCTTAAGGATATGTTATGCAATAGTGAGGGAGCATCAATCGAGTTATTTAATATTTTGTAAAGTGTGGTTACGTCATATTTATCTCGTCGATAGGAAAGAGACTCAATATGATATTTATTTAAAGAGTCATCATAATTATTGAAATTCTGATGAGTTCTGTAATCCAAGGCTTTAATAAATTTTCTTTGAATTTTTTCAATACGATCTATGTGTTTCTGGTAAAACGGTTTCCAAACAGTACATGCGAATTCCAGGTGGCTACGCACGTAACTATTATAAAGTACCTTATATGTGATAAAATTCTTAAAAGGTTTACCAACTCGTAAGATGCATCCTAGCTGCTTATATGCTTTATCTATTATTTTATTTATATGACTATTAAAGTTTAGTTGACTATCAAAAATGACACCAAGATCCCGTACATTGGTCCTATTAAGCACTTGGTTATTTAATTTATAGCAGTATTCAATTGGGCTGCGTTTTCTAGTAAAACTAATTACAGTGCATTTATCGACATTTAAGAATAAACTATTGTGATTACAATACTGTTCTAGCCTCAACAAATCGTCCTGTAAAGTATAGCAGTCATCAACATTGCGAATAATTCTATAGATCTTAGTATCATCGGCGTATAAAATAGTTTCAGAGTTGGTAATAATGTTCGAAATGTCGTTCACATACAATATGAACAATAGCGGTCCCAAATGAGAGCCCTGCGGCACTCCAGAGCTGATCTTTATGAAGTCAGAGGAAAAACCACCAGTTACAACGCATTGACTTCTATTAGTAATATAAGATTCTATCCATCTGAGCAGATCGCCGTGCACACCTAGCCGCCAAAGTTTCGTCAGGAGCGTGTAGTGACTTATTTTATCGAAAGCTTTAGCAAAATCGGTATACACCACGTCTACCTGGAGATTATTATTCATAGCATCAAATAAATATTCGCTGAAAACCAGAAGATTACTGTCCACGCTTCTACCCCTGAAGAATCCATGTTGTTTTGGAGATATATGATGCCGTACAATATAAGATAATTGATCAGTGATTGGGCATACATCCTTCATTAAGAGATTTCTTATAAATAAGAAATATGGGCAACGCTAATGATTTATGGCATTTTTTTATCAGTAGTGGGTGTATACCATCCAGTCCTGCACCTTTGTGGGCATTTACTGATTTAAGATGTTTTAGAACTATTTCCAATGTTATTTCTATAGAGCCAAGATTAATTACTGAAGATGAATGAGATTGTAAACTGTTGATAGATGGATTATTTAAATAAGGTCTTTCAAAAACTGATTGAAAGTGTTCGTTAAACATATTGCAGATTTGGTGTCCATCTGAAGATGTAGTGCCTCTGTATTCCATAGTGTGCGGTAAACCATTGTTGCGAAAAATTCCCTTAATGTAAGTCCAAAAGTACGAAGGCTGGATTTTGATTTTATCTTCAGAAACAGTAATAAAACGATCGTAGCATTCTTTTTCAATTTTACGTGCTCTCTTTCTAAGAATGGAAAAACTATTGTAGTCTAACGGATTACCAAATATCTTCCATAATTTATGTGCGTTACGCTTTTTATGTAATACTTTCCTTAATGCTTTACTATGCCAGACCGGGAAAGAAGTAGGTGAACGTATCTTACGACGAGGTACAAATCGGAATATCAAATCGTTAATAATGTCATAAAATTTAGATACGCAAGCTTCTACACGTAAGGAATAGAAAAGTATATTCCAGTTTATTGACATTAATTCTTTATTTAACTCCTCGTAATTAGCTAAATGAAAACTATAAGACGTATGTACAGTCGCGGGTCTTAGGGGAATATATTCTTGAATATATAGTTCAAAAGAAAGAGACCTGTGGTGCGCGTCCTCCCTTGTGAGCGGACTTTCACAGCTTGAGACATTGCAGTTAGTATTACTTATTATTAAATCTAATATTCTATTATTAATATTTACTGATCTATTAAATTGTTTTAAATTACTAAGAGATAGAAATTCAGAAAAACATTGAATTACATGATTCTCACTGGGCATTAACGAAATTTCACCGCTATTGGGACATAACCAGTTTGCGTTTGTTATATTAAAATCACCAACAATTAAAAACAAATCATTCGGTCTCTCAGTTATAATTCTGCTTGAGATATCACAGAAAGAATGTATAGCATCCTTATGGCGAGGCCCTTGTGGTATATAAACACAAGCGATGTTTAAACATTGCGAATGTTGTGAGTTGCGAGATGACAGAAGAATCGAGAGCCACAGACACTCACTAGCATCGCATCGTTAGGAGGTACTAGCCAGTCGCGTTGTATCGGCTGCAGTTGGGAGCGAACTGCAATGGCCACTCCGCCCACACGAGTGGCACCGCCCGACGATGACATTCGGTCACATCTAAAAACATTATACCTACGGATTCAGTGGACGTCTTTTGGCTGATATGATCATGATGATGATGATGTAGCATAAAATGGAGCATGCGTAAACGCAGTAAACCAGTCCTCGACTAGCTCGGACGGACATAATGTTGTCCCTTACTAGCCATACAGGTGTGAGTGAGAGAACTCAGTGGGAACTCGTTCTTATGCGTGCGTTCGCTGAATGTGTGTCTACCTACATACAATAAGTTAATAGCTAACACCTTGTTACTTATTTAGTATTACGTGTTGATGTATAAATAAGTTATCTTCTTTTATGTATCGAATCCAGATTTTAGTGTCCTGGACAAACCTATATAGGTTTTTGGGACACTCACAACATATTTTCATGTGAACTTTTATGTTATTTTTTATAAATTTAAAATTAATATTAATTTATTAAATAGGTATATACCTATAAATAAATAAATAATAGTAAAAAAATAATGTTTGTGTTTCACTCACCACGTCGAGGAAAACAAATCACATTTTAGGCATAGATGAAGTCGTGGGGCGCTGCTATCATTGCATAAATTTGTCTAGGTATATTATTAAGCTACTTAATATAAATAACAACGTTATTATAAAGTTAAAAAAAAATATTTTGTGACAGAAGTATCTAACCAAAATTCATTCATTCTCACTAACTTCTCATTTACTGTATTAAGATATGCAGCAGAGAAAACTATCAACTAAGTCTTCTTTAATTGCTGTTTTAAATATTTATATACATTTAAAATAGGTAATGTATGTATGTATTTCGAATACGTAACTTTTAAAATCAGATATTACATTGTTCAATATACAGGCATATATTTATATTCATCAAAAAAAATAAGTACCAATATAACATTTTTACATGCGAGTCAACTCCATAAGTTTGCTATGCTTGACGCGTTCGAGACATAGGTATCTAGGTATCACATTTCGTTGCGGTGAGTAATACTTATAGGCCCGTATACATTGACGTTTTTGTATCAAACAATTACAAAATGTATTGACACAAACATTCATTGTATGGTCTGTTTTATTATACGGATTGCATTATGAATGCCTGTACGTAAAGTATTGTGGTACAAGGGAGTGCCAGTATTTAGTGTGATTTTTGTTTGGGAACGTGCATCTATGGTATATTTGATCGAAGTGTTATCCTATTAATCCTGGTGCAACAAAGTCACAATAAGACCCCTTTTTTATTTCGGCTTTTTTTACATTTTATTAGTAATTGAAAATAAAATTATTTCATGAAACTGTAGCGAAAGAAACAAACAATATAATTTTATTAAAATGTACAACCTACTGTAGATAGCAATTCAGTAATAAGACGACAAACCTGCAAAAAACTTAAAAAGTGCTTTCCTGTAAAATCACAAAATGAGCTGTCTCGACTTTGTTGCACCGAAGGTGCGATGTGTTGTTTAAATGATCTATATTATTAAACGGTTTTGATTTAATTTCAAAGTTAATGAAAGAAATTAAATGAAGTAAGTTTGTTGTAAACAATTGTCTTTTATTTGTATTATACACACTTGGGAATTATAAGCATATATATTAATAACCTACTATATAGTTGGCAGTAGAGAATGTTGTAACTTGTGAGTTACAACATTCTACGCTGTCAACTAACCTGTAATAAATTGAATTATTCATTTTAATTGGCTAAAAGAAAATAAAACACTGTATAGATATAAGAAAATTAACAAATGCATTAGTATTTATATATTTATTATAAATATTATAATTAAATAATCACGTAAGTATTTACAACACCTTGATAACTAATTTTACATAGCTTAGAAGATTCTTATCTTTTACTTTACATTATTTACTTTTTTAAATAATCTATTAAAACTTCTAATAATCTATTTATTGCCCGAGCAGTAGTCAATTCATTTTTAGCATGAAGACTAATTGCTCGAGCAATCGTAACCTCTGCTTCAGCTCTTCGTTCTTCGATGGCTATGAACCGCTCTGTGAGGCTTACCATTTCTGAGCGACTCTGTGACGGTGGAGACCGACGGAGAGAGCCGCCGGCGCGCTGCGGTACCGCGTGGACATTGATAGCTAGTTATTATATTTACATTATAGAAAAATTAATATCATTTTCCTCACTTTCACTGCCTATTTGTACATCAACTGGTAGCTGTTGGGGAGTGTGTGGGGCCTCGCCTTCAGTAACCTGCAAATGTGCATAGTAGTAATATAACATATGCATATATAGTGTGCCTAATAATCTGCCCTGGCTTTGCAGGAGTGTAAAAAATATTTTACATCTCTCATATTCGGTAAGTAGGTCCTTATTACCCCCAAATGGGGCTTGTAGGTGACCAATTAGCGCTTTAGGGTAATAATGTAGCTAGAAAAGCCCTAGGGCGGTAAGTAATTAAAAAAAAAACACTTCACTCTTTCAAAAAGTTCGCGTACATCTAACCATCATACTGGCAATAGACATCATGCATTCAGCCCAATGACAAAAGAGGTCGCTTTGCTATTCAAACTTGTCTTCGTATGAGTACAATAGTCATAAATTTTAAATATCAAACCTAAAATTTGAAAATTGTTCTCATTTCACTATAAATTTTAACTAATAAAATGTTTTATTCTTGTAATGCCGGTTTTTTTCTACTTACCTCACAATCGAGATGTAAAGCAGAATAGTTAGCTCGGGTGTAAGCATCAATTGCACCCTCGAACTATAAATATCTCGGGCTGCAATTGATGCCTTACAGCCCTTGGCTACTAATCTACTATTTATGACATGATTAAATATAATAGGTACTTATAATATGCATGTTTAAGGAATAAATTCACTAAACTGTGGTAAATCTCTTGTGTTTTATAAGTTAGTAAAATGGATGCACTATTTTGAGATTACACATGAAATAACATAAAATAATCAAATAAAAGCTACAAACCAAATTTTGTTTCTGACTAGTATGACCAACTATGACTGGGGGTGATCGCTCAGTGAGTCTAATTTCTTCACCCGCAACAGCAATGTTTGACAGATCTTGGCAATAATTTTTGTTTTAACAAACAAGACACTAATAAACATAAATAATAAGAACAATAAAAATAAAGCAAATTTACCCATTCAACTTGGTAGTGTTCTGTAGCAGGCTGCAGAGTTTGTGCTGAATCATTAGCAATATGCTGTAAACAAGAGAAAAGTTTCAACTTTATTTTACACTTAATTTTTTTATAATTAAAATAATTATGAACTTACTTTTAATATACTTGGAGACTCCTCTATTTGCATATCTGTATTTATGACCTCCTGTTCCTAAAATAAATTGAATAACATTTTCAGTCAATAATGACACTATCTAAACAAATTAGAAACATTAAAAATTACATTAGTAACTATAGAGAATAGATCTAATTATTACCTGGAAAGGATTTATTTCGAAGCGCTGGTCTCCACTGGCAAAACTTTCTCCTACTGAGCTCGGGCACATTTTTCACCCCACCGCCAGTTCGCGACCTTGCTATTATAATTTGGCTGGATTTGCGTTTCACAACACCTTTCTTATCTTTCCAGTACTATAAAAAGTAAATAATATGCTATACAATAGATTTACACTAATTTAAGTAAGTTTGTGCCTTGCAGGGTAAGAATTTTGCAAACCTTTAAATGATATGGCTAGGGCCATTAGCGAATTCGGACTACGATGGACTAAATTATTGTTTTAAAGTAACACAAGACTAACCTTACACCATTGGTCAGACGATTGTACACGACCACTTCCATCGCAGTTTAAAGTTGTTGCAATGTCAGACCAAGCTTTACGAGTGCGAATGCGAGCATTAGTAGTTCGAGCATGGCCTGTAGCAAGCCAAGGCCTCGCTTCTAAAATGCTCACCAACATTTCAAGCTGGCCGAGCTGCATTGCGAGACACTAAAAAACGTTTAGGCAATGTATTATGAATATTGATCACAACAATAAGACACTTTACAATAATTCACTTACTTTTAACTTGTTTGTAAAGAACTTCTTTATAGCACACAACAAACCCAAATAAAGCGTACTCGTGCGTGGTAGGGTGACTCGAAGTGGATAAAAACCCATATTTATTCTTTAGTTCATTATTAACAAGGCACCACTTAGAACCACTTAACTTATAACTTGACTGCACCGTTGGTCTAGTGGTTAGTGTAACTGACTGCGACGCCGGGTGTCGTGGGTTCGATTCCCGCGGAAGGCAAATATTTGTGTGATGAACATTTGTATTTGTCTTTAGTCTGGGTGTTTCCTATGTATTATGTATTTATAAGTATGTATTTACAAAAAAAAAAGTATGTATATGTATTATATTTCAGTTATCTAGTACCCATAACACAAGCTCTGCTTAGCTTGGGACTAGACGACAGTGTGTGATAATGTCCACATATATATATATTATATATATAACTTTGGAATTTTGTAACAAAAAGTTAAAACTTTGTTTTAGCTAAAACGATTACTGTCAAAATGTCAGCCAATGTTTATGTTTATTAATGCTTGTTGAAAAAAAATTACGAGAAGTTGTATGATTAAAATTTTTGTTCTAATTCTCCAGTTATAGTTTAATAAATACCTCATATTTTTCTATAACTTATTTTGTATTTAAATTATTTTAAATACGATGATTTACGCCATAATTTGATAGTCGAGATTTCCTCGACTATCATTTATACAACACTAACATCGTTGTGATCACGCATCCGAGAGATCGTCAACAAGTATTTATGCTTCGAGAATACCGATTTTGTCAACGTTGTTTTCAGAGGCGTTCTTATGAACGAAACATCCGTGATGCTCGTCGTTGTCCACATCTTTTACACAATGCTTAGAGAATCACCTTCCTGAAAGCATCGATGTTATGTGCGGATCAAGACAAGTGTTATACCTGTCTTTGAAAATTTAAGTGACAATAGTGACGATGATCCAGATTGGACTCCCGAGATTTCACGGCGGAGAAGACCACTTAACCCTCTCCGAAGGTCGCTGAGTGCAGAAGATTCTCAATTAACTGTTTCTGTGCAAGATTTACACAGAAACAAACATTTGTTTTTAAGAAGAAGACGTAGAATCTTTAGTTTTTCAGAGAGTAATGAAAATACTGAACCTAATGTTGCTCCTGTGCGAAAAGAACTTCCGTGCACTGTCAAACGGAATAGAACTGCTCGAGTTGCTGGTAAACCATATCTTGGCTACAAAAAAAAATGTCTGACAAGTGGATACCGTGTGTTGAAAAGCCGGCAAGAACTTTAAAGTCGCGTTGCTTGCATACTGATACGGCTTCTAAATTAAATCTAAAATTCATTACTTTGTGCTCTAGTGTCGGATGAACGAAAAAATATTTACGAACAGTTTTGGGGGCTCAAAACATGGGCTGAAAATATGGCTTTTATTAAAACTTCAGCTGTGAGAAGATGCATCAGACGACGACGTAAATCCCAACAAACTTCTTTAATTAAGAAACAAAGCAGTCATGACATCTACTTTAACAAAACTGATGCAAATTGAGTGAGAGTTTACCGACAATTTTTTCTTAATACTATTTGTATTGCAGAAGATAGTTTTCGGCGTTGGTCGAGAGATGCTGATAACATCAATAAAGAAAATACAGACGAAGACAACCTTCAACTTGAGGCAACTTCAAGTATAGTACGTCCAAGGCGGAATTCGGAGCTGAAGAAAACCATTAAAACGTGGCTTGATATTTTTCCTAAAGTACCTAGCCATTTCTGACGTTCTATTTCCACAAAAATCTACGTTGAATCTACATTTCGGTCTGTACTCCACATGCATCAAGTTTCAAAGAATGGTGCATTGAAAATAACTACAGGGCAGCCTCACGAATGATTTTTTAGAGGGTACTTGCCCAAGAAAGAATTGAAATTCACCAACCGCGTAAGGATCAATGCAATACCTGCTGCAGTTATAAAGCGGGTAATATTTCACAACAAGAATACGAAAATCATATTGAGAAGAAAAATGAAGCTCGAGAGGCGAAAAAAACGCGAAGTTCACTGTATTACAAAATGAAATTACAGAGCCAGAACTTCACAGTTTATAATGCAATATCAAAAGTCGTTACAATTTATTTTTGGCATGCAGCAGACGGTAATGTTACCACAAACAAGTTTACATCTTGCTTAATAAATTACTGCCAAAATTTACCAGCTTCGACGAAACGCATTATCATTATTTTTGACGGATGCGCACATCAAAACTGAAACCGAATTTTGTCTCGTGCCCTCAGTGATTTGGCCCAAAACAAGAAAATTAATATTGAACAGCTTTATTTAGAAAAAGGACATACTATGATGGAGGTTGAGTGTTCATTCCACCATTGAATAATAAATTAAGTAGTATAGTCTTATAAGGCTCTTTTTGTATATAATATATAATAGTCTTAAAATTTTGACTCATACTATTCTAAACTTGTTATTATGATTACAAAACCTAATTTTTTTAATAAACATTTTTCATTTTTTTTATTTGCCCACCAAAGTGACTCCACCCCGCCTGATGGTAAGCAGTCAGTGGAATCTAGAAGTGGTGGCCACCATACCATCTTCTTAAACTGCTGGTATAATGGCCTCCACTATAGCGGCTGGGAATAGGTTTAGGGGAAGGGAATGAGGGAGGTGAGGAAAAAGGAAAGGGGGAAAATTGGGCCTCTGGCGCTCTCACTCACCGAGCGAAACGCAGTAGTACGGATACTACTTCTCGCTCTAGACATTTTAAAGTAGCAACGACTTAATATGTTGCATTATCAATTCTTTCTTTTTAAAATATTTTGTGATAAATGTGTTACATGAGCTCTCCGGTTCATATATCTTGTCTGCTTTGGGTCTGTTAATTCAGGAAGAAGACAATTTTATAATCGTAAATCGTATAAATTGAGGTTTCAATTTCTCCTCCAAAAATCGGGATCTTTTTTCCAC
Source organism: Parascotia fuliginaria (assembly GCA_963082885.1). Taxonomy (NCBI): domain Eukaryota; kingdom Metazoa; phylum Arthropoda; class Insecta; order Lepidoptera; family Erebidae; genus Parascotia; species Parascotia fuliginaria. The sequence goes on from OY720184.1 coordinate 10,533,023, forward strand.
CAATTCATATTTTGATTTTGCAGAGCTCGTCAAAATGGCAAAAACATAAGTATTTTGCCCTGTAATGCGCAGCTGCCTTTGTATTTGGTAATACTATTTATGTTTTTATTACTTAATTATAAAATTAAGTTCTTTTTATCGCAGCTAGCCAAAAATCAACTTTTATTTGTAATCGCATTGTCATTTTATTTCTACTACATTTGCCATCAGGACTTGATTCTTGAAAAGAAAATTCGCAATCTACAAATAAGCCACAACGTTGTATTCAACGTCTTTTCTAAATCTGTGATAGCTGTTTGATCATCAGTTAAACTATGATTTATGGATGGCACATTGCTTAAGTCACGCCTGTATATTATCCGTTTAATTAGTGGACCACACTCTGTTGTTAAGCGGCGTTTGCATACAGCTGCAAACCAAGACACAGTAAGGAGCTTCCTTCAAGTTTCCACCCATAATGGACTTCCGCTCTGTAATATAGTTTCGTTTACAAGTTTGTCTCTTTCAGTATCCGATATTAGTAATTTTTCAAAAATATTTTTTGGCTTTTTCATACTTTTGTCCCTGTAAGTCGACTTTTTGGAAACTGTCTCCATAATAAGCAACTGATTGCGCATTACCCAATAAAAAAACTCGCAACTTTTTTCTTTTTTTACATTTTTGTCCGGTCTTGTGACGTTTTCGCCGCATTTTTACTAAATGGACTATATCTGGATTAGCTTCGGATTTAAAAATAAATTTCTGTTCGATCGTTTATACGAAGCCTGTATTGTGAAAAAATACGGTGGCAGCACATCAAGTGGCATATGACCCTTGCTGAAAGACTGCTGCTGCTCTAACCCAAAAATTCACTCTCTTGCCCTCGACAAACTTAGCAACTCGTGCATTGAAACTATCCACAACGTTATTGGTGCCATAAATGCGGCACGGAATCAAATGCCTTCTTATAATCTATCCATCACGTCGTCCATCCCTTGCAGTTGCGGTGAACCTGCTGGTTAATAGCCATGTCGTTAAGGAGGAGCTCCTCTTAATACCACGGACCCCATTCCTACACCCATTCTGAGAGTTAGAGTTGACCGAATTATTCTCAATATGTTTGGTGATTTTAATTCGCAGAATAGACGTAATAAGTTTATAGACCGATGGTAAACATGTAATCGGTCTATAGTTACTAGGTTCCGTAGTACTACCTTCCTTATGGAGCGATGGGTATTTCCTATCGTTAAGAACTCTAGTAGCAAACCACACTCCATAGCCGACTGAAATTGAGACGCTAGTCTAACATGTGAGTTACGTAGCCATCTCAGCCAGAAGCTGTGCAGCCCGTCCATCCCTAGTGTCTTCCAGTTATTCATAGGACGGACCGCATGAGCTACGTTTTCTGCTGTGGTGCTACCCTATTCATTTCTGTAATTTGTTTATTTATTTATTAAACTTCATGCACATAGGTACAGAGGCGGCCTTAATGCTATAAGCATTCTCTACCAGTCAACCTTAGGTGATGCAGAGATAAGCAAAGTAGGTGTTTCTATGTATAATATGTATGTATTTACAAAAAAAAAAAAAAAGTATATAAGTATGTATATCCGCATTCTAGAACCCATAACACAAGCATATAATATGCTTACTTTGGGTCTAGATGGCGTTGTGTGTAGTTGTTGAAATATTATATTATATTATTATATTATATTATACTGGGTGGCGCAAAAGTAAAGACCCTATTTGGTTCAGCTATAACATTTTTTCTAAATTAGAAAACTAGATTTAGATTTTTTTAAATGTATATTTGTGCCATTAAATTTCGTACCATTAGGATTTAAAGATGCTGTCTTTTAAATGGTGACCTCCAGAGTTGATACACATTTGAGCCCTATTTATGACATTTTGCATAACTTGCCGTAACACTTCCTGCGATATGTTCGTTATTTCTTGACGAATGTTTTCTTTTAGAGCTGCGAGAGTCTGTGGCTTGTTCACATACACCCGAGATTTCAAAAAACCCCAAAGAAAGAAGTCTGGACTGGTCAGATCGGGTGATCTTGCAGGCCAAGGCAAATCGCCAAAACGAGAGATAACTCGGCCTGGAAAAGCGTCCCTCACTAAGTCCATAGTGTCGCGCGCTGTGTGTGCCGTAGCGCCGTCTTGTTGAAACCAGATGTGCTCCAGCCCCAATTCGTCCAAACTGGGTATCAAAAACTCACGTAACATGGTTCTGTAGCGTTCTCCAGTGACAGTAATCGCATTGCCTCCAGCGTCTTCGAAAAAATAGGGTCCGATCACTCTGTCAACACAGATGCCACACCATACAGTAACTTTTAGTGGGTGTAGAGGTGTTTCTTGAATAATGCGCGGATTATCAGTGCCCCAGAACCGAGTATTCTGCTTATTGACATGCCCTGAGAGATGGAAATGCGCTTCGTCACTCATAACCAATTTTGAAGGAAAATCTCATAAATAGGGCTCAAATGTGTATCAACTCTGGAGGTCACCATTTAAAAGACATCATCTTTAAATCCTAATGGTACGAAATTTAATGGCACAAATATACATTAAAAAAAATCTAAATCTAGTTTTCTAATTTAGAAAAAATGTTATAGCTGAACCAAATAGGGTCTTTACTTTTGCGCCACCCGTTATTTCGCTTTTGGCCGTATAAAACCAAATTTTTTCTCGTCTGTTACTATTCTAGGCATGTTTCAAGTCCATTAAACAAGCCACGTAATAATTCACACAATCGAGGGTCCCGTAAACAAGCACAGTCAAAGTTAAAGCAGGATCAGTCAGAGACCGTACAGAAAACAATGGTCGTTACTCGTCGTAGAGCACACAATAAAAAAACAAACGCGTGTTGACTTAGGCGAAAACCAAATTGCAACTGAGTAAAATATTTTATACTACAATCCTTCTCTCCCGGCGTAAGCGCCCGTCTAAGAAATGTTCTGATTGGCTGAGGCGAAATGAGGGCGGGGTTAATTTTTGCAAGCTAGTTCAAACGATTTCGTTTGCAAAGTGGAAGACCACCAAGCATCGCCATAGTACAATATAACAGATTTGTGCACCAAAATAGTTCTATAGGCAAGACCTACATCACAGTGCAAATGTGCTAAATATCGAGCTACTTGATCTGGATTAGGGCTTTTAAAGTCTACTAAATAGGTCCTACACCATTGCTTCCACCTATTCCTTGCCGGCTTAAAAGTTTTGATTGTTGAGTCCCTCCAGCTTGACATCAAAAGGTTTCGTTCTCGGTCACAATATCTTGCCACCCGAAATCAGCCATGCTTCCAGGTGCAGATCTTGAACTTGCGGCGGGTGTATTCCCGTTTTTGTGTATAGAGAGCGAGCTAGATCTGGTATGAGGTAAGGGGGATGTCGCGCTCTTCTTGTACATCCGCTCCCCAAAATACCCTCTTCCATTCCGGTGCAATCAATATGTAGTCTCCGCTGGCTTAATTCAGGTGTCCGAGTACTCTGGGAATCAGAATTGGTGGTGGAAACAACCATGCCAGGTCGTAGTGCCACTGATAACAAAACGCATTGTGGTACTGGGATTCCTGATCGTCTACGTCTAGTGATGCATATTTCGGCACTACGTGAGCGGTTTTCGATGCGAACAAGTCTATTTCGAGTGTGCCCCACATTTGGAAGACTTTTTTCGTTGCATTTTTTGATAGATGTCATTCTGGGCAGGTTTTCTGCCGAGACAGAGCATCTACTTCTGTGTTGAATCGGCCCGGAAAATAATGCGCTGTCAAGTGAATGTTCTGCTCGTCCAACACTTTGAGAAGCCGTCGAGTTTGTTGCAGAAGCTTCTTGGATTTCGTTCAGCTCTCTTTGTTTATGTACGATACCACTGTACGATTGTCGGTTTCTAGTAGTATTTATGCATTTTAAAGTTGATGTTGGTTCTGGCGTATAGCTGCGTAAACCGCAAACATTTCTTTTTGATTGGCGTGCCAGGACTCTTGCGATTTTGACCAGGTTCCTACGATGTTCGTGTTGCCGAGTTGGGCACCCCATCCGATATCCAAGGCGTCTGTCGTCAGTAGATGTGTTATCGCGGTTCAGTGTATTGGCATAGACGTTCCTATCGCTTGACACCACCATTCCATCTCTGAGCGAACTGGTTGAGGTATACTCAGCATTTGGTATGGGTGATTCTTCGGTAGCTGTCGACTGTAGTTTTGCAGAGTGCGACAGTGGAGCCGGCCTCTCGGAGTCACAAATGTTTCAAAGTTGAGTCTCCCCATTAGCGTTTGGTACTGTTTGATGGGACCACTTGCATTTCTGTAACTGTTGTTGAAGTGCTTTGCGTAGCGTTAGGCGTTAGGACTTTGCGTTGAATAGTTTAAACGGTTTTATTTTTACGTAATGATTCAGTTGCTTCAAGTTGAAGGTCGGCCGGAAAGTCTGGTTCGACTTGGGCACCAATAAGAACGTGGAAAGGTAACTTGAAGTCCACTTCGCTGGTTCTAGAACTCCAGACTCTAGCATTGCTTGTATTTGTGTGGTCATTCTGGAAGATGTTTTTGTTCTGTAACATTTTATAACCATAGGGCTCGGAAATATTAGTGGCGGCTTTAGTATAAATGGTATGCGCACACCGTCCAAAAGTTGGCATATTTTGTGTGGTGCGTCTAGGTTGCTCCAAGCAAGTTGAAATTGCTTCAGACAGCGGCCTTGAAATGGCCGACAGTCACTCGCCACGCTTATTTCTAGAGAAATATTGCGATTTCTTTCCATTGGTTTGGTGCGCTGATTGCTTGCTCTGTTCTTGTTTTGATGTGACAAGTGGGTATTATATTTTTGACGTTTTGTAGTGGTATCGCGACGAAGAAAGTTATCATCCGTTTGTTCACTGGTTGACTTTTTTTGATTTTATAAAAATTGTCTTTTAAATACGTATGGGCAACTGATTTAGTTGACGGAGTAAGCTTATCCACCCCTCCGATTTTTTGAAGGTAGCTTTAAACTGCTTCATCATTAAAAAGAGATTTTGAACTCGGAGGAATTTTAAGTAACACGTCGCGATGAAAAGTTTTAGAAATCTGGCGTAATATAGCTTCACGACGAATATGTATACAATCAGCTCTTCTAGCGCACACTATTAAATTGTAACAAATCATCCGAAACTTTACTGTACGTTGACTCTTTGGAAAATAGCGTTTCCACCTTTTTGAACAATGAATTAGGAGTCAAGGGTCTCACTTGCCCAATTCACCAAAGCTTGTAAGGTTTTCTCACTTGCTCAATTCACCAAAGCTTGTAAGGTTTGAAGTAACTCTTCTTTTTGACAAAGCAAAGCATTTGTTATTCCAGCAAAAGTTCTTTCTAACAAATATGTACGCTAATCTTCTTTTAACATTCCGGATTCAAAACGCTTTAATTCGTCGTTAACATTTAATTCTACAAAACCGGGGGTAGATAAATATTTTCTTTGTGCATCCGAAAAACGAACTGCGTACCAATCATAAGAATTTAAACGCTGCAATTCTGTTAATTTGTTGAGCAATGTGTCATTTGCTTTGGGATATACTGGATCTTTTACCGATGTACTCACATTTGACAAAATCTGAAGTTGATCGTTTGTATGAACGACATATTATTTTTAGTAAATGAATTTGCGTTTTCACTGTCGTTACTTTTTGAAATGAGAGCCGTTAAATATGCTACTTGCTGCGACAGGAACTCAAAATGTGCACAACTCACCGATTGAGATTCCCTCCCCGCTTTACGTTTCTCAGGACCGGGTGCACTACTGGTGGATGAATCGCTACCGCTAGCCTCCGTACTTGATGATGAAGTACGCACTCGTTGAGCTCGTCAGTGATCTCACTAGTGAAGTATATTTAATGATGGTCTCATTGGTCCAAAGAATACGTGAGTGAGTTGCAGGTACGAGCCAAATTGACTGAGCTGAAGACAGATACCCTTGTCCTGATGAAGGACAACAACCTTCCACCTTTAAAATGGCACATGGGTCGACTTATATGGACCATCCCAGGCAAGGATGGTGTATCAAGGGTGAAAGATAAAGATAAAGATAAAGATATATTTATTTATCATGGTGGCAGATATACTGACCACTTCGGGCGTTATGCGGAGGGCCTACGCTAAAATATGTCCATTCTTTGCTGATGACCAGGAGACCTGAAGCTGCTTCACCAACAAGAAGACGTTGAAAGCGACTGCTTCCAAGGCCGGGGGCATGTTCGCGCCATAGACAATATATTTAATAATTTAGTTTATAATAATAATAATAATAATAATAATATTTATTCAGTAAAAATTGTACAAAAAGTTTAAAGTCTTACAAAATAAATTATGAACTAAATACAGTTGTAGGGCGCCTGTTCTAGAATATATTATCCTGTTTTACAGGCGGATTAAAAGTACTTTTAGTATATTATGGTGGCAAATTTTTTTAACAATATTTAAATAATAATGTGACACAAAAAATATAACAGATCATGTCCAACTCCAGACATTAGCGAGGTGCGACAGTAATCTTACTTCCGTGCTAGGTTTATACCTGTGTTACGGTAAGTTAGATAATCGACATACCAACGTCTTAAAGCTTGAACACATATCTTTGCATTTTTTTTTTTTACGTGGTAAATGCATTACGCATACGCACCCGCCCGGGCAAGGCGGGGGTTATGTCGGACTCTCCGACCGCACTCAAAGCGCGGCCAGCATACCGACTAAAACGCACGGTGTTCCTCCAGACGGCCAGAGTGTCGGGGTCACGGGAGTCGCTTGCGCATTCATCCGCGACCCCGACGGGCCATGGCCCGCTCACCGCGAGCGGTCCCCGTCCGATTTAGGGGCCTAGCCCCCCCTCCTTCGAGAGGCGCGTGCGGAACACGCGCACTGCCGTCTCGGGCCCGTGCTGTTCGGGCGGCGACTGCCCGATCGCCGCCCGCAGGCCAACTCGGCCGCAGAGGATAGGGAGAACGGCGCATCGCAATACCGACACTCCTCTTCCCCTGCGGCCCCACCGCGTCCGCAATCTGGCGGTTGCGGTCCCGCCGAGGCCGCGGAAGGTAGGGAGAGCGGCGCACCGTTATACCGGCACTCCTCTTCCGCCGCGGCCCCGCCACTCCTCAGCCGCAGTGTCGCCGAAGCAACACTGCAGCCCACCAGAGCCGCTCCATCGTGGGCTTAACGGCAAAGCCCAGAGGAGCGGCGCCTCCTTGGTGTTCCTCTTGGTTCACCGTGGTCCTTGGTAACCACGGCTACTAAGCCCCCCGCCGCGACAAGGCGAGAACCCCGTTGGGGGGACATATCTTTGCATGCCTTTGCACCTATATACCTGTTACAATCTGTATAATCTGTTATAATCTGTTTATACAATACACTTGCAACTTGAATTTCAATGATTACGCAGTTATATTAAATTTCCTCGTTAAAATTTTAAAATACACAAAAATTACTACAGTACACAAGCCACACCTCGCAAATGTCATAATTAGTTATATACCAGCACTCAATAGCCGGTACATCTGACAATATTAAGCGCTGTTCCAACACGTGGTCCCAGACACGACTCCCTGCGTCAACGCAGAGTCATGTCAGTCGCACCTGCGATGTACCAGGCGCACCGAGGGAATCCACTGTGCCAGCTTAGAAGCGTAGCTGGACCGGAACAGTTGCCGTATGGCTAACGAGATTCTTGATTCACCATGCAAGAAAATGAAAATGAAAATATGGTATACGCGCATGCGTAAATAGGTTAGAATAGATAATAGGCAATATAACCATAAAATAACTGCATGCCACTCGAATGCTAGCTAGCGTTGCGCAACGCAAAGCACGCGTAAAGATTCTAAGTAAAATTATGCTTAACTTGGACGCCGATTATGATAATGATTACTTAATAATCATACAAAGCTAGGTATGTGCACCCTAACATGCGAAGAAGTGTTGGGAATTTTACCCCCTAGCACTTAACCTAACAGTACCCGGCTGACATCCACGTGCATTCACTTTTTCACGTTATGACCTTTTGAGCCTGTTTGACTCCCGAACAGCGAGCCGCCCACTGCTACACAGCGTGAGAATACAAATGTGAAGGGACAAAGAAAAGGAACAGGGCTCACTCTCCTGGGCTAGACCATCGGTTGAAGTTTCGCCGTCTTCACCAGGCTCCCTAAGCAGCTCGTCCGTGTCCGTCGTTCTCTTCTTCCACTGGCGTGACCCAGTTACGCAGCCCGCCTGGATGGATGGCTGACTGCGGCACTTGCTCCACGTGGCGGCGATCTTCGTCGATGTATTTGATGTTGGTACCTACGCGATATGTCACGGTCGCCACTTGTTTACGCATATGCGTAGTTTAAGGAAATTAAATAAAAGAATAACTTTTATAAACTGACTATTATTTCCTGAAGTAACAAGATTCTTATGATGTCTCTGAACCCGTTACAATACTATGGAATATCGTCGACCGGTCGCCGGCGGTGCGTGAGGGCAAGTGGAAGAGGCCTAGCCCGAATCGCAGCCCGAAGCCGCGCGCGCGCGTTGTACCTCCGTCCCACTTTCCCACAGCGCGCGCTCTCGCTCGCGCAGAAGCGACGTAGGGTGCCCCGCCGCCGGACTGTGTTGCCAGGCGGCGAAGGCCGTAACATTATTAATACTTTGTATTTCTAGTTGCAGAAGTCATAAAATATAAGTTTTCAGTTAGAAATATCTGCTCATTAAGATTTTTCAAGAACACGTTTTTTGCTTCGTCATACTCTTCTGGAGGGCGATTCACTAAGGCAAAACATCCTTACAACCAAGACTTCAACGGCGACACATCTGTGAAATAGCTCTTCAGTATTCTCAAGTCACTATGTACAAAGATGTGCGATCACAGCGCTATATCGATGCAAACGGCGCGAGCAGGAACTAATTTTTAGTTTCGAATGTATGAAAATCGGTACCTATTCTCTTAAGCATAAACATCTACGCCTTCGACTACAACATCGACCTTCGCCTTCGATCTATCTGTAAAATCACAGCGCCTTTAAATTGTAGATTTTTCAACGTTGCACAGTGCTTTAGTCAACAAATAATTACAATAATCTAGTTTATGTTTTAAATTAAGTAAATTATATTTATAATTTATTTTAATACCTTTCATAATTTATTTGTGTTTTATTTATGATGGCTCGTCTTTCTTGTATGATTTTTGTTTTGTTGGAGGAGACTAACCGTGAAGACAACGTGCGTAAACGACGGCAAACTAGGCTTGTTCGTAGTTTAAATATATTAAGAACTGGCGGAAATTATATCAGAATTTATAGGTTGAGGACCTAATAAGTAAGTTAAAAGAAGATATTCTGCCATTTTTTCCTAAAGCAAAACGACAGGGAGGCATTACAATCCGGACAAAGGTGGGTGATGTCATTTATTACTGTTAGTGATTAAACTTCCTCTTGTAGATAGAGGTTAATTTTCATGTTTACCTTTTATTTCAGATTCTATGAAAAGTTTAAAATACCCGGAGTGATAGGGTGTGTGGATGGTACAATTGTATCAATGGTTTCAGTTCACGAAGAGAGATTTTATTGTAGAAAAGGTTATCATGCTAGAAATGCCCATATTGTAAGTAGGAATAATATTACACTGTCATTTGTGTCAGGTTCATTTTAATAAACCATGTTGTAATAACTTATGTTCATGTTTTAGATTAATGATGCTGATTTGAATATCCAGCATGTGGATGCAACCTTTGGAGGTGCAACACATGACAGCTTTATTTTTAATAGCTGTATAATAAAATCTCACTTAGAGCACTTAAACAACTCAGGTGAAGCAGTATATTTACTTGATATGTATTTTATGCTCATACCTACTTTATTTTAATAGTTTAAATAGAACATATAAAAAAAAATTTAAAGTCATACTCTTTATATTTCAGGAGACTCAGGGTTTGCTCAAAGGCCCTACATGATGGTTCCGTTTAATGACCCTCAAACTGGCTCGCAAGAGGCACTCTATAATTAACTGCATGCCACAGAAAAAACACTGCAGTAAGAACCATTGGTTTATTGAAAGCGCGTTTCAGGTGCTTATTAGTTCATAGTGCTTCATTATGATCCAGATATGGTGGTAAAAATAATAATAGCTTGTTGCATATTGCAAAATATATGTCAGCGTGCTGTTCTGCCAGCTGTAGAGTTACCTGCACATTTGCAAAGAAGTGAGGACAGAGTGCTGCAGTTACTTCAAACAAGGAATCAGAGATCTACTGATGGTTTGGAGGCTGAACGTCTAGCTAGAGACCGTCTAGTAAATAGATTGTGGCGTGCACATAATTTTAGTTGAATTTTATTACTTTAGTTTAAAATTAATTAGTTTAGCTTAGTTATATTGTATATAATTTAAAGTTAAAATGACTTTCATATGTGTTGTTTAAATGACCTATATTATTAAACAGTTTTGATTTAATTTCAAAGTTTATGAAAGAAATTTGTCGACGCGATCTCCGTATCATCGTGCGCCTGTGTTTAGATATACATACGTACGTCTTGTATAGCCATACCACACCGCACCGCGCCGCGCGGAATTCAATCTCTGTCGCACCACCGACCGTTGTACATGTGTCACCCTTTTTAACTATATACCTATATGTATGTGTGTCAATTAGAGTCATAATAAACGGCATCAAGGAAGACTGCAGATTCTTATTTCATCACAAACTCCACAACCACCCTCGATAACTTCTCGCCGCAACATTTGGTCCTTCGAGTCGGATCCGACAGCAGCGGAGAAACGAACCATCAGCGACGTTGAAGTTGGCGCGAAGAGGTGGACATTCAGAACATTCCTCTTACATCAATACATTCAGAAGTATTTCGAGAAGACCGCGAAGCACTGCGAGGGGCGATCTGGACGGACTGTTAAAGATAAGGCCAATCCCTTTTTTCTTTACCTTACTTTCCAACGTACTCCATTTAATATTGCGCCTCGTGTGAATGTTGTCTAAAATCAATCAATATTTAATTTCGAACTTTTTGTTAGCTACCTATTGCTGCAAAGTCATAAATAAGTGCCTAAACAGGTTACAAATTTCAAAATTAAATTCATTTTTAATTACAATTTACAAGTTAACATTCTACCTACGTAAGAACATTTCATTAGTCACCGTTCTGCAAATATTCATAGAAATAGTGCATTTTAACAGTAATTAACAATAAAAAGGCACCTTAGAAACAGTTTTATATAATTACTATAATTAGGCATTACATATTACCGTTTCGTATTTTCGACAAAGTCTATGAACATTTTGATAATTTTTGCGAATCGTCCTTTTCATAAATTTTAAGCATTACGTCCCACGATTCAACAAAGCTTATCTAAGTCCACTGCTGGGCATAAGCAGCGACATAATACTTTCATAATTTTATCTACTTATGTTATTTGGACTGCGTTATGTAATAACGAATGAAGCGACGAAATCGAAAAAAAAGAGTTATGAATGCAGATCGACTATAGGTATGATAAACTATGTATTCAGCTATTTTTGTGTTCAAAAATCACTCTTACGGCCTTATAATAAGGGGTTGAATCAAGCGACATTTCGAACTTTGCTAGAATTTGTGCACACATTCGTTTTGTATTAAAGAATTATGCGTCAAAGTTACAGTTACAAACAGTTTTCAAATTGCATAAACGAATTAAACACGTCCACGATGAAGATAATTCAGTTTTGCCTTTTGATTTAACCGTTTTTAAACCGCAGCATCGAATTAACCACCTAAAATGGTATTTAATTCGTTAATGCGTATCACCACACGCGCAATCTTTCATCCGTTCGTGAATGAAGCGCCAGCTTCTGGCGTTTCATTCGTTATTGCATTCTATTTTCGCGGGTTTTTGCGTACGGGACGGGGTGGGGCGGCAGCGGGTGGTCTCATTACGCATCTAACGTAATAACGGAAGGATGTTTTGTTTACTTATCCATCATTTTTGTTGTTCATAAGTGAATTTATTGAAAAACAGCGTTAAAATAGATAAATTTAATAAGAATACTCGTGGTTACCGTTTCATTGCTTCATTAACAAGCAGTGATGCAATGCAAAGTAATTCTCTACAGGTATGTATCGTATACCTACTTACTACTCGTTTATTACCTACATTACATTATGTTGTCTAGTAATTCTGTTTACCTATTTATCTATACATATCCTATTAAAGATAAATAGCTATTCATTTATTTATCTACATACAGATAGTGCAATCTACGAAGACGCGCCCCACTCTTCTTCCTATTATAATCGCTTACAGTAAAAGTGTACGCGCTAATTACTGTATAAGTAATTACATAATATAGGTAATTAGTGTGTATCGACAAAACTAAAGCACTAACAGACTGTAACACACTTGTACGCGACTAGGGAGAAGAGTGGGGCGCGTCTTCGTGGATTGCACTATCTATACCTACTAATGTAATAGGTATAAAATGACGAAATCGTCGCGCGCTTTTTGACATTACTAAATAAAATCCTTGATGAAATCCAACTTAAACATTAAGTGGTGAATTACACACATCAACGAACGACAACGAATACCTAAATCATAATTGACATGATTTTATTGTTTTAAGGACACTACTCAGATTTACGACAAAACCCGGATACAAAATAAATACACCCAGCTGCATGATGAGGTACTTATCTGTCAAATATTTTTTTATGTTTTCAAATCTTGCATGTTAGTGATTTGTGGGTTTGGTGTTAGTATGTGAGGTTTTGCCTAGCATGTGGAGAGTATGAATGTGTGACTTGTACCGATTTAAAGATTTTTCTTGTATTCGATAAGACTTGCCTTGCCTCTTTACTCGTTAAAATAAAGTTATGTACAATGACCCCTTAAGAGGTATTGCGTTTATTCTGTTACTCCCTGTATATTTTTGTACAATAATATACGTATAACCTGCAGTAGATGGTTCGCTTAATATTACCATTACTTGTTTTATATTTTTAGATAACCAAAGTATCTGAGGCTACCCATTACAATGTTTTACCTGAAGATGAGTTATTGGAAGCTAATGAACAAAGAGTATTACTAGATATATCTAACTCCATAAATCTTGTTCATACAACGACAGAAATTGACGAAAATAATATAAGCGTCTGTACCGAAGTAGATGATGCGTACCAATATTTAATTCAGATGGAAAATGATGACTTAGGCTCAAGGTATTTAGATTCCATAGAATTCAATACTACAGCAAATTCAAACCATGAGTTACAACAAGAACCACAAGAAAAAAGTTACAACAACATTGAATGTTCTCAGCAAGAAAATGCAGATCTTACAAACATCGATTTATCTATATCAACAGTCAATCTATGTGACAATAGCCCCAGTATACTAGACAATAATATGACTACATCTCAAGTTAGTGTTTTAGCTGAAGAAAATTCACTTATAACTATATCAGAAATATCAACTGGCAATCATAGTGAAGGTGATCTACAGAACCCGATGATATCTGAACCAATAATAAATGAAAATAGAACTGGACGACCAAAGAAGGGCAGAAAACGGAAATATCCTGATCAAACACGTGAAATTCGTAAAAAGTTATGTGAAACTAACAATCAATACATAAATCAAAAGGGAGAAGTAGTCAATCAACGAAAGTTTATCGATGTTCGCTGTAATGATGGTTGTCATGAAAAAATATCGGTAAAAGAGCGCCAAGAAGAATTTTCAAAATTTTGGGAGTTATGTTTTGAAGGAAAGTGCTTGTATATATCTTCCAACGTGAAAGTGACATCAATAAAAAGGAAAAGAAACAAGAATTCAAATAAAAGAAATAACACTCGTGTCTATTCTTTAAAAAACATAGTTGTTTGTGCCAAAATGTTTATCGATACTTTAAGAATTTCATCTGCAAGGATTGACAGATACTTAAAAAAATGCTCACGTCCGGAAAAAATTGAAGACAAAAGGGGAAAGGTATCAGGAAACACTCGTAAGATGCCTCAGGATGTTGAACAAAGTATTATCGAACACATTGATAAATTCCCAAAATATAAGTCCCATTACTGTAGAGCGCAAACAGACAGGATGTATTTACCACCGGATATGACTTTGTCGAAAATGTACGACTTATATTTATCGGAAGCAAGCTTTGATGAATCAAGAAAGACAGTTTCATTTGCATCGTATAAAAGAATATTTTATACCAAATTTAATCTACAAAGGAAAAAGCCACAGAAAGACACGTGTAATAAGTGCGACCTATTTGCTGTAAAAATCAGAGATACCACTTCACAAGAAACCAAATTAAATTTAGAGAAGGAAAGAGAGCAGCACTATAAAGAAGCCGAAGACGCACGTGCAATGAAAAGACAAGATATAACTTTGGCCAAGACTTATGATCATATTGAAACCCTGACATTTGATATGGAAAAAACACTGCCACTGCCAAGAATTCCAACCAACATCGTATTTTACAAACGCCAACTGTGGCTTTACAACTGCGGTGTGCATTCAGGAAAAACCGGTAAAGGGTTTTGTTACGTCTGGGTGGAAGGAATAGCAGGCAGGGGAGCACAAGAAGTAGGCTCCACTTTACGTAAACATATATCTTTAAATCTAGACTCAAAAGTCAAAGAACTAATCCTATGGTCAGACTCCTGTGGTGGCCAGAACCGAAATATTAAGTTGACTCTGCTACTATTTGCAGTACTAGAAGAAAATGACAACCTAGAAAAAATCACCCTACGATTTATGGTCCCTGGGCATAGCTTCTTAGAAAATGATAGCGAGTTTAGTGATATCGAATCAGCGTTAAAAACCCATACTCGGCTTTACACTCCACAAGACTACATTGATGTGATGACCAGTTGTCGTAAGAGAAACAAGTTAATAGCTAATAAAATGGAAAGTTTAGACTTTGTCGGAGTTTCTAAAATGCTGAAGACAATAGTGAATAGAAAAAAAGATATAGAAGGAAATCCTATAAGCTGGTTGAAAACTAAAGAAATAAACATTTTTAAGGATAGACGTGGTCGGATATTTCTTTCAACCTGTCATGGCGGTCAAACCCATGAAGTAGATCTTAATAAAAGACCAAAAAGAGGGGCAATAAATAACCCATTGACATTATCAAGGCATTATGAGCAACTTTGGCCACAAGGAAAACCTATTTCTCAACCGAAGCTAGATGATATAAAATCCCTCCTTCATCTCATACCATCTGATGCGAGAAAATATTACGAAAATTTAACTGGATCTCGTGATTTAGAAGATGATGTTGAAGGTTTTGATGGATCCATTGATTTTGAAGTAGAAGATGAAGAATAAAAAATAATATGGTACAGTGTATAGGTAATTAATAAAAGAAAAAAAAGGAATAAAAGTATTAATAAGATGTAGAAGTGTTACAACATTTGTTTTGTTTAAGTAAATTTTATTAAAATAACTGGATTTAATCTTATGTTCCAATTTATTTCACCCGAAAAAAATCGCAATAAAGTATCAAACGACAATAATGCCGTATAGTACGTTATTGATAAATAAAATGGTCTGAATATGGCTTAAAACACATTAACAAATTAAGCGGAAAAATGGCTATAACTACAAAACTGTATAGTTTAGCCTTATATTTTTTTAACAAATGTGAACTTATACATATTTTATATGTTCAGAATAAAAATTATACTCTTGACATATTAAATGTATGCACAGCGACCATTTTAAGTTTGAAATTTTTGAAGCTCATTTTCTCAGGATTCGTTAAATGGCCCTTAATTGGTTCTTACATAACGCAGTCCATTTAGTACTTATTACTCGTTTTCGTTTAGTGAATGTGTTTAATATTAACTCATTCCTAGTAATACAATAAACTTACAACATAATAATTAAATAACAAAGCTAAACTCTAAAGAAATACTCAGGTACCTACATATTTGTCTTTTATACACTAAAGTATAGGAGGTGTACCTAAGTATATTGGGTATTCATGGCTGCGGCGCTCGCACTCGCCCGGTACGTATGTACCTAACTATCAGCTCGCATTCCAACGAATAGATGCACGCTAAATTACGGTGCGCTTTTTAGCAATAACATAAATTGCATTCAATTACGTATATTATATCATTTTGAATTTTCTTTTGTTAACAATGGCTGAAGAACAGCTTTTAATTAAAAAACGAGGTAATATTAAAGGTCGTTTGACATTGTTTAACAACTTTATGAATAATTTATCAACAACTTTAAGTTCCGAAGATAAGTTGGAACTTGAGTTACGTACATCAAAATTAGAGCTATTATTAGATAGTTATAATGAAATTCAAGGTGAAATAGAATGTATTACAACTAACTCCGCCGAGCAATTCAAAGAGCGCGATGCATTCGAGTGTATGTACTTTAAAACCTTAGCACTCGCAAAGTCAAAGTTGGGTGAAGTACACGATCAATTCTGCAAGTCGGAGGTAGGCAGTGTGGTGCAGCACAGTAACAGTAAGGCTAACGTCAAACTTCCTATTATTCAACTCGCTAAGTTTAACGGATCATATGGTAATTGGCTCGAGTTTCGAGATACATACGTGTCACTTATCCATGACAATCCTGACTTAAGCCCGATAAACAAATTTCATTATTAAGCTCGACGCTGGAGGGCAGTGCATTATTAGTAATCAAATCTGTTGAATTTTCGTCAAGCAACTATTCTGTTGCGTGGAAACTTATTTGTGATAGGTATGACAATAAACGGATGCTTATCGCTAATCACGTGAAATCCTTATTTAATGTGTATTCAATACAAAAGGACACATCATTTAATTTGAAAAGATTAGTTGACAGTTTTGTAAAAAATCTGCGATCTTTACAGTCATTGGGTGAACCCACCGACAAGTGGGATACCTTATTAATTCATATGTTATCTAGTAAATTTGATTCACAAACTTTATTAGAATGGGAAAAATTTAAGTCATTACACGATAAACAAAATTTAATTTTACTTTTTGACGATTTATTAAGGTTTGCGAGAAATAGGTCCGAGTTACTAGAAACTATAGAACAGAGTAAAAATAAATGTTCTAGACCTTCAGGTTCGCATAGTTTGGTTTGTACCAACAATGATACAAAAAGGAAATGTCCTATATGTCAGTCTGATCATTACATTTATTATTGTAAAACATTTCTAAATTTATCGAATAAAGACAGGGAAGCAAAGGTCAACTCTTTGAAATTGTGTTTGAACTGTCTCAAGCATGGACATCCTACAAAGAAATGTAATGCAAGTGAATGCAAAAAATGCAATAAAAAACATAATACGTTAATTTGTCCCGAGCTCCCTTGTAATGAGAATGCAAACGAACAAGTTGTTTTATCTTCAGCTGTTTTATCGCCGCGCGGATTATTGTCTACTGCGTGTGTGAGTGTGCGTGCAGCCGACGATCTACTGCAGCGTGTGCGCATTATGTTAGATTCTGGTAGCACTTCCAATTTTATTTCCGAACGCTTGTGTAAACAACTTCGTTTGCCTACTCGCAATTCAATCACAACAATAAATAGTTTAAACAATAATGTGTCTATTGCAAAAAAGAGTTGTAATATTAATATAAAATCGTTACATTCTAAATATAACTTAACTATGACTTGTATTGTTGTACCTCAAATAATTATTCCGTGGCCTAGTTCACCAATAAATAGATTAGACATTAAGATTCCTAAACATATAAAGTTATCGGATCCCGATTTTTATAAGCCATCCGATATTGAAATATTAGTAGGAAATGGTATCTTTTGGGAGTTACTTGAGCCAAAACAAATTAAATTAAATGGCCAAAATATAACATTACATAAGTCAAAGTTGGGTTGGATCATGGGTGGTTCAATAAAGTCAAACTCATCCACTGTGTGTAATCTTACTGATACCCAGGCATTAACAAATCAAATGGCAATGTTCTGGGAATTAGACAATATTGTTACGTCACCAAATCAACATTTGGAATGGTCAAAAGAAGAAATTGAGTGCGAACAAAATTTTATAAACACAACTACTCGACTATCAGATGGCAGGTTTAGCGTCACTATACCTTTAAAATTGTCACCGAGTGTTTTGGGTGACTCATATAAGTTAGCTAAGTCTAGGTTTATGCAGTTAGAAAAGAAATTTCGTATTAATTCAGAATTTAAAAATCAGTACGTAAACTTTATGCAAGAATACAAAGATTTAGGACATATGCGAGAATCAACAGGTTATAATAACAAAGATTTAATTTGTTATTTTGCACCTCATCATGGAGTTGAACGTCATGACAGTTTAACAACAAAACTAAGAGTTGTGTTCGATTGTTCAGCTAAGTCATTATCAGGCTATTCATTTAATGAATTACAAAAAGTAGGTCCTACTATACAGGATGATTTATTTTCCATATTATTGCGTTTTCGTCAACATAATATTGTACTTACTGCGGATATCGCAAAAATGTATCGGCAAGTAAACGTAACAGAGTCACAGCGTTGTTTGCAGCAAATTCTTTGGCGTGACGATCCTAGTCAGCCTCTGAAGGCCTACGAACTTAACAGTGACGTACGGCACTGCTTCGGCTCCGTTTTTAGCGATACGGTGCTTGAAGCAATTGGCGAATGAGTGCACTGATCCATTTATCAGTGAAATTATAGCAAAGGATTTTTACGTTGATGACCTTATAAGCGGCGGTATTGACAAAAATGAAGCGTTACATATTTATTCAGCGGTAACCGAAGAACTTAAATTAGGTTGCTTTCCCATTAGAAAATGGTGTTCCAATAATTTAGATGTATTAAATAAAATAAAATTATCATCTAATAACACTTCCAATGAGCGTTTTGATTTATGTCCCGGAAATATTTCAAAAACATTAGGCATTAATTGGGATCATAAATCTGATAACATTTGTTTCGATATACAATTAAAAACACGTAACAAAATTACAAAAAGAAATATTCTTTCAACTATATCTCAGTTATTTGACCCATTGGGTTTAGTCAATCCAGTAATATTAAAAGCGAAATTAACATTACAGAAGTTATGGTTGTGTAAGCTTTCATGGGACGATGAAGTGCCAGAAAGTACAAAAAAGGATTGGTTACAATTTAATAGTTCATTACAACAGTTAAATCAACTTAAAATACCTAGGCTTGTAATATCTAACAAATATATAACGATACAGTTGCATATATTCACGGACGCCTCAGAGCAAGCCTACGGAGCCTGTGCTTACGTAAGGTGTGTCACTGAAAATAATGACGTTTTTATTCAATTGTTATGTTCTAAAAATAAAGTGGCACCTCTTAAGCCACAGACATTACCGCGTTTAGAGTTATGCGGAGCCTTGTTAGGAGCAAGGTTAAGTGAAAAAATTATAAAATCATTAAGATTAAAATTTGATGAGTTTTTCTATTGGACAGATTCCACTATAGTTCTCGGTTGGCTTAACACCCCAACCTACAAATTACAAACATTTGTTAGGAACAGAGTAGCCGAAATACAGTCCACTACAAAAACCGAATCATGGCAATATGTTCCAACAAATTTAAATCCTTCCGATATTCTGACGCGTAGCACGGATGTTGGGATTTTGTTAGACTGTGAACAGTGGTGGAGAGGTCCACAGTTCCTAAAACATAATAGACTACTATGGCCAACTTTAAATTTAAATGACAATCAGTTACTACCCGAGTTAAAAACAGAAGTTAGTTGCATGGTGTCTCATTTTACCGAGTCACTGTTTCCATTTAATCATTATTCTATCTTTTGGCGTATGCAAAAGTCGATGACATAATATGTTTTACGTTTTATACAAAATGTGAGACATAAAAATAATAAATGTACTGGACCATTTGAGATTTCAGAAATACAGTTAGCCACATATAAATTAATTAGTTTTTCACAACAAGAATGTTATCCTGTTGAATATAAATTACTTAAATCAAGTAAGCCAATAAAAGCTGGCAGTTCATTGCTATCACTTAATCCATTTTTCGATCATAAACTTAACATAATTAGAGTGGGTGGTCGTCTTCATAATTCAAATTACCAGTATAATAAGAAGCATCCTATTTTATTGTATAAAAAACATATATTTACAAAACTTTTGTTTGAACACCAACATAAAGTTCTAATGCATGCGGGGCCGCAACATTTATTATATTCTACTCGTGAACATTATTGGACGATAGGAGGACGAGACTTGGCGAGATATGTCTCTCGAAACTGCATTACGTGTAATCGTTATCGCGGAAAAACAGTAGTCCCTATAATGGGTAACTTGCCTAAGGAAAGATTTAGCACTACTTTTGCTTTTCAATGCACAGCCTTAGATTACGCGAGCCCTGTCATGGTTGCTAATAAAGAAGGGCGAGGATGTAGGCTTATAAAATCCTACATATGCGTCTTCGTGTGCTTCACCACAAAAGCCGTCCATATCGAAGTAGTCAGTAATATGTCAACTTCAAATTTTCTATTAGCTTTGAAGCGTTTTATTAGTCGCAGAGGAAAACCATCATACATATATAGCGATAATGGCTCTAATTTTATTGGTGCGCATAATGAAATAAAAAAAATGATATCTAGCGATTCTGAAACAATTATTAATGTGCTAACACAACAATCAATTAAGTTTAGCTTTTGTCCTCCTCACTCACCACATTTTGGTGGTTTACATGAAGCCGGTGTTAAATGTATTAAACACCACTTAAAACGAGTAATAGGTAACTCAAATTTAACCTTCGAACAATTGTACACAACATTGACACAAATAGAAGCAATATTAAACTCACGACCTCTTAGCCCATTATCCTCTGATCCACATGACCTGTTACCACTCACTCCTGGTCATTTCCTTACTGGCAAACCGCTGACGTCATTACCAGAGCCTGACTACGCAGATGCTCCTACTCATCGTCTAGATCATTACCAACGTATCGAGCAGCTGCGCCAACAATTCTGGTCGAGATGGCACAAAGATTACATAACGGAGCTTCAAACCCGCACAAAATGGAAACATTCTGAGGGATCACTACAAGTAGGAGACCTGGTGCTCATAAAGAATGAACAATTACCTCCCATGAAATGGCCTTTAGGAAGAATTATCAGCATATACCCCGGGACTGATGGCATTACCAGAGTCGCAGATATCAGGACGTCATCAGGAACATTGAGGAGATCGTTCTCCAGGATATGTCCGTTGCCAATGCCAGACAAGGATTAAAGCAGCGCTTCAATGAGGGGCGGCATGTCGACGCGATCTCCGTATCATCGTGCGCCTGCGTTTAGATATACATACGTACGTCTTGTATAGCCATACCACACCGCACCGCGCCGCGCGGAATTCAATCTCTGTCGCACCACCGACCGTTGTACATGTGTCACCCTTTTTAACTATATACCTATATGTATGTGTGTCAATTAGAGTCATAATAAACGGCATCAAGGAAGACTGCAGATTCTTATTTCATCACAAACTCCACAACCACCCTCGATAACTTCTCGCCGCAACAAAATTAAATGATGTAAGTTTATTGTAAACATTGTCTTTTATTTTTATTATACACACTTGGCAATTATAAGCACATATATTAATATGCTAGTATATAGTTGGCAGTATAGAATGTTGAAACTTGTGAGTTACAACATTCTACTCTGTCAACTAACCTGTAATAAATTGAAATTTGATATATTTATTTTAATTGGCTAAAAGAAAATAAAACATTGTATATAAGAAAATTAACAAATGTATTAGTATTTATATAGTATAAATAAAAGTATTTACAACATTTTGATAACTAATTGTACATAGCTTACCTAAATAATTAGAATATTCTTAAACCAAACTATTTACAACATCCTAATATCTAATTTGACATAGAAGATTCTTATCTTTTATTTTACATTATTTACTTATTTAAATAATCTATTAAAACATCTACTAATCTATTTATTGCCCGAGCAGTAGTTAATTCATTTCAGCATGAAGACTAATTGCTCAGGCAATCATAATCTCTGCCTCAGCTTCGTGAGGCTTATCATTTCTGAGCGATGCTGTGACGGTGGAGACCTACGCAATAGTCGTCGGCGCGCTGCTTAACACTTATGAACGTCAAAGTTTACAAAATGTCAGCAAATTAACCTACAGCCAGTTCGCTGACGAAGTAGAGCCATGAGAAGAACTGGCAAGAAACTCAGGCCACTCTTTTTAATCGCCAGGTTATTACAATTTTTGTAAGTTACAGTT
The DNA here is from genome assembly GCA_963082885.1 of Parascotia fuliginaria. Lineage (NCBI taxonomy): Eukaryota > Metazoa > Arthropoda > Insecta > Lepidoptera > Erebidae > Parascotia > Parascotia fuliginaria. The sequence goes on from OY720184.1 coordinate 10,555,252, forward strand.
TCAAGTAGCATGCAAAGTGACGCAGGCAATACACTTAACTCTATAGATACTTAATTACTTACAGCTTTCTATGTTGTAAAGAAAAATTAAAAAGTAAAATGTGTGCTTTACAGGCTGCCTCAACTTGCATATTGCTACAAAAGGTAAAGGCAACATGTGAACTGTGATAAATATGACTGGGGCTGATCGCTTAGTGAGTCTAATTTCTTCACTCGCAACAGCATATTTGACAGATCCTGGAAATAATTTTTGTTTTAACAAACAAGACACTAATAAACCTAAATAATAAGAACAATAAAAATAAAGCAAATTTACCCATTCAACTTGGTAGTGTTCTGTAGCAGACTGCAGAGTTTACACAACTACTACCATCGCAGTTTAAGGTTGTTGCAATGTCAGACCAAACTTTACGAGTGCGAAGGCGAGCATTAGCAGTTCGAGCATGGCCTGTAGCAAGCCAAGGCTTAGCTTCTAAAAGGCTCACCAACATTTCAAGCTGGGAGCTGCATTGCGAGACACTAAAAAAACGTTTAGGCATTGTATTATGAATATTGATCACTAAAATAAGACACTTTCCAGTACAGGTACAGTATTGTGCAGATGTGGCAAGAGATACCTATTATTAAAGTTAACATTCACTTACTTTTAACTTGTTTGTAAAGAACTTCTTTGTAGCACACAACAAACCCAAAAAAAGCGCACTCGTGCGTGGTAGGGTGACTCGAAGTGGATAAAAACCCATATTTATTCTTGAGTTCATTATTAACAAGGCACCACTTAGAACCACTTATAACTTTGGAATTTTGTAACAAAAAGTTAAAACTTTGTTTTTTTTTTTTTTTTTTTTTTTTATTTGCCCAAAGGGCAGGCTATAGTCTTTCGACCATACTGCCTAGTCTTCCGTGTGGGATTTCTTACGTGGTAAGTTTGTAAAAATAATGTCTTTCGTTTATATACTCATTGTATTGTTTGTTTTATTTATTTTGTCTTTCGTATTTAACCCATTTTTTAATAGAGTAATTTTATTTTTGTCCAAAATCATTATTCATGTCATTTTACTGTCAATGTCATGGTAAATAACCTCCTTTTTCTAAGACAATCGTTTTGTATGTCTTCAATTCATCGATATATTTTTATTTCATATATTTCAATATTTTTGTCCTATTTTCCGAGCTGTCTCCTTAAGTACCTAGTTAATTGTTTACTTTATATTTTTAAGAATTAAACCTAAAGTTAATAAGTATTACTATTAAAACAAATAATATTATTAAATACACGAAAACTTATTATAAACTAAATATCATTTACAGTCTCTACTATAAATTTGTACAAGTATATATAAACTGAGACATTCTTAAGTAGCTCCTGAATGCATTGCGGGACCTCGTCAGGATTATTATAAATTTTAAGCAGCTCATCCGACAACACAAGGCGCTGAATGTTGAAAGATGAGCACTGGAAAAAGATATGATGCAGTGACTGAACTTCTTGTGATTGACAATACTCACAGTTAGGAGAATTGACCATTCTAAGGCGATGAAGATGATAATTTAAACGACAATGACCAAAACGCATACGACTGATAATTGAATAAAATTTTCTATTTATGAATCTGTTATACTTGCAGAACCAAGGTATGGAGTTTATTTGAACGTCTAGAGTGGCAAACCAAGTACCTTTATCTTCAACCTGAGTGCACTGGTATGAATGTCTCCCCCACTCGCGACACATGCGCTGTCTTAAAAGACTAACTGCATCTGTAGGTGGTATGGAAACATCCATATCAGGGTCAGAATTAGGAATTAGTTCTTCCAAATCAACAATCTTTTTGGCTAAATAGTCTACCTTTTCATTCCCTACAACACCAATGTGCGAAGGCACCCACACAAAACTAATTACAATATTTGATTGATATAATTCCACCCATAACTGCTTTATTAAATAAATTATATAATTTGTGTTAGCATTTAATTTGTTGTTTGACAAGTTTTGCAGAACACTCATGCTATCACTTACCACTACCCATTTGTTATGTCCTGAATTATAATTTTCAATATGTTTCAAAGCACTCAATATAGCAACAGCTTCAGCTGTAAAAATACTTGAATTTTTGTCAATTTTTCTGCCAATGCCTATATTTGAGGAGGGCTCATATATGGCAAAAGACACAGCCTTATCATTCTTAGAACCATCTGTATAAACAAATTTATGATCTGACCACTCTGATAGCATTGCATTTACTTCCTCTTTTGTGGACAATTCTTTTTTTTTCTTTAGAATTACATTAATTGCTGGAAATTTACCAATAAAAGTTCCTTCATAGCAAGGCAAAATATGTTTGGATTGATAGATATTTAAATTTTGAATAAAATTTATGAAACGTTGAAGACCCTGTATCATAAAAATTGGTTTAGAAACTAAAGGAGTAATCGAGTGTAACAAATTGACCAATAGACTGTTATTAGATACACTATAAAGTTTTAGTATAAATCTTTCTTTTAAGTAATTAAAACGAATGCTTAATGGTGGGATATTACAATCAGTCTGCATTGCATTTATAGGAGTACTCCTGAATGCTCCAGTTATTACACGCAAGCATTTATTTTGAAGTACATCTAAACTATTTACAATTTTAATATCTGCAGCAAAACAATAGAAACCATATTCAAAATGACTACGAACTAATGATTTATACAACAGTAACAAAATTTTTGGGTCTGCACCCCAATATGAGCCAGACAAAGATTTCAGTACATTATAAGCTTTAATTACTTTGCTAATTATATGTTTTATGTAATTATTCCAGGTTAGATTATATGAAAAAAGAACCCCCAAAAATTTAACCTCAAGTGAAGTGGGTAATGCACAATTATTATAAAGCACATTGGGCATATTATGACACTGTTTACCAAACATAACAACTTTGGACTTGAACAGATTAACATTTAGATCAAGGTAAGAAAAATATTCATAAAGATTTACCAATGCATCATTGACTATTTGGATGGTTTGTGGTAAATTGTTCCCAGATGTATAAACAACCAAATCATCTGCAAACTGTAGATTTTTAACCTGAGACCCTAAAATAAGATTTAATCTACGTATATACAATATAAATATTAAAGGTGATAATATACCGCCTTGACAAACTCCTTTTGACGAGAGTCTAGGTCCATAGAGATGTCTATTAAATTTAGCAAATACTTCTCTATTGCTCAGAAAACTTTTAATCCAATTTATAATTTTTACAGGAATTCCTATTTGCAATAATTCATGACAGAGAATATCTATATTTACACTATTAAAAGCTCCTGCAACATCAAAGAAAACTCCAACCAAATTTTTTTTTGCCAATAAAGAGTTATGAATATCGAGCTGTAATTGACAGACACTTTCCCTAGCAGACCGATTCCTACGAAAACCAAATTGATTAGAAGGTAAGATATTGTTTTGTTCTATGTAAAACTCTAAACGTTGCTTCAACAATTGTTCAAATAACTTTCCTACACAAGAAGTAAGTGCTATGGGACGATAAGAATCAGGACATAACTTTGGCTTATCTGGTTTTAAAATTGGTACAAGACAATCTACTTTCCAATCTTGAGGTATAACATTATTTTCCCACAGTAAATTAAGTATTTTTAGAAATGTTTGTAAACTTGCAGTGCTTAGTTTTTTAAATAAGATATATGGTATTCCATCAAGACCATAAGCAGTATCTCTTCGGGAGGAGATTGCAGATATTAATTCATTCATTGTAAAAGGATTAAGTAGAAAATTATTTTTGGAATTAATACTGTCAGTGAGAGTTTTTGAAGAATGTTGCACAAAGTCTGGAGTGTATTTCTTTAAAAAATCTAAAACCCATGCGTCATTTTCATGAATATTAAAATTATATGTCTTATTATATTTACGCATAAATTTCCATACAATGGATAAATGTGTGCATCTATTAAAAGTTTCACAAAGAGAAAACCAACTCTTTTGTCTTTCTGTTTTTAAAATGAGTTTTTTAACTGCCCGGAGTCTTTTAAATTGAAGATAGGTTTCTTCTGTTGGATTTTCTTTAAAATTTATATATGCTGTTTTGAAATTTAGTACAGCCTCTGTACACTTTTGATTCCACCAAGGAAGAGAAGGTCCTTTAATCTTATTTTTTTTGCATGTGTGATTGGTGGTATTTGTGATAACATGACCATTTAAATTATTGGAATTAGCAGCTGCTGTGCGCAAAATAGAACAAAATTGAGAATATGAATTAAGAAGACTTTTATTATCTATTTGAAAATCAATTAGCAATTCTTCCACACAATTGCTATAGATTCGCCAATCTACGAGTTTATAATTTGGGTGAATGGGCAAATGTTTAACATTCAAACAATTCCCATAAAAAACATTGTTTTTGTTTCTGCTAACCATTACTTTTATGATTACAGGAATGTGATAACTACTACCAAGAGGACTATCATGTACAGACCATTCACAATTAAGTGCCAACGACGATGAAACCAACGATAAATCCAGTGCATTGGGACGCCATGTTAGAGAACCAACAGTTGTTGCTTGACCATCATTAAGCAGAACCAAATTATTTTCGTCAATGACTTCTAAGACTTCTCTACCTCTTGGAGAGTCAGAAACGCATCCCCAGGAAGTGTGATGGGCATTAAAGTCTCCAGCGAATATAAAAGGACCAGGAATAGATTTCACCAATGAATCAAAATCATCTTTATTAAAAACTGGATTAGAGTTTAGGGGGCTATAAAAGCTGACTATACTTATTTCTTTATTTTTAATTTTAATTTTCACACAAATGTTTTGTAAAGAATTATCAAAATAAGTGTTAATTTTAGTGTAAGTAATGCTTTCATGAATTATAATTGCAACTCCATTGTGTTTGTTACCACAATCATTCCTTTCAATATTGTAATTTTTTATTTTAAAAGACTGATCAGGTCTGAACCATGTTTCAGAAATTATTGCTATATGTATATTTTGTGCATAGAGGAAATGAATAAATATATGTTTATTGCTATTAAGACTTTGTGCATTCCATTGAACTATATTTAAGTTTGACAAATCCATTATGAGGATGATGGAAATTTCTTACTTATAGTTGTTTTTAAAACCTCTTTAATTGATGATGAATTAATAGGAACATCTTTAGATGTAACTATTTTTGTAATTGTTTCTACTAAAGTACTTATAAATTTATCGGATTTCATTAGATTATTAATTTGTACATCTAAAGTTCGAGCAGTTAAAGCTGGGAATGTATTAGCGTCAAAGAGCTCAGAGTAAGTGACACTTCGTGACTTAATTTTATTTTCTTCAACTTTTTGTTTTTTAATTGGGCAAGATGAGGAGATAGCTATATGATTACCTTTGCAGTTTGCGCATTTAGCATCTTTTGGGTCAACCTGACAATTCTTAAAATTATGGTTTAATGTACAAATTGAACATACTTCAGTATTGCGACAGAATTTAGCAATATGTCCATACCGCAGACACTTAAGGCATTGTTTTACTGGTGGTATGTATTTACTAACTTCGTGACGCCATGAGTCCAAGTAAATGTACTGAGGAAGAATAGTGGACGCGAAGGTTACTGCGACAGCCTGTGTAGGGACGAAAGTTACACCAGCGTCACCTCTGACCCTGCGCATGAAGCGCCTAACTTGTATTACGTTTTTAGAGCTGCCAATCAATGAAAAAATTTGTTTGTTGGACATTTCCACGGGAACCGAAGTAAGTACTCCCGTTATTTCGGTATCTCCAGCGGGTATAGTTGCCTTAAGAGACAGCTGATCTAACAACTTTTTGTTTTGAAGAAACATATTGGCGTTGTTTGGCAGGTCAAATGTTATGCCGACTTTGTACTTATTTATAGTACGTAGATGCATGACGCCTGAAACTCCATGCTCCCGTAAACCTTTTGATAGGGCCATACGATCCCTATCGCTAAATGTTGCATTTTGTTCGTGATGAGCCAGGAAGACTATGAGGTCCGTCTGCTTGGTTTCCTCGGGATATTTACGATTGTATCCTTTTACCTTGAAAATGGCGTACTTATCCTTTGTTGTGTCTTTGCAGCTTTCTGTTGACTCCGCTGAATCGGAGTCCGAAGATTCAGCTAACTGCTGCTGTTGCGGCGAGTCAGCATAGGACATTTCGTCCTTCCTCCGCCTTTTTTTACCCATCTCGGGTTACTAATTTACTATGTACACTATGAACAGTCTATTTAACAAAAATATTTACAAAAATATTGTTTATAATAGAAATTGTGAATTTTTTCGTAAATTTGATAGAGAAAACGCGCCTTTTCACTTTCAAAGTTTCCCGCCTTTTTTTTTCTAAAACTTTGTTTTAGCTAAAACGATAACTGTCAAATTGTCAGCCAATGTTTATGTTCATTACTGCTTGTTGAAAAAAAATTACGAGAAGTTGTATGAGAGTATTTCTCAAAATAGATGTACATTTCTAAATAAAAACATGTCGCAAAAGTTTGAGTCAAAATATTATAAAACGAAATTAATCTTTTTACAAGAAACTGGTGAATGGATATGTAAAATATACTTGCGATTAGATTTGGCTATCACAAAGACTGAAAATACTTTTAAAAATGGTGTAAAATTCTAGTAACTCACTACCATGATTTAATCTTCCATATAAAATATTTTTGTCTCAACGGGTACCAACGACTTTGCCGCTTCAAAAAAAAAATCTTGACGTATGTCTATCGTTCTTATTTTGTGTAATGAGCACCTTCATATAATGTATTTAAGGTTCAAAGTCACTGTATCCTCGTTTCCTTACAATATATTGCGTTTCGTGAAAAAAAACAAAACGTCTCACCTTTTTTACTTTTTAGTCACATACTCTTTAGTCACACCATTTCTCAGTAATTTATTTAATTTCTGAACGAAACAGTAGCATTTTGTACTGGCAACACTAAAAGCGTTCCTATTGTGCCTTGACAAATGTCAGTGCCATATTTGTCACTGTCAAAAACTAGATTTTTTCAGTGCGCCGGTTGTTTTACTGTTTCGATACGAAAGATAAATATAATTCTTTTTTCGGGGTAAGTACTTCTTAATCGTAAATCAAGTCCATTGAAATGTATCTCAGGATAATTGTTTAAGTGAATTACATTCTCCAAATAGATTTTGGACAAAAATGTACTTCTCAAACTCTTTTTAGGTTATAATTCCTTTTACTGTTTCGTTGTTTTTCGTCACGTAACGAAATAGTATGTTATAAAGCTGGGTGTAGACAAGTTTTAATTTATCAACCAGATGCTAACTTTTTTTACAAGCTTATTTAATTTGCAATACATCTATACTAATATTATAAAGCTGCAGAGTTTGTTTGTTTGTTTGTTTGATTGAACACGCTAATCTCAGGAACTACTGGTCCGTTTTGAAAAATTCTTTTTGTGTTGGATAGTCCATTTATCGAGGAAGGCTATAGGCTATAAAACATCACGCTGTGACCAATAGGAGCGAAGCATCAGTAAAATATGTTCAAAACACGGGGGAAATTTTGAGGGCGTCCGGTGTGTGCGTCTCTTAATCGCGATTATAACAAACGAAATTGACGCGGACGAAGTCGCGGGCAACAGCTAGTGTATATATACGTATGTTTGTTCGTGTGGAATCTTGTAACTCAATTTTGAGTAAGAAATCTTCAACCGATTGAACAGAAATTTTGTATACACGTTCATTTTACGATAACAATACCTTAAATTATGGACAAGACCTGATGCTGCAGCCAGGAGTGTCTCCTAATGAGGGAGCTCCTGAATGGTTAATGGTATAGATTTGAAACTTGGCATAGTTATTAAAGAAGACGCGACAAGGGGTGGGGAGGTAGGAGAGGGGTGGAAAGGGCAGGGAAGAGTAGTTGGGGAGGATTTAATTTTGAGTTGATATCTTCAACCGATTAAGTTGAAATGAATATTAAAAAAGTAAAATTTCTTCGTCTTGTATGTGCTCCGCCGCACTTAAGCATTTTTGTGTACAATGGGGAAGGATAGAGCGGTAAATAGGAGAGCAAAGGATATTTGGTACTATTTATATATTATGATTTGGGAGTAGTTGTGATAAAAATTAAGAAGTTTTTGTACCTTAAGAGTAATATCAAAATTAGATAACAATTTTTTTTTTACAGAAATGCCACCGAAAACAGCTGCCGAAAGGCAGAAAAAGTATCGAGAGAAATTGAAAAAAGAGAATCCTGAAAAATACGAAGAAAGACGTTTAAAACATCTAGAAAAAGTTAAAGAAAATATTAAAAAGAAAAAGATGTCAATAACTGAAGAAGAAAAACAGGAACAGCTTAAAAAATGGAGGAAGCAAAATACAGATAGGGCTAAAAAGAAAAAAGAAGAGAAACAAGCTCAAGGTTATTTAAAAACTGTAAATACATTAACGTCACATACAAATAACAATACTGAAAATAATATTAACAAAAAGACCAGATTACAAAAGTTGATTGAACAAAATACGGAATTGAAAAGAAAAAATGCAAATCTTAGAAGGCAAAATTATCGGTATAAGCTCGAAATAAATAATCTTAAAAAGAAACTAAAAGAAATGAATAATAGTGAATCTGCTAAAATTAACACTGCAGTTGGTGATGAAACCCCGATCACGAAATCCGAAAACTTTTTGAAAGCTACTATACCAACTGCCTCTGCTGAAGAAAAAGAGAAAGTTAAAAAGAAATTGGTTTTGCTGAATACTTTAACAGAGTCCATAAAAATAAATTATGAGAAAGCAGACACAAATGAAAAGAAAAATGTTTTTAAAAATTTAGCTATGCATGAGATGGTTAATAAATACAAACAGAAAACAAATATCACAAAGGTTCTTGGACTTAAAGGCAGGATTCGAATTACTAAAGCAAGAAATATTTTAAGACAAAAATACGGACAAGAGCTCAATGCTTTCTTTAAAAGGGAAGATGTGAGTCGACATAGTGCTGGAAAAAAGGAATGTATAACGAAAAATAAAAACAAGATGCAGAAACGATATTTAACTGAACCGTTATACAAGCTTCATAAAAAATATCAAATTGAAGGCGGGAGAGCATCTTTCCAAACCTTTTGTCGTTTCCGGCCATTTTATGTTGTTCATCCAAAAATCCAAGACCGAAACACATGTGCTTGTGTAAAACATACTAACATGCTTTTTAAAACTACAGCTTTGAAGAGATTAGGTGTGCTTCAATCATCCGATTTGGGTGACATTTTAGGAGAAGTTACTTGCTCAACATCATTCAAATGTTTTTACTCAGAGTGCATGGATTGCAAAGATAAGGTCCCAACCCTTAAAACTATAGATACAAACCTCCCAATACAGTGGCTACAGTGGAAAATAATAACACATACATATACTAAAGTTACTAAAGGAAAAAGTGAAGAAAAAACGACAAATAAATATGCTAAAACTATGATTAAAGGGACAGTAGATAACTTAATCAAGGAATTCCTGAAAGACTTAAAACAATTCAAAATTCATCACTATAATGTAAATCATCAATACCAATCTTGGAAAAAATGCATAAAGAATCTTGAAAATGACGAAATCACTCTGGTTTGTGATTTCTCCGAAAATTTCGCTTGCAAACAAGCTGAAGAAATTCAAGCAGTACATTTTGGCGCAAGCAGGAACCAGATCACACTTCACACAAGTGTACTCTACACAAAAACTAAAAAGCCTTTATCGATATGCACAATTTCACCAATAAATGAGCATGGTCCCGGTGCCATTTGGGCCCACTTGGACCCTATTCTACAGCATTGTACCAAAGAGCTGAAAACGAAGAAAATACATATATTTTCTGACAGTCCTGCTACTCAGTATAGACAAAAAAATAATTTTTACATGTTCCAGAAAAGGTGTTCTGACTATAGATTTGAATTTGGAACATGGAATTTCTTCGAAGCCTCCCATGGCAAAGGCCCAGCGGACGGCGTTGGCGGGGCTATAAAACGTCAGCTGGACAGTCGAATAGCACACGGTCATGATATTACAGACGCGAAGGAAGCTTATGACTATTTGAAAGATAACACTACCATCAAAATCTTTTATATACCTGAAAACAAAGTTGAAGAGATGACAAAAATGATACCAAATGATGTTGTACCTATAAAAGGTACAATGAAAGTACATCAGATAGCAACAACCGGAGATGGACCAATTAAATATAAATGGCTAAGCTGTTTCGACTGTGAAAAAAACACTTGCTGCGACTGTTACTACACCAAAGAACATCAGTTGATTAAAACGAACACTTTAGATTTACCATTACTCACTAATAAGATGAACGAACCACGTATAAAGAAATTAAAAACAAACAAAAAAGACAGCAATAAAAAAATACCTAAAGCTCAAAAACGGCAAACCATGGAAACAGGAGAAGTACTAACAAAGAAACGTAAAAGATCAAAGAGTTCAACTAGTAGTACTACAATAAGTGATGACGCAATGAGTATTTACTCAGAATCAGATTGTACAATGGATGTACAGGATGAGGAAGACGAAGTTGTCACTGATAATGAGTATGAAAAGACAAATAAGGAAAATAAAATTGGAAAAGTTACTCTTCTATCGTCAATACGGTTCACTCCCGAAAATCGTAAATACGTTAATCTGAAAACATACGATCCTTTTAAGAATCATCAAATTGACACAAATTTTGATCTCTTTACGGAGCATAACACCAAACATAACAAAATATTGATAAATGAAAAAAATATCATGAGCAAAAATGATAAAGAGACTGATAATAATAAGGACGACAAAGACACTTACCTGAAAAAGACGTTAAAGGAAATAAATATTAAAAACACAAATGCCAGAGAGACTAACTATATTAAGGACGATGAACACACTTATCTACAAAAAGAGATGAAAGAAACAAGTATCAAAAACACAGATGGCAGCGAGAAAATAGATGTTCAAGATTGTGTAGACGTTGACCTGAAAACTGCGATGAACGAAATAACTAAAAAAGATGAAAAATCTGAACTATACAAAGAAACTGAAGACAATGAGGACAATATAGGCACTTACCTTAAAACAACGATGAAGGAAACTACTGAAAATAGTATAAAAAAAAGTAATGAAAGAGAAACAGAAGACTTAAATGACAATAAAGGCACTTACCTGAAAACGGCGAAGAAAGAAAAAACTGAAGATAAAAAGGACAGTGAAGGCACTTACCTGGAAACAAAAATGAAGGAAATAGCTAAAACAAATAACCAAAACAAAAAGGAGCGAGAAACCGCAGACGTAAAGGATAATGAAGGGACTTATCTGGAAACAAAGATGAAGGAAAAAGCTGATAAAAATAGCAAAATCGAACAAGAGCGAGAAACTGAAGACGGAGAGGTCAATGAAGGCACTTACCTGGAATCAGATATGAAGGAAGAAGCTGAAACAACGATGAAGGAAAAAGTAATCATAAACAAGTCAGAAATAAAAGAGGTTGTCGTGGAAGCTTCAATAAATGAACAGATTATTAAGAATGACGTTAACATTGAGGCTGAAGAAGATCAGGAAAATGAGAGTTTCCAACTAGGAGATACGGTTTTAGTCCGCTACTACAAAAAGGCATGGAAGTATTACGTTGGAGTAATCACCCAAAATCATGATGAAAAGATGTATTCCATTTCATTTTACAAAAGTAGAGGCAAAGCCGAGGATGTAAAATTTCTGGTCCCTAAAATTAAAGATTTAGATTGTGTTCCTAGATTAAATATAGTAAAAAAAATTGAGTTGTGTAAAAAAGGGGGCAGTCTTTCTTTGTCCAATATAGATGACGTAGTTTACTTTTAACCGATTTAAAAAAATGGAGGAGGTTCTCCATTCGTCGCAGTTTTTTATGCTTTTTATATGTCCGTAATTTTGTTGAAGGCGGTTCTTTTTTATTTAATTTTATTTCTTAATTATTCAGTTTTTCAAAAACTATTGTCGTTAACTATTGTCATCTTAAAAATAAATAAATACCTTTAATTAAAAAGATGTTTATAATTAATTCCCTCATCCCTTTACCTTTATTTAGGCACTCAATGCACACTCGGCTTTAGTTTACTATTTCGTTACGTTGTAAACTATTTCGTTACGATATTTCGTAACAACTTTTTCGTTACGTGTACATCTTTCGTGAGAAATACTCATGATTAAAATTTTTGATCTAATTATCCAGTTATAGTTTAATAAATACCTCGTATTTTTCTATAACTTATTTTGTATTTAAATTATTTTAAATATGATGATTTACGCTATAATTTGATAATCGAGATTTCTTCGACTATCATTTAGGTTGAACTACTACAACACTTATGCCCGTTTTCACCAACATCCCCTAAAATTTAGGGACCTCTTAGGCATGTGTTAGGGGCCCCTTTGCACAAAAATCGTTTTCACCAATGTTTAGGTGTCACTTATGTATCTAAGAGGCCCCCTAAATTTAGGAGCCCGAATATTCGCTCCATATCTATCCCCTAACGTTAAGGGACAGTTATTGTGACCATTTAGAATTTAGTTTTCGACTATGTTTGTTTGGACGCTGTTGAAACTTTAGAATTGGTTACTAATGCGCATGTGTTCCCATCTAATTTTGATCCTAGGTCTTTTAAGCGGGGCGTGAAAAAGCATCTCACTAAGCCGCCATAGTGGAGGCCACCATACCAGTAGTTTGGCTTTTGGAATGGTGTCCGCCACTTCTGGATTCCACTTACTGCTTACCATCAGGCAAAGTGGAGTCACTTTGGTAGGCTAATAACGTAATATTAAAAAGACCACGGCTGTATCGACAAAGAGTTGATAACTTTCAAAAATATGATGATCACGATTTTTTCGTGAGATATAGGTTATCTAAACAAAGCGTGTTATTTTTGTTAGAAAAAATTGAACATCTTCTGGAATATAAAGATAATAGGTAAGTGTTTGTTACCACCTTTTAATGCACCTTAGGTCCTACATATACCTAAGTTCTGGTTGAGAACATTTCCATGTTAATTAAGGAACACAATTTCTAACGTTTCATGATTGCTTTTACATGTAGATACCTCTTAGATATTATTAATCTATGTTGTTTATTTCAGAAATAAATCAGTATCACCTCTACAACAACTATTATGTGCTCTGAGATACTTTGCTACTGGCAATTTCTTAATAACCGTAGGTGACTTAGGTGGGATCAGTGTGGCTACATGTAGCCGTATTATCAAGCGAGTTGCATGTGCCATAGTTACTCTACGAGATGAGTTTATAATTTTTCCAGAGTCTCAAGAAGATATGAATGTTGTGAAAGGACAGTTTTATAAGATAGCACAGTTCCCAAATGTTCTTGGTTGCATCGACTGTACACATGTGAAAATTCAATCACCTGGTAACAATAACATTTTAATAAATATTGTTTGTGTATAATATGTATAATAACTAACTTATATATAATAATATGTATAATAGAGACATGTTAGTAAAATATATGCTAGTAGGTAAGTTTCTTTTTAACTTCTAGGTGGAGATGATGCAGAACTATTTAGAAATCGAAAATCCTATATGTCTATCAATGTGCAGACTATATGTGATGCCAATTTGTTGATAACTGATGTGGTAGCATGTTGGCCAGGTTCAACACATGACTCTACTATATACCAAAACAGCAACAGATTTAGAAATTTTGAAAGTGGTACATATAGGTCAGCCTACCTTTTAGGAGACAGTGGATATCCATTGAAGGTACTTAAATAATCTTTGAAGTAAAACTCAATAAAATATATAGGAGTAATGAAAACACATATGTATTAAAGTTTGTTTTATATTCAAAAGAAAAAGATATTATAGTATAATTAGTTTTTAGGAGCACCAAACCAATTTTGCACTTGCACACTGCCACCTGTAAAAAGATATATTATTATAGCTTTTTACAATACATACAAATATATTTCTTTCAGAGCCATCTTTTGACTCCATACTTGAATCCTACGAATGAAGCAGAGAGGAAATATAATGAAGCTCACATTAAAACCAGGAATACCATTGAACGCCAGTATGGAGTATTAAAAAGGAGGTTCCCAGTGTTAGCTGTAGGCTTACGGTTAAAACTTTCAACAGCTGTAAATGTTATATTAGCTTGTTGCATTTTGCACAACATATGTATTTTAAGAAAAGACCGAGACCCAGTTAATGATGAATCTGTTCCAAATTTAAATCAGCTGATTGAAAATGGACAAATACCTCAAGTTCCTCATAATGCAGCTGATATTGTTTACTAGAAATTATGTAACTCAATACTTTGCAAACCGTAATTAAAATTAATATATTTATATTAAATGGAACATAGTTTTATTTATAAAATGTCACCTTTTAATTGATTTAAGACTTCAGTTTTAATTTCCACTTCTCTTGCTGCTGCCTGTAATTGTAAATCATACAATTTCCTTTTAAAATCCATTTTATCGTGCAGTAACTGTATTTTCAAGTCTTCTATACCTTCTTGTTTTTTATTAACATTTTTAAAACTTGTGCAAAGGGACGATACAGCTTCTGTCCTCTCATTTACATGGGATATATGTGGTCGCCTTCGCAACCACAAAGGTGTTTTTATTATATTATAATTATTCTGCAACAATTAATTCACACTTTAGAAGACCATGGCAGAGGTGTAAGTGCATTAGATACTATATAATTCTTATCAAAACTTTCAGAAAAGTCGCAAACAGTACACATAAATGCAAAAACAAAGAATTGTCTGACATAATAAAGATAAATGCATACCTTGTGTGGTGTATCTTGCTCTAACTTAGCATGGCTTAGACATGGTGTTTTAACTCCTCATGTATTAATGTAATTTACAGTGTTAGAGTATAGTACATGCTGTATGTCATTATGTATTTATTTAATAATATATTTACCTGTAAACTGATGCAGATGCATTAAACGCATTGGTTACGTCTATCCATGCTCTATTTTTAGCATCATTTGTAGAGCCATCGGTCTTCTTATTTAATATAGTGTCCTTGTAGGAACCCATCAACTTAACAAGCCTATCTTTTTCCTCGGTAGCAAAGTTTTGACCACGTTTCCTTTTTTGTAACATCGCGAAGTAATATAATATTAAAAGTACAAGCACTCACCAAAAAATTCGTGATATTTAATTTGTTTTCGTTCGACATCAACAATTTGACAATTTTGACATTTATCTGATCTATCAATTCAAAAATGAGCAAAGACAGTTTACTATACAGCCTAAACATGTCATATTGCTTAGTAAATATTAATTTTATTTAATAATTTATATTAAATAACACTGCAAAACATGTAAAAATCATGTTTACTAATATCTTTAATAGTAATATATTTTTTTATACAGTATTTTAAAGCTAATTGTAAATAAATCATTTCATCGATAAAATATCGATAGATCAGACATCTTTAAAAACATTTCGAACTGTCACTTAACTAAGGGACCTCTTACTAGGTAACACCTAGTATGGTGAAACAAAATTTAGGTAAGTATAAGATTTAGGAGGCCACTTAGCTAAGGAGTTCCCTACGTAGGAATGGTTTAGGTGCTAGTTGGTGAAAATGGGCATTAACATCTTTGACAACATCGTTGTGATCACGCATCCGAGAGATCGCCAACGAGTATTTATGCTTTGAGAATACCGATTTTGCCAACGTTGTTTTTAAAGGCGTTCTTATGAACGAAACATCCGTGAAGCTCGTCGTTGTCTACATCTTTAACGCAATGCTTAGCGAATCACCATCGTCGTCATGTCCGGTTTTTGACACTCTTCCCCCCCCCATAGCGAGACGTGTCCCTATCAGATATTCGTAACCTTCTTCTACAATGACAAATAGTTTTATTGTTTTGCTGCCTTTTAAATCGACTAATTTCAAATTTTTAAACGTCATTCCTATAAAAATTCTAATTTGTCTATAATTGATCAGAGATAAATTATTGGAAAAGAAGTGATAAGATAATCAAAATTTACCTGGACTCTTATTAAATTTACTTTTGTACCTATCGTATTGTGGTCGTGCTGAGTTGAATGAAACCACAGACATTTGGCATTGTGCTGTGTACGAATTTTTGAAAGAAAATTTTACACGTTTTCTCCTACTAATTTAGCCACTACGCCGTTAAATTGTTCTGCTCGGTTATTATTTACTTTATGCAAAAGGCTTTTTGAGTGAAATATTTACAATGTGATTATTATGGTGCATTATTTTTTATATTAACTTGGTATGTTGTTTACATAATTGGCTTCAATTTTTCTTGTATCACAGCAGTAATATGATTCACAATTTGTATGGTTATCAAAAATGTTGTCATTACTGAATTTTGGGCTTTTCTAAACCGAACAGAACATGTTATTGATGTCCGCATCCTTTTAATTTTGTCTAGTGTCAATAACTTTCTTTCACCCAAAGGAATTGGTGTGTCTTTTGTAAGACTTAGCATTACAATGCCTAAGAAGGTGATTGCTACATTCCATTTTTTCAACTTGTAAATTTTTATACGGCCTAACCCCTAGTATTTTCTTATATGTACTAGCGTCATCATCAGCAATTAATGTTCCATAAATTAAATTCCGTCTTCTATCGAAAATTTAAACCATTCTACAATGACGTTCTGCTCCATACTTGTTGAGGATCCGCTGTGATTTTTGATAGCTTTGATAGCTGCTCGAGCGCAAACAGAGCAGCAGGGCGATTCACTAAGGCAAAACATCCTTACAACCAAGACTTCAACGGTGACACATCTGTGAAATAGCTCTTCGGTATTCTCAAGTCAATAGGTCCAAAGATGTGCGATCACAGCGCTACATCGATGCAAACGGCGCGAGCAGGAACTAATTTACAGTTTCGAATCTTAGAGCATTAAACCAACAGGAGTGGACACGCGCTCTATTTCCCTTGCGCAAAAGTCTGCCACTTTCGGCGGGGGACGGGGTAACGCGAGCAACGCACACTAAATACAATGTTAACTACTAATGCATTTTTAAATCGCGTCGTTATACACGCACACAATAAAATTATTACACACTAGCTTAAACTAAACACACACAATCACATTCACACACAGGGACATCTATCAGTTTACGCTTCCTTAGCGTAAAACAGTTAGAGCTTGACTCTGTCGATATTTAGTATCGATGTTTAGGATTTCATATAAGTACGCGAAAGATTTAATTATTTTCATGATTATTATGTTTGCTTATTAAAATGAGCATTATCTTATATTATATAGAACAGTTTTAGGTAATAATAATCTATTATAATTTTAAGGTTTTTTTTTATTTAAGCACTTTGAAATAGATGAAAGTAAAGTAAATAGTTCATAAACATGAATTAACTAGAAGTCATTCTGTTAATTCATGTTTATGTCAATATTACAGGAGAAATAAAACAGTGTTTCTAACTAGCACACTTTTTTGTAATTATTATCAAAAAAGCCCGTCATACAGTCGGGCTAAATTTATTAATTTTTTAAACATTGTTCGACAAACAAATCTGGTTATGCGGTCGGGCTCTTCTACTATGTTTACTAATGTTTATTCAATACTTCCGATCCCTGATAGTACGGAACCCTCGGCGCGCGAGTCCTACTGGCATTTAGCCGTTTTTTTTTGAAGTTATACTTTTTTTGGCGCGATTGGGAAAAATGATGAGAGTGAATTTTTACGATGCGCGCGCACACCAACAGAAAAAAGCAACACCCTGAAGTTAGTTGCGAACCTTTTACACACTGAAGTTAGTTGCGGATCTTTGTGTGTCGTATCAGTACAAATAATCTGTGTGAATAAATAAAAAATATATTGGCGTTTATATCAATTCAAATATTTATGTATGTATGCGTTGTATTATTATTTGGTATTTTTGGATTGTTATGCCAAAGAAGTATAACTTCTTACGTGCGTACATGGGTACCCACTCTTTTTTTTTATTTTACTACTGCGCACAAGGATGTATGTTCAATAACCACCACCTGTTGAAATTTGTTCTAGTGTGGATTAAAGATTGTAATTAATTATTACGTGTCAATTTTACGTGTATTATTCCTAAGTATGTATGTATATTCAAACCAAATAATACTTTGAATTAATTGTCTGTTGCTATTAAATTTCGTTCCAACTAAGCAGAGCTTGTAATTGGAGGATTTTGTTCTGATTACATAGTAACAAGACACTGACATGAGAATGGATGAGTAGATTTTTATTAGAGAGATATTTTATCTGTTCAGATAACAAAAAAACAACAGAATATATTTCAGAAAGTCTTTATTTAAGTAGGTATAATAAAATACTGAAAAACTGTGCAATTTAAATTAACCTTATAAATCTAGTTTAACTAATCCTAGGTAATGCAATATAAGGAGGTAGCGCACAGCGAGTTTACTTGCTAAAAACTGAGCTCTCCGCCGCTTGGGGGGTAGGGAGGAGGTAGCAGTGCTGGCAGCACAGAAGGCTTTGTCTTTTAAGCTGGTAGTCAGATACTTGTACGCTTAGGAATCCACTTATATGGTTCCTACAATATTGGACCCAAGCGACTCGAGGTGCTGCTTCTTTTGAAAATCTAAAACAAACAAAAAAATAATAATTTAATACTGGAAAAACGAATATCGATATTTGTGATTAAACTGTCTCATCTCTAATTATGTTAAAGTGTGACCAGTTTCTTAAAAATAAATACGCTTATTTTTGTAAGAAATGAGCAATTATCTTTCGGAATAAAGTGCACTTTTTTTTTTTTTTTTTTTTTAACGTGGAGGAAATGCTTTATGCATACCTCTCACCTGGGGGTAGGCAATTGGTTATGTCGGACTCCCAATCCGGTTTACCGACTAAAACCACCACGATAGCCGTCCTCGGGCGTGGGAGGGGAGCTCCGTTGCCGCTATATCGTACCAGTGCTCCCCTAACCTTATCTCGATGCGAAATTCATCTCGGGGAAAACAAACCGTACAGTTTTTACCCCATCGTACACTTCCTTACGGAATGGCAATCCGAGGCTACAAACGGGCTGCCACACATCCCGGGGTCACATGGCAGTTCAGTCCCCTACTGAAGCTGCCGGTGACTCCCAAGTGCAGTGCCGAGGTCATTACGGCCCCGACGCTGCCTTCTTCGAGCAGGATCGACCCTCTCACGATCCCGCTCAGCGACCTCCTTCTGAAGCATAACTGCCTCACAGAAGGATACCATGGCCTTCCAACACTCGTCGTCTGCCAGCATAGCCGCTACTATAGCTGGCGGAGTAAGATCGCGCCCGATATGGGTGATCAGGATCTGTCGCTCTGACTCCCATGCCAGACAGTCCTCCAGCGTGTGCTGGGCCGAATCTAAGTCACTTAGGCAGTGGTGGCATTGCGCTGTTTCCTCACGTCCAATTCGATTCAGATACTCACCGAAACAACCGTGTCCGGTAAGTATCTGAGTCAATCGGAAGGTGACGCTTCCTCGTCTTCTGACGATCCAAGCCTCAAAATTGGGCAGAATCGCTCCAACGGCGCGTTGGCGTATACAACGTGGCTCCTCCAGCCGCGCCTGGTCGTGTCTGGAATTTGGATGAAAGCAGCCTAAGTAGCGATCCATCCAAATCAAGAGTCGTCGGAGAAAAAGGTCAAAGCTCATCCCGAGTTACAAGCACCTCAGGTAAAGAAAATACTACCTTTGTTTTGGCTTGTAATGCTATGGGTCAACGAGTGCCTCCTTTGATAATATTCAAAGGAAAAAATATGTGGGATCAATGGAAAGCACCACCAGACAAAGAATTTCCCGGCACAGCTTACGCGGCAACACCCAATGGTTGGATGGAAACAGAAGTTTTCAAAAATTACTTTAAAAAAACCCTGGTACCGGCTTTGGGTGATGAAAGACCTGTCTTGGTTATATACGACGGCCACTCCACTCATGTTTCACTTGACTTGGTAGAATATGCTTTGGATCAAGGAATAACAATTTTAAAACTCCCTGCCCACACAAGTGATATTCTACAACCATTAGATGTATCCGTTTTCAAGTCTTACAAAATGAAAATGAAAAATGAAACCTTAAATATACCCCCAAATGAGAGTTTACTGGGTATAACTCAAGAATTACCCTATGTTTTACTGTATTTTTTTTTTTTTTCTTTCTAAATCGCGCAATATCTCATGTTTGTTCTAATTTAATATTAGCCTGTGTCTGTGAATTGCCTAGGTATACTTAAATACCTACTTAGATTTCGTTTCGGTCTTTCCTTCTAAACTTCGTTTGGCTAAAATGGCTTACGAGATCAAATTTACGTGCTTACATAAAGCGGAACTAGAATATGAAGTTTGCTTAAGAGGCGGTGTAAAATCTAACACCGTCGACGAGTTGCGAAAACAAATTTCGAAGCTTGCGCCAACCTCTCCTTCCGAGGACATCTCAATGTCTTATTTATCTCCCGAAGAAGATATCGAAGCTATCGAAAGTTCAATCTTTAAAGCGAATAACAATATCAAAATGTTAAAGGCAAAACTAGACAAAAATTTTTTGTTAAGGACAGAGGCTCTTTTACACCATATTTATCATAGGTTGAACCGCCTAGACCTAGACGCCCTATCAGATAGGAGTCAAGGCGAAGTCGCCTGGAACGAATTTCATTCCTTATACGCGCAATTTAGCTTTCTAAACTCTCCACCACCCGAGCGTGTATTACAGACGGACGGCTTAACGGACGGAACGTTAGACCCTTCAATCAACTCATTCATTTACGAGCGGAAACTATTCTCTGACTTGTCTAAATTCAAATATAATGGTAAATCTTGTGTCCGCGCTTTCATACAAAGAGTGAACGAGTTTATGTCGAGTAGGGGCATCCCCGATAAAAAAATACTCCCTTTTGCTTTTGAAATTTTCTCAGAAGATGCTTTGACTTGGTTCCGTAGCGTCAAAGATAGTGTTTCTTCATGGCTTCAGCTATGTCAGTTATTAAAAAGAGATTTCAGCCCTCATAACTACGATTATAAACTAATGTCTGAGATAAGATTGCGCTCACAAGGCGAAAACGAAAACATAACCTTATACGTTGCAAAAATGCAAGGTCTATTTTCCCGTCTCGACGCCCCTATAGGCGAATCGGACAAACTAGAAATACTTTTAAATAATATTAGGCCTTGTTATACAAATTCTCTTCTAACTGCAAACATAGTCGACATCCCTAGTCTGATCAATGTGTGCAGAAATTTCGAAAGGTTCGACAGTCGCAGAAGGGACTTCCAGGAGCCTTCCAAGGTGTCTTCTAACACCCTAGCACCAGATCTGACATACAACTACCCTTCTTCTAATTCTTCTAGCCCTTCTAAAGGCAACTCCAATAATAAAAACTTTGATAATAAATATTCAAATTCCAATAATAAAACCTATAACAACTCATCTTCGACAAATTCTAATAATAACAATAATAATCGATTTTGTCCTCGCTGTAGATCTACCTCACACTCGCTCGCTGATTGTCGTCGGCCAAGATATTTAATTTGTTTTAAATGCGGGACGAAAGGTTTTCGTGTCTCCGATTGCCCTAATTGCAAATCTAACCCAAATACTACACATTCAAAAAACTAAATACCAAGGATTGCGGAGATAACAATTTCTCTAAAACTAATAAAACCGAATGGACAAATTGGTTATATTACATATCAAAATTTTTTAAATGTAACCACCTCTCCTCAATCCGAAATATTAGCGTCGAACGCTCTCCATATATTCCTTTTAAAACAAATGGTAAATCTATCGTTCCTCACTCAATCGATACAGTTGGTAGCTCAAAAATTCGTCAGCGTTGTTATCGCAAGTCTCATATTAATTCTAGTCCGAATGTACCAGTTTCTACTAATGATGCTCGGTACGCAAATATTCGTTCTATATCCGTATCTGCTATTACAAACGACGTCGATAACAATACTAATTCTAGTCCAAATGTACCAGCTTCTACTAATGATGCTCGGTACGCAAATATTCGTTCTATATCCGTATCTGCTATTACAAGAGACGTCGATAATAATACTAATTCTAATTCGAATTTACCAGTTTCTACTAATGATTCTTGGTACGCAAATATTCGTTCTGTATCTGTCTCGTCTATTACAAACGACGATAGTAATAATAATGTTAATTCTAGTTCAAACCGACCAGCTTCTACTAATGATTCGTGGTATTTGAATATATACAACGGGTGTAAAAGCTCCCCGACTTCCTTTATTGATTATCAAGTAATAAACAACAAACTATTTCGTTTAAAAAAAAGTTTAAATCCTCTCACGAGAGAATTCCAATGGAAAGAGGTAATCCCATTTGAACATAGGTCAAATATCATGGCCGAGAATCACTCCTCTCCCACTGCTGGCCATTTCGGCATTTTTAAAACATACAACCGGCTGGCATTAAATTACTTTTGGCCTGGTATGTACTCAGACGTCGTCAAGTACATAAATTCGTGTGACACTTGTATTGCTCACAAACATCAAAATCATTCCACCTTAGGTCATATGGGAAGGCCTAAATCCTGCCAGAAGCCTTTTCAAATGATAAGTATCGATTTGATCGGTCCACTACCTCCTAGCAGGAAACAAAACACTTTCATTTTTGTCGTTAGTTGTTGTTTTTCTAAATACTGTTTACTTTTTCCCATTAAACGGGCTACCGCAGAAACTATAACAAAAATTCTAGAGGAAAACGTATTCTTAGTACATGGTATTCCATCAACCATTGTTCTAGACAATGGTAAACAATTCATTAGTGCAACTTTCAAAAACTTGTTATCTAAATACAAAATTCCAAATCTACATTATACACCTCTGTACACGCCTCACGTAAACATGGTAGAAAGATATAATAAAACAATAATGACATCTATTTCTACTTTTGTAACATCCGATCATCGAACTTGGGATGTTTTAATAAATAAAATTCAATTTGCTCTCAACTGTACTGTTAACGAAACAACAGGTTTTTCTCCTAATTTTCTCGTCTACGGTCGCGAATTAATAATGTGCGGATCCCACTATATTGTTAACGATTCTGATCCAAATATAGTGCACGAGCCACGAGACAGTTATGCTGAGTCGTTAGGCTACTTATCCTCTATATTTGAGAAGGTACAGTTAGCCCTCCTAACGGCACATCGCCGCAATTGTCAGTCTTAAGCCGGGTATTCATTAGGCAACATTTGTTTATAAACACTGTTTATAAACAGTTTATAAACAGTGTTTCACAATGTTTCATCATCTCTGTAAACAGTTTATATACAAAGGTGATGCAACATTGTTTATTAAACATGTTGCCATGCTCCCCACTTCGAGTGGAGAGCAAGACGAAACGTCTAGTTTATCAGCAAAAGTCAATAGGTGTGGACGTGTGTTGCGCGAGTTTATAAACATGGAAGTAGTGTGGTCCAACAACCAGGTTTCGATGCTCATAGAGCTTTACCAACAGCGTAATATACTTTGGGATGCTTCAAATAAAGATTATAAAGATAAATTAAAAAAAAATGATGCTTGGGCCGACATTGCTGCAGAATTGAATATGTCGCAAAAGGAAGTGGAAACAAAGATGCATATTCTACGCTCACAATTTTCTCGTGAAAAGAAAAAACTTAAGTCATCAAAAAGAACTGGAAGCGGTGCCGAGGAAGTGATTAAAAGCAGATGGCAGTGGTATGATCCGCTACAATTTTTATTACGTGGTGCAACGACATCTGGAACATCGGATACAATGGGAACGGTGAGTACCTACATTTTTATATTATTTGCTAAGTTGATAATATTAATGTAATTTTTTCATCTTTTCAAGGTAACGGGTTAGTAAATTTTAAATCAAACACAAAACTCTAAATTATAATCAGAACTTTATTTGGAAAAAAACAGGTAGGTACATAGGTACCTACTATTTTAAGTATTATGCATGAGAATTTTGCCACGGCACACTACCTTCTGGACTAATGAAATATTCAGCAAATTGATCTCTTACAACCGTAGCAGCTAGTGGGGGATGTCTTGCAATAGGTTGTAAATCCAACATGCTGTTGTGAGGGCCGATTTCTCTTCGCCAAAAACCTTCTATAATGTTATATTCTGAGTCTTCATAATCGAATGTTCCTGGTGGAGTATATATAGCCCGAGACTGTTTATTGCGCCTCAAAAAGTTATGCAAATATACACATGTCATTGTTACAATTTCACAAGTAGCAGGCTTAAGAGGTATGGCTTTTCTGAAAACGCGAAAGACAGCACATAATATGCCAAACACATTTTCTACTATCCTTCTTGATCTGGAAAGACGGTAGTTGTAAATGCGCTTTATAGTTCCACGATTGTGAATACCAGGATAAGGCTTCATAATATTTTCGGATAAGGCAAATGCGCTGTCCCCTACTATTACATAAGGTAGATTCGGACCATTTGGTAAAATTGGTTGTGGCTGTGGAATATTCAAATTGTTTTGAGTAATTGCATCGTAAAATGGAGTTTCTTGAAATACTCCACTGTCGGAAGATCTGCCTTTAGCACCACAATTCGCATATATAAAGTTGTAATCTGCATCAACTATTGCCAGTAGTACAATGCTGAATTGTTCTTTATAGTTGAAAAAATCACTGCCAGAGTTAAATGGTGCTTCAATAACAATATGTTTTCCATCAATGGAGCCGATACAATGAGGGAAATTCCATAATAATTCGAACTGGTGAGCCTTGTTTTTCCATTCTTGTTCAGTACTTGGAACCTGTAACCAATTTAAAACAATGATTTACAGGATGGCAGTGCCTCAACGCAGCCGTCAAATACACCGCCAACTGTGCCGCCGCCACCGCCAACATCACAACTGCCACTGCCACCGCCGCCACCGCCACCGCCACTTCCACAGTCAAACAACTCCAAAAAGAGGAAGTGTGACGAGAATCTCAATGAAATGTATGAAATTATGAAAAGTGCCAAAAAGAAGATGGAAGAACCTAAAGACGAATTTGAAATTTATGGCCAGTATGTGGCATCTGAATTGAAAAATGTGAAAAACCAAAGAGCACTGTTACAGGCCAAGTATTACATAAATAATATATTGCTACAAGCGAGAATGGGCAATTTCGATAGTAATTATTTTGGTGGATATCAAGGCTATGGAGATGGAGGGCTCGGCTATGGCGACGGATACCGCACCACATCATCAACGTCGACATATGCTGATGCATCTACACCAACGCAGACACCAGAACCCCAAGTCCATACTGCTACTGGTGACGAGTTGCGCTTTAGTAATCTTGACGAAATAGTTTCCCAGTTGGAAGATGACACACAATAAATAAATTGATGTGATTTGATTTAAATATTTGATAAATACCTACTTGAGTGATTTGAATTTATTTTATTTTACTCACCTTTACATAGTCCTTTAAAACTTTTGTCAATTCCTGACAAACTTCTCGTATAATCTTGCTGATTAATTGTTTTGATACTTTAAAAGTATATGACAGTGAGCCATATGAGTCACCTGTTGCAAGAAACCTTAAAGTTATAGCTAGTCTTCTCTGGGGCTCAATAGGATGCCGAAATTTCGTTTCCTGTTTTGTTATGGCTGGTCCAATCAATCTCAGTAAAATTCCAAAATCTGATGTTGACATTCTCGTGAAATTTTGAAAAGACCCATCAAATCCACGAAGGTCATGAAATACATAACTTCTATTTAAAAGATAATTTCGGATCCACCACCTTTTCTTCTTTTTTTTTCTAGTAGCACTCTTATGTAATATTATATAAGCAGCACAGAGCATCACTACCTCCTCGGGCGACATCCTGGCAACAACTGAGAAGTGTGGACTGCCAAGTTTCAGAAACAGTGTTTACGGTAAACTTGTTAATAAACCCGTCATAAACAGTTTATTAACAAATGTTGCCTAATGAATACCCGGCTTTATAATCTTCGTCGTAAACCCGCAGATTTCAATGTGGGTGACATAGTATGGAAGCGTACATTCTATCTCAGCGACAAAGATAAATACTTTAGTAAAAAACTAGCTCCTAAATACATAAAATGTAAAATCATTGCTAAAAAATCTCCTCTAGTTTACAAACTAGCCGATATGTCTGGCAAGCCACTAGGTGAATGGCACATAAAAGATTTAAAACTAATTAATTATAAGGAATAATAATCTAGGTACCTAAACTAAAATTCTATAATTCATAAAGTTAAACAATCACAACAATAACGCTCACAGTCTAATACGATTAGACAACACCTTTCTGCGTCGTGGGTAGTTTGGTTTTCGTGTCCCTACTCATAAACAAACTTAAATTCTAAATTTCAGCGTTCCTGTCTTACCAATTGCTATAAGAAATATTGCTTCATGAATTTTTAACCATACTCTAAAATAATCGTTTTTTTTCACTAAATGGTCCAGTGGTTAAAAGGTCACTACCAAACCATGTACGCAAGGTTCGATTTCTCGTCTATCTTTGTTTTCTTCTCCAAGGGCATATCCCTTCTCTAAAGTCTTTCCGGATGGTGTACTAATTACTATTGTTTCAACCAGCCATTTTATTAAACAAATATATACATTATTAAAATATTAAACCAAACAGAATTGAAAAAAAAAAAAAAAAAAAAAGAAAAAACTAAACTATTCTGAACAAATTTCATTGTACACTCTAAATTATATCTTATGTTTAAGAACTTGGAAACCATTTCTTTATATTAACACTCCTTTGTGCATTGGAATGCGTAAGCCACCCGCGACAAAAAGTCATTCACTCGGCGTTTGCAAATACTTAGCTATAGATATATTGTTGCCTAGTAGTTTGATTGATAATTTAGTATTCCGTTCCGTCCAGCATTTTGTTCGTTACTCCTTGATATTATCTTTTTTTAAAAATATATCTACATTTACTTCGAACCTGATACTCCCCTATAAAACTGTTTCAGGGTATCAGACATCCCGCCGGGAGGGCCCAGGAGCAGAGAATTTTCGCCCAGCAAAAATTCTCCCCAAACGAGGGGAGTGTGTGGCGATGCTGACCCCACACGCCTCCGCCGCTCTGAACCCTACCACCGACCTACCATCGCCGCGCGCCGCCGGGGGTATATAAACGCCGGCAACAGCCGCAGCCCTCCTCTTACGCTCCAGCCTGCAAACCAAGATAAGTGTCTGCCTGTTTGTTCCTGGCCAGACACCTACGAAATCTCACACGTTGCACCCACGCCCTGTAAATATTCCTTTGCTCTGTATGAGCCGCGGCAAACTCTTTTAGTGTTAATACTTCGATGTAAATTATACTGAATATAACATTCATGTAAATTTTGGTAGACTTGTATTTTTATTCCTCTCTGAACTAAATTCCCTACTGGCCGCCACGTTCTACAAACGAGGTGGCCCTTCACCGTTACATTGTTTAATAGGCTGTGTAGCACCTGTGTCGATCGGGTGTTTCACTAACCCTGTTCTTCCAAGGTCGTTTTCTTCTTTAGTGAAAATGTCCATGTAGTCCAATAGCAGCTTCTTTGCTTCCCGATATTCGTTGAGTGACAAACTTTGCTTCGTGGTCTCTAATAACGGGCCCATATGATTTACCGAAGAAGCAGTTTGGACGTTCTCTTGGATCTTCCTCAGACTCCCACAGCTACACATCGTACTATGGTCGCGTTCTTCCTTAATAACATCGCCGAATTGCTAAGGTTGGCAATTTTAACTTTTGCCCCACTTCTAGTCATAACCAAGGTTCGGGCTGTAATTCGGCTGGTATGGCGCTCAGGATCTTCCACCATGACGCAACGATCAGCAGTTACACCTTCAGGGAACCTTACGTCGACTAAGGTTTCTGACCTCGGTGCCAAGTTTACCGTTTTGGCACTGTAGACCGCTATTGAAGAACAGCCTACTAGAAAGACCTCTTGGTCTGGGAAGCTTAAAACACCTTTAGCAATATCGACAACGCACTGCTGCATTCGTAGGAAGTCTAAGCCGATAATGCAGTCATCTGTAAGCTCGCCACCTAAAACAGATTGATGATAAGTCTTCTCTCCTAGTGTGATTCTCACATCCGTATTTCCTAGGACGGTCACTGGCTGGCCAGTCGCTGTTTGCAATTTGCAAGATGGTCGTGCGTCTTCCCACTGAATTGTTCGCCGCAGAAGTTCTGGTCGTACGATGTTCTTCGACGCGCCCGTATCTATCGTAAAGCGAACAGGTTTACCATTTATTTCTCCAGCTGTTAACAAGCTATTACCGTCACATACCTGTAATACTTGGACTGCGGGGGCTTGACGTAACGGATCTTAACTAGCATTAACCTGAGTAGTAGCTGACACCATTCTACTTCTTCTCTGGTCCGGACAGTTAATTCGGATATGTCCCCGCTTGGCGCATCCGTAGCACATAGGCTCACCTCGTGTCTGACAGCTGCAACAACTTCCCGTACTTTATGCGACTTGTAGTCGTTTCGCACAGCTTCCACCTCAAGGGCATGTGCTAAGGCCGCTTCTAAAAATGCAATTCGCGGGTGCATTTTGCAGTGAGAATTGTTATTTTTATGTTATAAGTGTTATTATTTTATAAAGAAAGAAGAAAATGTCAAGAAACCAATTAAAACATGGCCGTGAACAAGTTCAATTATGCAACAACCAAAATTATTATTACACTGACGAAGAAAGTAAGTTTTTAACCTCAACTTTTACCTATGTTTGGATTATTTTTGTAACTTCTAGTTCCATAATGAATTACGCCTTTTTGATTAGGCGGCAGATAGTTTGGCTACCAGATTTAAAAAAAGTATGTACTCATCAGTCACAGAAATGGTAAAAGATGTGTTTTGCGATCTAGCGATACGCACCCTTGTAGTGAAATGTAGAATTAACGATTCGTTGCAATCTATATTATAGAAAATTTATTATTATTTCTATGATAGGTAGGTACTATTTATTCTCTTCGAGTATTTTGGGTAGATACAGTAAGGACTACCTTTTAACTGTACCAACAACTTAGGTAGTAGGTATATACATACCTACATACCGTACAAAATAAATAGATACTTAATGGTATTGTTAAAATTTATTTATTTTTTCAGTAGCGTCAGCACATAGTCATTTTAACGATGAACCACTTCCATATGAATGATCACACTCTTCCTTGGTGGATTTGAATTGTATTGTGGAAGGAATGGGTTAGTGGCACTACGTGTTCTTAATCTGTTCCTACACGGATTGTCTTTTTAATGGAAAGGTTTTTTTTTAGATGATCACACCAAGAGGAAAACGATATGAGGACGACGAAGATTTAGCTAGTACACCTGAAATTCGTTTTGACTATGTTGACCGAATTGAAGGAAATGATAACCAGAACAGAGATGTCGTGAAAATACAAACTGTATCAGAAGAAAATGAAAGATCTGTAAGATTGTTATCAGCGAGTAGTCAAAACGAAATACAAATAACTGTAGAAAATAATTTATGTGGGCAAGTATCCGTCCTGTATCAAGTCCTTTGCCAACCGAGGAGGAGTTACTTCAAGATTGAAACTCGTCGTTTCAACCGGGGAAGGATGTCTACGCCTGCATGTCATTCCCAATCAGTTCGCTCATTTTTTATCTGTGCATCGTGAGCGCGCCAACATTTTACAATCATTCACTCTCAACCTTCATTCAACTGACATCTTTTTTCAAGGCACACGTTCCTATCAATTATGCAAATTCACCGTTAAATTCAACAATCAAGAAAACAGGTGAAATCTACGAGTCTTTTACTACTTTGGAAGCATCAAGCTTCATCATATACTACTTAAAAATATTAAAATACTACTACTACGGTGAAAGAAACAGCAAGAGGAAACCTGCACTTATAAAAAAAAGCCTGAATTTCCTAATCCGTCTTGAGCTGTTTGGCGATCAATGTTCATGCCTTCTCTGTATGAAAAGAGTTACCCTACAGTTATATACAGGCTAGGAATAATAAAGTTAAACATTAACATATTTTGTTTATGTACCATCACTTCTAACCTGTATTTAGCAAAAAAAGAAATTTGAATTTAAATTTGACACAAGAGTGGCAGCGACGCAATTTAGTGACTTAATTTCGTGGTTTACAAATTTTATCATTTATTTGAAGCAATTTTTAACATATTATCAGAACACTATTTAGAACTGCGTGAAAGCTGTATAAAAAGTAAGAAACCATAATTCTTAGTTATTTAACTATGAACATAACAAATGTAAGTTTCTTAAAAAAATTAAAACCACGAAAATACGACACTAAATTGCGACGTTGCCACTCTTATGTGTGAACGCTAAAATCGTTTCCAAAGCTGCTATGTTCGTACTGCAAACATTTGAATGCACATTACCTTGATGCTTGGCGCATGGGCGCGGCTTTCTTCCGAACACAATTCGTGAGCACTTCATTGATATCTACACCTTCGAGATTCACACTTAATTGTAATAACCTGGCGATTAAAAAGAGTGGCCTGAGTTTCTTGCCAGTTCTTCTCATGGCTCTACTTCGTCAGCGAACTGGCTGTAGGTTAATTTGCTGACATTTTGTAAACTTTGACGTTCATAAGTGTTAATTTAATTAACCTAAATGAATAAACATATATTTCATTTCATTTCATTTCATTTCAGAATATTGTATCTGATGAAAACTATGCCGTGGGAGCTGTGCTGTTACAAGGACCCGTTGGTAAAGACCAACTTGTAGCTTTCACCTCACACACGCTCAATAAGAGCGAGTCTAATTACAGCACGACCGAGAAAGTGCTGTTAGCCATACTGTATGGTTTTAAAACATTCCATCCTTACCTTTATGGACATAAATTCCTAATTATCACTAACAATAGGCCTTTAAGATGGCTATTTAATCATAAAGATCCCAGCAGTAAACTCCAAAGATGGAGATTGAAACTGGAGGAGTATGACTAAGAGATCTTCGCCGCTGACGCTATATCTAGATATCCAGTGAATCCAATATATCCTGAAAATGAAGCCTTACCGACCCTGAATCCTAACAACGAACTGCCACTACAAACACCACAATCTTCGGGATCCCCTAATGAAATTAATAGCAATCTGCAAAGCCTTCTTGCATCGCCGCCATTCAGCCTTGATGCTGACTGTATAAATCCCGAGATGGAAAACGAAGTAATAGATTACCTTTGTTCTGTCAATAATGAACTACGTCATGCTAGAGAGGATCCAGAACCGCAACCTTCCACTAGCTGGCATAACCCCGAAACCTTACCTGTTCCTCAACATTCTCCTTCGGAAATCCCTCGAACACCTGAAAACTTAACTCCAAACGAAACAACCTATACTAAATTCATAAAATCACACACAAAATCTCATAATACTTCTATTACAGAATATAACAAAGGAAAAGGAAAATGTCCAAATATGGGCCCATTTTATGGCAGCGTGCAGCAAATTTAATAAATTAAAAAATAAGCATTATTTTTTATGTTTACTTGTGATTTATTATATTACCATTATTTTTACCCTAGCATTAAAATCCTATTAATATTATAAATGCAAAAGTTTGTGTGTGTGTGTTTGTTACCACTTAGCGCCTAAACAGCTGAACCGATTTCGATGAAAATTAGTACGTAGATAGATTTGGTGCCGGAGACGGACATAGGCTACTTTTTATTCCGAAAATCGGAATGGTTTCCGAGGGATACAACAAAACAAATTAAACGCGCATATACATATTGAACTGAATCATAATATCCGTCACTCGACATTTGTTTGGATGAATGTTGCCAGATGTCAGATTTCTTTCAATCAAATAATTGTAAGCGATATAAAATAGCAATATATCAAATCGATTCAGAATATTTGAGGTTTTATTTTAGGAATCACAGTTTCTTAAATTTGTAACAACTAAACATGCATGCTTTAGCTAAGATTAAATATTGATTGATACACATAATATTATGTAAAGAAAAAGGTACAAGTTAGGGTTCCTTCAATTTGATCATGGTGCAGACGAGTTCTCTCTGTGAAAATCGTTGGAGACCAAGAAGTCTTAAAATATGCCCTACTAATTATAATGACAGGTACCCAGAGTCCTGCATTTAAATAAAAAAGAAGAGTATGATATTAAAAATAAATGAAAGTAATGTACCTACATAAAGTTGATTAAATAAAGAAATGTGTATCTTGGCTTTGAATAAATGAAAAGAGTAATTGTATGTAAAAGATAGGATGTTATTGAGAAATGGTTATGTACGATGGAATTTTCTTAAGATTTATGAAATGGAATTATACCTAATCTCATGCTAATGAAATGTCTTTTGTGAAATCAAAAACTAATGAAGATAAAATGTATTAATAATGAGAAAAGGAAATGTACTTAACTAAGTAGGTATTAAGACAGTTGAGATTTGTATTTTTGATTGTCTATGGAATTTGTGTTATTATTAAAATTGTTTGAAATATGTAATTAAATTAACTACTTTTGTATTTTTTTTGAATGTTAAATTTTACTGCATGTATGAACTTATAATAACAATAGGGTATAGCAGAAAGGCATATCAAATATCTTTATCATCGTAATTTTTTGTTTGTTTTTTTTTTTCATTTAGCATTAAGAATATTATTTTTCCAAATTAATCTTTTATTTAGGTAATTTTAATTTAAATTATTATGTTAAAAAAAAAACTTTATATTTTTTTTTCTCAAAAACGGGGGAGGTGTAGTGTGTGTATCACCTCCTTCGCATATAGTATATAAGGAACGTTAGTTGTAAGTTAATACAGTATTGTTCGAGCATTGATTCGTTTCATTACTTCCACCTTACACCTTTATACATTGCAAGAGGTATATTAATTCTATAGATTATGAGGGCGCCTAAGAGCGTCTTTTATTATTTTATATTTATTAGCACTAAGTAGATATATTTAATTACATATCATGGCCAATGAAATAATTAATGACATTGATAATACTATTATTTATAACTCTATACTGTATTGCAAACAGTATATTTCCAACTACAACAACCCTTTCACGGTACTAACACAAAACATACGTAGTATTAATAAAAACATAGACAGTTTTAACGCCTTCCTTCACAGGCTTAATTTTGAGTGTGACGTGATTGTTCTTACCGAATGCTGGTTAGCAAATTGTAGAAGTAATCTTAATGTATTGCCTGGATGTAACAGTTTTTATAGCTCAGTATCTCTGAACCAGAATGATGGTGTAGTGATTTATGCTAAACAACACTTACTTGTAACCGTAGAACAACCTATAGCCGATGTTTGTAATTGTTTACTCATCAAAATTGGATGCGATATAGTAATCATTGCTATTTATAGATCGCCCTCTTTCAGAAAATTTGATAAATTTAATACTTATTTAATTACTCTATTGCAAACCCTTTCCACCTATAAAACTGTTATACTTACGGGTGATCTAAACTTAAACATAAACACTGAACACGCCAACAGGGATATTCAAGACTATCTTAATTTATGCGCATCCCAGGGACTTTTTCCGGCCCATACTTTGCCCACACATCAATCTGGTTCTTGCCTAGATCACGTCATGCTCAAAACAAATTTTCCGTGCTTGACTCTTATTACTGACTCTGCAATAACTGATCACTGCCCCGTCCTACATTCAATTAATTTGCCGCTATCTAAGTACTTTGTTCGTCCTAAACAAAAATCTAAAATAAACATGAGTGAACGTGATTTATGCAATATTGACTTTAGCCCAGTTTACAATTCCGCTGATGCTAATGTTGGTATGTCATTTGTCAATGTCAATCTATTTTATTCAACACAATCGTTACTAAATTGAGTCGAAGAAAATACAATTTAAAACCATGGATATCACCGGGCCTTATCCGTTGTATTTGAAATAGAGATAAGCTGCATCAAAGAGCTAAGCTGTGTCCTGATAACTCAATTTTGCAACTTACATATAAAAGATACAGAAATTTTTGTAATAATCTTTTAAAAAAGCTCAAAATAGAATATGACAGATCACAACTCCAGCACGCAAGTAAAAACAGTAAACAACTATGGAAAGCTATTAAAAATGTAACGCATATGTCAAATCAACAAGTCTATTGCATACACACTCCACTCCACTTTCATCGGCTAATAGTACGAATAATTTCTTTGTAAATATAGGTAAGAATCTCGCAGAAAAGATTCAAAACGATCCTAGCAATAGCCTTCCTAATAATTGCCCGTTGCCACTGAAATTACATACAGGCAAATCATTTGTCATGTTAGACGTGGATGAAAGCGAAGTGGAACAGATTATATCAGGTTTAAAAAATAGTCCCACGGTGGGATGGGACAGCATCAATAATCATATTTTAAAAACTTTTAAGCACATATTAGTTCCTCCTTTAACTCACATATTTCAAAAATGCCTCTCCGATGGAATTTTTTCAACTTACCTTAAAAAGGCCGTAGTTGTTCCCATACACAAAGCGGGCAAAAAAGATGATGTGACTAATTATAGGCCAATTTCCCTATTACCTTCAATATCCAAAGTTTTGGAAAAAATTGTTAATAATAGACTAATGTTTTATCCAGAGAGAAATTCCCTCCTCTCCCATACGCAATTTGGTTTTAGACCTAAACTGTCTACATCAGACGCTGTACACTGCTTAACTGATCATGTCACTAAAGAGCTAGGAAAGAGTGAACAAGTCACAGGAATTTTCCTTGATCTTGCCAAGGCATTTGATACTGTCTCCGATTCGATACTTTTATCGAAACTAGAGAACATTGGAATAAGAGGCAATCAACTAAAATTTTTCGCTGATTACTTACGAGACAGATATCAGTGTGTTAAGATTGGTGACATCATGAGTACTGATATGAAAATTCCTGCTTTTGGTATACCACAAGAAAGTATAATCGGCCCTACTCTTTTTCTAATATACATCAATGACCTCTGTAATTTAAATCTAGACCACGGCAAAATCATTTCATACGCGGACGACACTGCACTCATTTTTTCTGCTGACACGCACACAGACGCACTTATTTATGCACAAAATGGTTTTAATGTTGTAAATAACTGGCTCAGGCATAACCTACTAACATTGAACGCTGAGAAAACTAATTTCTTGAACTTTAGCATGCGCAAGCGGAACACTTTAAATCGAAATTATAATTTATTTACACATCATTGCGATAAACTTTCTCCAAACACCTGCAACTGCCCTTCAATTAGCAACATTAGCAGTGTGAAATATTTAGGTGTCATACTTGATGACACTCTATCATTTAAGGAACATATTATTTCTTTAGTTAAACGTCCCTTGGCAACATTCATTGCTATGCAGATGATAGTACAGTGCATGGGCGATATCTTGGACATCCTGCGGCTAAACAGACTGACATCGAGGCAAAACGCCTAGAACTTGTCGCTGAGCTCGACCAAGTATTATACCGCATTTCTAAATGGGGTTGTGAGAATTTGGTCGAGTTCAATGCCAAGAAAACACAGGTGTGCGCGTTCTCTGCAAAAAAATCTCCGTTCCTTCCCCTTCCCTCTCTTCAGAACACAGTGTTACCACTACAGGATAGCCTAAGTATCCTGGGTATGGACATCAGCCGAGATCTCAACCCCAAGAACTACATCGAGTGCGTCATTAAAACCGCCTCCTGTAAACTCGGTGTCCTGAACAGGGTGAGGCGGTACTTCACGCCCGAGCAGCTCTGTCTTCTTTATAAGACACAGGTTCGTTCCTGCGTGGAGTACTGCTCTCATCTTTGGGATGGCTCCGCACAGTACTTACTGGATGCACTCGATAGGTTGCAGCGGCGAGCAGTCCGTATCATCGGAAGCCCGGAGGCTACTAAGACCCTTGAGCCTTTACAGCTGCGAAGAGACATCGCCTCAATGGCCGTCTTCTATCGCCTTTACCATGGAGAGTGTTCTGAAGAGCTCTTTGAATTAATCCCACCCTCTCCCTTTTTATCCAGAACGACACGTGCGGGACTAAAGTGCCACCCTTTCACAGTGGAATCTAAAGGGTCTCGAACCAAACGGTTCAGCACTTCATACTTTTGTCGCTCAATTAAAGCCTGGAACTCTTTGCCAGCGCATGTGTTCCCATCTAATTTTGATCCTGGGTCTTTTAAGCGGGGCGTGAAAAAGCATCTCACTAAGCCGCCATAGTGGAGGCCACCATACCAGTAGTTTGGCTTTTGGAATGGTGTCCGCCACTTCTGGATTCCACTTACTGCTTACCATCAGGCAAAGTGGAGTCACTTTGGTAGGCTAATATATAAAAAAAAAAAAAAAAAAAAAAAAAAAAAAAAAAAAAAAAAAAAAACGTGTACGAAAATTGATATTTCTTTTTAATAAACTACGACATATTGCAGACCAAAAACTAATAAAACAGGTTTATCAAGCATTGTGTCAGTCCATTATCCAATACTGTATTACGTCCTGGGGAGGTGCCCCAAAAACTGTAATGTTAGCTATTGAACTATCCTAAAAGTAGCTTATTTTCTCCCTTTCCGCTCTCCTACTCGCCAATTATATGAACTATGTAAGGTTTTAACAGTCCGTCAACTCTTTATTATGTCCACGGTCCTAAAACAACACTCAGCACTTCCGTACTCTCCTAACATTACTAACCTCAAAAGAAGGAAAGATATTGTTTGCAAAGATCACTCGGAATCAAGATTTATGTTTTCGAATAAGTTCTACCCATTTTTGGGTCCATTTCTTTATAATAAGTTAAATAAGGCCTTATCTATATATGACCACAACTATCATAAATGTAAGATTTTAATTTATAATTATATACAGAATTTGTCCTATGAACAAACTGAACAAATGTTAATTGTACTTAAGTAAGTCATAACTAATTTATTCTAAATATAGTTTTTTTATTTGTTTATTTTCTATATTATGCCTAAGTCAGACTGAGAGTTTACACATGTTTTCATGAACTCACACCGCCTGTGGCACAGGTTTTATTACCTAGTATAGGCATCCTAACACTGTATACCTATTTATAAGATATTATTTAAGACCTACATTGTTAAAATGACTTTCATGACCCAATAAAGATTTTATTATTATTATTATTATATAATAATATAATATAATATGTGGACACTATCACACATCGTCATCTAGTCCCAAGCTAAGCAGAGCTTGTGTTATGGGTACTAGATAATTGAAATATAATACATATCGGCTGCGCCAGATGATAACCTAGCAAGGGACATTTTTGACAAAAATGTTTTTATTGCAGAATCGGTATAAACTAGTAAGTCCCTACAAATTTTAAAAGACACCCGCGCATAAATCTCACAAATAACCAGAGTTTTGAGAACTCAAAACCTAGTAAGTACACTAGGTATCATTCCAGAACCATTCACAAACCTAGTATGTCGCACTGACCATTATCAAACCTAGCAAGTCTCTGAGACTTGCTAGGTTTTAAAGTGGTCGATGCGTCTTGCTAGGTTTATGAAGTGGTCAACAAGCATAATGAATGGAGGGGACAGCGCGCGGGCGCGGGCAGCAAGTCACGACACGATCAGTCGGTTGGGTGCGTTGGCGCGTAAATTGACTTGTTTGTTTGTTGTTAGTGTTTCATTACGTAGAGGTACAACATTCACACATCGAATTTATAAGTAAATAGCGATTATTAATTTACTAAAATGAATAGTTTACGATCGCATCGGTCAAAAATAATAATGGCTGCAGTTAATATGAACAATTACAGTGATGAAGCTGCTGAACATAGTACTGAGACAAATGAGTGGTAAGTTTACTAGGCATAATAATGTATCTCAATTTTTTTTGTACCTTTGACTAACTATCATATGTAAATTTTGAATGATGGTTAACCTATTTGTTCACTGTTTGAGTTCAGCTTTTTCTATGCTTAATTTTTAATGGGTGGTTTTGTGTTTCCATGCAATGATGTTATAATATACCTACCAGGGGTCGATATTAGTTACGAGATCACATAATTAATGAGATAATTTAAGTAAATAAGATTTAGATAACAGTTAGGTTAGTTATTTTAGTTATTGGCATTTAGTATTCGTTTAGTTTAATAGCTAAGAAAGAATACCTACTTTCTTATCACGATCAGCAAAATAGCCTATACTACAATCTACACAAAATTCCGACTCTGTTGAAGATCCTAATTTCCTATTATCAGAAGAGAACGAATCTGATAAAGACACGTCGATGTCTGAGAGCTGTGAACCTACAGCTCTTCGAGACTATGTTTTGGCTTCCTCGTTGAATCTACCTCCAAACAATCAATTTAAAGCAAATTTTGTAGCTGCTTACCCCGGCCCCTTGTATATTTATGATGAAAATTTACCAGACAGCGAAATTTCAGTAATTGCACCTCCACCATCATTACAAACTTCTCAACAAAAACGTAAAGCTAAGCATCCTATGATTGAAAATTGTTGCGACAACAGCAAATGTAAAAGGCAATGTGCAATGTTTTCTCTTGAAAGTAGAAAAACTATTTGGGAAGAATATTGGAACCTAAGTTTTTTATCCAGGCGTAGCTTTCTTAATAAGTGCATCCAAATATCTAAAATAAAGCGACGAAAAGTTGAAGTTTCAAATGAAACTTTTTTCAAAAACGAAAGTCGTTTTTTCTTTTTGCCAAATTCTGATGGGATACTAATTTCAGTCTGTAAAAAGTTTTTTTTGGCTACTTTGGGACATAAAACAGATGGAGTAATAACAGAGCTGAGCAAGGCGGTAAAAAAAGGAAAATTGTATGGGTCAGTTACGAAAGATAAGAGAAGTGGAAGAAAAAAGATTGATGGAAGCATAATAATTAATCACATTATGAGTTTTCATCCAACGGTAAGCCATTATCGCCGACATAATGCGCCTTTTACAAAATATTTGCCAAGGCACTTAACGTTACGACAAATGTACACAGACTTTAAACAACAAAATCCTAACTTCACTTGTGGCAGAGAACTTTACAGGCAAAAAATAAAAGAATTAAAAATATCTTTTCACATGCCTAAGGGTGATAAATGTGTAGATTGTGCATTGTATGAAGAAGAATTGAAGAAGTACGATGATGTCACTTTAATGCCTGAAGAAATGAAACAAAAATCCGAAGATCATAAGGCTAAAGTTGAATCATCTATTCAAAAATACAGATTGGACGGAAATAATAAAAATTCGAATTTAGTTAAATTTGTGTCAATGGACTTGCAAAAGGTTATTATAACGGGTGGCGCAAAAGTAAAGACCCTATTTGGTTCAGCTATAACATTTTTTCTAAATTAGAAAACTAGATTTAGATTTTTTTAAATGTATATTTGTGCCATTAAATTTCGTACCATTAGGATTTAAAGATGATGTCTTTTAAATGGTGACCTCCAGAGTTGATACACATTTGAGCCCTATTTATGACATTTTGCATAACTTGCCGTAACACTTCCTGCGATATGTTCGTTATTTCTTGACGAATGTTTTCTTTTAGAGCTGCGAGAGTCTGTGGCTTGTTCACATACACCCGAGATTTCAAAAAACCCCAAAGAAAGAAGTCTGGACTGGTCAGATCGGGTGATCTTGCAGGCCAAGGCAAATCGCCAAAACGAGAGATAACTCGGCCTGGAAAAGCGTCCCTCACTAAGTCCATAGTGTCGCGCGGTGTGTGTGCCGTAGCGCCGTCTTGTTGAAACCAGATGTGCTCCAGCCCCAATTCGTCCAAACTGGGTATCAAAAACTCACGTAACATGGTTCTGTAGCGTTCTCCAGTGAAAGTAATCGCATTGCCTCCAGCGTCTTCGAAAAAATAGGGTCCGATCACTCTGTCAACACAGATGCCACACCATACAGTAACTTTTAGTGGGTGTAGAGGTGTTTCTTGAATAATGCGCGGATTATCAGTGCCCCAGAACCGAGTATTCTGCTTATTGACATGCCCTGAGAGATGGAAATGGAAACGCAGGAAGTGTTACGGCAAGTTATGCAAAATGTCATAAATAGGGCTCAAATGTGTATCAACTCTGGAGGTCACCATTTAAAAGACATCATCTTTAAATCCTAATGGTACGAAATTTAATGGCACAAATATACATTTAAAAAAATCTAAATCTAGTTTTCTAATTTAGAAAAAATGTTATAGCTGAACCAAATAGGGTCTTTACTTTTGCGCCACCCGTTATTACCAGAAATGCCCGACATCAAGGATGCATTTTTCATGAGCCGATTAATTACTTTTAATTTGACATTTGCTCCTATTGAAAAAAAATCTGATGACAGTTCCACTTGTGTGCTCTGGCACGAAGCAATAGCTGGACGAGAGGCGAGTGACATTGTAAACGCCATATATGCTTTTATAGAATCCAATAGGGATATGCAGCACTTGCACCTATGGGCAGATAACTGCACAGCGCAGAATAAAAATTGGACCTTATACTCCGCAATGACAATGATAGTCAATAATCCATCAAATAGCCTTGAATCGGTAACTATTAATTATTTGACCAAGGGACATACTCATATGTCTGCGGATGCTGTACATGGCAATATTGAAATGAAAATGAAGAGACAAAAAAACGTATACGATTTCCAAGATTTTAAAGATATTGTGATGAATTCGCGAAAGAATATTAAAGTTATAGAAGTAACAAACAAATTTGAATGGCCAAAAAAGAAAAGAGCTGCACGTCAGAATGAACCACTGAAAGAATTTAATTTAAACTCAGTTGTTCAAGTTAAAATGATAGCTGGATCAAGAAATTTATTTTATAGGACAAGGTTGAAACATAATTTATTTTAATATTGATGATTTTTTAAATTTTAGTTAATAATATTCTAGTAGTAATTTATTATTTATATGTAATATAAAAACGAATACTTATTTATATTTCAATGAAAAATTAATTATTTGTTTTTCAGTTTCAGTGAACCTGGTCCTGGCCTGGTGGAATTAGATTTTCTAATGAAAAAATTTAACTGCCAGCTTCCTCCTGCTAGCAACGACAGCCCAAGGGGCATAAAACATGAAAAAAAGCATCAAATAATTACCAAGCTTGTGAATCTTATGCCAGAATCCAGAAAGACCTTCTGGTACAATTTACCAGTTAATGACTTATCTGCCGACTTAACAAGTCATGGACAATTGGATAGTTATTAAATTTCTTTATAAATAAATCTTATAATAAAATTATTTTCACTAAGTTGTTGCTTTTAAATACACCTATCGACTTACTAGGGTTAAATTCATAATATCTACTGTTTACAATATTCAGTAAACCACATTCAAACATAGCAAGTGCTCATACTAGGTTAATTACTGGTTTCTAAAAGGGGGAATCGATTGTCGATTATTTAAATGAGTTAGTAAGGGGTATAAATTATGCAATATACACAAATATTATAATATTTTTAATACATAGTCATCGTTTATATTTATTTTATATAATAAAAGCGTTTTTAAATAGTTTATGTAAAACTTCTTCAACGGCTAGCTTGATTTACGTTTAGGCGCTCTCCTGTAAAATGTTGGTTTGAGCACTTGCTAGGTTTTCATCTGGCGCAGCCGATATACGTACTTTTTTTTTGTAAATCCATACTTAGAATACATAGAAAACACCCAAACTAAAGACAAATACAAGTGTTCATCACACAAATATTTGCCTTCCGCGGGAATCGAACCCACGACACCCGGCGTCGCAGTCAGTTACACTAACCACTAGACCAACGGTGCAGTCTTATATATAGGTCTTGATTTGATATGCTTGATGAATTAATCGAATTGAAAACCTCCCTTTTCTTTTTTTTTTATTTTGTTATTTATATTAATTGATAGATTTGTAATAATTGGGCATGTTTTTACACGACCATATTCTATGTGAGCTTGTCCCAGAAATTAGTCTTTTTGATGAAAAAGCAATAAAAATTCCGTAAGTACACGGTTTTTTTGACTGCTGGTGTGCTTTGGCAGTATAACATTTATTTTGTTCTATCGTTTGAGTCGCCATTATACAGCAACTCTATCGCGCGTTCTCAGGAGCACGCATTAACATTGTGATTTTTTGCATTGATACCTTTCGTTGTGTAGCAATTCTATAATTTTTCTTTGCTGGGATTTCGGATTTCATTTGAATGAAGTTTAATTATATTTTTTTTGATATTTATCTAACGTTTAATACTTGAAATGACACACAAGTAAATAAATGTTACATTTACCTAATGATTATAATAATATAAGATATAATTGCACGCGTAAGGGGCAAGACAATTTTATTATAGTTTTGCTTTGTGAGTGTTATAAAAAAAATTATGTACATAAAATTTTTTTAGATAAACTTAGTTAGATTATAATTATAAATACACGCACACACACACGCACATAAACTTAATAACTGGAAAAAAGTGCGCCCAAATTGCAGCTGGCTGGTGACAAGGACTTTCAGAAACCGTACAAATTAACTGACATTTATCTTTCCAGTAAATCATTACGCAGTGTAGAGTGACTTGCTGTTTGGATGCACCAAAATGCATAGATTGAATTTCTTCACTCAGTTTGGTAATGCTGAAAAACAAAAAAGGTACCGAGAAAAGTTAAAAAATGACCCTATTAAGAAGGAAGAATATAGAAAAAAAAACTTGGAAAGAATTAAAAGAATTATAAAAAAGTTTAAGATACGACACGAGGAAAAAACGACAAAAGATAAATGTGGCGGTGGCGGAGACAAAAACAACAACAAAAAGAAAAAAAATACGGAAAATAGAAATTAAATCACCCAAAAAGAGGATAGGATAATAATAATAATAATACAGATAATCCGAAACTTTCTAAATGTCTGAAGAAAATAACTCTTCGTTTTAAAAAGTCTATACATACTATCGAAAAACTTAACAAAACTATGGGTACGTTAAGAAAGAGGAACTACCGTCTTAATATATTTCTTAAGGCAAAAATAGAACAAAAAACCAAAGAAATCGATAAGTTGAATTGCAGGATTAAAGTGCTAGAAAGTATGATTAAAGGAATTTATAAATCAAGCGACAAATTTAAAAAAAAAGTACATTAATCATCTTGCTCTGAATGTAAAAAAACAAGTAGACAATATGTGTATTCAAAACATTTATTAGCAAATTGTCTTGGCGTTACACGAGTACGGAAATACAAAAAAGTTAGTCAAACAAATAAACATATATGTGAGATTTCACACTTTTTTCTGAGGGATGATATTACCAGAATAACTGCAGGAAAAAGGGAATGTCGGACGAAAAATAAAGAAAAGCAACAAATAAGATACATGACAGATACCTTGAGTAATTTACAAATCTGAGTGGTCTTTCAGCACGTTTTATGAGAATAAACCATGTTTTGTGTTATAGCCACCAGCAGAAAGTTAGGACACATGCATGTGCATAAAGCACAGCAATATGAACTACTTGCTGAAGGCTCTAACATCCAAAGAACTTATTGATCGTGATATACTAATAAAAAAAATACTAATAATGAAGGATATACTAATAAGTATTACCTGCGATATAACATCATTTCATTGTATGCATGGTATATGCTCAAATTGTTTTCATTCTAAAGAGGCTAAGGGCGCGTTCCTACCGTGTCGTGACGACAGATAATCGTGTAGTTTTAAGTGTCGTGGCTTATATGTTTAAATGGAGGTGTTCACATTTAGAACGACACAATTTACTGTCGTCTACGACAGTTTTTGCAGTGACGACACTTTGTCGTGACAGTGGGAACGGCAAGCACGACAGTCGTAAAATATATATTATACGATAAAAAATCGTGGACGGCAACTGTGTTTTCCCTTCCCTCTCGCACCCGCGCGCCCCTCGCGTCTGTACTCGGTTTGCTTTGTGCGTGTTAGAACTTGTCAGACTCCTGCGCATGGTGGACGTATAACAATGGCTAATAATATAACACCGGAAGTTTTAATTCCACTTGTGGAACAAAGGGCTGTCCTTTGGGACAAAACTTTAGACGTTTATAAAGACAAAGGTTTGAAATTAGCCGCGTGGAGAGAAATTTGTTGCGTTTTTGAACCTAATTTTGACAAGTTGGAGGAAAAGGAAAGAAAAGATTTCGGTAAGTTTCTGAAACTTTTTATTTATTATGATACGTGTGCTGTAATGTTTTGCCAAGGTACGGAGCCTATTTCAGATACAAAATAGTCGGAAAATTGTGAGCGCACTGCGTTTCCACCATTTCCGTTTGAACGCAGCTGTGTTGCAGGCATGTTTACCTGGGGCATAACGGTTGGGGTATTCTCCAAGTATATAGCGTCTTTTTTTATTAAAAAATTATGTAATACCGTACAAGCCTTTACAACTTCAATAGCTGTTTCTGCACATACATCCAATGGTCTATGCAAGATCCTCCATTTATTGGATAAGATACCAAAAGTGCATTCAACATATCTTCTCGCGCGGCTTAGACGGTAATTAAATATCTTTTTCTTATTGTCTAAATGAGTACCGCCATAAGGTCGCAATAAATTTTGTGACAATGTAAAGGCTTCGTCTCCAACAAATACATATGGTATTTCTTCTTGCATATTTTCGTGCAATGGCGTGGGTCTTGGTATATTTAAAGTACCATCATTTAATTTCTTCCAAAAATTGGATTGTTTTAGGATAGATGAATCACACTCTTTTCCGTATGAACCAATACTTACGTAAATGAAGCGGTATTCTGAATCAACAATTGCAAATAAAATAAAAGAAAAATAATCCTTATAGTTAAAAAACATAGAACCACTATTTATTGGCTTTGTAATCCTTATGTGCTTGCCGTCCAGCGCACCGAGGCAATGAGGAAAATTTGCTTTCGTTTTAAAAGCTTCAGCGACCGTTTTCCATTCTTCTTCGGTATTGGGCAACTTTAAATATTCTGCACTTAATACGCTCCAAATAACAGAACACGTTTCTTTGATTATTTTGCTGATGGTTGACATTCCCACTCTAAAATTATAATGCAGTTGTTTAAACGAACATCCCGA
Organism: Parascotia fuliginaria; assembly: GCA_963082885.1. NCBI lineage: Eukaryota > Metazoa > Arthropoda > Insecta > Lepidoptera > Erebidae > Parascotia > Parascotia fuliginaria. The sequence continues at coordinate 10,600,245 of OY720184.1, forward strand.
CGCCAAATATCTGTAAATAAATACAACAGCTATTATAATACGCTTATATTCGAGGACCAATGCCCTAACATTATAATTATGTATAAACATATAATCAGTCTAATAGGTAGTCCCTTACTTGTTCACGGAAACATCCGGGGATACTAATGGAAAAACTCGATCTTATTATAGTTTTTTAAACTCTGAAAAACGTGCAGATTTTTGCGTGAACAATAATTTGACTACGTATTAGACTGATTATATGTTAATACATATAATGTTAAATCTATACACAAACAAATTTTAATTTTAAGTCTATTTTACTTTTACAGCTACACACATATCTACAAAGTGGACACATATTCGAGATGCATTTATGAGATCCCTGAAAAATGAAAAAGAAAAAAAGCGATCTGGTGCAGGCGCAAAAACAACTAGGCCGTATGTTTATAAGAATCAGCTGTCTTTTTTATTAAAAGTTACTGAGCCCCGTATGACCTCTGATTCATCTAATGAGCCTAATAATTCTATCTCTGATACATTAAGTGATGCAGCACCTTCTACTCAAAAGAAAACTAAGACTGACACATTAGATGATAAAATGTCACAATTTCTTGATTATAAATTAAATAATCAAGAACACCCACATGTGTCCTTTATTAAAGGAATTTTACCATCTTTGGCATCATTCGACAATGATGACAATTTTGAATTCCAAACGGGTATTATGCAACTGATCCAAAAAATTAAAAAGAAACGCCTTCGTAATAATTTATATGATACTTATGCAAACTATGGTGACTATCAAAACCATTTATCACAACCGACAGGTTATTTTACACAAGATCCAGGTGCATCAACTTCGACTAGCAATCAAGTTATGGAACCGGCTGCATCACCAAATTCAGTCTATACTAATTTGTCTGATAACACACAAGATTCTTTTAATTTTGACAATATATAATTTAAAGATGTCTTTACTTATAAAACGTGTAACTCTAAAATAAATATCTAAATAAATAAATGTATACATTAATAAAGAATTTTCATTTTATTTACTTACCTTAAAGTTATCACTAGTCTTTCTTCGGCACTTATACAATTTCTGAAATATGTGTTTTCTCTTCTAAGATTGTCTGCAAGTCGTGCCAGTAGGCTATCAAAGGTGGAGACAGTCATTCTTAAATACTCATAAAACTTTCCATCATCACTTTTTAATTCTTCTATATAACTCTGACATAATCCTAATGGAATTCTTTTCATTAACATTGGATGTACCCAGTACTTTCTTTTCCTTGCTTGCTTCATTTTCCTTCTTTTCAAAAAGTAATACATTATTAAAATTTCATCTTCGTCCATTGAACTCAGGAGAGTAAACGCACTAGTGATCACCAAGCGAACGCAGAGGCGACTAGATTTGTAGCTTGCTGATGATGTGTAAACGACAAAGCGACTGCCGGGAAACGATAAAATGTCGTCGCGTTCCAATGGGAACAGCTAGATACGACAGTCGCTAAATGATAAAAAATGTTGACGACAAACAATCGTTATAATGGGAACAGGTGGAGACGACAGTCGTCGAACGATAAATTAGTCGTCACGACACGGTGGGAACGCGCCCTAAGTGGCTGTGTTGGCAGTCGGAAAAACATACTTACACAAAGAAAGATAAAAATACTGGCAATGACAAAGAAATGAATACTAGGAAGACAACTAAACAAATTAAGTCCTAAACCATATTAGAACTAATCCAGATCTTTTACAAATAAATAAAATTATTCAAAAACATTCTTTCAACATGAAAACCCAACAAACTCAATATCAAACATGCTTGAAGGATTTGAAACCAGATGAAGCTCTTTTGGTATGTGATTACTCGGCAAATTACAACACCAAACTGAGTGAAGAAATTCAATCTATGCATTTTGGTGCATCCAAACAGCAAGTCACTCTACACTACGTAATGATTTACTGGAAAGATAAATGTCAGTCAATTTGTACGGTTTCAGCGTGTCGCCTAGATGATTGTACTCCAGCAGTTTCTAGAGTTAAAGTTTACATTATGTAAGAGTGTTGCATGATGATGTAAAAGAGAAACTGAAGAATGCAGTCCAAGTCTCTACTTCAGGTCTTATTGTCGATGACCCGTACAAACGCAAACCGCGGATAGTGATCATAGGAGTGCCTGCTAATATGTCTGAAGGTGAAGTCTTCAAATGTATATTTGAACAAAATATAGCAGACAAACATCCATCGATGGACTTTGAATCCTTTTTGACCTTATTTAAGTTCAGCCACAAATCTGGCAAGAAAGACGCTCCAAGCTGTAACTACATTGTTGAAGTGTCAGCTAACATACGAAAATACCTAATAAATCAAAATCGGATCTTTATAAACTGGACGTCCTGCCCAGTTCGAGACTACACACTGGTAACAAGGTGCTACAAATGCCATCAGTACGGCCATGCAGCAAAATCATGCCGTGAAGCACTCCTTACTTGTGTACATTGTGGCGAAACGGGACACTCTATCTCTGAATGTCTAAAGAAAGCAGAACCACCGAAGTGTGCAACATGCTCACGTTTTAAAAAACCTAGCGACCACAAAACGGGAGACCCTGAATGTCCTGCTAAAAAGGCCGCAGAACACCGGTATATCAACTCCATAGATTATGAGTGTACCTAACTGTGTTGTTTTTATTTGTAGTTATATATAAAATAGCATTAGATAACATTTGTATTATATAAAATCATTTAGCGTAGATAATCAAATTAATTAACCAGCCTTCTTGTCGCCAACATAGGTATTTCTGACTTAGCATTTTTGCATATTAATTTCGTACGTGATTTATGTACCAACCTAGATTTTAATATTGCTGACCTCTCAGATTTACTCGTATATCATATATGATAATTAGTAGACTTTGTAATGTATAAACTGCACAAATAATTTAAAAAATATATTGTTTATTTGACAATTATTGTATAAGTATGAAATTTATCTTTGTAATTTATTTAAATCGTATTTAGTCTATATTATAAGTATGTAGATAGTCTTTAAAATATGTATAAAACAATTGTAATCCCGATGGTGGCCAAGATACAAGCATTAGCTTAGTTTGGAACCAAAGGGAACCTACCTATATTGTATGTAATTTATATTTATTAATTGTAATCCTGATGGTGCCCAAGATACAAGCACTGGCTTAGTTTGGGACCAAAGGGAAATACTTATATTGTATATTGTATGTAATTTATCTTTATTAATAATAAATTGATTGAAATTGATTGAATTGACGTAGTGCCCGATTCTTGTATTACAAAGGATTTTATGATCAGGAGATCTGCTTACACTAGGATTTTCAATAGAAATTTTTGAAAAGAATCTTGTTATTAAAAATAATAGCGTTCTTTGTATTTATATTTGCGAAATAGGGACAAAAGTAAACAACTTCGAAAATATAGGATGCGACATGTCTGATCGTGAGAAACAGCAATTAATTATTATTACTTTACTGAAAAATCATTCTAGTAATTTCGTAGAGGGTATGCCCATTGGTAGGGTTAGCACGGGTCAGCTGGTCATTAAACTAATTGATCCTAATCTCACAGTTCAACGTAGACCCTATAGGTTAAGCCCAGACGAACGGCAGGAAGTACGCCGTCAAATCAAAGAACTTTTGTCCGCTAGGATCATACGCGAAAGCTCTTCTCCCTTCGCGAGTTCAATTCTCTTAATTAAAAAAAAGGATGGGAGCGTTATGCTCTGCGTGGATTATAGAGAATTGAACAGAAACACGGTGCCTGATAGATATCCCCTGCCACTTATTTCGGATCAAATACAACGATTAGTGAGAGCAAACTATTTTACTTCCTTAGATATGGCTAGCGGTTACCATCAGATTCCCGTCGAAGAAAGTTTCATAGAACGTACCGCGTTTGTCACACCAGATGGCCAGTTTGAGTATTTGTCTATCCCTTTTGGCCTTCGTAATGCACCTTCAGTGTATCAACGCGCTATTAATAGGGCCCTTGGGGCATTATCTGAGTCATTCGCTGTAGTTTACCTTGAACACGTCATCATTCCATCACGAACAGTAGGCGAGGGCATTGAACGATTACAGCTAGTTCTTAAAGCGTTAACCGATTCCGGGTTTTCGTTAAATATAAAGAAATGTCGTTTTCTTAAAACTAGGGTAGAATTTTAGGCAATTCGTACCTGGGTTTTCTCATAAGGCAACTCCTCTTTATGGGCTTACGTCGGGCAAAGAAAAATCAGTTGGACTCCTCAACTCGAGAAGGTTCGAAAGCATTTAATAGACATTTTAACAGATAAACCTGTATTGATGATCTTTGATCCCCCAAGCTTCCAACGGAGCTACATACAGATGCTAGCGCTGAATTTATGGTAATATATATAATAATGGTTATGGTGCAATACTTATGCAGCGAGTTGATGGCAAATTACATATAGTTGAATATTACAGTCGTCGCACCTCCAGCGCTGAATCAAAATACTACTCATATGAGGTGGAGACGCTTGCAGTGGTAAACGCTGCAAGCATTTTCGTCACTATTCGCAAGATAGAAGGTTTACTGTCGTAACTGATTGCGATGCTATGCTGTCAAGGCTTCTAAGTCAAAAGTTGACCTTACACCTTGGGTACACAGGTGGTGGTGTTTCCTGCAAGCGTTTGACTTCGATGTCTAATACAGGCAGGCCAAACATATGAGCCACGTAGACTTCTTTTCCCGCAACCCTTTGTCAACCACAGTGGGCTCAGTTATTAAAACCGAACAAAAACGTATCCATTTGGCCGCGATTTCAGCCCATTGGTTACAGGCTGAACAACATAAGGATAACGAAATAAATTCTATTATGACAAAACATGACAAAACTTCAGGCAAATGAGCTTAATAGTGATATGGCTAAAACGTAAGAAATTAAGCGCGGTCTACTTTATCGGAAGATTGACAGGAATAATAAGAGCTATTGGTTGCCGATAGTGCCTAGGGATTTTCAGTGGGCTATAATTAACCATTCTTGGTTAATTGCCATTATTGGTTCTCAAATATGAACAAATACGTACGAAAATTTGAAGAATATTGCACAACTTGCAGAATGGCTAAATCTAACTCGGACAAAGTCCAAGCTGAATTACACCCAATTCACATGGATGCAACAGGTAAACTAAGCGGTAAGGAAGACGCGAAAGAGTATGTTTTTGTATCAATAGACGCTTTTACTAAATACGTGATATTATATCATACACGCAACATAAACACAAATAGTGTCATTAAGGCATTAAAATACAATGTGTCTTTATTTGGTGCCCCTACACGCGTTATAGCTGACCAGGGTCGATACTTTGCTGGAAAAGAGTTTAAAGACTTTTGTAATGCGCACAACGTTAACCTACATCTTATAGCTACCGGCACAATAGAAAGTAGAGCGGGTCATGTCCACATTAAAGAATATGTTAACTGCTGTCGAGGTAGATAATAATAAGTCATGGCAAGATGCGCTACCTGACATTCAGCTAGCCATTAATTGCACTATGAGTAGGGTTCCAAAGGCAAGTCCTTTAGAATTATTAATAGGAAAGGTTAAACTTAATGTCATTAGAAACCGATGACATTGGAATTCATTTGAATCTTGTTAGAGAGCAATCGACACGAGCAATAGAAGCTAACACTTCTTCGGAGAAGGTTAGGTTTGATAAAAGTAAAGCAAGAGAAAATAAATTTGAAGTAGGTGATTATGTGCTCCTTGAAAACCACGAGCGTGCGACAAGCCTGTGTAGCAATGACTAGCCTGTGTGGCAACGACTAGCCTATGTGGTAAGGACTAGCCTGTGTGGCAGTAAATGGCCTGTGTGACATTGATTGACGTATGTGGTTTGTAGGACTCTGTCTATAGTATGTTATGTATGCCTTTTACGAAACATTTTTTAGTGTTTGGAATCCAAAGTTTGTAATTACTGTAAATTGTTGTAAAACATAAAGGGGGACTATTGTGTGGTCAGGGAGACCGAACGGAGCACGATATAAACTACTATGTCTATTGTTCACAGATAAGACCCATACACACGAGGACGTGTGATAATGCAGGACGGCCGTGACAGCGCGCTGTTTATGGATCACTTCTAATCATAAATTGCGCAATTATTACATTTCGATTTATTGTAAATCATAACTCGATTAGTCAATATTGTTTTAGTTTTATTCAATTCTGTAATCGATCATATTAAAATTATTAAAATATGAGCGGGTAACCCCGAATAGAGTAGTAGGAGCAATGGCGACCGTCATTCGATTGACAGCTGCCGCTCGAGGTGCACATGTGCTAACCTATTGGCTCATAATCCAGTTTAATCTTATAAATTGTGTGTGATTTTGTGTAACACTGTTAACTTATCAAATAATAAGACATTGGACAGTGAAAGTGCGTTTTTATTTGAAAATTCCGACCGTTACCACGCCCGCTATGCATAGTGACAGCCAAGACCGTTATGAGGCCCATTCTGATGCTCTTGCATATATATAGACTGACCAGGAAAATAAGAACCCTCGCCATATTGCAGAAAACTATTGGAACTAATTTCTTTGACTGGCAACAGTGTTTAGGCTATGTCATTATTGTTAGCTGTCAGTGTGTTGTCAATTGTGTGCGTCGTGTATTTCCTATTATTGTTAGTTATTTGTGCGTTAAAATGCCAAAAACTATTATAAGCCAGAAGAAAAGTAATTTACAATATACTTATTTACTTGTCGGTAGACTTTCTGTCTGAAGGAATGAAATCTATCCCTTTATATAACATCAGAGATCATGACATGACTGGTAAGTAATCTTATAGTAAGTGCGATGTGAATTGGCTGATTTGTATTTGTAACTATCAATGAATTTAAAAGTTGTGTTTTTTTAGGTATATCCCGATCGGCGGTAAAGAAATCTTACAAGTGACAATGATTCTGTGATATCTGACATTGACCCATTACTATCTGACCACGAAGATCATAAAATATCGTATGAATCTATTGAATATTTAGAAGATCATGAAATATCCTATGAATCTGTTGAATAATATTTAGATTCCGAGTTTGTTGTTTGTTTGTTGTGATGTAAAAAATGACAATATAAATTTGTGTTTTTTAACCCGACTTTAGTTTTACTTTGGAAGTTTACTTCGCTCTACTTTAATATTTACATATATGCAATTTGAATAGTCTCTTGTAAATTAAACTTTATATCTGGAATAATCTATATTCTAATAAAATATATGTACACTGACCAATTCGCATGGGCATTAGTATACTTAATGTTGCCATAATTATAGTTGATTTAGCGCCCCCAGAGCAGGGTTTTTATTTTTTTGGTCAGGCTTTAATTATTTTCAAATTTTATGTAGACGCTATATTTTTGTAATATGGTGCGACTTACAAAAAGCTTTAGGGAACGAGGCAATATAAAAACTATGAAGAAGGTGAAATAGAAACAGCTTTAAATAAAATTACAGTTAAAGGAATGTCTATAAAACAAGCTTCTGAAATTTATAAACTACCTTATGGCACTTTATATAATAGATATAAAAGTTTGCATAAAAAAACACCGAGTGGACACCCAATATTCAGCCTTAGTTAAGAAATATCTACCCTTAAAGCTGCTGCAAAGTGTGGCGAATGGGGGTTTCCCCTTACTATCATGAACTTAGGAATTTTGACGAAGGCATATATAAGAATTTAGTCGACGTGTCAGTTCGAATATTAAACGTGCTCGCGCTGCTGTTACTAAGGAAACTCTGCATGAATATTTTGACAACTTAGAAAAAATTAACTAAAGATGTTCGGAACAGCAATATATTTAATTACGATGAAACAAATATGAGTTTTTTTTTGTTATATTAGCCTACCAAAGTGACTCCACTCTGCCTGATAGTAAGCAGTCAGTGGAATCCAAAGTGGTGGATACCATTCAAAAAACCAGACTACTGGTATGGTAGCCTCCACTATGGCGGCTTAGTGAGATGCTTATTCACGCCCCGCTTAAAAGACCCAGGATCATAATTACATGAGAACACATGCGCTGGTTAAGAGTTCCAGGCTTTGATTGAGCGACAAAAGTATGAAGTGCTAAACCGTTTGACCGCCGTGATAATTGTAAAACGCGTACACACTAGAACCTCGTTACTGTATCACATAAGTTACGGTTACAGCTCGCTAATTAGTACCCGGCTTTACGCACCTTCTTGGGGGCATGCATGCAGCAATGGAAAACGATCCTATCCGGAGTGTCGTCGAGTTCATTAAGATTAAGCAGGATATTTTCCAGGGAGACAGTCTGAGTCCTTTATGGTTTTGCCTAGCACTGAACCCTCTTAGTTCAATGCTAGACAGTTAAGGACTTGGTTATAGCTTGCGTAGAGATGGTCAGATAATATCCCACTTGCTATTCATGGATGATCTAAAAATATTTGCGCCGACTGAAACCCAGCTTAAAGAGTTACTAAAGATAACTGAAAACTTTAGTAATTCTATTAGCATGGCTTTTGGAGTGGACAAGTGTGCAGTCATGCATGTAAAGCGAGGCAGGGTAGTGGAATCTGATGGAATTCAATTCATTCCATTAGATTCTACTCATCTCAGACCACTTCTAATCGCAGACACCTATAAATAAACTGACGGACTCATAAACAGACTCAAAAACAAAAGTTCAGGATTATATTGAAATGATTTTTTTAAATAAGTATGCAAACTTTTTAGATTAAATTATATAAATATGGAGAGACTGGCTCTTAATCTTAAAAAAAGCAAAATTTAAAAATAGAACTGCAGTAAAACAAATGAATATCGCCGGGAAAAGAAAATTTACTCGTAGTATCAGATATGCGTGTTATTAAAAGCAAAGTTTTAAATTGATTCGCAGCAAATGGTCCAAAGTTGTCTGTAGCTCACAGACAAGCTCGCTTAAGATTTGCGCGTGATCACCTAAATTGGACAGAAAAGCAATGGGCCTCCGTATTGTTCACGGACGAGTATAGGACATGTTTATATGGTGCAGATGGTCGCAGAAGAGTCTATCGTCGACGTGGGGAGCGATATGCTCAAAGTTGCATTGAGGAGCGTGTTCCTTTTGGAGGCGGTTCGTGTATGGTCTGGGGTGGCATATCGATGAACGGGCGAACAGAACTTGTGTTCATAGACATGGTCCGTCAAGACGGTAATAGAGAGGGTTTGACTGCACATCGCTACATAACAGAGATCTTAGAAGATCACGTGGTGCCTTACATGGGATTCATAGGCGAAAATTTTACCTTAATGCAGAATAATGCCCGGCCGCACGCTGCTGCACAAGTTCGACAATATTGCGAAGAGGTTGGGATACGTACAATGATTTGGCCAGCACGCAGCCCGGATCTTAATCCCATTGAGCATGTTTGGGACAATTTAAAAAGAGCTGTATATGCGAGAAATCCTGTGCCCACGACAGTGGCAGCAAGAACAGAACAGCACTTTCAGAAGAACAGCACTTTCAGAAGAATGGGACAATATTCCGCAAGATCTTTTAATAACCCTAATAAAATCTATGCGGAACCGATTAGAATCTGTAATAGGGGCACGTGGAGGTAATACACCTTCCCACCATCCATAATTTAAGAGTTAGACTCTTGTCGGTGGAACTGATGCAATTCCTGCCACTTCTCCCTGTCCAGAGCCATCTCTTTAACCTCCTTATACGACATGGCACCAGCACTTTTCTTTATTTGACTCATATAGTTTATCCGTGGTCTTCCCCTACCTCGCTTTCCTTCTATGATGTTTCTTATAAAGCTGTCATGTCGTATAATGTGGCCAATCATCTTTCCTCTTCTACTTTCTATTGTCCTTAGCAAGGTCCGCTTTTCTTCACATCTTCGTTTGTGATCCTCTCTGTCCAACTTATTTTCTCCATCCTCCTCCAGCACCACATCTTAAATGCCTCCAACATATCCCTTTCTCTTTGTGTCATTGTCCACGTTTCACACCCATACAGTGCTATGCTCCAAACATAAGTTTTTATAAATTTCTTTTTCACTTGTTTTGATATTTTAGGTGTAAATATATTTCTGTTTTTATGAAATGTTTGTTTTGCTATTGCTATTCTGGTTTTTATGTCTTGTATACATCTAGCATCTTGTACAATAAGGCTTCCGAGATATTTGAATTGGATTACATTTTCTAATGGGTTATTTTCTATTTTTATTGTTCTGTGTGAGTTCAAACTAGCTTTGGATATGTTTAGTATTTTAGTCTTTTTAATGTTAATTTTAAGAGAAAATTCTTTAAATATGTTGTTCATGGTGTTTAAAAGTTCCTGTAGGTCATTCTGTGACTCTGCTAATGCCGCAATATCATCAGCAAATCGTATGAATTGTATTGTTTCTCCATTAAACTTAACAATACACCTTATTAAAACATAAATAAACCCTTGCATAAAGTTTGTGTCTATTGTTAAAACCATCTTTTTTATTGAATCAATTTTTGTTAAATTTCTGTTTTTACTTTCAAAAAAGTCTTAAGGTCCTTTCCAGTACACAAACTTAAACTTAAGGATATGACCCTACGCTGTTTTAAAGTTCACGAACCAATTTAGAGGTTTCAATTTTAATCTGTATAGAAAGTTTGCATACTTGGTTAAAATATTTATTTCAAAGTCGTCTATTACTTTGATGCAGTTTATGAGTCCGTCAGTGTACTTGGGTATGTTGCAGTCGTTAGGCATTAAAGAGACAGATGTGAAACAATCATTACCGAAGCGCTTTTCCAGCCGCCTTAAAAAAGTATTAAAAAGTAACTTTTCAGGCGTCATCAAGGTGCGCGCCTGTGATGGTTGGGTCATGCCTCTTCTTTGTACTCCTTCGGCATACTCAAGTGGACATAGACTGAATTGGGTGCCCTGGATAGACAAGTCCGCACATTGTTAACCTCATACCGTATGCATCATCCAAGTTTATCCGTCATGAGGTTGTATATCCCGCGAAAATGCGGCGGCCGAGGCTTTCTAAATGCCAAAAGCCTACACAATCGCGAGATATGCAATCTTAGAGACTACTTTCTTAAGATGAGCGAGGATATGCATCGTGGTGTAGTTGCAGTGGATATCGGACTTACCTCGCTTGCCTTGGCTAAAGAGAACTGGCGCAGGTCTGTAGTACTCGGTGTTTATGATCGCCGCGTGGTATGGCAAAGCAAGGAGCTCCACGGAAGATTCTTTCAAGCCTTACATGGTCCTGGTGTGGACCACTCTGCTTCCGTGGCCTGGCTACGTTTCGGTGATCTCTTCGGAGAAACCGAAGGGTTTGTTTGTGCAATTGCTGATGAAGTTATCATGACGAACAACTACCGGAAATATATCCTGAAAGACGGCACTATTGACACATGTCGGGCATATCATCGCCCAGGTGAGTCTCTCAGGCATATTGTTTCCGGCTGTTCGCGTCTTGCTAATGGAGAGTATTTGCACAGACATAACTAACTAACTTAATTTAAACTTGCTTGATAGTCGATATTACCGTCCCTCATGACGAGAATCTCATGAAAGCTGAGAAAGACAAACAGATAAAATATCTCGATTTAGCTCATGAGATTGTCGACATGTGGGATGTGAATTCAGCTGTCATTATCGATAGTTGTTACCGTAAATGGCTTAACAGCGAGAAGAGGATGAGTGGATTGATGGCGTCGAACAATTATATGAGCCAATTAACAACATGGAGCCATTGTCTATATCAGCAGAAGACTTAGCCAATGCAGTTCGTTCGTTACCAAATTGGAAGTCAGCCGCCCGGACGGATTGCACAATTTCTGGCTAAAATGGCTCCACAGCTCACATGATCGCTTGGCGTCGCAATTCCAGGCGTCTTTGGAGTAAGGCTCTATTTCCGATATTACCGGTGTTACCCACCTTCTCTACAAGTCTGAAAGCACCGCGGAGACTAAGAATTATAGACCGATAACCTATGCCTACCTACGGTCTCTAAACTTCTTACGTCTATTTTGAGAGCAAAGAATTCAAAACACATTATAGAAAACAACATCATATCTATCTCTCAAAATGGATTTAGGAATTGGGCCTATGGGGCCATAGCCATAAACCAACAGATACGCCGTAACTGAAAGGATTTGTCGACATGCTGGATAGACTATAAGAAGGCGTGTGACTTGGTGCCGCATACGTGGCTCTTGAGGGTACTAGAGTTGTACAAAATTTATAGAACTCTTTGCACCTTCTTGAAGACGTGTATGTCGACGGTTTCTGGGAAACGGTGTACCGGTAACGATCAAGCGGGGCATATTTCAAAGTGACAGCCTGAGTCCTTTATTAACGAACAAGAGACCATTAAGGACTTAGGAGTAATTTTTGATAAAAGAATTAACTTTTAAGGAAAACTTAGATAATATTATTAAAAGGGCCTCTAAACTGTTGGGTTTTGTCTTAAGAACCTGCAAATCCTTCCGTAATAACAAAATTAAAATCCTTGTTGGTCGTGGTACACCTCGTCAGTTTACCTAGGTGGACCACGAACAAAAGAAAATGTTCGTGGGCAACCTTTGTCCACCTAGGCGATCCACGAACACATTTTTTTTGTTCGTGGTTCACTTTACTGGTTATGTGACCTCTTTCTTTAGGGTCCGTTCACCTTCACACAGACCGTCTCGGAGAGGGGAGCAGATTCTTATCACGTCAAAACAGAGTTTTTAGTATTTGTAGTAAGGTTTATTTTTGCATGTGCACTGCTTTTGTCATTAAGAATGCTTGAACGCGCTTGGTGTGAAATAATAAGAGGAGCTGACCGGCTTCGATTGCGTGCTCTTTCTCGCCCGTGCAGCCGATCGGCTCCGATTGCGTGTTCTTTCTCGCTCGCACAGCTGATCGGCTCCAATTGCGTGCGCGCCACCCCACGCCGACCGCCATTTTGATATGATAGCACAATTTAAACGGAACAGTTGTGTGCACTTGTACGAAAACATGACTGATGAAAAATTAATAAGACTCGTGTCAAAATATGAGTGTTTATTTGACATAACCAAGCCATCCGATCATAACGAATATAACAACATAACAACATAGCGATCGGGTAATGAAAGACAATGCATGGGAGGAAATTAGCAAATGTCTCGGAATAAGTGGTAAGTAAGCACAAAGATTTTATTATTTTACACCTTTCCCCAGATAATCAAACGAATTTAAAAGTAAGGGCTTCACATGCTGCGACTTGTTAAATTCAAAGTCAAAACAGGCATAACATCTATCAATCTAAAGCACCACTTGCTGAAAAATAATCTGTTTGTGTGTATATGTGTGTTTTTTTTTCTATTAGATTCAATAATTAAAGGTGACCTGCAAGAAGAGCCTCAGTATTTTGATGGCTTGAATTTGATAAGATTTTTTTAATATGTGTTTACATACATAATTAGTTTTTGAAATAATATTTAATTCTTTATTTAAATCATTATATAATTTCAAACTATTTATGTAATATTCGCGCCTGGCAAACGATGTTCTATGAGGCTCATGTGGAAAAACCTTGTACCTTTGTGAAGTTCTACCAGTTGGTTCTGAGAGGGGGCGTGTAGCGTGTTTTCGGATTATCGTTTGAAGCACATAAAGTTGCCTGACAGTCTATAATGAACTTAAATACAGGTGGTTTAAATAATTGACAACCGCTACATAGGCACAGTAGGACAGACAGAAATAAAATAAGTCTCCCTTGTAGTCTTACTAATAGGACAAAGTAGGAAAGACAGAAATAGGTCTCCTTCGTGGTCCTACTAATAGGACAAATCAGTAGGTTCATATAGTTCATAGGCCGATATACTTAGTGACCCACGTATGTCATTTTGCGTAGCCGCGTATATTATATTGAATTGTTTGAGGCGCTCTGTCATGCAAACAATACTCTTAAGTGGCAAGATAGTATAGACAAGATGACGGACGAAAGAAAATACAAAAACCTACTATCTCGAGACCAGGAGAGTGTTCAGTACGATGCATTTGGACATTTCCCAAATTCTACAGCTAAGCAATCCCGATGTAGGCATTGCAAAGCAGGAAAAACGATGTGTGTATTGCATAAAGTGCAATATGCATTTATGCTTCACCACTGGTGACACTAAAAGAAACTGTTTTCTGGAATTCTACACTAAATAACACATTTCTTATTAAACATTTTATTTATGATATTAATAATTATATTTTGAAGTTCCTTTTAGTAATGGTGATATTTTGAGACTGATTACTACACATTTACATTATTAAAAATATAATAATAATAATAATAATAATTGCACCAACTGAACCCCAGCTGAAAGAGTTACTGAAGTTAACTCAAAACTTCAGTAATTCTATCAACATGGCTTTCGGAGTGGACAAGTGTGCAGTCATGCATGTAAAGCGAGGCAGGGTAGTGGAATCTGATGGAATTCAACTATCTGATTCTACTCATCTTAGTTCACTTCTAATCGCTGACACCTATAAATACTTGGGTATGTCGCAGTCGTTGGGCATCAAGGAGACAGATATGAAACAATCATTACAGGAGCGCTTTTTCAGCCGCCTAAAAAAAGTATTAAAAAGTCACTTATCAGGCGGCAACAAGGTGCGCGCCTGTAATGGTTGGGTCATGCCTCTTCTTACATACTCCTTCGGCATACTCAAGTGGACACAGACTGAATTAGATGCCCTGGATAGGCGAGTCCGCACATTGTTAACAGCATTCCGTATGCACCATCCGCGTTCATCTGTCATGAGGTTGTATATCCCGCGAAAATGTGGGGGCCGGGGATTTCTAAATGCCAAAACCCTCCACAATCGCGAGATATGCAACCTTAGAGACTATTTTCACAAGATGGGCGAGGGTGTGCATCGTGATATGGTTGCAGTGGATAGTGGACTTACTCCGCTTGCCCTGGCTAAAGAGAACTGGCGCAGGCCTGTAGTACTCAGTGTGGATGACCGTAGAATGGTATGGCAGAGCAAGGAGCTTCACGAAAGGTTCTATCGGACCTTACATGGGCCCGATATAGACTATGTTGCCTCCGTTGCCTGGCTACGCTTCGGCGATCTCTTTGGAGAAACCGAAGGGTTTGTTTGTGCAATTGCTGACGAAGTTATCATGACGAACAACTACCGGAAATATATCTTGAGGGATGGCACTACTGACATATGTCGGGCATGTCATCGCCCTGGTGAATCCCTCAGGCATATTGTTTCCGGCTGTTCGCGTCTTGCTAACGGAGAGTACTTGCACAGACATAACCAAGTAGCCAGGATCATCCACCAGCAAATTGCTCTGCGATACAATCTTCTGGATATTGAAGTACCGTACTACAGATACAACCCTGAGCCGGTTCTCGAAAATGGTCGCGCGACATTGTACTGGGATCGCTCCATTATCACAGACAGGACTATTATAGCTAGCAAGCCTGATATTGTGGTAGTGGATCGATCCGAACGCCTTGCAATGATAGTTGATATTACCGTCCCTCATGACGAGAATCTCATGAAGGCTGAGAAAGACAAGCAAATAAAATATCTTGATTTAGCCCATGAGATTGTTGACATGTGGGATGTGGATTCAGCTGTCATTGTACCGATAGTTGTTAGCGTCAATGGCTTAATAGCAAAGAGCCTCGACCAACACCTAAAGAGGCTCGCATTAGGTGGATGGGTCAAGGGCCAGATCCAGAAGGCAGTGCTTCTCGACACGGCACGTATTGTTAGGAGGTTCCTCTCTCTGGAACCCTAACCGCCGGTAGCTTGGACTCTAGTCTCGTTGCCGGTGGTAATCTATTTTTTATATTTTTAAATGTGTATTTTTTGTTTTATATAAATATATACCTGTTTAAAAATGTAATTAATAAGAAAAAAATATAAATAAAGAGAATAATAATAATATTCTACCACATACACACAGCGCCATCTAGCCCCAAATTAAGCAATTATATTTGCTTGTGTTATGGGTACTAAACAACTGATAAACTACATATATAAATTTTTTTGTAAATACATACATATTATAGATAAATTACACCCAGACACAGAACAAACAATCATGCTCATCACACAAAGGTTTGTCCTGGGTGGGAATCGAACCCCCGACCTCCAGCTTAGCAGTCACGTTCACTAAACACTAGACCAACAGGCCCGTCAAAAAACAATAATAATAATACTGGAACAAAGTCTTTCATTTATTTCATGGCGATGTGATACCTGTAACACATGACAGAACGTCAGTATTTTGTATAGTAGTTGGCGACGTCATACCAGTAGAACATAAATTTTCGCCAAAACAGTGAATGCTAGATTTTAATTTTATTTTTTTCTACTCCTTAGGACATCGATTAGAGTGGAGAAAATAAAATAAAAAGATCTTTCAGAACAAAATGTTTGCCAATTTAATGGTTATACTAGAACATATTATTAAGCAAATATTGAATGGAGATTTTGATCACTATAATATGATTTTGTACACTATACCAAATATATATTTTGATTTTAAAATACTATATTTTCTATGTTAAATCGTTGGTAATATATAAATATAAATATACACAAAATTGATTATTTACTATTTGTAAATGCCAATTCTCATTTCAGGTACAAAAATAAAAAGAATCTCAGTCGTGTACTTCGCAACGGAAAAAGATAAGACGCCTTAATGAGAAAATGCGGCAGAGGACTAAGAAAATAGCTTTAATAAACAATATTATAGAGAATTTAAAGAGCAGCAACAAAATTATTAAGGATCAGTCTGTGTTGCTAAAAGAATGTGTAGGGCCTGTGAATTATCTTAAGAAGCAAGTTACCGGGAATAGGAGATTGCCGGTGCAACAGAAATGTTCTGAGGAAATTCGTAAGTTTGCGCTAACGATATACTTTCTGTCACCTTACTTACGCTTAGTTGATTCTGAACCTGGCTTCACAAAAAAAACTCTAGATACGTTAAACAGAAAAATAGAGTAGACTTCACACGCAGTAGTATCTGGTTTAATATTTGATGAGATGGCTGTAAGAAAATCTGTTACCTAGGACTCTAATCTGCAAAATTATTATGGCCATAATCTAGATAGCGACAGTGTTGATAAAACCAATCAAGCACTAGTAGTTTTTTTAAATGACATCAATGGTAGATGGAAATCACCTCTTAGATATTTTTTCATAACCACACTCACAGGCGAACAAAAAAATATCTTTATACAGACGGCCGTTAAATGTGATGATCCTTCCCCCAATTTTAATATGCATCGGTTCTAATACTGCTAATATTTTAAATAACCCTAACTCTACTAGATTTGTTTGCAACAACAGCCTTGTTCATGCCTGCATCGACACGCGCCACGCTACAAAAATAATTTGGAATACATTTGGCGAGTTTTCATTGATTTGTGTGGCCAAAGAATTGATTTTAGGTATTTAGAATTATTTTTAGAATAAGAAAATAAACAAGATTTGCATCTTGCCACAAAAATGTCTAGCTCATTATTTGAAAAGTAGAAAATAAAGGTCGAGTTAGCGACACAATTATTTAGTAAATCAGTACCAGACGCCCTTGAAAATTGTCGCAGTAAATTAATGCTCAAAGATTTTGAAGACTGGCACGGTAAATCTTATAAATTTATTTAAGGACGTATTTGATGTGCTCAATAGTAACTCAATACGTCTACCAAGGTGGATAAAAGCGTTGTGCCCTGAAAACATTGGTTTCGTGAAGGCGTTATTTGAAAATGCTAGCGTTATTTGAAAATGCTATTCAATACATTAATCATTAAAGAACACGTAGAAAGACAGGCTTTTGCCCGTATTATTGATATGAATAGCGCACTATTTGGTCGAGGAAAAAAAAACTTAAGTATATTCTTGTTTATAAAATTAGATACGATAACGTGGAGTTATTTTTTTCCTCATAAGTGCCAGAGGTGGTTTCAACAATAACCCAAATGCCACACAATTTCGTGTTGCTTATAAAAGGCTACTAATACTAATACTAAATACGATATTTATACATTAATTGAACTTGTAGAGAGTAAAGACTGTTTGTGGGATAAAACAAAGGATATTTCCAAAGATAAAATTTTGAGAAAAAAAGCTCTAGAACTGAGCCACTGATATAATAATAATAATAATAATAATAATAATAATCATTTATTTCAGGTCGCATAAACCCATATTATAAATACCTTACAGACTAACATACATACATAATATAAACTTATAAACTACACTTCCTATAAACTACGTCATTGTGCTATCACGTGGCACTTGTCCGCGGAAGCGACGGAACACGACACCTTGCGGCCAAAAGGTTTCTTCCATGATGAGGTGCAGATAGCAGGTCGGTACTCGCACCACAAACGCCTTAAAATTGACGTTGCGACGCGACTCCAACAGCTGCACTCTCGGCCTGTACTTCGTCTTTTGGCGCGGTGGACACACGATCACCGTCACGTCATCTTAAACTCGGCCCGAAATAATCTCGTTTTCGGTGACATCCCGGTGACAGCGACGGTGGACAAACGGCCTTACTCGTAAGGTATGGATATGTATTGCTGAGTTGCAAGTGGCTGAGGTAGGTAAACAGAGTACTCTTATGTGTGTGTATAATATTTTGTTTTGTTTAGTAGTGGTCAAGAGCGCACGCCGCGTGCCGTTTTTAGATTTTCGCTCGCGGTATCATACTTGTGCACAAACATAATACAAGTCCATTCCAACTCCGATTTCGTACAATGTAAACAATCCGCCATATTGCCATTGTCTATGCTTTCATGAATTTAGTAGTGATGGGGACAAGGATGATAAAAATAAACAATTAAGATAACAATAACATTGTTAAATAGTAATTTTTCGTTCTTTTTCTTACATTTTTAAATAATATTACGTTTACTAATACTTTATTTGCGTGATCGATTAATTCTATTTAATTTGTTATTATTCCAAATATTTGTATTTATGTTAAATATGGTATTGTATTTTATTGTAATCATTGATTTATAAACATTAAGATAATAGACAAACAATTTAAGTGTTGACCTCTAAATGCAACGATTTGACCACGGACTGAAATGGAATACTGAGATACTTTTGAATATTTTGCCGCCAGTTAAATATTTGTGAAATATTGACTAAATTAAATTTGTATGTATGTTATATTAGAATAAAACTTAGACCTGCGAGGGCAAACCCAAAATAAATAATAAATTACATAATATTATGATCCTATGTTATGTAGGTATTGGTTAAACTTATTTCTTTAAATAGATTACAACATTGGTTTTCAAAGACAATAATAGAGTACAAAAAAATAAAACTGTTATTCAATTTGACGTCTTTATTTATTATTAAAGTAATTTGTAATTTTATTAAATAATCTAGATTTGATTATTAATCATTAGTAAAAATAGTTGCAAAATGTTGTTTATAGTGAACAGAATGTGTATAAATTCATGTATCATCGGTTAAGGAGTTTTTGATTGGAAATTTTTAAAAAGAATGTTTGTTTACATTGTCCGAAAATGGATTTGGTCGTGAGGGTACAACAAAACTAAAACAATTAGATATTTTATTTTAAAGCTCGTGTAAATTAATTGAATTCGCCAGTAATAATATTTCAGAGTGTATCCTAAAACTTATTACAAGCGTTTATTTGTGAACGTCAGGTGAGCGGGTAAATGAGCTTCAATTGTGATCAGATGTGCATGAGAGGAATGTGCGAGCAATGTGGGGAATGTGCCTTATATTAAATGCAATTATGTGGCTATCGTAGAATAACCGCTATAAAAAAATTAAGTGAGCGGCTAGCCTGATATCAGGCTGGCGAGTGTATTCTGAATAACTATACTAAGGCTCACTTAATTTTTTTATAGCGTTTTTAGCCTCACGACTAATAACCTGTTATCGATCTGTCTGAAATAGAAACTACCTTCATGTTGTTTGATTGAACTAAATTGATTTTTTGTATAGACTTGTAAATTACATAATAATGTTAGACCATAGAGTCAAAAATAATTAAGGCAAAAATAAAAGCTTGTTTTAAAAAAACCCTTTTATAATAAGTACTTACATATTTATTTATTTTTTAGAAAAAATGCCGTTCAAGATCGTGGAGACAGTGGAGAAAGGGAAAAGTTTACTTTTCATTGTACCCAGTTTATGGGAAACAAATGGCATAATGGCCAAAAAACTGCTTAGATGTGCGCAAATTCGTCATGAATGAAAATTGCTTACCTGCAACTGGATGGTCAGCCTCAAGGTGTCGAGTAAAAAGACACTCAATACCGTCCTTTTCGGAAGCAGAGAGAGAAATATGGCTTATGCTTGAAAGAAGCGATACGGATGACACCAACAGAAAAATACAAAACAGTAAAGTGCAATGTCAAAAAAAAAACGTGAACTATAACGCTTTAGCAGAGCAGTTGGTTTGTATATTTTTCTTTTTACATTATTTTGATTAGTAGTGTGATATATATCAGCAAGTAAGCAAACGTACTCAAATTTTCAAAATCCGCACCCAATTGCATTTATACTTTAAATTTTATAGGTTAACTAGACGAACCTCCCCGTCATTGCACGGTTAGAATAAGTAGTTTTTATTGAGGATTTTCTTAAAACTTGCGAGGTCCTTTAGTCATCGCAAAATCCTTACTTTTTCCGCGAATGTCTACTAAGTGTAAACTAAATTAAATTAACTTAAACTAAATTATGGGTCTAGCAGTTTTAGAGGTTTCGTGATGAGTTAATAAATAAGGCACAGAACAATATTTGATATTTGACGATCGTTCAGCGGCTCAGGCTCGTTGACAAGCGGCGCGTGGTTCGGCACCGGCGCGCTTTATACTTATTCAATATGAATATTTTGTTTGAAATGTTTACATTCCGTATTAGACTCATAAATATTTTGCGGTTTTGATAACATTTCATGATGTTTTTGATAACATTTATTTTATGTTGTTTATGGTTGTTTTCAGGTTTTTAAGAAACCAACTCCACCATCCACTTCATCAGCTTCAACCAAAATACTCGAACCCTTACATCTTGATCTGGACGCTTCAACTGCAACGGAATATATTGTTCAATACGTCGTAAATGAACCAGATGTTGAAACAAATTCGGGCAGCATGGTAACCTTGCACAATTGAGTTTGAAACTCAAATTTCTATTCAAACCCAGCAAAATAATTATGGTAATCAGACTATTCAGTATCTACAAAAAATCTTGCAAAATCAATATAATATGAAACAAAAAATAAACATTCTGGAATATAATCAAAAAAAATATATTCATAAATTGGCAAGCTTATTGGTACAATTAGACGATGGATTTTCCAAGCAAACCTTGCACAATTGAGTTTGAAACTCAAATTTCTATTCAAACCCAGCAAAATAATTATGGTAATCAGACTATTCAGTATCTACAAAAAATCTTGCAAAATCAATATAATATGAAACAAAAAATAAACATTCTGGAAAGTAATCAAAAAAAATAAATTCATAAATTGGCAAGCTTATTGGTACAATTAGACGATGGATTTTCCAAGCAGGATCTGAACAAAAATGCAGATGTGGTTTCATTGGCCGAATCCAAACTTAGATTTAATAGTGAAGCTTTCATCATAAAACCTATTGACTCCATTTCAGACCTAGAGAAGATGGAGTCATTTCTATTGGACAAAAAAAATAAATTAAACTTTTAACACAATATTCTTTTGTATGTCCAAAATCAGAGGGCAAAAGGGCAACATGCGCCTATAAAATACTAGACATGTTTCTAACTCAGGAATTTTTGTGTAAATGCTCTTGGACAGGGGGGAGCAGGAAGAGCGAGGAGACCAAATTTGGTTTGAAAAAATACAAAAACTTACTTAATTTTTCTTTGAACTTGTAAGGTCCTGGGATGACACTTACACCCTGACTGATAACGAATATTTTTTCAAGTCTGTGTTAACAAACTCTGGCAAGAGGAAACTAAATAAGAACGAAAGAGCCTCTACAAAAAGAATAAGGACAAAAAAAACTGGACCACGACAAGAAAACCAAAACGCCGGAAATCAAGAGGAAATACAAAATGATATGGAAACGAACGAAGAAAGCTCTGAAAATATAGCAAATGACGCAGAACCTATTGAACAAGAGAAGGATGAAGAATCACTTTGTTAATAGGTAATAAAATTGTTTAGCTATCTAAATCGGTTCAAAAAACCTAGAGTTAAGTTGTTTTAAAAACACACGTAATCTCGTGACTGTGATTTTCTTATGAGACAAAGTAGTAATTAAACTATTATAAATTATTATGTTATAAGTCTGACGGAATGGAAAAAAAACATTTTGTTAAGCTAACCTATTTTTTAAGAAGATACATAATCTTGTGACTGTGATTTTACTTAAAATGAAACTTTTAATTTTTTTTAAGTTTTTTTTAGTTTCCTTTACAACCTGTGATGTAGAATATTGTTTAAATACATCTAAGATTATGATAATCTATATTACCTGATCTGATTATTATATAAGTTTTCTTATAATAAAACTTTTTTACCATCTTTTATATTTTTTTATTAATACAAACCCCAAAAATAATCTAAAATTTGCAAATAGAGGGACTTACTAAGTATAAATACAAGATTTTTACTAAATATTCAGAGTTAAAGACTACCTGGCTTGCAGGTGGTTCGGGTTCGATTGTTTGATTTGGTCTGGATGTTTCTATGTATAGCATGTATTTACAAAAAAATGTACCTACATATGTAAGTATGTTTATCAGTTGTCTAGTAATCCTTAATCATTAACTATGGACGTGCGGCATCACTGACCGCTTGCAGTTTGTGATTCGCGTGTTCCCCTCCTCCCGCGTACCCCACGTGTCTGTAGGCCTCAGTAGGTAGGTAGCTTGAGTTTTAGTAGCGAATCGCTTGTTATGAGTGAAGGTCACGTCGCCGGCGGTGTTTTGTGTGAGTAATTTTACTTTATATTTTGAGTGCGGCCTGTAGAACCGCGCGTCCACGTTAGTGTAATAATTTTTAATAATTCCTAAACTTAAATGTGTAAATTATGCCCACCAAAGATAAAAAGAAAGACCATCCACACTTGTGTAAGCTGTAAACAGCTAATTTGCCTGCAATGTTCTAAATCTAAACCATTGTGTAAAACTTGCCATTCTTGCCAATAAATATGCATAAGTTGGGCCTTTGTCAGTTTTTGTATGTTTTGTTTGAAGAAGTTAATATTAAGTTTTTTATTCTTTATATTTTATTGTAAACCAGTAAACTAGACTGAAAAATATTTTTTTCATTATATAATATTAATGTAAAGTGATCTCCAATAAATACGTCTGAAAAGTGCCTTTGATTGTTAAATAGTTATATTTAAGTTTAAAATAAATACATCTCGATTAAAATTATGTCTTTTATTTACATTTAGTAACTTCTTAAAAGAATAAAAACAGATACTGGTACAATACATATTTAGATTAATTATATTTATATTTAGCTTAATAATATAATTTTCAATTTTTGTTTTCGGCTTTTAAGATCGCGGTCTGGGAGGCCGCACGTCAATAGTAGTGTAACAAAAATGTATCGTCCATAGTTAAAGGTTAATACAAGCTCTGCTTAGTTTGGGACTAGATGGCGTGGCGTGAATGTGTGGGAAATTATTATTATTATAGTTTTAGTTTTTTACTGGGTATGCTCGCGCCTTGAAAAAACATGAATGAGAACAGAAGCCAGGAGTCACAATACTGTTAGATATCATAATAGTAACATAACTCTTCCTCTTGGCTATGTCTAGTAGGGTCTGTGCGTAAAAAATATAGCTAGGTATGTTGTGTACTTAATGATCTCGTATTTTTCAGATTTTTGATTCAGTATGCCGTATAAAATTGTACAAACGATTGAAAAGGGTAAATCCGTACTTACAACAGTACCAAGTACAAGTAAATGGATGTAATTATTGAAAGTAATCAAAGTGTACTTGAAACTATTAAAACTCTCCAAGACAGCTAGAAAGTGTTATTTGAGAATCAGCAATCAATAATGTTAAACCTATCACAAATCAGCGTGCAAATTGAGCAGTTGATAAAACAATTTTCCCAGTCAGCAGACAAAAAACAAAATGTTGAAGTGCAAGTCATTGCTAATTTTGAAGAATTACAGAAATTTGAAAATTTATTGGTAAATCCAGGCGCTGCGACTGAAATTAAGAAAAAGTATTCAGTTATATGTGGCAGGGGTAAAGGTAAAGGAATTAATAATGCATACGCTTTAGAAGATGCTATATTCGAGAGAAGCTTTTTACAAAAATGTTCTTGGGCAGCTGGTTCCCGATCTAATGAATCAAAAATTTGTTTCAAAAGTCACAGTAAACTTATAAATTTATTTTTTAAAATTATATAAGCTGTAGATGGTAGAGAAAAGCATGGAAATCATGCCAAAATACCGAATATTATTAAATCCGAAATACGGGAGCACATACAATCTATTCCGACTATGGATAGCCATTACTGTCGCAGTAATACTAATTAGCTTTATATTGATGGCAGTAAAACATTGATTGATCTCCACAGAGATTACGTAAAGTTATGTCAGACTGAATATAAGCCATATGATAACTATGTTTTGTATAGTCATATATTTTATAATGAGTTTAATATTGCCTTTTATTCACCTAAAAAAGATAGGTGTGATACTTGTGAGGCTTTTATGAATGCTACCGGGGAAGAAAAACAACGTCTTAAAGTTGAGTATGATACACATTTAGTTGAATAAGATCTATCGAGAGCCGACAAGGAACATGACAAATTGAAAGGGAGCTGCGTGGTAGTTGCTGTCTATGATTTACAAGCAACAATGCCTTGTCCAAGGGGGGACGTAAGTAACTTTTATTACATCTCTAAAGTAAATGTTTTAAATTTTTCAATAACTGATTTGAAAAAAAAAAATGTTTATTGTAATGTATGGCACGAAGGGCATGGCAATCGTGGTGTGAATGAGATTGCAACTTGAGTGTGGAATTATCTTAACCAAATTAACACAAAGGCTGAGTAATTAGTTGATGTAATATTCTACAGTGATAATTGCTGCGGGTAGCAGAAAAACCGTTTCATGATTTCAATGTACATCTTAGCAGTAAATAGATTTCAAAATATTCGTTCTATTACTCACAAATTCCTAATTAAGGGACACACCCAAAATGAGGGTGATAATTGCCATTCTCTAATTGAAAGAAAAATTAAAAAGTCTCTTTGTCATCAAAACATCTTACTCTGACACCTCCTATAACCAAATAAAAGTAGCAGGGTCCACTCGCAGCACTTAAAACGACTTGATGTCACCGAATTTACCTGCAGCTTATTCTGAGAGGATTAAAATTACAAGTAAAAAGAAACAAGGGCTGTTGAAATTAGTTAAAAAAAAACATAATTCCTAAATACTATGTAGATTTTTATCAAAATTTATAAGTAACTTTTATATATTTAATACAAATCCTCATAGTACTCATGGTGTCACTTATTCAATAAGGTACCTATCACTTATTTATTTTTAATAATATTCATAAGTACCTATGTACTATGAGGACTTTTTTCTGATTTCATTGAGGTTTTTTTTGTTTAATTAGTACTTAATTGTTTTTTTTTCTTAACTAATAATTTCATAATTAGTATGTTTTTCAGAAAATTGATGTTCTTCAACTATTTTGTTCAATATTCTGTTATTTACCAGGTAACACTTTGCTTGCAAAGCGTAAAGTTCCTATTCAGTTAATGTAAGTAATACTAACTTTAACATTTTTGAGATTTTTATTTTTGTTTTTACTTTGTTAAATAATGATACCAGGTTCAATAATAAGTACCTTGTGATTTTTGTTTTGGTACAAAGACTAGAATTTAGATATAGACTAGAATAATACCTTAAGATTGTTATTCATTAGATTTTCATAAGTCAAGATTGATGCTAAGGTCTTTTTGTAATAAATAAGTGAGAATTGATTTATTTTTTTCATCTGGTCCACTGTGTTCAACTGTTTGTTCAACGAATTGAACAAATTCAACTAATTAAGTGTCATTTGTACAACTATTTATTCAATTGAACAAAATCCACTATTATAGTGTCATTGTTTCAACTATTCATTATATAGTGTACTTTGTTCAATCAAATACCTACTTGCCTTCTAATAAGGTTATATATGCATCATTAGTAAACCGATAGCGCTAGGCTATTTTGGGGTCATAAGTTACAAAAATTTTAAAGTTGCTTATTTTTTGCCTGTGGATACAGTCATACATAAGAAGCCTAATATTATGTTTTGTGTCACATTTGCCATTTGCATTTTGAGCAATTCGATGATTTGTGATTAATTCTTTTAATTTAAATCAAAACTGGCAAAATTAATTTAAAGTTAAAAAAAATTATGGGAGCATGTCTAGGATAGCCTACGGAGTGTGCAAGCCTAATTTGTGTCATCTTCGTCCAGAGCAATCTGATATAGGGTCAGGATCTAAGAACGGTGCTAAAAAAAAATTATAATTGATTAAATAACTATCTCCTATTTCAGATCACTTACATATACCCATTAATGAAATTTGTGCCCAATTAGAGCATGCAATTTTAAGATTTTTAATTATTTTGTTTTTCCAAGCTACAAACGCTCCAAAAAAATATTACAATCATTAGAGTTCACATATACAAGGTGTCTCAAAAGAAATTTTATATTTAGCTAGCTTACTGCGTGAACGCAACGTATCCGAGGGGCGCGGGGGTTATGTCAATCGGTAGCCTGGCTCTTGGGAATTCATTCGCTATGGAGCGTTTCTCGGGAGCAGACCGTGCGTTGTGCGTGCGAGAGTTTTACAAAAACGGTGATTCGGCGACTGTAGCGCGTAGAAAATTCTGTAGTATTCGAGGTTTTCGTCACTTAAATGATGCGCAAGCATTCCTCTTATTCGAAATTGGGTTAAGAAGTTTGAAGAGACTGGAACAACGCTGGATAAATCAAAATCCGGGCGACCTAGGTCATCAAGAACGGTAGAAAACGTGGAGAGTGTTAATCAGTCTGTTCGCGACGACCCGAACCTTTCAATTCGGAAGCGCGCAAGTGCTTTAAATGTGCATAGATCTTCACTACATCGCATTATGCACAAAGACCTGAATCTGCACCCCTACAAAATTCAATTGGTGCAAGAATTAAAGCCCCAAGATGCCAGTCAGAGGCTTAATTTCGTAAATCAGGTGATTGAGCAATTATCGACGTTTACGAACATTTTGTTCTCGGATGAAGCTCATTTTCATCTTAATGGCCACGTAAATAAGCAAAACTGTCGCTACTGGTGTGCAACGAATCCGAAACGCAAGCATCAGAAACCCCTACATTCGCCTAAAGTGACCGTATGGGCTGCGATGTCGGCGCGAGGAATTATCGGCCCTTACTTTTTTGAAGACAATATGGGGCGTGCGGTTACAGTGAATTCAGAGCGTTATGTGGAGATGTTAGACAACTTCTTGGTTCCTGAACTGCAAAACTTTTCGGGCTATAACCAAAGAACATGGTTTCAACAGGACGGAGCAACTTCACACACGTCCAATATGTCTCTGCCACGTGTTCGTGAAATTTTCCCTGGCAAATTAATCTCCCGGAGAGGTGACATAAATTGGCCTCCACGCAGTCCAGATTTGACCCCTATGGACTTTTTTCTATGGGGTTATCTTAAATCTAAAGTTTATGCGAATCAACCGACTTCACTGGCGCATTTGAAAGAAAATATCCGTCATGAAATGGCAGCCATCCCTGAGTCCACCTGCCGTGCCGTCATAAGTAATTTTACTGTTCGATTAAATGAGTGCCGGGAACGCGAGGGTCTACATTTAGACAATGTTATTTTTAAGAAATAAATCCCCAAAAGGTGTATTTTAAAAATTAATAAACAGTTTTTCTATATACGGCTTACTTTTTTTTTAATCGATCCACTAAATATAAAATTTCTTTTGAGACACCTTGTATAATAACATAAATGTATGAAAAATCGACATTGTAAATTTGTGTCATTTTCATGCACGATAATTAACACAACACAAAAAATAATGGTTGCGGTCCAAGCTGGCTCGCAAGAGGACGCGCGGCGGCGCGGCGTTGCCTCCTTCTACGCACGCACACCAAATTCGTTCGGTACCTACGATTTCTTCTAAGCGAATCGTTCTTTATAAATTAAATTAAAATTGACGTATATTTTATTTTTACACTACGCTATCTGGTCCCAAAATAAGCAAGGCATAATACAAATAACATACTTCTTTTATAACTACTAGCTGCTCGCTGTGGCTTCGCCCTCGCGATATATGGTATTATGTTTAATTATGTAACTCAGGCACCAGACCAATTTTCGGGATAAAAAATAAAAAGTATCCTATGGGCTATGTCCGTCTCCGGCACCTATGTACGTACCAATTTTCATCAAAATCGGTTCAACCGCTTAGACGCTGAGTGGTAACAAACAAACACCATACATACAAATTTTCGCATTTATAATATTAGTAGAATGTAAGTAAGTGCATACAATAAATTATTATTTAAGAAACTCCCAGACTCAAACAAAGTCTATGTGTTTATTCACAAAACTGTTTGTCTCTTCACGGTTGGAAACTAGCCTTCCAACAAAGGTCACCTTGGCGGGAGATTGGTTTCAATCTGCGGTTTGTGTTGCGTCTAGATGGATCTAAACCACGCATAAACCATGCACTAACACGCTCGCGAGTCAGTACCGGGCGAGTCGTCTCCTCTTCTGGATTGAGATCAACTAGGGTTGCCACCTTCTTTCGTCGATCTTCTACGAGAGGGTAGTACTTCCCCGTTCGATTCAGTCCATTCATGCTGAAACCAGCGTGAATCTACTACCGTGACTATTTAGTTATAAATTTTAACTAACTATCTTTGTATTAAATTTTTTGTTTTTATTTTATACTATATTTGTATAACTTTTTAATTATCAATTTAAATATTTGTAAATGAAAATAAATGATGCAATACCATTGAAAAAGTGTTGCAATTATATTTTATATAGGCGTTTGTTGTGAGACCAAATAAACCGTTTACATTATTTTGAAGTTAATATGGTGTTGAACTATTATAAAATATGTTAAAATTAGTACAAATATCCGTAGGGGCAAAGACGCTTGCAATAACTATATTATAATAATATAATAATAGTAATAATATTCTACCACATTCACACAGCACCATCTAGCCCCAAATTAAGCAATTATATTTGCTTGTGTATATAGATATATTATTATATTTAGCAAAATTATTGGTACCTACTTATATAATACTGTACTATTTACTATTTATATTCAGTTTTTTTTGGAATCGGAGCCAGCCAACAGGATTTTAATTTTGTCTTTGCAACAAACTTGAACTGCACGGAGTGGCAATAGTGCGCACGGGCAGGGGCGCGTCGCGATAGCTTGGTAGCGCAGGACGTGATGCGCGGGATGTGCCTGAGTCGCGGACGGACGCGGTCAGTCAGACGTATGAGAGCAGACGTCGTTGACAGTTGTGTCTAAATACATAAAAAAATTAATACGCAGTTCAGATTAGGTTTCGTTCGATTTCTTTTATTAAATCTTTATTTTACATTCATATATTCATAGATTAATCTTTTCTTTAAAGTAATTTCTGATGAATTCTTTCTTTCAAAAGAAACCCCAAAGAAAATGAACTTGGCAAAGCCCCGACAACATCACTAAAAATGAAATTGACTTCATCATGACGGACAAAAAGCGCATATTTAGGGATGTCTCTGTGATCAACAGGTTTAACACCGGAAGCGATCACCGACTGGTAAAGGGCACCCTAAATATAGTCTTCAGAGCTGAGGGAAACCACACGGTGAGGTCCATATTGAGACCAACTCTGCAACAAACCATAGCTGGCTCTAAACAATTTCAGTTGGAGCTAAAGAACAGTTTTGATGCCCTGAAACTTGAAAACATACAGGACATTGACAAGGACCTAGACAGCATGGTTACAACCATTAGGGATATGGGCAAACGGTTCCGTGAGCGAAAAAGTATGGGCCGAGATTTGCGACTATCAGCTGAGACTTAAAACTCATGAGTAAGAGACGTTAAATGGTACATCATTCCTCAGACCGAATGGCTCTGTCAAAGCTCATCAAAAAATCAATAAAAAAAACTACAGGCCCATCTCACTCCTGAGCCATGTCTATGAGCTGTTCTCAAGGATCATGTCGAATCGACTTACTAGAAGACTTGACGAGTTTCAGCCTCCGGAACAGGCCGGATTTCGCGGAGGATTTGGCACCATAGACCACATCCACACTATCAGGCAGGTCATACCAAAGACAGAGGAATACAACCTCCCTCTCTGTCTCGTCTTCGTGGACTATGAAAAAGCCTTTGACTCTGTCGAGATCTGGTCTGTCATGGAGTCCTTGCAAAGTTGACTGGCGATATATCAGTGTGCTGAAATGTTTATACAGCAACGCCACAATGTCCGTCCAAGTACAGGGTCGTCCGACAAAGCTTATCCAACTACACAAAGGAGTGAGACAGGGGGATGTCATATCCCCGAAACTATTCACAGCTGTATTGGAGGATGCTTTTAAGACAATAGACTGGAAAGGACGTGGCATAAACATAAACGGGGAACACATTTCGCACCTGAGATTTGCCGATGATATTGTCATAATGGCTGAGATCCCACAGGAGCTACAAGTTATGCTGAACGATTTAAATGAGTCCTCCCAACGAATCAGTCTGCGGATGAACTTGAACAAAACGAAGACCATGTTCAATGATCACGTTACGCCACAACCGATTATCGTTGATGATGTACCTCTCGAAGATGTTAAATCCTATGTCTACCTTGGACAAACACTACAACTTTACGTCGCCCATACCGCAAACCCTAAAGACCAAGGTGTTTGACCAATGCGTCCTGACAATTGTAAACTGATTTTCGAAATTCTTTATTTGTTAGAAACAACGTGTCCGTGGATGGGTGACCATTTATGGCATTTCATTTTGAGCGTCTTCATGTTTTAGTAGCGGTAGACTCTTATCACTTCATGCCAAGTTAGAGGTGTCATGATCGTGAAAAATTCCAACAGCAGCGGGTGGCTACAAACTTGCCTTTACAGCAACACTGTTAATCTTTTGTATATTTGTTACGCGATTACTCCGTCAGTTAAATTATGATTTTTGATAATTCTTGGAACATTGACGTTTTAGCGACGAGGGCGAGGGAGAGGTGCTTGTTAGCAGCGGCTCTCTTAGTGACTCTATGAAAAGGCGTAACATTTGAATTAGCGACAAAAATATTATTTTGCATACCCACATTTTTTTTTTTATTTATGTTTAGTACCTGGTGTCATGTTCATCGTGTCCCTCTAGCACTAGGGATAATTTGAAAACTGAATCGAGCTATGTGTTGGAAGTTGAAGAACTATTGATCCAAAACTGTATATAATTTTTTTGTAAGTCTCAAAAATACCATAATATTGCTGTTTTTCAAAAATATATATAGCTATTGCAAGCGGCTTTGCCTGCGCAAGTATATGTATTATATTATTTTCCACACCGTATAAACTTCAAAATAATGTAAACTCTTTTTGATCTCACAACAAACGCCTACATTAAATATAATTGCAATACTTTTTCAATGGTATAATTATAAGTATAATTTTTAAGTGAAAATAAATGTGCATTATTTACTTTCACTTACAAAAATGAAAATAAATAATGCACATTTTTTCGTTTACAAATATTACAAACTAAAAAGTTTTTTTTTTTCTCTATAAGATTAGTTTAGATTTCCGTCGGAAAAAGGTGCCAACCCTAGTGATCTCACGCCGGAGACGAATCGCTCGGTATTGACTCGCGCGCGTGTTGGCGCGTGGTTTATATTCATTTAGACTAGATGCAACACAAACCACGGTTTGAAGCACCCGCCAAGGTGAACTTTGTTAGAAGGTTGGTTTCCAAACCTGAAGATCGTGCATAATAAGTCAATCAAATCGAATAACGCACGCACTTGTCGCAGCTTGCACCGAATACCGAATGTAAACAAACAACACGTTCTACGCGCCCGTCAGCGCGTCAGGCTAGCCGGGGCGCCCGCCACCTGCGCCCGCGCTCTTCCCCGCGATCGCCCTTCTTGCGAAGAAATCGTTTTTTTTTTTAATATTAAGATTTCGTGGATAAAAACAACACAAATTATGAATAGGGTTTTGTTAAACCATAATAATCAAAAACACGTAATCTCTAATAACTTGCATTTTCTTTTGTGGCTTTTACAGAGTGTTGTAATAAAAAAATCAAATATCTATAAATGTCGTGGATAAATTCGACACAAAATATTTTGAACAACAGATAACCGAACTCTAAAACACATAACACCTCTAATACAAATTTTAATATTTTTTTAGAGCTAGTTGGGTGACGTATTAGGTACTAGTTAACTATCACGATTCTCTTGGGCAGAGATGACACAAAAAGCCTATGTACATCAGTTACTACTTTGTTATTATCATGGAAGTCAAATTTTTGTCTTTAATTTTCTTTTCGTCCAATACTGAGCGAAAAGACAAAATACCTAAATTTCTACCTATGCAAGTACCTAGGATGACACAAACTAATGTTTTAGGCTAGGCTAACGGTCAAGAAACTATATGCGAAAAATAAACAACTTTAATATTTTTGAAACCTCAAAACCTAGCGCTACGGGTCTATAGTGGCTTTTAAATGCAATGATGACGATAATCAATGACATTACTCAATGTCAATCAATGACTTTATTCAATTGCATTTTATTGGAATAAATATAGTTGTTGTAGATTATAATTATAATTAATAATATTATGGAGTTAAGTGATAATAACGTTGGAGAGTTACAATTTTTGTCAAAATCTCGTGGTGTAGTTTTGTGCCATAGTGGCTATAAATATTACAAAGTCCGTAACTATGCAGATGGGTCTAATATATGGAGGTGTTCATCAAGATTTCAAGGGAAATTTTGTTGTGTGGGATCCTTGACTATTATGGTAACTTTTTTTCATTACTGAATATTTCATACTAATGTTTCGGTAATAGTCGTAGAATATTTTATTACATAACAAATATTTTGCTGTGGTACTTTGGATTCAAGAGACTTTATCAAGAGCTAGGAACTTTGGAGATTCAGTTTTACCTACTGTAGCTAAAAGTAACTAAAGTTACATTTATTTTCGCAGAATGGAAATATAATTAAACACAAAAATCACAATACCGCTTGCGAAGCTGATTACGGTAAAATAGAAGTTGAAAAAAAAATACAGGAATGTAAAACAAAAATTATAAATTCTGATTGCACTCAAACGGTACCAGAACTGTTTAACGAAACGATTTCTTCCGTCATGGACATAGGCTACGACAAAGTCACTAAAATACCCACGTACACCTCAATAAAAAGTACTTTGTACAAAATCAGGAACAAAGCAGCTGGTATGCCCAAATTTAACTTTATTCTTCCATCGGAGGTGGTAATACCAAATAAATTCTTATGTTTTTTGCTTGGTGACTACAAGGACAACGATGTCCGCATAATTGTGTTTTGTTTAGATAAAATTAAAGAAAAAGTCGGTTCTATTGATCACTTTTTTGGAGATGGAACCTTTAAATCGTGTCCAAAACCTTTCAAACAAATTTATACACTTCACGGGGATGTCGGGAGTTCGGAAAATGAGTCGAATGTAACACCTATTATTTACGCATTAATGTCGGACATGTCGATGAAGTCATACACGGTACTATTCGAAATAATAAAATCCCAAATTCCTGAATGGGAACCGATAAAGTATACTGCTGATTTTGAAGAAGCTGCAAGAAATGCTATGATAAAAATATTTCCTAATATTCATGCTAAGGGATGTTTATACCACTTTTCTAATAGTGTATGGAGAAAGGCGAAAAAAATTGGAATTAGCAAAGAAAACTACACAAAAAAAATTGTATCACTGACGGCTAAGTTACCGTTACTACCGAGTACTATGATAAAAGAAGGCTGGATGTATATACAAAATAAAATTGAATTATTAAACGCTTACGTGGACAAAGAAACTGATTCAAAATTAAAACAATTTATTCAATACTTCGAAAACTATTGGCTCAGAAACGATAATTTTATTAACACATGGTCAGTTTTAGGAGAGAGATACAAAACAAACAATAATATGGAAGGATGGCATTTGAAATTAAATAATGCTTGTAGAAGACGTAATATCAATATAGTTCAATTATTGAATGTTCTCTTCGATGATGCTAAAATATCAGCAATAAAAGAACATCAAATTAACAGTTACAAGCAAACTCTAAAAAAACGTCAAAAATACAATATTATAAATGATAGAATTACAGTTGACATGCAAATGCAAGTGGTGAACAATGTAATAAGTGTTCCCCTCTTTTTAGAAAGTATACGTTGAACTGTCTTTTATTTTCTCGATGCTCATTTGTTTTGTCGACATTCCTTTGTTTCGATGTTAATTTTTTATTTTTTTTTCATTTTGACCACGGTAATTGGTCGCGGCAGTGGGTAATGTTTTGTTAAATTAAACATTTTACAATTGTACACATGACACTTAATTAGTTGAATTTGTTTTGTTTTGTTAAATTAAACATGAACTTGAAGTTTCAGTTGAACAAATGATCCATTATTTCTACCTAATGTACTGGGTGGCGCAAAAGTACTGGCACTAAAGAAAATACTTTTTTTTTTATATATGACATTTTCTGTCATTCTGTTGTTGAAAATTGTGTAGAGAACAAATGTAAAATACACTGAAAATAAACATGGACCGTTTTACTCCCCAAGAACGTGGAATAATTGTGTCAATGTTCTTACGGAATAATTCATCAGTGATAAGAACACAACGTGAATTTCGTCGACGATTTCCCCACCGTCCGGCACCGATTGGTCGCACAATTCGACGCTTTGCCACACGCCTTGAAGCAACTGGCTCAACATTGGATAGACCTAAGTCTGGGAGACCAAGAACAGGCCGTTCAGCTGAAAATATCGATGCTGTGCGCGAAGATGTGGAAGAGTGTCCAGAAACATCAACGAGGCGACGTGCCACGCAATTGGGCATTTCCAGACGGACCCTGCAGCGTATTTTGGTGAAAGACTTAAAGATGTTCCCGTATAAAACTCAAATGACTCATCAGCTGCTGCCTGCTGACCACCGAGCTCGTCTAGATTACTGCCAGCGCGTCATAAACCTCAACCTTGAAGAGGATGATTTTCCTTCAAAATTGGTTATGAGTGACGAAGCGCATTTCCATCTCTCAGGGCATGTCAATAAGCAGAATACTCGGTTCTGGGGCACTGATAATCCGCGCATTATTCAAGAAACACCTCTACACCCACTAAAAGTTACTGTATGGTGTGGCATCTGTGTTGACAGAGTGATCGGACCCTATTTTTTCGAAGACGCTGGAGGCAATGCGATTACTGTCACTGGAGAACGCTACAGAACCATGTTACGTGAGTTTTTGATACCCAGTTTGGACGAATTGGGGCTGGAGCACATCTGGTTTCAACAAGACGGCGCTACGGCACACACAGCGCGCGACACTATGGACTTAGTGAGGGACGCTTTTCCAGGCCGAGTTATCTCTCGTTTTGGCGATTTGCCTTGGCCTGCAAGATCACCCGATCTGACCAGTCCAGACTTCTTTCTTTGGGGTTTTTTGAAATCTCGGGTGTATGTGAACAAGCCACAGACTCTCGCAGCTCTAAAAGAAAACATTCGTCAAGAAATAACGAACATATCGCAGGAAGTGTTACGGCAAGTTATGCAAAATGTCATAAATAGGGCTCAAATGTGTATCAACTCTGGAGGTCACCATTTAAAAGACATCATCTTTAAATCCTAATGGTACGAAATTTAATGGCACAAATATACATTTAAAAAAATCTAAATCTAGTTTTCTAATTTAGAAAAAATGTTATAGCTGAACCAAATAGGGTCTTTACTTTTGCGCCACCCGTTACAACTAATACATTAGCCATACATTTACAAATTTCCGATTGTACAAATGACACTTAATTAGTTGAATTTGTTCAATTCGTTGAACAAACAGTTGAACACAGTGGACCAGATGTATTTTTTTTTGTTTTTTCTTCACTTTAATCGCATTTAAAAATATATATATACTGTTTTCTTTTTAAACTAAACATCTTGAACAAAAGTAAAATTCAAAAGAATACAGTCACAAGTGGTAAAAAGTGTAAATAATTTAACAAATAATGGTAAATAGAGTATTGTCTTTTAAGATAATTATAGAGTACATAGTAATACATATTAATAATAAAAAATAATATGTTTATCTTATGGATATACCACAATATTTTTAGTTAAAAACTTTAAACGCTTCTCCTGAAAAAGTACGTTTTTAGAGTTAATACAGTATTCTTGCAGGCAAGCGATATGTAAAATTTCATTATTTATTACAATTGTTACACTTATGATACCTAATACATTATGTATTACACAATAGTATGATCTATTGATAAAATATGAATACGGCTGTGAGTGAAGTTCAAAATTTCGAGTTAACTAATATAAATAAATAATAATAATACCAGCCTGTTTACTGTCCCACTGCAGGGCAAAGGCCTCTTCTCATATAGAGAAGGTATGAGCATTAATCACCACGCTTGCTCAAGGCGCATTGGCAATTTCAGACTTTTAAGCCCAGGTTTCCTCACGATGTTTTTCCTTCACCGTCAATCAGAAATGTCCAAGATAAACTTAGAAAGTAAGTATGATGAAAAATCACATTGGTACTTGCCCGGATTCGAACCCAATACCTCGTGTTTACGAAGCAGGTACCTTATCCACTGGACCATTTCGACTTAACTAATATTTATTATTAATTCAAGAATTAACTTATTATTTCGATGGTCAATTTTTGTAACTGGTAGTACGTACTGATAAGTTTTATAAAAGTAGCGTAGCTTACAAAATATTATTTATTTCTAGTCGATGAAGCTTTAGTTTTTGTCAATCATTTAATTTAAATAATACTGTAAGTATACTGTAAATTAGT
The DNA here is from genome assembly GCA_963082885.1 of Parascotia fuliginaria. NCBI lineage: Eukaryota > Metazoa > Arthropoda > Insecta > Lepidoptera > Erebidae > Parascotia > Parascotia fuliginaria. The sequence goes on from OY720184.1 coordinate 10,637,350, forward strand.
GTAAATTATAAGCGTTAATTAGTTTAATTAATTTGTTACAGGTGGAACATTACATTTTATATGTTGGAAAGAATGATTAGAATACAGGATTCTCTATGCCTGTACACATGTAAACACAACATCTCTCTGTTGTCTCCTGAAGAATGGCTGCAGCTTAAAAAAATAGAGACTATACTTCAACCTTTTGAAGAAATTACCCAAAATATGAGTGACAATAACACCAGTATCTCATCAGTAATTCCACATATACACACACTGAAGTATACATTACACACTGAAGGCAGTAAACAAGACACAAATGAAAAATTTAAAAGTATAATAAAATGTACCGTCGATCAATTAAATTCCAAATTTGGTGACCTTCAATCAAACAATTTCTTTGCAATAGCAACATATCTAGATCCTCGCTATAAAACAATTTTTTTTAATGAAGTGGTTAAAGAGAAGATTGATACAGAAATAATGTCACTATTTGATGCAGATACATCTAAAAACGAGGCTGATAATATTGCCGTTCCTGTAGAAAAACGGGCAAGAATGGAATTACCAGCAGAAGCTACCATAGTAATGACCAAACAGTTTTGTCGAATATATTGTTAAATAGTGATGAAGACGATGATAATACCACATCTAAAAAATTGTGTAGTTTTTGACAAATTTGTTGTAATGAAAAGTATACTAAATGAGTTCAATAAAGAAAAAAGTATAAGTATTAGTAATGATCCGTTATTGTGGTGGAAAGTAAATGGAAATACAAAATTCCAGCCCCTTCAATCAATTGCCCGCCAATATTTGTCGTGTCCACCAGGCTTGGTAACGAGCGAACAACTTTTTAGTGGCGCTGGCCTATCTACGACTCGTTAAGAAATAGATTGGACGGTGACAAAGCTTCAAAGCTTTGTCTTAGCAATTTTTTTTCATTGTTTGTTTTATTTTATAATTGAAAATTGAAATAAAAAAAAATTTACTAAATAATGTTTTATTTGTCCTTAAATAAAAATTCTCTCTCTGACTCCGATTCCGACTCCGATAAAGCAAATTTAAAAACGCCGACTCCGCCTTCGGTTCCGATAAAACTACCTCCGTTACATGCCTGCTAGGAACTTTTGCAGCATCTGGTACCATATTACCACCCTTGATTATATATGTCTAACGATTTCAGATGGTATTTAGTATTAATAAAGATTGGTAAGTCAGAAAAGGGATGGATGACATAAAAAGTTTTAACGGCTGTATAGCAAATACTCTGATCCCAAAATTAAAAGAAAACAATACTAAATTTCCTGTTTTGTTGCTGGTAGATGGCCATAAGACTCATATAAATCAAGAAGTGTCTCAATAGTGTATAGATAATGGCATTATTTTATATTCACTCTATCCAAATGCTACTCACATCATTCAACCAGCTGACGTATCTGCTTACCGATCACTGAAGAATTCTTGGAAGATGGTTGTTAATGATTGGAAATTGAAGTCTGGGCATCGATGCGTTACCGAGGCTCTCTTTGCACCCCTTTTAGAGACCACATTCAATTACCTCTCAAAAGAAGTTATCTGCAATGGTTTTAGAAAATGTGGACTGTATCCTTTCGATGCTAATGCAATTAGCTACGAAAAATGTATCACTGATTCTTCCCGACACGACATACCAGAGAAACCAGCTTTCATTGGTCCTGAACATTTGTTGTATTTTGAATCATTGATGTCTTCCTCCCAGGTTCGAGAATTCCGTGCAAACCAAGATTCTGCGTGGACTGGTGACGAATCAGCGAAGGAGTTGTTTTATGTGTGGCAGAAAATAGCTAAGAGAGTAAAACAAACGGCAGTTGAAGAAGAGCCTAACTTGGAAACCAATCTACAGACAATGCAAGAAAATATACACGATTTGGAAGAAAATGTTACACCACATGAAAATGAGGAAGAAAATTACCAAACACCAGAACAAATGAAAGAGGATTTTATTAGCAACGTTGACCATTTGAATACTGGAACGCCATCTCAACCTAAAACTTCAGTCATTAATATCACAAAGCACATTGAGAAAGAATCTCCTTCTACAAGAAAACACCTTCAACCAATAAGCCCTGCATTTGCATCTGCAATTGTGTGGCCCTCTGAATCTCCAATCAAAGGCAACCAGAAAAGGCGTAAAAAAGTTCGCATACCTTATCCAGTAAATAGCAGTGAATGGATGCAATATTGGAATGCGAAAGAAAACATTAAGAAAGAACAAGAAGAAAAAAAAGCTCTTAAGGCAGCTAATAGAAAAATGTCAAAGAAGAATAAGAAAAAGGAAACAGGTTCAGATAAGAAATACCAGCAGCTCCGAAGAAGATGAGACGACTTCGAATTGATTCAGCTTTAGACTCCGATGATGATAATGTACCTTTAATCGTACATAAATCTTTGGAAGTCACGGCAAAACCAAAAAAAGGCGATTACGTGATCGTCAGATATGAAGGGGCATATTTCCCAGGGACTGTAGAAAATACTGATGGTGATCTCTATGAGATAAGCACTATGACATTTTCTACGGGAAATACTTTCCGTTGGCCAGAACAATGTGATAAAATCTAGTACCTGAAAGATGCGATAGAAGAGAAGATAGCAGTTCCAACCTTGGCTAATAGTCGAGGTTTTTATAGAGTTCCTGAAATAGATAAATAGAAGAAGAAGTACTTACATTGTTTTCTCTTTATTTTGATTTATTTTATATTTTTTGATTTATGTTAATTAATAAATATTTTATTGCAAGTTATGATTATGACACTTGTGTAAGTGATATGAATCTCTTGTTAATTATCTAGTTCTTAAATTAGTTAACAACATTATGAGCCTTGTAGCATTTAAGTATTACTTGAAACTTGTAGACTGATGAAAAGCTGTGTTGATTATTACGTACAAAACATTGTAGTAATTAAAATAAAAATATTCTTCATTACGAGAAATTATTTTATTTATTGGTTCACTATTGGCTAAAACGTCTGGTCTATTTCTGGTACAATCTGGTCAACTTTAGGCATATTGAGACTTTCCACATTGATTGTAAAATAAAAAGAAACCTAACAGCTATTAAGAAAATTGGAATAAGCTACATTATTCTATGGTAGACAAGGAGTACGTAATTATTTTTTTGCAATGATTGTTGTAATAATTGAGTCACAATATCAAAATTACTTTCCATAAGTCGGTTAATCGGTTTGTTACTGGTACACCCATCCTATTTCAAAGAATTAATGAGTTACACGTGCTGCTTAAATGTTAGCTACATTTTGCAGACAACAATGACATGGGACAAGACCTGACTACTGACGAAAACAGACTGTGGAAAAATGGCCAATGTTAGATTATTTAAACAATCAATTTAGCTAATTATATCTTCCTGGACGTCCTAAATTTTTCTACGCCGAAGCTAAAGAGAAAATTTGAAAACAAAATGGAAAGCGAACAACCAAAGAAACTCTACACATAAGTAGAGATAAAGAAGATAGCACCAGGCTAACTGTATCTATAATAAATTATAATTCTTTCAGGAGTAGCAGTATCGGAAGAAATAATCAGCCCGGAAGAGCTAAGCTCGATTGCGTCCTCAAACTGTGAATTAAGAAAAAGCCTCAGTACTTCAGACAATATAAAAAAAATAAGAGAAATTAATGCAAATGTTACTAATGTCACTACGGATGATAATATACAAGTAACTACCGCAGAATATAGTCCGAAATCAAGTGATTACGATACACTCTTACTAACCTTGTCTTCAATTAATGACTCTGAAGTACCCATAAAAACGCCAACAACACCATTATACTCACCAATAACTGCTATTGACAAAGACACGTTTTTATCTAGAGGTTATCAAAATATAACAATTCCTGAGAGTAGTGAAAGTTCTTCACCACTTCGCCCTACGTCACCCGAAACATTTAGATTGTTTGAAACACTGTCCCAATCTTTACCTTTTAAACAATAATGACTATAGCGATGACAAGTGTTAAAGATCCTAATTACATTGCTGATAGCAGTTTATCTGACGAGTCTACCTCACACGCAACTATTGTGACAGCATTAGTTCATACAGATAAACCCACAAGTTCAAAAATTTTTCCATCACAATTTTTTATAACACGGTAGTAGATCCACACTGGTTTCAGCATGAATGGGCCGGATCGTCTGGGGAAGTACTACCCTCTCATAGAAGATCGACATAATAGTAGTATTCGTACTACTGCGTTTCGTTCGATGAGTGAGAGTGCCGGAGGCCCAATTTCCCTCCTTTCCTCTTTCCTCACCTTCTTCACTCTCTTCCCCTAACCCCATTCCCAGCCGCCATAATGGAGGCCACTATACCAGCAGTTTAAAACGATGGCTTTTGGTATGGTGGCCACCGCTTCTAGATTCCACTGACTGCTGACCATCAGGCGGGGTAATATTAATACTATTGCTGAACTTAATAGAGATGATATTCAGGTTTATACTGAATGTCTAACTGAGGTTACAAGCAATTCACAACCAAATTTCCACCTGATTCCTTCTAAACCACTAAAAAGACGACTGAAAATGACTTGCAAAAGTTTCATGAAATGCAACGTCTATCAACAAAAATAAAAAGAAGTTCCTTCATATCTGGTGCCCCAATATTTTCAGAGGAAAATCCAAAACCCAAGTCACCCAAGAAAAATATGTTTCAGACCCTATCAAATGGAATAGACATATTAAAAGAGACAAACGTTTAAAAGGTGAAGCTTATGAAACTGTTAAAGGTAAACTTGTTCCACTAACACCTTTAAAGTAACCCAAGTGTTTGGCAAAATCTAAACATAAATGCACCGTTAATGAACCTGAAGAAGCTAGGGAAAAATATAGAATCATATCGAGCTTTAGGATCTTTAAAAGCAATACATCAATTTATAATTCAACATGTCTCAAAAGTAAAGAAGAAAAGATCAACTACAAATAACCTCCTTCTCACAAAGAGTCTACACACCATTATTTTTCTTACAGTACAGGAGAAGGTCAGTGATTGCAGAGATTTCTTCTTACCTGATGAAAGGGGTAAAAAGATGCAATAGTCAATTGAGTTTAAATTTTGTGAAAAGTCACATATTTTCCTGTCCAGCTATGGAATCTCATTATTGCAGAAAAAATACAGAGTACAAACATCTTGAATGTAACCTAAATATAAAATTAATGTATTTGTTGTAATAAAAATGTGAAGAAGAAAATAAAAAACCCAGATCATATAAATTAAAATTTCATGTACCTAAAAAAGATTTATGAAAAAACTGCATTGCGTACCAAGAATCCAAAAGGAGTGAAACAGTCAACTCTGATGATATCAATTATACAAGACATCTTAAGCGACGTGACGACACCTTCAATTTTGATTTGCAAGCAGTACTTTCAACACCGAAAGGAGCTTCTGGACCATTCTTTCATGTAAACAAACTGGCGTCTGGCGTTTTAACATTTTATAGATTCGTAAATCAAGACGTGGATTGTTTCACATGGGACGAAACCGAGGGCAAACGTGGGAGTACTGAGATTGCCACTTGCGTCTATAAATATATTTCTAATATGCAAGGTATATGCAATGCTTTGAGTTATTATTTTAAGGTTTTTGTTGATTCGTAGGTTTACAAGTGACGATATATTTTAGTATGAGTTTCTTATCCACTTATGTTTAGCATCCTTAGCCCAAGAATCCACCATCTCATTACCTGCAATACCAGAGTGCCCAGGGTTCCAAGCTAGGACTACCTATATCTATCTAGACTTTTTAAAGTTTTCGTTTCAACTTACAAAAATAACCAAATACCAATGTACACTTGAAAATAATTTAAAATCAACCGTGGCATTTTGCGTTGTGTGGCAAGTACCACAAATTTTGACTGACATTCATTCATGATTGATGACAGAATGACAGTGACAGATGTGATTGATTTTTTTTTTTATTTGCCCAAAGGGCAGGCTTTCGACCATACTGCCTAGTCTTCCGCGTAGGATTTCTTACGTGGTAAGTTTGTAAAAATAATGTCTTTCGTTTATATACTCATTGTATTGTTTGTTTTATTTATTTTGTCTTTCGTATTTAACCCATTTTTTAATAGAGTAATTTTATTTTTGTCCAAAACCATTATTCATGTCAATTTACTGTCAATGTCATGGTAAATAACCTCCTTTTTCTAAGACAATCGTTTTAGTATTCAATTCATCGATATAATTTTATTTCATATATTTCAATATTTTTGTCCTATTTTCCGAGCTGTCTCCTCAAGTACCTAGTTAATTGTTTACTTTACATTTTTAAGAATTATACCTAAAGTTAATAAGTATTACTATTAGAACAAATAATATTATTTATTAAATACACGAAAACTTATTATAACTAAATATCATTTACAGTCTCTACTATAAATTTGTACAAGTATATATAAACTGAGACATTCTTAAGTAGCTCCTGAATGCATTGCGGGACCTCGTCAGGATTATTATAAATTTTAAGCAGCTCATCCGACAACACAAGGCGCTGAATGTTGAAAGACGAGCACTGGAAGAAGATATGATGCAGTGACTGAACTTCTTGTGATTGACAATACTCACAGTTAGGAGAATTGACCATTCTAAGGCGATGAAGATGATAATTTAAACGACAATGACCAAAACGCATACGACTGATAATTGAATAAAATTTTCTATTTATGAATCTGATATAATTGCAGAACCAAGGTATGGAGTTTATTTGACAAATGTGATTGAGTTATAAAATCGGTAAAAATGTAGGTACTCTGTGGATGAAAATGTCATAGATTTTATTTACATTCCCGATCGAATTTCATACAATTTAAACCGAATTTTTATTTTTTTATCAAAAATGCCGCCGATGAAGATTTATAAGCATTCTGTTCACTATTTATACTTCATTTTGCAACTATTTTTACTAATGATTAATAAATTACAAATTATATTTTGCGGTCGATTATAGACGTCAATGGGGTTGGCAATTGCCAAAGTGGCGCTAGCGTAGTTGGTATCAAAACATTGCAATTTTCTATGGAAAAATGTAGGTACTCTGTGGATGATAATGTCATAGATTTTATTTAGGTACATTCCCGATCGAATTTCATACAATTTACACCGAATTTTTATTTTTTATCAAAAATTTTGCCGATAAAGATTTATAAGCATTCTGTTCACTATTTATACTTCATTTTGCAACTATTTTTACTAATGATTAATAAAATTACAAATTATTTATTGCGGTCGATTATAGACGTCAATGGGGTTGGCAATTGCCAAAGTGGCGCTAGCGTAGTTGGTATCAAAACATTGCAATTTTCTATGGAAAAATCAAAAAATATTTAACAGCAATTAAAATGACGCGTTGTGTGTTTCCTATGTATTCTAAGTATGTATTTACAAAAAAAAGTATGTATATGTATTATATTTCAGTTATCTAGTACTCATAACACAAGCTCTGCTTAGCTTGGGACTAGAGGACGGTGTGTGATAGTGTCCACATATTATTATTATTATTATTTCCTTTATTTAAATCAATTCTCAAAATTACATTTTTAAATATAAGTATATAAAAAAAACACATACATTTAAATATAAAAATTGGAGACCCACCGGCATCGGGTACAGGGACCAAGCTACCGGCGGTTAGGGCTCCAGAGATAGGAACCTCCTCACAATGCGGGCCGTGTCAAGCAACACCGCCTTCTGTATCTGGCCCCTGACCCATCCAGCTAACGCGAGCCTCTTAAGGTGTTGATCGAGGCTCTTATCAATAAGTCCATTCACTGTAACCACTATCGGAACAATGATCGCCGAATCCACATCCCACATGTCAACAACCTCGTGAGCTAAATCCAAATACTTGATCTGTTTGTCTTTTTCAGCTTTATTATTTTTATTATTATTATATAATGTGTAACTAACATATAATATTATATACTATTTTATTATTACAATATACATATATAAATATATATTATATACATACATATACCATAGTATGGATATGATCTAGTAATACAGTTAATTTTCGTAAAAACAAATTCTATGTGTTAAAGGTCCTGTTTGGTGTATGATAATAATAAATATATTATCTAATATATAAAATTCTCGTGTCACGGTGTACGTTATTGAACTCCTCCGAAACGACTCGACCGATTTTCGTGAAATTTTGCATGCATATCGGCTAGGGTTGAGAATCGGACATCTATTTTTCATCCCGCTAAATGTTAAGGGTGGTCTGAAAAGGGGTGAAAACGATTGTATGAAAATTCTTCATAGTTTTGAAATTTTGTTTTGGAATACTTCTATTTTTTTTAATTGGGGTGGATTTAGAGGGACGGAATTAGGGATGAAATATTATATGGAAAGATATTTGCTTTTGAAGTTAGCGACTTGAAAATTGAAAAGAGGGGGAAGGGAGAGGGGGTGAAAGAGAAGTGAGGGGTAAGGAAGAAGAAGTGAGGGGGAAGCGGAATGGGAGGAGTGGGGAAGAAGGGAGAGGGGAATAGGGAAAAGTAGTGTAACGTTTACGGGGGATATCTTTAGGTAGGTGAAAGAGGGTTTGTAGAATGGGAGATTAGAAATATCTATTTATATAAAAATAAATCCCTATTTCCCTTGATCCCGACATCACTCGTAAACGACTGGACCGATTCCATTAATTCTTTTTTTGTTGTGTTTGTTATTGTCAGGAGAAGGTTCTGCGAAAAATTAGATAACAATTAAGACAGGACAACGTCTGTCGGGTCCGCTAGTATATTATATACCAAACAGGACCTTTAACACATAGAAATATTTATGAATATATATAATTATATATTTCTGTTTGGTATAGTCATACATAATCGAATGTTTTAGAGATCATAGACTTTATGGGATTCTTATCATAACATAAGAGTTTAGGAATCTACGAAAGTTTGTGTTTGCTACCTCTCAGCGCCGCGGCTAAACCGATTTAGATAAAAAAATGGCACGTACTTATAATCGGTGCCGAAGACAGACATAGGATGCCTACTTTTTAATTCGTGGGTCCCTAGTTACATTAATTAAACACATACCTACCATTATAAGTACGGGCGAAGTGGCCGGGCGCAAATAGTATTTCAATATGATTGTCTATGGTAATAAATATTAAGTAGGGGCTAAAATATAAAACTTACACTATAAAAATGTTACAAAAATGTATATTTGCATCTAGCTTCCCGCAGCGCAGTTTCACCTGCGTCTTTGGTTACTGCTCTGCTCCCGTCGCCATAGCCTATAACCTTCCTCAAATCCGACTGGTAGTTCCAGAGATTAGCGCGTTCAAACAAACTCTTTTGCTTTAATTATAGATAGATTCATGCAATATATCTAGGTATATCTTTAAAAAGTGGAAGTTTGTTTGTTTGAATGCATTAATCGCTGAAACTACATTATAACATAATACACATATTATTATTATATAAAGCGAAAGAGTTTGTTTATTTATTTGTACGCGCTAATCTCTGGAACTACCAGTCAGATTTAAATAATTATTTTTGCCTCGAGGAAGAATAAAGGCTATGTAACATCACGCTGTGAGCGACAGGAGCAGAGCAATAACCAAAGATGTAACCGAGGGTGAAACCGCGCGCGGCAAGCTAGTCTATATTACTCATAAATGCGAAAGTAACTCTGTCTATCTGTTACGCTTTAACGCTTAAACCACTGACCAGATTTTGATGAAATTTGGTATAAAGATAGATTAGACCTCGGGGAATAGGCTTTTATCGATCGAAAACTGTCTTAAAACGGTTGAAGTAGGGGATGATAGTTATGTGAAAAATCGTCAATGTAAACAGAGATATAACTGACATTCACGCGGGCGGAGCTGCGGGCAACAGCTAGCTATAAATAAAACAAATAAATCTGGTTGTAAACAATTGATTTGTTTATTCAGCAGAATTATTTTCTAAAGAATATGACGTATAACTAGATATCAGATCATTAAAATAATGGGATATTTTGGACGGATTGCGTAATTATCATTATTAAAATATAAATTATTAAACTTGCGACTACTGATTACAGAACACCAATAAAAAAACGTTTTTTTTTCTATGTGTCACAAAGCCTAGTTTTGTGTAATTACAGAATCTACTTTCGCTACACATGCTAAATACAGATAAAATATTACATTATCTCAACAATACAAAATTAACAATAATAAATTTTACTCCCCTACCTACCGATAGATAGCTACTTATAATTAAGTGGCTTCAAAATTAAAGTTAAGACCAGAGTTTGGACGGACAGAGTAAAAATAATACTCTAAGTTTATAATGTTAACTTAATTAATTCCATAGATACTAAATATCGTAGGTAGAAATGCTAATTTAAGATCAAGACAAGTTATGTATAAAAACAATGTTAAGGCATAGATGTTGGCGTATATAACATGACCATACATTCAGTTTCTGCTGATGGCACGGAATATTCGTCTCAATGATAATTATGTAATCTTTACCTCAATTTCACAAAATATATATTTTTTTAAAACAACAATGTTGGATTTGAGACTGATTGACATCAAAAATATAAAACTAACTCAGTGATATTTTAACCAAAATATATAATTGTTTTACATATATCTGTTTTAATTGTTTTATACGATTGTCGTGTAAATTACTGTTACTTTTACTGTAGAACAAAAAATATGGTCACATTATGCCTAAGGCACAATTTTGGATTCATGTAAAAGGTAAGGCACGGTTCTCACAATCGAATATATTACATAGTTCATATAAATTGGTATTAAAAATGTGATGATCCGTAAAAAGCCTGGTGGGTTCCTCATAATGTGTATTTACACTTACCTACATACAAATTTATACTTAATTATAGTGGAATTAAATTCTACATTGTAAATGATAACATGTTAAAACAGCATGATATTATACAACAAAGCTATATAATATAACAAATAAAAATGTTTTTAATTGTACAACACTTTGTGCTGATATGTACACGTAATGCTCTTTATACAAGATAAAATATTGAGAACTTTGTTCAAACGAAATATACAGAAGATTGCTTTTATTTTATAATTTGAAAATAACCAACATACTTAAAAGTAAAATACAAATGTAATTATTAATATACCAACTTGTGAGATATGTCTATTCATTATTGAGACTGTGCTTCGACTTATGCTAGCTAGCGTTACATACTTACAAGTACATACAACTATTGGTCGATAGTTCACTTTAAAATTTAAGGAGACCCGGCTCGTTCTTTCAATAGTTAACACATTTAGTGTCAGGCCAGTTTATGGTGACTAATCTAACTTATAAATAATATTTAAGTTTGTAATACATTCTTAATGAAAATGTACATGTTTATATAAACATTAAAAAAGGTATCTATATTTCGCTATAAAAGTATTATTTAATACTAAATTCCTATTAGTGGCATTTCATATAAAATCATTTCGACATTCAAGAGATTCAACTCGCAATAATAATAATAATTTATTGATTTTTGTCAAAATTGGTATACTTTTTCATGAACACAACAATAAATTCGTTTTCATACATTATGATGAATGAATTACAAGAAGATTGAGGTATCTCAAAACAGCTAATTAAAATAAAAGCATTGCTAATCTTGTCCATTTGTATAATTAAATAAGATTTAAGATCAATTTAATGATGTTGTTGATTGGGCTTAGCATGTGTAGCATGTAGATAAGCACTTAAATATATTTCAATAAATACTGTAAGTGCTTACCACTGGCTACATGCTTGTTAACTATTTTAGTTAAAACATTATCATTGTCACACATTGTCATTTGAAGTGCAAGTTCATAGATTATATCCTCCAATTAATTATTCAAATATATTACTGTAAAATCAATCTTACAATAATCACTAATCACTTAGTGAAATTGAAGACAATATTATTATTTTTTTGGGTTCACCAACAGCTTAAAAAGTATAAAAATAAAACATGGGGTTTTATTTTAAAGTCACCAATTTTGACAGACAACTAATATTGCTATAGATATTTATAGTAAAATTGTAAATATGCCTTAAAATAATAAATTCAGACCTCTGTACTGTGCGTTTGAATGCGTACTTTTTTCTGGCTTCCATTCCTGTTGAGGGGCGGCGAATGGCCTGAATACCCAGGGTTTTGTATGCCGAGGCCGCTGGGCTCGCCCTCTCTGGGCCTCGGCTTCTTAAGCGAAGATCGGAGGGGGGACCTAGTGATAGTGCTGCCCTCTGACGCCCCGGTCAAAGTAGTAGCCGTTGTGTTCATTGACGCCACACTGCCGTGTCCATTGGTACTGTACGGCTTGCCTGACGCGTCCGTCATGGATATACCTATAAGTATTGTTAATATTTATTTTTATTTTATACGGTAGTAGATCCACGCTGGTTTCAGCATGAATGGGCCGGATCGTCCGGGGAAGTACTACCCTCTCATAGAAGATCGACTTAAGAGTAGTAGTATCCGTACTACTGCGTTTCGTTCGGTGAGTGAGAGTGCCGGAGGCCCAATTTCCCCCCTATCCTCTTTCCTCACCTCCCTCATTCCCTTCCTCTAACCCCATTCCCAGCCGCCATAGTGGAGGCCACTATACCAGCAGTTTAAGACGATAGCTTTTGGTATGGTGGCCACCACTTCTGGATTCCACTGACTGCTTACCATCAGGCGGGATGGAGTCACTTTGGTAGGCTAACATAAAAAAAAAAAAAAAAAACAAGCCCGTTATTATGCCACTGCAGGGAAAGGCCTCTTCTCATACAGAGAAGGTATGAGCATTGATCGCCACGCTTGCTCAATGCGGATTGGCGATTTTAAGCATGAATGTGCCGGGTGGACCAGGGAAGTACTTCTCTCTCCTCTTATAGAATACTCACGTAAATATTACTTTCCATACTAGCGTGTTCCGCTCAGTGGCTCATGCGCAAAACGTCTCTTTCGCAAAATGTCCCCTGGTCCGAAAACGTCTCTTTCGCAGAACGTCTCTTTCGCAGAATGTCTCTTTCGCAAAATGGCTCTTTCGCAGAATTTCCCTTTCGCAGAATGTCTCTTTCGCAAAATGTCGCGCCAGGGACTTAAGAATAAAATTGCGATTCAAAACAAAATCATTTATTAAAATTATAGAATAATTATGTAGTCAAAACTTTGGTACCTAATTAAATTTACTTCGCAATTTTATTCTTAAGTCCCTGGCGCGACATTTTGCGAAAGAGACATTCTGCGAAAAGGACATTCTGCGAAAGAGCCATTTTGCGAAAGAGACATTCTGCGAAAGAGACGTTCTGTGAAAGAGACGTTTTGCGACCAGGGGACATTTTGCGAAAGAGACGTTTTGCGCATGAGTCCGCTCAGTAAGTAAGAGCGCCGGCGGCACTCCAATTACCCTCTCAGTCCTTTTTTTTTTCTCATCCCTTTCCCACATTGTCGGTAATGGCTTGTTTGTGTTTTCCAAGCTTTATTCCTATAATGCTTGTAGAAAACAGCCATGTCCATAGATTACGGTTACTATCCGTATGCCGATAGTTTTTTGTCAAAGGCATTCCCGAGGCAGTCTAAATAAACAATAATATTACCTCTGCCTTCCTTGAAGCCAGGGTTATTGATAGTAGTACCGTCTGGCTCTCTCAGTAGATTGGTTGGATCGCCTCCCACGCGCCGCGAGAATAGCGCGTCGTATACTGACATTATAAACAGTATACTGTTGATCACTATACTCACTATCTGTAATAGAAACGAAATGTTTGTAACTGGTGTAACTAGGAGGAAATAAAACTCTTCTGTGCCACACCAGTAACCACCAACATTGTATCAAAAAAGAGTGAATAAAATACACTTGGTATACATTACCTGAACATAAAACGCATCTCCTCTCGTCACATAGAAACCCCTGTCATCGCCTTGAACGGCAAACAGACTGGCTGCAGCAATAGACAGCAAAGCTGAAATATTTAATATAGGATTAATACTAAACGTTGTGTCCGTCCCAAACTGTTTCCAAATTTTGAAGGTATTAATTACACTTTAAGCATTGAACAACGACCTTCTTGAAGATAGTTGCCATGTCTTAATATAGTAGATCACAGAATTATGTCCCCAGCAGCATCACTTGTGTAGCTCAAAAATTTACACAGTATCTTTACGAATTTATAACCTACTAGTGACCCGCCCCGGCTTCGCATAGGTATTATGCTGATATTAAATATAGTACAGAATGTCTTTTAAGCAACGTTCACAGCTTTTTCGTCATTGGACAATACAAACATGGTCATTGTTTTCTTTAGAGACCGGCGGCCCCCGGCCGGTACTGCCGCAACCGCTATGTCCCTGCATTACATTAGAAACCTCTAACATTACCAGTGTTTCTCTACTATATTTTCCACGTATTGTACATATAAACCTTCCTTTTGAATCACTCAATCTATTAAAAAAAACCGCATCAAAATCCGTTGCGTAGTTTTAAAGATCTAAGCATACATAGGGACAGACAGCGAGAAGCGACTTTGTTTTATATTTATACTATGTAGTGATGTCATATTCTGATATATAAGTTATATCATTAACATACACAGTAGCAAACATATCTTGGGTGTATGCTAGTCGGCTATAAAAAAATCTGTATTATAATTTTTATAGGGAAATCAGATCTAAGAGGCAATGTCAACAGGCTAGCCCCGTTACCTGAACTGGACCAGTCACATAGGAGAACTGGCTATAGATTGATTGGTTGACATTTTATAATATTTAACGTTCATAAGTGTTAATTCAACTAACCCAAATGAATAAATATCTTTGACTTTGACCCAATACTTCTGCTAATCCCCTTCCCCTTCGGGGCAAAAAGGCATGAAGTTTTTTTGCCATCTTTTGTTTTCACGGCAGATGGATGTCATTTAATTTCATCCACATTTTTTCTATTTTATCATTGTAATATACCATTAATATCATCAACAAGAATATTATTCTACACTTGACGCTGGCAGAAATAGCTGACACAATCGTCGGCTTTGTTGCCAAAAAAAAGGAGAAGAAGAAGAAGAAGAAGAAGGCATGAAGCTATGTATATTATGCCAGTATTTAAAACCATGTTTCTTACCAGCTAACAGCGCCAGCGCTAACTTCATCATAACTAGGGATGTGTACTTGACGGCGACGCGCTCCTTCGACGAGATCATCGCCAACTGCAGCACGGACAGCACGCAGAAGACGCCTAGGACCGTCACGCCTATAGTCGCCACCACACCCGCTATGTACACCGCAGCTGGAAATAACACATTATTTATTTATTTATGAATCTCTAGTCCTCAATATTATAAGCATTCCCTACCTCTTCCTTAGTTTATTGTTAAAAATCACTATACAAACTAATAAACAAAATGAGGGTTAGGGATCACAGGACATAGAAAAAGGCCGCTTACTAACGCAACAACCACTCAGCACTGTCTGTCAAAGAAACATATTATGTTATATTATTATATTGTGTTAAGGGTTTTAGAAATCAATTAAAAGGTTTCGTTGCTTATTCGTGACGAACTAGTAAGGTCACATAAGAAAAACACTAAAGAGAAGGTATACTCTCAATCATTTGAGTTTGGTCAGGCAGGTAATTTGTAATCCGACAGTTAATCTGTATAAAAATAATGAAATATTTAATGTGAATATTTTCTCGTATTATTTTCTACGTAAGAGTATACACGTTAATCCATTGTAATAATCACAATAAATATTTACGTACCTGTTGTCCTAAGATAAATTACTTTAAGTATAACAATTGTACCAATTTTGTTGCAATTTAATACATTTATTTGTAACAGAACTATAGAAATAATAGTAAAGCACATTGTTAAATGTTAAATTAAAAGATACCAACACCAGATATAATTTGTAATAGTGTAAAGTCGCTGTTTGTCCGTCTGTTTCTCCGCTCATTTCTTGTAAACCCCGCAACATATTTCGATACGGTTTCGACTAACGTTTAGATTTTTGTCACAGAGATTACGGAATCATGTCATTGTTTGTGTTAGATAACCCCAAATCTATACATATAATAAAAATGTAACCGATCGCTGTCTGTACATGGAAGATATATGAGAAAAAATACTATTGGGACCTATATCAACGCAAATAGAACCCAAAACAATGATTTTTAAAATTTTTGTCTGTTTGTCTGTTTGTCTGTTTGTCTGTTTGTCTGTGCGTTTGTGCACGCTAATCTCAGAAACGGCTTATCCGATTTAAATATGGTTTTCACTAATATATTGTGGTAAGCTTCACTTAACATTTAGTGTTTGTTTCATGTCAATCGGTTCATAAATAAAAAAGTTATGCCAATTTAAAGAATCACATCGAACATTCGTTAATTTACTACGAAATCTTATAGAAGCAGATATTTTAACAGGTTGCGGAATAGCTGATAGTGTTTTTATTCCTCGGATTCCTGTCATTCTAAACAGTCTTTCATTTAGTTTTAAACGAGTCCAGTTTCCAGTGAGCCTATGTTTTGCGATGACTAATTAAAGTAATTAATTAATTAAGTAATTAAAGTAAAATAAGACACTAAAAGTTGTGGGTGTGGATCTAAGTATTAGCTGTTTTTCGGTCAGCTTTAAGTGGCTCTATCACGTGTTAGCATTACTAGCAGCCTGTATGCTTTGATCCCTGATGGCTATACGTCTAATCCATACATCCATACATATTATAAAAGGCTTTGTCCTGACTGACTGACTGACTGACAGACAACGTAAAGCCTAAACCGCTGGTCGTAGCGACTTGAAATTTGGAGGGTGTGTTTGTCTTAATGTCTAGAAGTGTACAAAGAAAGGCTTATTAAAAATTCAACCCTTAAGTGTATGAAAAGGGATGAAATCGATTGTATGAAACGTCTTCATTTTTTAAGTTACAGCTTTGAAATTTTGTTTTGGAATACTTTTATTTAAATAAAAAATACGCTCATAACTTTTTTTTTACAGGGGTGGATTTATAGAAGTGAAATAAGGGATGAAATATTGTATGGAAAGATCTTTGCTTTTGAAGTAGGCGACTTGAAATTTGGAGGGAGGGGGAAGGGAGGGGGAGGAAGAGGAAAGGAAGGGAGAAGTGAGGGGAAAGTGCCGGGGTAGTGAGGGAGAAGTCAGGGGAAAGGGAGGGGAAAGTCAGGGGGAAATCGACTGCTTCTGTATTTCGGTGGTACTGTGTATGGACTGTGAGGTCGCGGGTTCGATTCCCGCTCAGTGCAAGTATTTGTAGCATGAACATGTCTATTTGCATTGGTCTGGGTGTTTATATGTATAATATGTATCTATTTACAAAAATAAAAGTATTTAAGTATGTTTATCCGTATTCTAGAACCCATAATACAAGCATATAATATGCTTACTTTGGGTCTAGATGGCGTTGTGTAAACATAAAAAAGGAAGAGGGAACTTAGAGGTGTGAGGAGGCAGTGAAGGGCAAGTGAGGGGCAAGTGAAGGGGACGTAAGGGAAAGTGAGGGAAGTGAGGGAAAGTGAGGAGTCAGAAGTGGTGGTGAGTGAGTGGGAAGTGAGGGAAAGTGAGGGAGATGGGAGGGAGACGGGAGGGGAAGGAAGGGGAGGGGAGAGGAAGGAAGGGGGAAGGGAGGGAAAGGGGAAAGTTATTGTAGTGAAAATTTGGCTTTGTGTATTGTATGTTGTTTTACGGGGGATATCTTTAGGTAGGTGAAAGAGGGTTTGTACGAATAGTGATGTTGATGAGATTAGAAATAGTATTCAAAACAGTATTTAAACAATATAAAAATGTCTATTAAAAAACGATATTCATGCGAGCGAAGCCGCGGGCAAAAGCTATACATATATAAAAACGAAAGGTCACTCACTCACTCACTCATCTCATCACGAAATCTCAAAAACTACAAGTGCTAGGAGTTTCAAATTTTGGAAATAGGTGCTCTCTAAGACGGGATTTTGCGAAATTTATTTCCCTGGAGTATATGTGGGAACAAAATTTGTATGGAGCTTCTATAGTTTTTGAAAATAGGAGTGCCAAGTTTCGTTAAATATCGCAAAATTTCGTCTGTTTTAGGGGTAGCGGGTGAATAGATTTAAATCGGATTCGCCTTAGAGACGGATTATACTGATATTTATTACTAATATGCTGACCACAATGTATCAGCGAAAACCATATTTAAATCTGATAAGCCGTTTTTGAGATTAGCGTGAACAAACGCACAGACAAACTTCGTTCGCGTGAAAATTCAGATGTGTGCCTGTATGAGAATATTTCTTACCTAATCTTACGGCAATCGTATGTACGATTGCCGTAAGTTTGTCTGTGCGTTTGTTCACGCTAATCTCAAAAACGGCTTATCAGATTTAAATATGGTTTTCGCTGATACATTGTGGTCAGCATCACTTAACATTAAGTGTTTGTTTCATGTCAATCGGTTTATAAATAAAAAAGTTATGCTAATTTAAATAATCACGTCATAAATGTGGTATGTATTTAGCTTAGCTTAGTTTGTTTTTAAGTTAGGTTAACACGTCTTATTTCTTTATTAAAATGTAAATTAAAATGTAAATACTTTATTAGTTAAAATGTAAATACAAGTTAGATTTATATTTTCTCTCCCTTTTTATCCAGAACGACACGTGCGGGACTGAAGTGCTACCCTTTCACAGTGCAATCTAAAGGGTCTCGAACCAAACGGTTCAGCACTTTATTACCAGCGCATGTGTTCCCACCTAACTTTCATCCTGGGACTTTTAAGCGAGGCGTGAAGAAGCATCTCACTAAGCCGCCATAGTGGAGGCCACCATACCAGTAGTTTGGCTTTTGGAATGGTGTTCACTACTTCTGAATTCCACTGACTGCTTACCATCAGCCAGAGTAGAGGCACTTTGGCAGGCTAATATAAAAAAAAAAACTTATAGCGTTTTTATTCCTCGGATTCCTTTCATTCCAAACAATTTCCCGTTTAGTTTTAAACGAGTTCAGTTTCCAGTGAGCCTATGTTTCGCGATGACAATTAATGAGTGTGGATCTAAAAATTAACTTTTTTTCGCATGGTCAGCTTTATGTGGATTTGCCACGTGTAAGTAATCCTAGCAGCCTGTATGGCTTTGA
Source organism: Parascotia fuliginaria (assembly GCA_963082885.1). Classification (NCBI taxonomy): domain Eukaryota; kingdom Metazoa; phylum Arthropoda; class Insecta; order Lepidoptera; family Erebidae; genus Parascotia; species Parascotia fuliginaria. The sequence continues at coordinate 10,656,474 of OY720184.1, forward strand.
TCCGCGATGGCTATACGTCTAATATCTTAGATAGAGAAGCATTTACTGTAAAGATTTTTCTTATTCACCTAAACGAAGATGTTTATAATTCAAAACAAACCAAAAGATATATCCAAAAAATGCTGCCCAAAATCACTATTCCACGCGGACGAAGTCGCGGGCACAGCTAGTACTAAAATAAAAGCTTTGGGAGTGCTGCTTAAAAGTTATTTTTAAAGATACAAATAAATTATTTTTTAAGCACTTTAAAACGTAGGCTAGTGATACAAAAATGTTTCCAAGTTTGTAGTATTAGTACTTGCATACGTTTGTAATTAGTAAGATAATGTTTCTGTGGTTAGCACATTTAGGTCGAGCCGCAAGGCTGTTCACTGACATGTTTCAGGTCAGTTTTGAGCTAATGACCTCTTTAGTAATGTGTGGTATTTCACGAATTCGTAAGGATAATATGTAATAGCGGTCGTCATGTAATCGTGTCTGTCGTGGGATTGGGAGTATCACATACAGGTCTATGTAGGCTAGTAAATACAGAATAGGTGGCGCATGTAGTGTCAAGTTCCGGCAGGCAAACTAATAAAACAAATATATTTCTTATCTGTGTGGAAACTAAATGGCATTAGCACTTTTAAGGCATACACCACAAATGCAATAGTTCACTAGAAAGTTCTTGCATGAAAACCGTGCAACTCTTTCAACTTAGCAATAACCTGCACTTGCAATAGTGCAAAGTCAGCTTTATATTAAATGCCCTTAATGTACAAAGTATGGTTATATAAGAGGCCATCAAAAGACAATGGCGTGACATTGAAAATGCAACCGTTTGTCTATGATTGCTTCTAGAAACTGCAACGTGATGACTGCAAACTGTAAAATGTATTGTATGTCATTTTATACGCTATCTGTACCTTTATTTGTTTATGAGCTTTCCGCGGCGCGGTTTCACCTTCGTCTTTGCTTCTCTACTCCCGTCGCCAGTAGCGTGATGTTACATAGCCTATAACCTTCCTCGAGATCATTGCTCCGCTTTATATAATAGTATAGAAGATACTTCTTTTATTTATGAGACAGGTCTTAAATTTTTACATTTTTACAGCCTCGCCTACTTCGGTGGCTTTGTAGTAAGTACTGCTAAACAGAAGAATCCTCGGAATAGCTACAATGATATTAGGATTTTCTGTCGAGAAATTCTCAGTATAAGCCCGGAGTCAACAGGCGACAACCTCGCTCGCTGTTATCAGACGTTACTGGCGAAACATGTTCTTATACCCCTCTGCCCACCTCTTGGTGGTGATATACGTAATAATTTGCTAATATTAATACTTAAGCTGCTGTTAGAGTTTCAAGTTAAATTCAACAAGGTTCCTGCAAAAGTGATACTGTCTCATTTGAAGAATATACAACAATAGCTAATGATTTTTCATAAACAACTGTCTTAATTTATTATCAGCTGTTAAGCAAGACGGTGCTAGTTAAATTTGTTCAAAGTTATACTATTTTTTTTATTTAGTAATTATTTCACGCAGGGCAAAGGTCTAGCCGCCTTCCACTCCTCTCTATTAGCCTCTATTATTTATACTATTAGCCTCAAAATAATATTCTTATAAGTTCGTTGTAACTTGTATCATTTACTTTGTACGCGTTCTCAAAAAATGATAACATATGTCGTATTGTGGCAATAAACGCATTAACGTTGTTGCTTATGTGCGACGTCACAACCGGGTCGAATGTAAGCATTGGTGCACAGACCGGTTGTATTAGTATCAACTTAATATTCAACTCGCTCCGTGTTCGTCGAGTTTGAAAATAGTGTGCAGTGACGTCATCGTACATGTTATCTTTCATATTTAGTATTTTGCCTTTGAAGTTCCACGTTTTGTTTACAATTATATGTGTGAACTCGAGAACAGTTTATGAACAGAGAACGTAGTAGGGAATCTAAACTATATTACTAGGAAAATAACGGCGTAAGATAACTGTGGATAGGCCACCTAGTAAAGATCCTTGATACAGCCTTCTGATCCCCACTTGACTTTTAATTTAAAAACCTTGGACAAAATTACGTTAAGATAAAATTATTAGTTTCTGGATTGTGTTTGCCTATGCTTCTTTGACCTTTTATTTATGACGCAGCTTTTGTAAGTTATTTTTGAACCAATTAGTTTAAACCCAAACTAAACTAAAATGATGTTACTGCTCACCCAGGTTCATGAATTCATATAATTGTATAAAGATTTTCTATGATTTCCCATAACACTATAATGGGGGATCTTTCTTCATTATTATGATTCGCGCATTTTGATGTTGAAAACTTCACATCTATTGTCAAATTTGGAAAGTGAAATTGTAAAGAATTTGGCATCTTGGAGCGTCGCATCGTTTAATTTCACTAGCACGAACGACCATTATACGGATCAAATGCATGAAGTCGCGGAACATTGTTTACGTTGAACAATATTCCATGGAGATCGCTTTCCTCAAATCTTGCTTTTAAACTTTGCATCGCATGGGCCCCTTGTTTTGAAAGGTGATTGTGTCAGTAAAATGCACATCAGTGAGAAAACGGTGACACAGACGACATTTTTTCACGTTTGCCAATGTACTGAGTCACGCTCGAAGAAACGTGATTTGACGTCAGCAAATGCATTGAGAGGTAAGATAACTACATAATACATTTGATGATGATGATCCTTCAAGCGTCAATACTGACTGCAGCACTTTAACGTAAAAAGATTAATTAGATTTCGATCTATTTTACGGTCCAGTTGACTCCCTCCAAAAACAAACTGGCCGAAACTTCGGTGCAGACAGACTGTTCCCTATAATGTTCTCTATATTTTTCTGTTCTTTCAGAGTTCTTCAAGTTCGCCAATCTACACTAACCCAGTCGTAAATACTTCATTCTACTTCCTAAATTTAAGAACGCTATAATACAATACAATATTAAATTGCCACCTGGTGATTTTCTCACGTTTCCATAACAGTTAAGGTAAGCCATGTGTGTGTGCTGGCAATGGCAACACCTCGAGAGCATGGCAAACCCCTTACAAGGCGGACGGACGACCTGATAAGAGTGGCGGGCAACCAATGGATAAGGGAGGAGAGCGATTGGACAAGGTGACTAAAATTTTGAACAAAACCCATTGTGAAATTAGCATCTTAGCCCTGTGCCCATTCGTCCTAACAAAACTCACAAAATTATGGTTCATATCGAACGTAGTATACAACACCGTGGTGGTAGTAGTAATATTTATTTTATGAACTCAGTCTGAAAAGGAGGCAGTAACTAGGTACAGAACAGATAATTATCAACATCAATTATTCATAACCACGAGAGGAACATGCAGCTTCGCGTGTACATCTATAATTATCATAGAAGCTAATTAAGTAGGTACGTGTCATAGGTATTAGCAGATGCATGTTAGCTAACAAAATAGGTAAGTGTCCTCAACATTTATGATGTTTTATTACCTGAGACAATAGCTAAACAATACACGTCGAGGTCGAACCTATTTTTTTCTACTGTTTAGGTACTGTTAAACTCTATAATAGTTAGTTTAACTTTGATATTACTGATATCATTATCATTCGCAGCCCTAATTTACCTAATACTCTCTTATTTTGTGCCAATCTCCACGATCTTGTGGGAGACAAGATCGGATTTCTATTATTATACTCGTATATAGCTACTCATTACGCGTCTCTGCTTCACTCTTTTTACATGATTACAAATCGTCAAAATTCTGGGCTTTTATCTATTTTTAGCCTTTCGCGGTTTGGTTATTGCTCTGCTCCCGTCGCCAATAGCGTGATGTTATATATAGCCTATAACCTTCTTCAAGAACTAGGTTATCAAACGAAAAAAGTTAATTCAAATCCGACTGATAGTTCCGGCGATTAGCGGGTTCAAACAAACAAAAAAAACCACACTCTTCCGCTCTATATAATAGTAATGATAATTTGAAAACCTCATACCTAAATCGGTGGCTTGGTATAGAGGAATTTAGCGGCGAAACAGGAAAAAACAGAGAAATATGTATATACTATTTTGATACGATGACGATTAATAATTTAGTAGGATTACATTTGAAACGCAGTTCGTCGGGCTGTGTTATTAAATGCAATAGCACAATGACAAAAGGAGACTTAAAGGCCAGTTATTCATGCAATCGTGAATTGCATCCGATTACTGCAATGACTCACAATAGGTTTTATACCTGCTGAAAAAATCGGCTAGCTCACTCTGGACAAACATTGATATTAGACAAACTATAGGTGAACATTATACTCAATCTATGTGACAAACACATTCAGATTATTGCGACTGTATGTGTAGTACGTACAGTTATCGTGTTACACCAGGATTTCCTTTGCCGAAACAAAAGTGGAGCTATTTAAATTTTATTAATTATCGTCTTTGGTTAGGCTAACTAAATCATCGATATCCATTCAACAATTAAAACAACATCTACCTTCCAGTTACTTTGTATTGTATATCTTGGTGTCCTTCATTCGCAAAGGGTCCAATTCATTTTTTATAAAAGATAAATCAAATTATGATAGGTAAGTTAAGCATTTAGCAAGATGAATATCGTTGCCCATATTTAAGAAAAGATTAAAACTGCATCTAACAAGTATAATTGTCAAAAGTACATACTACATAATATATTTTGTCTGAACGTCTATTTAAAAATAACCTAATGTAAATTAGTTAGAAATAGATATCTTTAAACCGAATAGGTATATCGATATTTCTTAAACATGCATTTTGAAGTACGGATTTATTGTGGTACTATATCATTGTAAGAGCTAGCTGTTATATCTCCAACTACACTACAATAATCGGTATAACGTTTGTGCGAGACCTTCCTTCTATGAGACGGACAAGTCCTTGTCACAAGGAAAATGTTTTAAACTAAGAAACCGCTCTCGGATTTTCCGAATTAATAACCGCAAATATTTCAGCGAGAAACGTAATCACTACCATGCGATAGGCTTCTAATTAAATGACATTTTAAGAAATAATTATGTGATTAAAAAAAATATAATTAAGTACTAATAAAATAAAGGTAAGGTATTATGTATACATATAAAGTCTTAATATAAATAAAAGTCTAGTAATAACAAAGTAAGTATTATTAGTTATTAGTTTATTACAGATACATAGAAGTATAGACGAATAATATTCGCTATGATAATTTTACCTGTCGCTCTAAATACCTTATGATTATGATGGTTATTATTATTATTACTTAAATAAATAATAATCTAGTATATATATAAAAATGTATACCTATTTCCCTTGGTCATGGCATCACGTGTGAACGGCTAGATCAATTTCGTTAATTCTTTTTTTGTTGTTTGTTATTATCAGGAGAAGGTTCTTATGAAAGAAAAACTAAGAAAACTGCTAAACCGATTTCGATGAAAATTGGTATGTAGATAGATTTGGTTTCGGGACATATGCTACTTTTTATCCTGAAAATCGCGCTGTTTCCCGTGTTACATTAATTAAACACATAGCAATTTTCGCGCGGGCGAAGCCGCAGGGCGCAGTTATAAATAAATAATAATGTTAATGGGATCCTGATGTAATAAAATCTGTCATTTTTTAACGATACACTACTTTCATATATATAAACGCGATGCCTAGTAGGAAAACGGAAAATAATACAATAAACAGGTACGTATTGTAACTAATTGTTTACAGTTTGTGTCCGAGTGTATCCGCGACCAAAATTTCATTGTACCAATATGGATAGGAGTCACCGAGGTGAATTTTAACACACGTAACACCTGCGTAAACTATCTTTGTCATTGGTATTCGTTTGCCGTAGCTTCAGTAATCTATTTGTGTTAGTTGGCACATAATTCGTTAGGGATTGTAGTATAATTAAAGACTCATCGTCATCACGCCATTTTTACGCACTAAATTCTAATAAAAAAGGTAAGTACTGACACCTTTTTATCGATACGTCACGAACAATTAATATTATAAAAAAAAAAACAGTAATAATAATATTTTAATTATTGTAAACGTCTGTGATGCTGACTTGCCATCTTTTTCTTTAGTCAGGTTCTATTGCACACAAATATAAACAAATAGAGTGATTAGCCAGAAACACGACGAGATAATGCAAATCATTTCAGACAAAATTACGTCTTATGTTGTGATTTTATTTTAAATTAGGGCTGCCATCTGTCCGGGTTTTCCCAGATTAGTCTCAGTTTAAAGGGCGTTCGGGGAGTGTCCGGGCGGGGCTTCATTTGTAGTCCGGGCTAAAAAAATTATCTTGGGCCGCCCACGAGACACGCACTGTACTCGCACGCTACTCTGCTTTCAACTGTTTTTTATTATATTATGTTTAAAAAACCTGTTGACATAACCGGGGTTTTCACGCTTATTGTCTTGGTTGCCAAATTTTAGAGATGGTAACCCCACTTTGAATCTATTTTGCAAGTGTAGGGTAGTATCGGTTATAAATATGTAGACACGCACAAATATAGTAATTAAAATCGTGAAAAGATCTAAACAATATAATTGTTTGCCACAACAGATTTTTTCACTCTTCATATTTGCAGTGAATAGCGAAACGATCCCTTTAACCTCATGTCTTCTGTGCAGTCGATGTAAAACGTCTATATCCGTGCCATAAACAAATAGTTTCTTTCACAGTCAAGGAAGAATGCTTTGGAAACAATGAAAGCACGCATCAAGTGCACAATGACATTGTTATAACATTACGTGGACGGGACAAACAGCGGCCGAACTGTGTGGAATAAATTACGTAGGTACAATATATTTCGGCTCTAATTCCTTTATAGGGTGAATTAACAACGGTGTTCACGGTGTCATACGCAAACAAACAGCACATCAGTGCCTTGCTATCATGGTTAAAGCCCATTACTTGCCGAAATATTTTAGTATAGGTACTCCTCCGTTATATATTAGGTACATTGTGAACTCCTGTGGTAAATTAAGTTCATCTTACTTTATACTTATACCAAAAATTAACAGTTTATATAATATCTACATAGAAACATTTATCACAGTTCACATGTTGCCTTTACCTTTTGTAGCAATATGCAAATTGAGGCAACCTGTAAAGCACACATTTTACTTTTTAATTTTCTTTACAACATAGAAAGCTGTAAGTAATTAAGTATCTATAGAGTTAAGTGTATTGCCTGCGTCACTTTGCATGCTACTTGAAACTGTAACTTACAAAAATTGTAATAACCTGGCGATTAAAAAGAGTGGCCTGAGTTTCTTGCCAGTTCTTCTCATGGCTCTACTTCGTCAGCGAACTGGCTGTAGGTTAATTTGCTGACATTTTGTAAACTTTGACGTTCATAAGTGTTAATTTAATTAACCTAAATGAATAAACATATATTTCATATTGGGTTAGATTTTACAAATTATATCGTTTTTATAAAAGAAATTGTTAAAAAATCACATGACGAATGTAGAAAATTCAAGAACATGAAGTGACCCATCATTTACTGGAAACTGCTTATCTCGATAGTAGTAGATTTATGGTTCATTAGAAAAGTTACTAAGTGGATGACATTCTTTCGCAAACGATAAAGTAATGACAGTAATTTATAAATACACTCTAATTAAAATCCTATAAAGTCTTTACAACTGGTTAGTATACACTTTACATAAGTGTATACTAACCAGTAGTAAAGATTTTCAGTTGAAAAAAATCTAATAGTCTATCTTGTTCCCTTTAAACATCCTTCTGTAAGGTGTTCACATTTAGAGTCTTGCAGAGTTAAAAATAAACTAATAAGTACCCTAACGATTAACGGCTCAGCCAGTTTACCCCAGGAGGTTTGTATGCATTTTCAACTGTCGCTTGCGGATTCTAGCGGCAACATAACATCTAAATTTCACGGTGAACTTCTCTCCAAGAAAGGATTTTATTATTTTGTAAAATAAATCTTTGTACTACGGGCACTTGATTATAGAATTGATGATGCATATATCCATCTATTGCTTAGTTCTGTTCAGCTAAGATCTAACAGGGCCGGACTAAAATCGTGACTAGTGAAAGTAAATGAAAGAAAATAGAGCAAATTTTCTCTACAACAGTTATTCTCAACTAAAGCTATGTACGAATAGTTTTAATTATTGTTGGTTTAAGTGGCGCGTGCGACAGTTTGTGAAGGAACTCTCGCACATTGTAAGCGACAGTCGCACATTAGCGCTTTAATGTACCTACACTATATCAATTGGAAGAATGCCTGCGTAAATTTAGAAAGGTCACTGGGTTCATAATAAATTGCTATACAGTATAAGTATTTCGGTTAGGAATAATTGCCGTAGGTATTGCGTACTTACTGTAATAAGGTTTACTTACTTATTTAAATTTGAACTACTTAATTTTTTTCATGAACCACTCTTGCGTTGTGCATTTCTTATAAATTTGTGACACATTGCTCGTAAATTAATCCAGAAACAACAAGCAATGTTCCAAGTTAGGGAAAGCTTCGTAAATAACTACCTAACCCTAATTTATTTATATGTGTTTTGTGGTATTTTCATTTACTTTAACCTAAATACTGCACTGAATGTTTATAATTCATATTAATACTATAAATGCGAAAGTAACTCTGTCTGTCTGTTACGCCTTCACGCCTAAACCACTAAACAGATATTGAAGAAATTTGGTACAGAGGTAGATTAGACCAACAACACATACAACATAGGCTATCTTTTATCGCTTAAAATTGGCTTAAAAGAAATTAAAATAGGGGATGAAAGTTCGAATGAAAAAGTCATCAACGTATAAACAGATATAACCGACATTCAAGCGGACGGATCGGCGCTAGTTTTAAATAATTTCTTCATAAATAAGAAGTAGGGTTTGGAGTTGATCAAAACCCTACTTCTTATTTTTACGGCTAAGGGAATGGTACCGAAAATTTAAAAGTATTATCACATAATTATAACAGTATATCATCACGCTATCGTTCTAAGACTCTTTTTCACTAAGGCAGCGATCATAATAAATCCAGAATCAGAGAATCTGTGCACATCAGAGAATCTGTAAAATAAACAACAGTTATCACTTCGTAAACACGTGAGTCAGATATTTCCCAATGATTTTACCAGCATATGTATTATATTCGAACTTATACACAATTGAGAAATACATAATAATATAAATATCACCAATCAGATCTGGTAACCTTCCACAGCTAATGACTAAAACGATTGCATACCTGTCTGACTAAGTTTCGGTTTAATTACTTAACACGTTTGCATATCGGCGTTTTAGGTAAGGCGTTAAACCGGGAAACCTGTCGCGTGGTAGTCACAGTAATTACTAGTAAGTTCTCAGCTTTTAATCCTTTAACTGATAGCAAAAGGGGGAACAATAAAAAAATGAAGTGTCTCGATGCCGTTAATGAAAAGGGTGATGAATCTGTGATGATGACGTCTGTTCAGCAGTTGTTATTCGGAACTAATTCATAAAAAAACCCAAGTGGTATTTTTCATCGTGTTTTGTCATTGACCTCAGTTACGTTATCACGTAACACAGTTCAAAACTACAAATGTCCGTAGATTCACGTATAATACAAATAATTAGATATTGTTGTCTATAAAGTCTGCATCGAAAGAGGTTGGTCCTAACTGTAGTAATAATTAGACCAGATTATTCTGTGGTTAGTGAATATAACTTGCACTTACTACTATTTCGGGATGTCAGATTCATAAAAATAACTAATCAGAATCTTTAATATTTGAGCCGCTAAAAACTCGTACAATGTCTTTTCAGTTTTTTAGGAAGAAACTAACATTTAAGTCAAAATATCAATGTTCGTATTATTATTTAGAAGTCGCATTCTTTACTATCATAGCGCTTCCTTATCTATTAGCTTAGGCGTATTTGTATAGCAAACAAAAACCTCTTACCCTTAATTCAGTTAGGTACATAAAAACTAAATTAGTTTATTTCGTGACATGCGAAATGCATACATTGTTAAACAACGTTAGGTGATGGTGATAATAAAAGGGCTGAGTCGTATGTTAGCATGGTTTCGATTTCGACTTTGCAGGTGACACAGAAAAGCCAGCAATGTCATGTATGGAAGTACTAATATAATGTCATGTATGGAACTACTAATATAAAACAATATATTGACCAAAATGGATTGTACCAATTCTAACCCGAATACCATTTAGTTAAGTTTTCCGAGATTTATAAAGACTTGGATTCCTAATAACATTGCAACTGCAGGATATAGTCTCTCTCCATAATCGCCACGCTTGGCAGCAGTTTTATCACGGCCGGTTTGTTACCATAGGTTTACTTAATCAGTAAAGAAAAAGTCTATTACAGCATGCTTTTATTGCAAAATGCAGCGTTTATTATTCGATAACAGCCATATTATATCTTTTCGAATTCTAATCTCGTTTATTAAAACATTTTCTATGAAAATATACGTTAGCATACTTACCTGGTTACTAAAGAGCATGATATAATATCTTTATTATAACTGAATTAATAGCCGTTATAATGTGAACAAATAATAGTATGATTCAATTATTAGCAAAGTCACGCGGAAACTTACGAATCCATTTAGCGGACTCATTAACGTTCGCACACGAAATGTTAAAAACATTGTGAAAATAGTAATTTAACGTAATTAGAGCACATTCACCGAAAAGAATACGCGTGTCACTTGTTTCGTGGGTAATATGGGGTTTATTGAGTTAAAAAGCACTAGGGCTCATATTATGGCGTTAGATAGTATTCGTCAAAAACAAATGATTTTTTACTTGAATGACAAAATCATTAACTTATGATATTTATGAAGCAATAAAAAGTCAAAAAGAATGCGAACCTAATTCTTCGTGACAAAAATATGCTGAGTTTCATGTGAAAGGTTGATTTAAACTCTCCCATTTCAAGGCAAACATTTTTGACGGCAACAATTAAAAATCTTCAGTTTGTTGTGATTGCCTCGTTTCAAAGCTTACATAAAGCAAACAATGCAAGCTACGCCAAATATAAGGCAAATCGATATTGATATAAATTTGTAAAGAATTTTATTCCTCTACTCCGTTATTAATGTGCAGTCCAGGCATACAAAGGCTCGTCACGCATGTATAATTATTTTATTCCTAAGTTTTATTTGAAAAAGTGCATTAACGTAGACTACAACATAGAGTCTAATGAAACTCCTGATGTTGTAACTTGCAAGCGTCCTTAGGTTTACCAACGGGTAACTGCTGCCATCAGACGTATTCTTGTTTGTTACCTTAGTTTAATAAACAACTTGATTTATTCCTGAAAATGTATTGGCTTTCACACTGATCGCGCGTACATATTTATGTACAAAATAAAATTGCCTGTCTTCAAAAAATCAATAAAAGGCATAGTATTATGTTAATGTAGTCGTTGCCCGACTTCCCTTTTGAACGAAAGCTTCCTTTTAATAGGTCAAAGTGGAATAGGGGAATAAACCCCTAAACATAATATTATATTACCTTAGGTTCATTTTTATAGACGGGGTTATGTAGCATGACGTGTCAACCAAATTTTTTTTATTAAAAAAATAACAAAATATAAAATAATTTAGTCAATATAACTAAAAAAAGGCTTCGCTTCGTAAACACGAGGTAGTGAGTTCGAATCCGGGCAAGTACCAATGTGATTTTTCAAATCATATGGACTTTCTAAGTTTATTTTCGACATTTCTGACTAACGGTGAAGGAAAACATCGTGAGGAAACCTGGACTTAAATGTCTGAAATTGCCAATCCGCCTTGAGCAAGCGTGGTGATTAATGTTCATACCTTCTCTATATGAGAAGAGGCCTTTGCCCTGCAGTGGGACAGTAAACAGGCTGGTATTATTATTATCTAAAAAAAGGATTGTTTGTACATAGGAATGGTAAAATGGAAAATAATTTCTACATCTGATTATTTTTTCCAAAGTCTTATCTATTTCTGAATATACTTATGCAAATATTAAAATAGAAAACACGGTACCTACATTTTTTAAGTCTTTTATCATTATTCTATTGCAATGTCATTTTCCTTAAAATTTTTCTACTGTAATACTTTAACCAATGCGTCCAAAAAATAACGGAGAGATCAATAATATTAACAGTTCTTATAGCATTCTTAAAAGCAATTAAGGAGCAGTATTCGAAAATGAGGTACACGATAACAAAAACGAATGAAATAAGGGCGTGGTCTACGAAAATAGGTCAACCATCACATTTACTGCCAGCGATAGAAAATTAATGTATTTAAAGCATGAGACAACACGAAATAGTATCATTCCCTTTCGTATATTTTGGGACTGGATGGAATCAGAAGTTTCACTGCATATAGCTTCGAATTGCTTATTTTACTAATCGTTAGAACTAGACGCAAATAAAAGTTCTTATTTAACTATACTATGAATGTTTCAATTTGTATTTCTTTAGCCAATTGCCAGCTATGATACACACGAGATTAAAATAGTAATGTTGTACATTTTATACTAGCATTGAAATAATATAAAATAAATAATAGCAAATAAATACACATTGAACTGAATCATAATATCCATCACTCAACATTTGGAAGAATGTTGAGTGATGGATATTAAATTGGAATAAATGGATATTAAAATTAATTTGGAAAGAGTCAAATCGTATTTTATAATCTAAATTTTTTTTTAATTTATTTCTCTTGAACCCTGCATATATTATTGTGTTATTAGAGAATATAAAACAGTATTTTTTTGTCTATGAAATGAAATTAAAATCACTAAGACACATCAATTTTTATATAGTCATTCTCCTTAAATATAATGTTAGTGTATATTATAGAAACTGCGTTCCAAACTAAAATACATAACCTATTTACAATACATAAATAATATTAGATATGAAACAAAAGTCTGCCACATAAATCAGATCAAGGGCGATTTAATTATGCAAGTAATATTATAACACTTAGCTATATTACTCGTATAACCCGGCGTTTTGTGTTCGGTTCAAGAACAAGACATACTTATAGGTACTACACAGCATTACGATTTCATTGTACATATACTAAAATTGGAACGATACTAAATTATCTACAGAAAACTAAAGATATTAAAATAGATTTATATAGAAAATTAATAGTGTATTAGTAAAATTGGAAGGTAAGAAGAGAACGAGGTTGGATCAAGATCTATGCAGCACCTTATGATATGGGACTTTTACATAATAACTAAGTGATCAATCAAACAAGGTCATCATTTAGATATAAATACCAAATAATGCTTCCGAGCTCAAACAGTTTTTTATCAGATACACTATCATGAGCAGGCCAAAGAAACATAAGTAGTAACAAAAAGAAACAGATCAAAAACAAGAAAATATTTGGAACAAACATATTGACAAACATCGAGTCTTATGAACATTGCGAAAGTAGGCCTGGTTCTGTATGTTCAAGTGTTCAACCATTGAAAAATAATTTCAAAACTATTTAGTATTGATTTCGACATCATCTTTCTTAAGGAAGCTATTTCAATACACATATAAAACAAATCTTATACACTAACAATAAACAAATACTCACTAGACGGCTGAAACTTGGAGACGTCCGTGCCGCATTTTTCTCTGTTGTAGAGAAGTTTCTTGCAAACGCGCCATGGTCCGAAATATCCTTGATCGAAGTTCCGATTCTCTACTGTAAACAATAACAAACAAACATGTAAAAACCTAATTAATTAACACATTGTAAAAAGGTCAATATCATGTGAAAAATACGGGTGATGTCATCAAAGGTCTAACAAGAATTATATTACGTTCTACCATCATCACACACACAAAGAATTATCAGCTTAATATATTTATGTAGGCCCTCCTACGTAAATTATTATCTGATGAGATGATACTTTGCCATAACAAGATCTTATGAAATAAAACGGATTAGTTTATTAGCAACATTATAATAATGTATACGAGTATATAACATTTTGTAATGAAAACTCATTTCTTACAAGAAATGACCGTGTTTCACACGGTTCAGCTAAACTCAGCAGTTTCAGCACATAAATCAAGGCAAAAAACGTTCAAATATTAAAAAAAAAATTATCTGTATATTGTAATCATAATTAGAATCTGATTACAATAGTAAGATTTTTCTAATCTATTAGACGTAGATTATAATAAGAAGTTTGTAAAGCCGTAATAAATATTTTAAGTGCGAAAGTCGATAAAGAGTGGTGAAATTAATTAATAGTGCAGCAATATTAGTATAGGTAAGTTAAATGTGAGTTAAGGCCCATTACTTTAATTTACTGTTTAGTTATTTACATCATAGTATCTATATAGAGTACATCTATATTTAGTCATTGCTTGCTGTAATGTTTTCGGCTGTTAATAATATGTAGCTGTACTTCTTTGCCATTGAACATTAGTCTTGTGACATAATGTTAGAAACTTAGAATATTGCTTAGCTGTCGACGTTAGTTACGTAAAACGTTATGAGATGCTTCTATTCATGCACAGTCAATTAACATACTTCATGTTATAAGAACAGCAAACACGGATGGAAAATAGGTGTTCTAGGTTGTCTCAATTACAATCTCGGAAACTACAAATGCTAGGAGTCTCAAATTTTAATAACAATAAGACGGAATTTTGCGAAAATTCGTCATTCATAAAAAGGGAGAAGAAAAGTTTGTATGAAATTTCTATAGTTTTGATAGTAGAATTTCCAAATTGCTAGAAAATACTCATTATTAAAAGAAATTGAAATTTAGGTAATTATTTTTATAAACAACCATTAAAAAAGGGTAAAATAGAGAGAAGTATCTTAAAATGTTTTATTTTTAAAGCGATCGACTCCAAACTCACATAATTATACACTACTCAAATTAGTTAGGCACCATTTTTATATTTAGAAACTACCCTTATTAAGAGGGAAAATAGGAGTAGCAAGTTTGTGTGAAATTTTGTCAGCTTTAGTGGTAGCGGGTAAATAGATTTAAATGAGAATCGCAATAGAGACGGATTATACTGATTATTACTGATACAATGTACGATTGCCGTAAAATCAGGCAGGCAATATTCTCATACAGTCACACATCTGAATTTGCAAGCGAACGAAGTCGCAGGCAACAGCTAGTTTCTATATAAACTTGTATGTTTCAAATAAGATATTAAATACCACACAAATAATAAATAGGTATCAACTGCTACATTTTTGATGGATCGTCACTTCAGAATAAAATTGATTTAACTAATTTAGTTTCTTATGTTTTTCTTGTATTTGTCTGGTCTAGGTTTGTATTTAAGAACATCTAGGTAAAATCTGGGCACAAACTGCTAGTAGGTACTAATAAAAAAATCTGTCATGTATCTAATTATGTCGATTGGTTTTACGAGTACCTACGTGAAATGGTACTCGTAAATCGAAAAACAGTTACAAATGCTGTGTGAAGTATTTTAGTAAGTTTTGTAGCTTCACTATACTTTTTCGTATTATACAAGCAATTTTTACTTTTTCTATTTAGCATAATTTTCTGTAAATTTTTCATAATAAAGAAATGTCAGGTCAAAGACCCTATTATGTAATCCTATCTATTGACAGTACTATTTAATCACGGTTTTCAATAAAAAGTTGTTAGACTTGACTTGATAAATATAGGAGATTAGTCCGACACTTGGCCGCCGTCGGCTATCGTTGGAAAGCCGCCAAATTTTTTTAATCAACAAATTTTTGCCGTCACTATTGAGGTTTATACAATTACAATTAGGATAAAAAGTAGTAATTCTAAGTTTAATATCTATTTACTTCATCATCGTCAGCCTGAAGCCGTCTTCTATTTTGCAAAGAGGATATTATAGGCCTGTCTAAAAGATAGATTTTAGCCATAGTTAAAATGTTTGGCAGGCATTTTGGCGATTGCATTAAAATAATCTTCGGTACACAGGTAATAATACTGTTGCCCGTTAATGCATCTTTGATGGAGTGATTCCATATTCCGGAGTTCACAGCTAATAAGAGGCCAATTGAATCTGTCCGTCAGTTTAAGTGCCTACTGAAAATTCCGTTGTTTTTTCATACCATATCACAACATCATACAGAGTTCCAACTTCCAACTTATTACGATGGCGGTCACGGCAGGCAACAGTTGAATTAATATATAACCAACTTTTTTATTTATAAGCTATTACATGCAAAGCTGTAATTTTATTTTTCACTAGACGTCCGCCCTCGCTTTTTTCGGTATACGATTCATTCGATCACAACGAACGCCTACAGAAAATATCATTGCAATAGTGTCGTATTGCATCATTTAGCTTTACAAAGGCGCTTATTTTATTCAAATTCTGCAAATGACTCAAAAATGTTACCTATTTGTAGCTTGCTGAATGTGTAAGAATTTTTTAAATCGATTACGTATATCTTGAGTTCAATAGCAACAAACAAACATACAAAAAATCAATACTATTCTCTTTATTAACATTAATTTTAGATAATACTTTACACGTCTGTACTCTGTACTTATATTTTATTTCTCAACTATTCATTTTGACTTAATTTTTTCATCCTTTCCATTTCGTCAGAAACTGAGGCTGTTGTATGTTTGAAGCATTTGTATGGTTGTATTGTGTTGTATCTCCTGCTACATGAATAGACTAACATGTGTTGTGTTTTAAAAGCTTGTTTCGTCAGAATAGAACCCGTCGTTCAGACTACTAAATTTATTATCTTGTCATGAATTGAACAAGATTAGGAGTACAGGTACTCCAGTTTTAAGAGGCAGGTAGACGATATGAAAGTAAGTAACCAAAATGCTTAACCAAAACACTGGGTAAGTGGCTACTCTAGCAACCATTCAACGGTTTATATTTTGCGTATCATAAAATAAACATAAATACCTGTTACAGGTTAACAAACCTTTATAGCAGAGTTTAAGAAACCGGAGTAGGACCTATGACCTCAATTCCGAGATCCGATTACGTCGCAAGTAAAGAACTGATTTGTATGATAATGATTCGTTTTTGTTTTGTATACAAAGCTTTTGGGACGATCCCACGAAACTGGTCTCACGTGACTGCTCGCCATCACACAGGCAATGCATGTTTGCTACATAAAATGTTAGTTAACAAACAATGTAGTTTAATATTTAAAAATGTTGCCCATCCATAACAATATCGACAACTAGAATAATTGACGACCATGAAGCAGGTCAAGGAGATATTGAAATTCTATACAGTACACATATTCGAATGTGATGTAACGTAAAAAATATTTGCTTGGCATACCTACAACGTAAATAAAATTCAACCTTAAAACCACCTACACAAACACTACGTCTCTTGAACATATTTTGACATAACAATACGTTATAAAGCAAACAAGTTTGTTACGCGTTTGCCGGAGATAGACAAGTGGAGCCTATTACGACGAGTTAGACTCCGATCTATAAGTATAAACGACGATGTAAATATTTCAACAACGAAAATGCTAAATGGTAAGCTCTTTAACAATTCTTATACCCCCAAAAGCTTATAAAAGCCTTTTATAGGTAACATTGCTTAAAACGAGGGCTGCTCATGGCTGTCCGTAGTGAAAATGCTTGATGGAGACCTATGTTCAGTAGACATCTGATTGATGATGATGATGATCAAAATATGTCATTATTTTAGTGAAAAAAATCACCTGATCACATTTTACATAGATAAATCGAGTTCATAGCGTGTTTGCTTTGTTTTTCTTAAGAAATATACGACGAGTGACATAATTACATCGTTATTATACCTAATAGTTAACATTAATTAATATTTCTTAGTTTCTTCTTGAATAAACGGGTATGAAAGCTGTTTTACGCTATTAGCATATTGCAATAATGTGCTATTTAATGCTGTTTTCCCAACGGAACTCTTCATGTTATCTTTGTCTTTCTCGACTAATAAGAAAGACACTACAAAACTTGATATGCAAAATTAATTTACTCGATTTGTTTAGGATTTTTACCTCGTCTGACCTTATATTATTACATAGCGTTTTGTTATGAATGGTACCTACTTTTAATACTATGATTGTAGTACGCGTCAGCGAATTCGCAACAAGGTCGCTTGTTAGCGGATGCAGATAGCCAAATGTTAGAAATGGATATGACAATGTACTTGTATAGAGAACTTATCGGAGGATTGCTGAAGGTCGGCGACTCGCTAAGAGGAATACGGAGCCTCGTCACGACTTCCTGACTGCATACTAATTAAATTCGTAGTGTGTTGCCAATTGGTTGCCTCTAATTGTTTTAAGTTGACTGTCCCATCGTCTTTCTTTCTAATAAACTAAGACTTCGGTGTTCCAGTCGACGTTTATTGATTTCGATATCTTTAAGTATTTACGTCGGTTTGCCGCAGACAAACAATACTAATAATGATTCATGTAACGCGATTAGTTCTTGAATTACAAATTTAGTATTAAGTAATGGCATCGCATAGCATTAAACATGTAATTAGTGGCTCCGATAAATTCCAATAAATAAACATTTATCCGTATTACTAATTAGTAATTAAAACAGAAAATTATTAGAATATTTAGTACATTATTCCTTTCAATGACGTTTTATAAGATAATGGGGCCGTTATTGTACGCTACTATTAGAACAATTTGTCAAAAGTCACGGTCAACTGCCAATAAAAATAATTTAAGAATTTTTATTAAATATTTGATCAAAGACTATTTTATTTTTGATAAACTGAGTCATTTTAAACATTTAAAAAAATCATAATTTCAGCCATAACACGTCCACTGCTGGAAGCTTCCAAGCATCGTCACTGACCGTAATAAACCTCCCTCATTCATTAGCTGCCGCCAGTTTAATTAAAACACAGTTTTATCTCATCTTTGATCAGCCAACTGATTGGAGCAAAATCTTTTTAACTTCTGCTGTTACTTCTACTCCTAAACAAGCCCTAAAAGTCATTGAATACATGTCACCAGAGAAAGGTACCTAACTAAGGCATGACGAAATGAGAACATCAGCAGTGCCATATGCACCTCATTAACAATGTCATGAGTCACAAGTCACCATGTCAATTGAACGTCATGACCCACATTCGTCTATGCAGTTAAGAAAAACAGTTTAACCGCTCTACCGTATTATGATTTCTACGTAATGAGTCGGCCAAAATTATCTGATAGAAAGTATGATTACATTCCAGAGGTACTATAGACAAGACACTATTTTAATAGAAAACACAGATTTATGTCCTAAGATCATCCCACGTCGAATCTATCTTAGCTAACTTCTTTAAGTCGTCGGTTGAGTTGACCAGATTAGTGAATGTCCACGTTAATCCTATCGTGATCTTTTTCTAGAATTTATTTACTACGGTGAATATGATCTTTCTATTGTCCATATACCTGGCTGAATCTGCAGCTGTTATTAAAAAACGACAAACCTATAAAAAAGAGTGCTGAGATAGACGACTATGGATTGATTTCCAAGTTTACTTTAGACATTACTGATATACTCTTAAGGCGCTGAAAACCACCGCGCATCGTGAGGAAACCAGGAAGTGTTATAATGGTATTTATACCTTAGCTAGTCGAAGTGATTAGGCCTACGTATTAAACTACGATATAAAAATAATCAATAGTATAGGATCATTACTGATCGGACGTAATCATGATACGTGACTTACTGTCAGTCTTTTTGCTGAAGCGCGTGAAAATGACTTGCAATCCAGCTGTCACGATTTTACATATTTCTCAAAAATAAATTGCTAAATGAAATACTGATATCGGCTTTGCAACAATATTCTTGCTAAATGTATTCAGGTGTAAAACACTCGGACAAAATTTCAGTCATTTCAAATTTGTCATGGGTTATTTACGAGGGTCGAGGTAATTCAATTTCGTATCTAAATGCTATGAGGTTATATGTAAACTTCATTGAAACGGACAGAAGCCAATCAATAAACAACGGTTCTCATTTAAAGTTTTGTGAGGTTTGGTCTCAAGTAACAAGCATGTGAAAGTCGAACCTGGCCTAAGCCAAATCAGCGTAGTACGTGAGACCAAAGTTGCTGACAACAGACCTTGGAGATTGATAGACATACGTGCACAATTATTTATATGTATTATTAACATGTATTCAGCTAATAATATTGTTGTCAAGATGTCTTATTGCGCATATTTAACCACGAGGCAATGCAACACAGTAACACATAGCTATTAGTTAACCTTGTTATATGCAGGTAACTGATACCTTTCAGGCATGCCAACACACATCCCAGCATGACAATACACATATAATATACTAGGTGTATTAAATGACACCATAAGTAAACCATTTTAAATTACTATTAGTACTGCAATAAAGTTGACAAGCCATATTGATAAAAATGGTCTCCTACAAGGCTCTCCTTTTGTAACATGGGGAATAACACAGCACAGCTGATAAAACCCCGCTGGGTATATATCTAATATTCGGCTGATAAGATGATGTAACAGCTTCTAATGGTCACCTTGTCATTTACTACTGTGTGGGTTCTATTTCCGCACGCAACATAAATTTGTGTGAACCATAAATGGTTGTTCCAACGCTGGGTGTAGGTACTTTGAGTATGATTTTGATATTTAGGCTATGTGCTACCGGACTGACAGTTGCAACGAGAACAGTCAGTTAATATCCACGTGCAAGTACAATCCAAAGATAGATGGAACATTTAAAAGGTATTCGTGACTGGCATGGCAATTTCTAGTGGCCGCAGCGTGTAAGAATATAACAGTAAGTGTAAGCGTTAAAGTGCTCTACAAAACAATAACTCATAAAGTGCAACGATAAATTTTACGATTCAGGCCAGTCCCGGTAAACCGATAGCCTACATCAAGCGCATTCGCTACTTTTCTACACGACTTAAGAAACGAATTAAACGAAAAATATTAAACGAATTAATAACTGTACATAGAAGAGCAATTCGTAAATCTTGATTGTATCTTTGGGAAGATTCTTTGATTCAATTCTGATTCTCATACGTCGTAACTTTAGCAGGTCAGAGGTATGGTCTTCAATCGGCAGTTACATTGCGGAGTAGAATCTTTAAAACATGGCCACGCCGTGAATTCCAATTCATGAACGATATTTCAGAACTTTTTGCCCCAGCGACACCCAGTTTAGATGCTTAATTTAGTGGAGATAGATTGTCCTTCTTGCGTAAAGCAGTTCTATTTATAAACACGTACCTACCTAATTGATTTTATTTCAACTGTATTTTCTGATTCATTAATACTGTAATTTCCTTTGTTGACGTGGTCCACGAGAACATAATGACATAATTTTAAGTATCATATTGAGACAAGATTTATGGTAAACTATGGGCGTTGGTTTTAGGGCCATGATGAAACTGCTGTTAATTAAGAACACCGTAACTACATAACACATGATTTGCGAAACTACACCTAATGCTATTTAATTTAGAAGCGTTTTGCTTTGACTTTGCACAAGTATATGCGGCGTTTTCCTTTAGACTGGCAGAATACAAGAGCTAATCATAATGGGCGTGCTGAAGAGATAGAAGCAATCTACTTGCCAAGACTAGCGCCTTCAAAATAACGTTAGATTTATAAGAGTTCGTGTTTTGCCGCTCCTTAATAACCTCAGTACGACCATAGTTAATCGAATACCGTAAATCAAATGCTTTAATATTTATTTAAATAGGAGGGAAATTAACTTTCATAGTTAAAGTTACTGTCTCAGTGAAATAGAAATTGAAATTACTGTAATGTACTTTAAACTTTTATTATCTACATATTTCGCACGTAAACGATTATTTTTTATTACCTACCTACCGTTAATCTTAGCATAAAATTGTTTACGTATATATACAAGTCAAATAAGTCATTCTAAGCCTTAATGCAAAACATCTCCATTTGACGATTACATTCATTCATAAAATTAAATAAAGTTACTTAATGCGTTATTGTATATGCACTAATCAGGTCACTTTGTGTAATAGCCTATTACTAGAGTTGATATTAGTAAGTACTTATTATAAATTAGATAATTGAACTAACATAATATTATTTTTACGCAATATTATGTAAGTACCTATATGTAGTCGATATTTGTCCATTTTGGTATTTCTACTCTATTTTCTACTCATATCAGCCTTAAGACGTCCACTGCTGGACTATAAATGATAGCACTCTAATTTCATAATAATTACATTTAAATTTTATCAATCAGCCACAGTTATAATACCAGACTTGACAGTTCATTTAGCATCAATGTCATGGACAAAGAAGATATACTGAAGACTAATCGTTAAAAAAAACCGAAAAAAGGTTCTATTTAGGTCTTTTGCTTATCGTGCTACGATTGTTCGCGCAATCGCTTCATATGAGGTCGTTGCCTGTCAGTCAAAAAAAACGGCGTTGTCATGCTAACCATTGATGGCTCGATACGAACTAGCAATCCTCAATAACAGTTACATTATTGTAACTTACAAGCAGTATTCGTTTAGAAGTTACGTTTTATAAACAGCTTTTTGTGTTGGTAAAATTTTTGTTAACATTGATTGAATAGATACCTAGTTACTATTGAATCGCATTGCTGATAAATTGTTAGAACGTGATGGAATGAAAGGGAGTTTATAATTTTTTTAAGTGAAATGTTCGAAACATTTTTGTTATTCAGGGGCTCGAAAGCTACAGGTACACCTAGTCTATAAGTGATTCCTAATACTTTTTGTTATACATTCATCGAGTCTTATCATTAAATTAGCGCATATTATACACTTGAACCTTATCAAGTGGATCGGTGTATATTGGGCGCTAATATTTACTTAACAAACAACAAAGTACATAAGTAATTAATATAACTCCCACTACTTATCGAATTTATCATTACAGGTATGTTCAATAACAAAGTTTCAACATTTTATTATTCTGCTTCCGACACGCATTGATTTTAAATTAATAAGCTATCATTTCCCATTTTATAAAATACCGTTACTTATCTGTGGCGCGAACGACCTTAACGATCATAGAGCGATATAATAGGACTATTATACCAAAGACATGTTTAAACATTTAATTTGATGATAGTTTGATTGTAAAACGTTATAAAATAAAAAAAAAGCTTACTTATTTAACTTAACACAAAGAAATTTATTGATAGAGGAGGACTCGAGACTAAATGCATGACATCACAGAAAGGATGTTTGCGGTTAAACAATAAAACTACAACGAGAAATTAGCTAAGCGTCCTTCTCGGTCGGCTTATCGGCCGAAGAGCTTTAATTTTTGGATCCAAAAATAAAATTTACCTTTTTTGTTAGCTTTATTTATGGTAACAATATAGCTTACTAATAATCCAGTTTTAAAAAGAAGTTTTTTGTGCCCTGCGATCTGATCTAATGATCCAAATACGACAGTAAATCCGCCATAAACTACCTACTAGGCACCTACGTGTCGAATAAAAATTTAATATTCACGTTTAACAATGTTATTATTCTAGAACGTGCAGAGTGCACGATATCTGTATAAGTTAAAAAAAAAAGACTCCATAGCTGCTCGCTGGCACATCTCCCACAAGTTTTGTCACAAAGGTCTCACGGGTCAATAACCCGTTTGGCGGGCGTGCCACATTTTTTAAATGCACGTTACGTCGACTCAGGTAAATACCATAAACGAACCTACAAGGTAATTATTATAATCATATTTTTAAACATAAACAATTTAAAATAAGTTCTTTATTAGGTAGAAGATCCCTAAAGATAATTTAAACAAAACTAATATTATGATTGAATATAGGTAGGTACTTACATAAAATCAGTTCAGGTTCATAGATTATAGAAAGGCGTGAATAATTTCTACACTCTAAGATAAATTATCCTTTTTAAATTTCTAATCATAAACTTTAATAAAATGAAATTTTAATGTATCAAACGGTCGATAGTCATTTGAAATGGTCGTTTCAAATAATAGACGCTTGCAGTTCAAGATTCCCGCGAACGGTTTCTAAAAGATGGTCAATCTTTGATAGTATCAGATAATGAATAAGGTTTAGTAGAAAGGAGAAGGTTTTTTAAAAGGTAACAGTAGACGAAGGTAGTAGGTACTCAGTTTGGCCTACTTCGGGCGCGCATTGGCTTGGGACTGCTACTTCCGTTGTACTTTCTTCAAGATAAGAGTCGTTTGTATAATGTATTATTGTTTATTCTGTATAGCGATTTCTAGCGATAAAAATGTCGCATACGATTGGAAGTCCCAAATAAGATTTAAATCTTCAAAATTTGTAAGTACCTACATTTCATTTCATGATTGAAAATGTAATTCTTTGTTTCCTTTTGTAAATGGATGGCAGTGGTCTATGTTTTAGAGTGGACTTACGTCTGAGGTGATGATAATTTAAAAAGGTGATTTTCAGATCTAGAAAACAATTCAGTTACAAAATAGTCTCTGTAAGGAAAAATCGTACACGTATAATAGTTTCCAGGGTCAGATTCATATCAAGTTCAAGCACAAACAAACAGAAGATATAAAATATACTCAAATACCATGTTAGATGTGATTTATATCTAAAAAGAGTGTTCGAATGACAAGTTCACAACACTGCACTCGTATTAAAAAAACTGCCAAATTGGATTCGTTTACCAAGGATAATATCTTATTTTCACGAATGTATGATAAAGGTATGTGGGGCCCTACCACAACCTCAAAAAGCAATCTTATTAACCTTACTTTGTTTCTATCCTTGTTTTTAATGGTACAAAAGAAAGATGCAAAACATTATGTAAGATTAAAATACTACTGCTATATGAGGTGGTGTAGTAATATTGCATCACTATTGTTTAGACTCTTTAGTCTAGACGTTGAATACTTTGATGCCAATTCATAAAAGAAAGAACTAGGTATTTGTATTCCAGTTTTAACAATGTGTATTTTTCATAAAGTTTATATAAATTTATTTAAATAGGTACTTGTAATACCAAGATTGCAGAAAGGTAGGTGTGTATACGTGTGTACATCTAATGTCATCATTTCCATGTGTGAGAGTCACATTCTGCAAGATAATAGACTAGAAGAACATCTTTATTTACAATCCGGTTTTTACAAGATTATAAGCACGGCCAATAATTTGCTATTTTTTTTTTGACGGTAGTATATCCACGCTGGTTTCAGCATGAATGGGCCGGATCGTCCGGGGAAGTACTACCCTCTCATAGAAGATCGACTTAAGAGTATTAGTATCCTTACTACTGCGTTTCGTTCGGTGAGTGAGAGTGCCGGAGGCCCGATTTCCCCCCTTTCCTCTTTCCTCACCTCCCTCATTCCCTCTCTCTAACCGCATTCCCAGCCGCCATAGTGGAGGCCACCATACCAGCAGTTTAAGACGATAGCTTTTGGTATGGTGGCCACCACTTCTGGATTCCACTGACTGCTTACCATCAGGCGGGGTGGAGTCACTTTGGTAGGCTAATATATGTATATAAAAATAATAATAATATGAGATGTAATATCTATATCACATGAATTACCATAACTAGGTACCATTCCTCTGCTCCATATTATCGAGGCCTTCAAAAATGCTAATTTATAAAGGATTTGCTAAAAAGTGAAAACCTTTCTAATAGGTAGATAATTTTCATTAACCTAATAAGTTTTAACTTAGACAGATTTATTATTCTCTTAATAATACCTACCTATCTAATACGTCATTTAATAACGAAGACACGTTTAATAACAACATTATGTTAGGTACCTACTTACGCACGTACATAGTTTACTATACAAGTATACATAATTCATTTTCGTGTTTAGCACGTTCCTACTTCTATAATGTATACCTCAAATAGTCCACCATTGTGGCTTCACAAGCTGATAAAAATATCACATTTATTGTCAATATAGAGAAAATAATACAATCTTTAAACTTTAAAGTAATAAAGTTATTTACAAAAGTCGCTTAAGACGATCTTGCAAGTTTTATTAGAGGTTAAAGTACATGCGTAAGTATAATTTAATGTAAGTACGTAGAGGCCAAAATACCACCACCATGTTAGTCATAGTCAGTTTCAACGTTTACTTACAATCATAATACACGGGGGCGAGTTGTATGTCAGAGTCATCTGAAAGAATTAGTTTATTTATCTAAGTGCATAAGCAATTTTAAACAGTGTTGTGGTGCCTAAATGACAGTTCAGATACCTTCAAATTAGATGCAAGACAACAGTGCAGCTATGGCCTTAGGTACAGACACTATCTACGTAAATTAAATGAGAGTTTTCATATCTAGAATCTATTCAAAAAGCACTGAATGAGACAGACATGGTGATTATAGAACTCTATTCTTCTCTATCTTTGGAAGAAAGGATGTATTTTTCTTTAAACTCATACAAATGGCATCTTTTAGTTTTAAAGGCAGCACTGCTGTCATGCGCCCATGAAGACTAATTCTAAAGCGTCCTTAAAATGATTTATGCTCCAGCTGGATTCTTACTGAGAAATTCGATTCATGGATTTACTGTACAAACATTTTATACTCAGCAACTTCTTTGTTTGAACGCCCCAAAACCCTCAATAGCCGAGCATAAAACACTCAAAAGTTTCGAATTCTGTATAGTGCCTCCACAAAACAGTGGACCGGTGGTTACTGTGCACTGATAAGCATGGCACGTACTTCACTACTTGCCGTAGCTGAAGTAGCTTATCTCAAGGCGATTCTCATAAAATATCATACAAAGAACTCTTAGGTAATTTAAATTGATGATAAATTAATGGCGTAAAACAGTCCTCAACTTGAAGAACTCAAATGGGGTACCTTCACCTTACAGAATACTATTGCTAAATAATTTCATAAGTAGTGCAATTGTGGTCCAACTTAGATGCTCCTGGTACCTACGTACCAGGAGCATCTAAGTTGGACCACAATTAGAGTTTAGAGAATTAAGAGTACCAAGCAGCATTATAGATTTCAGACTGTATTTGTTATATTACAGAGGTTTTAAATAATGATCGATCTTTTTGAATGGAATTTATTACATACATACTTGTTTGAAAATTGAATTATGATTAACCTAAAGGCTGATTTACATTCATCCAGTGGCTCTGCTGGCGCCAGCACTGAATGCTGGACTAGATTGAAAATGTTTACAGCGATAGAGTGCTGATCCAGTGCCGGAATCTAGTGGTGCTGGCGCTACTCAATGTAAATCAACCTTTAAAGTCAAAACAGAATAGTAAAATATTTAACAATACACTTGCCAGTGATACATGTGTCTACATGAGCTCGATTATATTATATTATACATCATTTGTGTAGCCCTGAGAACACCGACTCTACTCGTATTTGCATTAACCCACTAAACAACAAAGCCTACCAATTCATTCAATTCTATTGTATATTTATATTCAGACAGTTATAGTAGTTAGTATCTAACT
This sequence comes from Parascotia fuliginaria, assembly GCA_963082885.1. NCBI lineage: Eukaryota > Metazoa > Arthropoda > Insecta > Lepidoptera > Erebidae > Parascotia > Parascotia fuliginaria. Next base: position 10,683,885 of record OY720184.1, read on the forward strand.
GAATGCTGCATTTTATTATTACAGTTTTATTCATAGTTTACGTGACGATAAATACATGCATTTTTAATGGGTTTGTCTCTAAACTATTTTGAGGCACGTCTTCAGATCGGACGACTATCAGATTTACCCGGAAAGGTGTTGCCAGAGAGCAATATTCACTATTAATAAACCCGAATTATATTTTTTGATAGTTCTATCCAAAAAGTCTAAAAAGAATTCAATTAGTATGAAAAGTAACACATTTTCTATATTTTAGGCTAACGAAATAGACTACAATTATTTAGTAAGTAGGTACTATTAATCAATTAATAGGATACGGCATGTTATTAAACCAAATAGTGCGTATCTCTATTACATTTCTTGCAGTAATTACGACGATGCTCTAGAATCTAGCTAGATAATGTTCTTATAAGTAGGCTAAAATTATCTTCGACAGTAGTGTTCAACCGGCTGACTTAAAATGATGGTAAACAACTCGCGGCTTTTAACTCGACTGCTCTGAAGTAAGTTTAACCGCACATGTCGCATGGTCTATCTATCTATACTACTATATAAAGTTTGTTTGTTTGTTTGAACGCGCTAATCTCTGGAACTACCAGTCGGATTTGAAAAATTCTTTTTGCGTATGATAGCCCAGTTTTTGAGGAAGGTTATAGGCTATGTAACATCACGCTACTGGCGACGCGGCGGGAGCAGAGCAGTAAGCAAAGACGCAGATGAACCACGCCGCGGGAAGCTAGTACCTATATTATATCACCCCGTAACCTCTCACCTCGTTGTAGGCTCTAAAAGTCTAAAATACGTTCAATGCGACGTCACTCGCACTAACTTCAGAGCGACAAAAAAATGCATTATTTTCACTATCAAAGTTTTAGAATTTGTTAGCAGGTATTCATTGTTATCTCAATAATTCTTTCATGAAATGTAAGAGATACTGAGATTTGAATAAACTTATCACACTTTATAATTGGCTAAACATTACATACAAAACATACCTACTTTACAATCAATAATAAAGTTGTCCTTGAAACTTGTTACCATGTTGATTAAAAACAACATTATTTTAATAGATATAACTTGATACTTACAACTATAGAATTTGCCCCAAGTAGGCAGACCCACTGCTATTGCACCAACAACGAAACAAATAAAGCCCAGTGTGACCACCGCTATAGAATACAGCGCCTTGCCGCTGGCCATGGCTGCATGACTCAGCCAACTTCATGGAATGTTCCGGACATCAGGGTTGCTGTGTGCTTGTTCGATGGTGAAATGTTGACTGGCACATCTGTGAAATAGATAATAATAACAACACAACAATTACACAATACTATCTAGAGACAAATTAAGCATTATATTTAAGCTTGTAAGAACCCCTAAGATTCTAGAATGTGGATAATAAATATTGCAAATTAGACAGTTCTGGGTTTTGATGACTACTGGGATAGGCACAGCCTGTAAGTACACAGTTAAGGTATCCTAGCCTATAAACCCTATAAACATACTTGTGGAATATAAGAATAGAGAATATAATATATCATTTATACAATGCCACTCTGTAAAAAATAATAACTATAATAAACAAGCTAATCTTTTCCCAGGATTTTTCATTTATTATTTACTGACTTTGAAGTGCGGAATGCATAAAGAATCAAGTCCACCTCATTATGTGCATACCTACTGTTAACTGCAAATCTTAAATGTAGAATTAATCTTTATGGAGTAAAGTTTTATAAAATCATACACATATTATATCATAAAACAACTAAACAATTTCTTACCCTAAAAAGATTTTTTAATCACACAGTTTGTGGATTTAAATCTTATAAAAAAACTAGAAATAAATAAAGAATTTCTGTCCTATAATAGGCTGCAAATTAAGCATGATATCACCACCAGTCATACAAAGAAGGATATATTTAACACTCAAGGTAAGACCTTCGATAGCATAGTTGGTAACAATGAAACAGTTTCATGAGAGGTGGAGATTTAAGAAGTAGGTATACACTTATTCCTATGGTCACAAAATGTGCACAATTACTGCTTATTTGAGCACAACACTGACTAAGTAGAGTTACTTCAATAGTGTTGGGTTCCTGCTACTGAATAGAGATTTCTAGTGTTCGGGAATGAATTACTAACTGGTGACAGTACAGACTGTTTTACAAAACATATAGAACTAACTATAAATGTCCAAATATCTAATCCCACAATCCAGCTTTTTGATCAAAATAGTGATGATATAAATTTTTATAAGGGTATGCAATATTATACACAAAAAGGTAAAGTTAGGTATAACCAGTGTTGTATCAATGGGTATACCACGGAGAATACATGTACTTAGAAAAATCTAATGAAGGTTGAATAAACTAAAACTACATAACTGGCCTGTATTGTACACACAAATTGTGCAATTAATTAACTATGCGAACCGGTCGGCCTGATAATAAGCCTGACTACACTAAAGAATGCCAAACCAAAACAATTTGATGCACATTTGCATTTTTAACACTCTTATTGGAATGCTTCATACCAATTACAAATTTCCAATAGTAATCTCACTAGAACACTCATCTCTGGGAACTTTTCATCATGTTAATTGAACCATACAGTGCAATAGCTAGTATCTAAGGCTAGAAACAGTTATTTGAACGTAACTTTTACTCACGTTTACCTTGCGAACTCGTCTTGTTGAAGAAATCACACGAAGATCACTCAACTATGCAACAGACAATCGATTTTGCTAAAAAACCTTTTACAGTATATCAACACCTCTTTATCACACATATACGCATTGAAACTAAACACCTGTTTCTTCACGTGAATGCACAATGTTTATTCAAGATTCAAAATTCAAACCACGACACACCTTTTTACACTACTCCCAATGTATGTAATAGTGAGGACTTAGAAAACAACACTTTGATTTTGTTTTAACAAAGTGACGACGTATTGAAAATATTTTGATATATTAACAATAACAAATTACATAACAAAACACGAAATTATTTGCTGATTAAAATCTTCGTCAAACTCGGTATAATAATTTAATAAGCTACGACACCTACACACGCGCGTAGTGGATGTGGTCGGTAAATAAACTGGTTTTTTGATTTCAAGTTTTCAACTTCAACAGCGCGCAGCAGCGGATTACGTTGCAACTGTGGCCTCTCTAAAGTTTTGTTTGAACAAAACTTGCTCATTTTTCTCTTTCACACTAATACGCCATTTAGTGTGACAGAATAGGACCAAAAGACAAAAGTGAAGTGGCAGAACATTGCATGTTTCGTCTACCATGCTTTGTGATTTTTTTAAAAGCTATGCTGTGCAGGCTTTGGCGTAAACTCAGAAAAAAATTATTTCACCCATGCACGTAATATACTAAACTTACACCATGTCATAAAAATCATTGATTTCTATTCGAAATATACTTTTTAGCTAATTTACAAACAAAATTATTTTGTAACTGTTGTTTTTTTCTGAACGAAGTTGGTGTCAGTGTGGCTGTCTCAAAAATGTTGACAAACAAAACTAAAACAAAAAACATTCTAATCATTGTTTTGGATGCTATTTGCGTTGACAAGGTCCCAATAATATTTTTTCTCGTCTATCTTCCATGTACAGTAATGTATGTATGTCATTTTTAACCGACTTCAAAAAAGGGAGGAGGTTTCTATATTTTTTTTATGTGTGTTCGCTGATAACTTCGTCGTTTATGAACCGAATTTGTCATCCCCTAAGGTACTTGTATTCATTTAGATAAGTTTTCTTGCATTTTATTCTTAAACTTTTTAAGGTAGGTAATCGATCATGTGGACACCTTTTGTTTTGTTCTCATCTGGTAGGTGTACCTACCTACCTTACGTTTCATTATTTTGTGATTCTGATTTGAAATCCAAATATAAATTATTTTTTTTTAGTTGGGCTGTTTCATAAAAAATCTCGTAGTTTTTTTTGCTTTTGTTTTCGTATTGTGTTAGTGGTCTTGTCTCTTGTTACAAATCTAAAAACTAACATGGATTGATGAATAATAAAATTTTAAGTTAAGGAGTACTTACTTACCTAGAAGTTTAAAAAAAAAACACATCTTAGATAACTTAAACCTACTCACAAATAAAAAAAAAATACACAGGCAGTGCCGTCTTAAGCTATTCTGTGGGCCTCGGGCACAAAAGAATTTGGAGCCCCTTTAAAAGTAAAGAAAGTGAATTAGGATTGAACTTCATCTGCCGGCAGAAAACCGCATTTTCCTATGTTTCAATACTTTTCTGTCACTCAGAGTCGTCATTTATTAGAGCAAGAAAAAGTGAGAGAACGTAACAACATTCGGCGAAATCGACAAGCAAAACAAACAAAATGCGGTACGAGACCCAAAAGTTTTTAGGGTGTGAGGATGAGCTTCAAGTCGATGGCGATGTACAATGACCAAAAGTGCCCGTTTGCACCCTCCTAAACAATTCTTTAGAATACAGTCGATTGTACAGGTAGTAGAATACACGTAAGGAGGCAAAGTCTCACCTTAGGCCTCAATGATTTCTTGATTCATGACTTGATTAAATACCGCCTGTCAGCTTGTAATTGTCATAGTTCTCACAGCACGTTTTTGGACAAGGTGTTCAAGCTGGTATCCAGGTGCTGCCGTCCAAAAACACACTATTGAGCACACGGAGCTTTTTGGATACCAGCTTGGCTTTAGCCTTCAAATGAAAAAAATCCTGCGAAACTAGATGTCACTATTCCAAGGATCCCAGGGCTTTCAGAGGTTGTAAGAAGGGTATGTTGAAATTGCAGAGTAACTACAAATGGAGCTTTTTTAGCGGTGAACGCGGAGACTGTTTCTTGGTCATCGGATCGGAGACTACAGAGTGCACTCGATTTCAGACACAAACCTTTCTTGACTTTTCTCCGCAATGCACAATGGAACGAGTGATATTCATCCGGTCCGTATAATACGTATCCTCAGTGCTGTCTTCTGTATAACAATAAAACCTTGATGGACAACATATTCATTGATAATTATTAGGCAGTAAAAACAAAAATGCATCAAGTAGCACGCTGTAGCATAGGTGGAACAAATGCAATTTCGTGCTTTCAGATATTGTTCAACCCGTATACAGTTAGTTTTCTACTTTGTAACTCATACAAATAACTTTAATTATCTGGCGATTGAAAAGAGTGGCGTGAGTTTCTTGCCAGTTCTTCTCACAGCTCTACCTCGTCAGCGAACTGGCTGTAGGTCAAATGACTGACTTCATGTAATGTTGACTTTTCATACTTTATGATCAAAATGAAATAAATTCTTTGACTTTGACTTTACTATGATCATTTATTATGGGTAATCAAACACATACTTAATACAATAATATTATGTCATTAAATTAGATTTGGCGTAGAATCTGCGCTACTATAGGTAGGTACTCGTTTATAGTACCTAGTAGGCACTTTGCTGAATTGAGTTCTTTGACAATTGTTTTTTAAAATATCTTGTGACTTGTATAGCAATTTTATTTAATACATCCAGCACACAATCTCAACATTGAATATTTCATGATTTTCCACTTTTTTTAGAAAGTTTTCTGGAAGTAGGTTTTGAAAATTTGTTTGTTTATAGATTTTGACGCTCTTTCCGAAACTGTTGATTTAACGAAAACAATTTCAATACATAAATTGTAGGAAATTTTCTCTAGATTTATTTTGTAATACATGTTTTTATCGTGAAATGAGTCTGAAAAGAGATATTATCAAAAAACTGCTTTCTGGTGCCATATTGCCAATATGGCGGCACGAGCGGCAGAGATACGATGAGGTAGCAAAGTGGAAATTCGGCAAGAGCACATCCAAATCTATAAACATTCTAAATTTCGAAACACCCCAAAAACTTGCCAGGTAAAACTGTCTACTGACTGGGGCCCTACCACAACCTAATATAGCAATTTACTTTGTCTCTATCCTTGTTTTTAATGGTACAAAAGAAAAAGACAAACTCAAAGTAACCTTAAAATAATACTGCTATAAGCGGCGGTGGTAGGCCTCCAGGACTAATTAGTGTGTAAGTGCGTGAGGACGGTGAAAGAGAAAAATCTTTACACTTTAATTTTTCAACCGTATAAAATAAATAGGTAGGTACATTTAGGAATTATTTCGATTATTTGATTTAGAGCTGTGACTTTTTTCGTGAGTAAAATGAAATGTTTCCGAACAAAATGTTTTGAGAATAAATGTGTAAAAAAATGTGGGTCCTCTGGGGGCCCCCTGGGGATAGGGGCCTCGGGCACGTGCCCCGTGTGCCCTTACGGTAAAGACGAAGGAAGGCTATTACAGGCTATACACCATCACGCTAGGAGCCACAGAAGCGAAGCAGTAATGAAAGATGTGCACGCGGGTGAAACCTCGCTGCGGGCGGACAGCTAGTTAAGAATAATCTTGATAAATAATAATAATCTTGATAAGAATAATTTTGTTATGTCTGTTGGTTGATAAGCTTGAGTACGGAAATACGGTTCTGCAACTCTAAAGGTCAAAACCAAAGTAGATATTTACCTACCTATCTAGTTTCATTAGGCTATTGTCCTTTGAAACGAGGTTTTCCTAAATGCCACTTTAAGTACTTAGGTTTAAAGAAATTGGCCAGATAGATGACGTCACAAAATATTAATTAAATTAATTTATTTTGTCTTCTTTGTAGGCGACTTAGATGAGGGGAAGCGGCTGTATGAGCCCCATATTTCTACTAATGAAATAATATACACGTTGGACAAGTAGCATAATCGTCTAACAGTAGCAGACAGTCAGAAAGAGAGAATACATAAGAAACGCCATTGAATTTGAGACCTATTGCCGTCCGACCGGCCAACTAAAAACGACTCTAACAAATTATTTAAACTGAATAATAATTTTAATTACTTACTAGTATTTTTTTCTGTTCATTCGTTGCAACAAATTAGCAACTAGTTGACCATACACATACACCTCTATTATTATTTGATTTAACTAAATGGTTGAGATACCTACTTGCCTACCCATAACCGGCAACTAAATATCGCATATCTTTTTGTTTATTTACGTTTTGTAATTTTTTATTTTTGCAACAAATACCTACAAGAAATTAAGAATATTATTTCGTTTCTGTGTAATCAACATCGGCGAAGACTACGGCAGGTGGTGGTGCTAGCGGCCAACTATTTTTGGTCATATTTAGCGTCTTAGTTTTTTTTGTATTAAATTCAGGAAATGAGATGATAGAGTAACAAATTACCACTAATTGGTAGCAAAGTTTAATCAAATTTTATGAGTTGGCCGCGCGGTTAAAATGACAATAACTAAACAAAAAAAAGCTGGGTTAAGCCAAAGTAGAAATGCATAACTTTTGACAGCTCGGCAATTACTTCTAAACGATGCGTAGCATTGTTATTGAATTTTCTGCAATACTACATTATATTGCTTTATAAATTCAAATTTTAGTTTTAGCCAACACCACACACAATATTGGTAACAATCGAATAAACAACTATGTACCAACCATTAGTTCGAATCTCTACGAGGTCACAGGGCTATTTCGGTAAAATAGGTTGGAGAGTAAAATCAGAGCATGATGGCTGTGAGGAAATTTGCCGTCTGTTTTTGATTTTCGTTTAATATTTTATCTAAAGCTGCTTTAAAATTTAATGTCAATAGAAATAATAATAAATTTATTATAGTGTAGACGGACATGTCAGTAAGAGGAGCAGAAGAATTAAGTACTAAACTAAGTTTTGTGAGGAGTTTAGAGTGACCATGATGCCAATGCGAACAAATGTGAAACAAATGATGTCTTGTGTGATATTTCTAGTTGTTGTTCTTTGTTGTTCAAGTTCCTGTAAGTAAAATTTAGAATATCTTGTATTATAATTAGCTTTCAGTAAGTGATGTTACATACGTACCTCAATGTGTTAAAAGTAAACATACCTACCATCGTTTTTAATATTGTATGCAATGATGTTGCTATTATGTTATTTACCAATATCAAGTTAAATAAATACTTTTTTTTATTATAAAACAGATGCGGAGCTAATTTCACCAACAGCTCAAGTAAGTAGGTACACATACTTAGGTAGATATTAACTTGAAATTAAGTTTTAACATCAGTCATAAGAAAAGCTTATTCCCAGTAGGAGAGACCACTTTTGAGTAACATTGGTAGTACAAAATAGGAAATTGCATTCCCACTAGTAGGTAACATGATTATAGGCCTGTAGAAATCTGTATTAATAAAAAAGCCGAAGAGTTTGTTTGTTTAAACACGCTAATCTCTGGAACTACCAGTCGGATTTGTATCATACTAATTTTTGCGTCTCATAGCCTAGTTCTTAAAGAAGGCTATAGACTGTGTAACATCGCACTATTAGCGACGGGAGCAGAGCAGTAACCAAAGACGTGAGTAAAACTGCCCTGCGTAGAGGTAGTGAAGTACATTCATAATCATCATCATCATCATAAGTATTAGCCGAAAGACGTCCACTCTCCCAATTTTTGTCACCTTGGCCAATTGTGAGCCACCCTCATCCATTGGTTGCTCGCTACCCATAATAGGTTGTCGGTTCACTTTCTGAGGGGTCTGTGGTTCCCAAGGTAGGTTCATAATCATAATCCACCTAATTTGCATCTTACGACACCTATTTTTAGTAATATTACAAAAATAAAAACTGTTTACAGAGTTTACCGGCTTGTGATCCCAAATGCGGTTGTGATGGGTAAGTTCTAAATTAATAATGAGTAGCTTCTGAAAAATTATTTCCGAATAATTCTTCTCCTTAAATTACAGGATGTATTCTTACGACGAAGTTATAAAGGAATGTGTTCTTAACTTACAAAAACTAATGAAGAAGGTTATGGTGCGCTATGATAATCAAAGTAAGTATAATAGTAGGACTTTACCTAATCCTAATTGCGCTATTATACCTAATGTGTGGTAGCTCCAATAGTGTGCATGGATTTTGAGACAGACAGAACGCAGATTTTTTATTTAAGTTACTTATTGGCGGACTGCTAGTGAATTTGCATTATTCCACTGCTGAAGGACCTTTCGTCACAGTTTGCAGTCCCTCTTCTGCCATGATCAAAGCTAAAGTGGACCAGTTTTTAATAAGTTTCACTCATCCCGTCATATTTTTATTAGTTTGCGTGACATCGGTATGTCAGGGCACTTTAGATTCGCGGTCTTGTAAATTTTAGGGTAGATATTAATGTTTGTAGATTGTTGCCTTTATGTATAGCTTAGTGGTTACCATTAGTTAGTTCCTACCTACGCTAATACTAAGGGCAAGATTCACAGACCGCACTTTGACTTTACTTTGATGCAAAGATCTACTTTGTACCAAAAATATGTTTGAATATGAAGTTGAAAGTAATCTTCGGCAATACAAAGCTTACTTTGGGAAGGTGCCTTTGCTGTAAAGTAAAGTTACGATTGTGAATCTGGGCCTAAGATACATATTTTTGGTACAAAGTAGATCTTTGCATCAAAGTAAAGTCAAAGTGCGGTCTGTGAATCTTGCCCTTAGATATCAATTTTGTTTTACAGACGATGACGATATAATGGCTAAAGATAACATGGAAAGTGAGTATTAGAATCATACGTTACAATACCATATCCAAACTTAAGGTATAAAACTAGAGTCTTTAACACACTAACCCACAGTTTCTGGAAGGTTGATCAACGAAAGATTAACTAATCACCAGTTAAATCTCATGTGAAGTACCAATTGGGATGCTAAAAGCATGAATAATTAGTTTATTTTGATCTAGCTAGTAACTAATTAGATCAAATTAAACTAATTATCTGTGCTTTTAGCATGCTTTTAGTGTACTTTATATGAGATTTAGCAGGTGATTAGTTAATTTTTCGTTGATCAGCTTTTCAGAAACTGGGCGTAAGACTACACCTACCAACTGAACTATCTTTTTGGAGGAACCACATAGTCGACGATACTTATACATATTTAAAACTACGAACAGAGTTTTATTAAGGAACCCAAAAAGTTTTGTCCCCTAGTTAGTACTCAAAATTTGTTCATCATCATATCAACAAAAAGACGTCTGCTGCTTCACATAGCTCAATTTTAGCCACCCTTATCAGGTCAGTCTACCTTGTGAATGTTCAACTGCAACTATCGATTCATGGTCGACACTTTTAAACCTTTCTTTCCAACGACTATCAGTTCTGCTAGCTGTGTCCTGTTCATTGCCACTTCAGTAGAGCAACTCTGCGAGCTATATTAGTCCCTTTGGCTGATTTCTTTATTTTTTATACGCTCGCGCCGGGAGACGCCTAACATGTAGGAGCCCGCTTCACCCTCTGAGTGACCTTGAGCTTTCTAGCAAGACCCATAGTTAGCGAACTCGTGTCTGCTCCGTATTCCCTGCTGCATCCCAGGGCTTGGCCCGCGCCTAAAATGTGTTTTCTCTCTCGGAAACCAGACAGATTTTTGGGATAAAAGTAGCCGTTTAGGTGCAGAATGTCCAAGTAGCAAGTTTTTAAGTAATTTTTATTTCGGTGGCATAAGGTATACTTTCTTTAGATCCAGAAGTTCCTTTTATTACTATTTTGGGATCTGGACATTCTGCGACCTGGACATTCTGCAACTTGGACATTCTGCAACCTGAACATTCTGCAACTTGGACATTCTACACCTAAACGAAAGTAGCTTATCATCATCCAAATCCGTTCAGCCATTTAGGCGCTCAGTGGTAACAAACACACATACATACACACAAACTTTCGCATTTATAATAATATTATTATTTTCAATCCATAATTTAAGAGTTACGGACTCTTGTCGGTGGAACTGGTGCAATACCCGCCACTTCTCTCTATCTAGAGCCATCTCCTTAACGTCTTCATACGACATGGCATCAGCACTTTTCTTTATATTGCTCAATCAATCATTTAATCGTTGATTACATAAATTATTTTTTCAGGATCCATCTATATTGAAGGAAAAAAACTATTTCGAGGAATCATGATTTCTGTTATCTTATTCATGACCTGTGCCGCCGTCTGTGTTCTATCAGCTTGCATATACTGTTGTAGAATTAATTACTCGTGAGTACAAAATTGTTACTTTCAAATAAAATAATAGATAAACTGACTTACGCTGATATTTACCTATTGTAATGTTGACCGTAATTTTTGCAGTGATCGCAAATTAAAACATGAAGTGAAGGCATTAGCTAAAAAAATGAATAAGGATTACAATCCGATAAAATCACCCACAAAATCCAAAATTGATGAACCGAAGTCTCAAAGCTGTAATGTTGTTATAGAAGAAGCTGGTGTTTATGTTGTTTAAGATAAGATAAAATAGTTTATTTATTTCAGATTTTTTTTTGTGTTTGATTTTGTTTTGTGTTTAAGAATACATATTTTTATACGTTACAATTTATAAATCAATCATAATAAAATTTATAAAGTATTTTTGTGTCATCTTTACTAATTTATTAAATACCAGATACCTTTTCTGAGCATATTATAACCACTTGTCCCGCCAGGGGAGGGAGCTAGTATGGGCTGTTCCAAAACTATAAACTTTGAAATGTGAAAACCGATTGAATTGTAGAGACAAAAACGAGGCAAAGGGTACGTGTAAATTTCAAAATAAGATTTCAAATTATTTTAGAACGACAAAACTGCTACTGTCAAAATCAATTTAAACTGACATTAGTGACACTGACATCTTTTGAGGTTTGGGGGTGGTTTGGGGTTTGGCATGCATTTGCCATGTTTGTTTGTATTGTTTACAAAATAGCAACGTTTTTAAAAAGCATTTCATTCATTATTCAAATCAATCTGTGATTCAAATACTACAATTATAGCGATAGATAAGCGGTGCAGGTTTACATGATTTAATTGAAGACGGTTGTAGAATACATCTGATAAGTAAGTATTTTCGTCATAATTAAAGTTACAGCGTACAGCGCAAATATAAATATGCAATACGGCATTACGGCAAATGTTTCTACTAAGCTATTGAGAAGGAATGCAGGGGTAAATTCATCGACTGTATGATATATACAATTAAACTACGACTATCTTGTAACAATATTAATTGATTTAATTTTCATCGACAGCTTGCTTGTGTTTTATTTCTCGAAATATGCTCCATAAATAACACAGATTTGTAAGTAGCTAGTCCATTGGATCTGTGGAAGGTTGATAATAGTGTTGACTGAAATCTTTTCGCTTTACTGTGGATTCCACATAAACATTTCATTGATATTAAAGTCACAAGGTGGTCAGTTTTATGAGTTATAAATAAATGGTAAGTATCTAAGCTTTTCTGTCTGCCATACAACTTTAAGTAAAGCCTGTTATGTCTGCATTGCAGAGTGAATGCCTCATACAGCGAAGGCTTGAACATTAATCACTATACTGGTTAGCCAATGAAGATTGGCAATTTCAGACTTATATATTCCAAATCCTGGTTTACTTACAATGTTTTCCTTTACCATAAGACAATAATACCCAACCAAGTATACAATGACTTAAAAATGATCTTAATAATTCATAAAAAAGCTTATGTAGAATGCGAGTTTTGTAACAACCAAATAAATGTCACAATACTGTGGCCTATGGCTAATTTATCCCTTTGTAAGAGGCTATGTCCAGCATGTATATCCACTATACTATAGGGCAGGACTGTCCAAACCAAGGCCCATCATCTTTATGCGGCCAGTGTGTTTTTAATATTATAATGGAACAATACATTTTTCACTTTTTCAGATTTTATTGGTACCTGAATATAAACCCCTACAGTCTAAATAATGCTATCAAATCTTTTCTTTAAAAATGTGTTTTTATTTGCTCCAATCTATTTAGTTATTTGATATTTGCCAGGGATCATATCTAGTCTAGACAGCCCTGTTATAAGGTGATTGAATCCAACAGAGTAAAAGCTAAGTTAAGCTAACATGTAGCTTGTAACCTCTTAATCAAATGTTATTCTATGTGTGTTACAGGATACTAAAATTAACAATGATTGGTGCCCCTTTGTTGGAGTTTGTCTGCACTACTTTGTCAGTCTGCTTGGGGATGATATTGGCAGTCTCTTTATGTTGTCTCTATATCAGGGTTAGGTTAGTATAACAAATATTGTTTCACTTACTTGTTACTTATCATAAATGGAATGGACTTGGCATCAACATAAACGGCGAGTACTTCACTCACCTTCGATTCGCCGACGATATCCTGGTCATGGCTGAGACCATGGAGGACCTCAGTGCAATGCTCGATGATCTCAGTAGAGTCTCTCGATAAGTGGGTCTAAAAATGAACATGGGCAAAACTAAAGTCATGACCAATGTCCATGTTACACCGACTCCTATTACAGTCGGAGGTTTGATGCTCGAATTCCTTGACGAGTACATATACCTGGGACAAACAGTCCGATTAGGTAAGTCCGATTTTGAGAAAGAGGTCACTCGTTGAATCCAACTCGGCTGGGCAGCGTTCGGAAAGCTTCAACATATCTTTTCGTCCAGTGTGTGTGTGCAGTGTCTCAAGACCAAGGTCTGCGACCAGTGTGTGTTGCCAGTGATGGATGACATACGGAGCAGAGACATAGTTGCTAACTATGGGTCTTATCCGAAGGCTCAAAATCGCTCAGAGGGCGATAGAGCGGGCTATGTTATGCGTCTCCTTGCGCGATCGATTGAGAAACGGAGAACTCCGCGGGCGAACCAAAGTAACTGACGTAGCTCGCAGAGTTGCTTCACTGAAGTGGCAATGAGTAGGACACATAGCATGACTTATGATAATATATTTTGAAGTGTAGAAATTTTACTACAGTACATAGATTTTAATACTGATTGGTCCTTATAAAATTACACATAATTCGTAATTGATTGTACATGAACAAATCTTGAATTACTTATGTTTAATTTAAGATTGAATGTACTGTTGTTTGAATTCCCACATAAAAATAAGTAAAATGTGATAATCATTAAAGTAACAAATAGTCACGCAATCTGCTTAGTTATACTACAGCTACTGTAGTCAATGTACTGATTTGTTTCTAGGTTAAGCAGTAGCACTTACTTAATAATATCGTTTTGTAAAGAAAGTCTAAGAATGTAGCTCTATTACTAAAACTCTAGAACCACTCACAAGAGTAAATACAGTCAAACTGTGTTTTAAACTTGTAATGGGTTGTCAGCAGCTTATAATCAGCCAAGGTGGTGCAAATTGGGAAAGGCCTATGTCCAGCAGTGGATTTCTTTTAGCTGATATGATGATGATAAATGTCCTGTTTTCTAATTAAATGCAATGTGGTTAGCATTGGCAAAAATTAATTAATTATGAAGGAAATTGTTGAGCCTTTCCTTTTGACCCAATCTATTCTTTACATATGTGTTCTTCAATGTTACGACGCGTAGGAATTTTCAAATAAAATACTTAAGATTGGTACACTATTTACTTCTTCATTGAGTCACGGTACAAACAAATACAAGGGAACGGCTAACTAAGTAGAGAACTATGGAACGACTTACTATGGATAGTATTAGGGAGCGACTGAGGGCGCTGCGCTTGCATTACTTACGCGTCCCATACAAAACACTTAAAACTAAAGGTTAACTGACGTGACCCCACATACATCCCCTTCCAAAAAAAAAGTAAATATCTTAAAATCTATCTGACAAAAACAATGTTTGGTAGGTACACAATACAATATGTAAAAACATAGAAAAATTTTGATTTATTTTAACCCTTAGAGCATTAAACCAACAGGAGTGGACACGCGCTCTATTTCCCTTGCGCAAAAGTCTGCCACTTTCGGCGGGGGACGGGGTAACGCGAGCAACGCACACTAATTACAATGTTAACTACTAATGCATTTTTAAATCGCGTCGTTATACACGCACACAATAAAATTATTACACACTAGCTTAAACTAAACACACACAATCACATTCACACACAGGGACATCTATCAGTTTACGCTTCCTTAGCATAAAACAGTTAGAGCTTGACTCTGTCGATATTTAGTATCGATGTTGAGGATTTCATATAAGTACGCGAAAGATTTAATTATTTTCATGATTATTATGTTTGCTTATTAAAATGAGCATTATCTTATATTATAAAGAACAGTTTTAGGTAATAATAATCTATTATAATTTTAAGGTTTTTTTTATTTAAGCACTTTGAAATAGATGAAAGTAAAGTAAATAGTTCATAAACATGAATTAACTAGAAGTAATTCTGTTAATTCATGTCTATGTCAATATTACAGGAAGAATAAAACAGTGTTTCTAACTAGCACACTTTTTTGTAATTATTATCAAAAAAGCCCGTCATACGGTCGGGCTAAATTTATTTGTTAAGCATTGTTTGACAAACAAATCTGGTTATGCGGTCGAGCTCTCCTACTATGTTTACTAATGTTTATTCAATACTTCCGATCCCTGATAGTACGGAACCCTCGGCGCGCGAGTCCTACTGGCATTTGGCCGTTTTTTTTGAAGTTATACTTTTTTTTGCGCGATTGGGAAAAATGATGAAAGTGAATTTTTACGATGCGCGCGCACACCGACAGAAAAAAGCAACACCCTGAAGTTAGTTGCGAACCTTTTACATACTGAAGTTAGTTGCGGATCTTTGTGTGTCGTATCAGTACAAATAATCTGTGTGAATAAATAAAAAATATATTGGCATTTATATCAATTCAAATATTTATGTATGTATGCGTTGTATTATTATTTGGTATTTTTGGATTGTTATGCCAAAGAAGTATAACTTCTTACGTGCGTACATGGGTACCCACTCTTTTTTTTTATTTTACTACTGCGCACAAGGATGTATGTTCAATAACCACCACCTGTTGAAATTTGTTCTAGTGTGGATTAAAGATTGTTATTAATTATTACGTGTCAATTTTACGTGTATTATTCCTAAGTATGTATGTATATTCAAACCAAATAATACTTTGAATTAATTGTCTATTGCTATTAAATTTCGTTCCAACTAAGCAGAGCTTGTAATTGGAGGATTTTGTTCTGATTACATAATAACAAGACACTGACATGAGAATGTATGAGTAGATTTTTATTAGAGAGATATTTTATCTGTTCAGATAACAAAAAAACAACAGAACATATTTCAGAAAGTCTTTATTTAAGTAGGTATAATAAAATACTGAAAAACTGTGCAATTTAAATTAACCTTATAAATCTAGTTTAACTAATCCTAGGTAATCCAATAAGAGGAGGTAGCGCACAGCGAGTTTACTTGCTAAGAACTGAGCTCTCCGCCGCTTGGGGGGTAGGGAGGAGGTAGCAGTGCTGGCAGCACAGAAGGCTTTGTCTTTTAAGCTGTTAGTCAGATACTTGTACGCTTAGGAACCCACTTATATGGTTCCTACAATATTGGACCCAAGCGACTCGAGGCGCTGCTTCTTTTGAAAATCTAAAACAAACAAAAAAAAATAATTTAATACTGGAAAACCAATATCGATATTTGTGATTAAACTGTCTCATCTCTAATTATGTTAAAGTGTGACCAGTTTCTTAAAAATAAATACGCTTATTTTTGTAAGAAATGAGCAATTATCTTTCGGAATAAAGTGCACTAATCTTGTATATTTGGATTTATAATCTCATTTTACTTGTTCACTTAATATTATTTTGTGCATTACTTGGTAAAAAAAACATTGGTTTTAATTAAAAATAAATAAATATGGGAACGGTGACACAATAATGTACATCCAAAATGAAACTTATTAGATATGTCAACAAGGCGAGATATAAAAAAGGAAAGGTTAGTTTTTATGTTAATTCAACTTAAAATATTACCCCAGATTGGAGTATTGATGATAAGCCTGGCAACACTTGTTGATTAGCATTTTATTTGGTTAAATTGCTAATTTAATGCCTTATTTAATAATATTAGAAAAAAATAATACTTACAGGTGGAATGTAATATTATCCTTTTGTAGACTTGATGTCGCTGAACGCTTTTTACACCAAAATACACTGCAATTCGGCATTTCTATTGAGACGCTATTACGCATGCACTGATAGGTGACTTATGATGCGGAACGGGCGTCAACTAGTTTTATATAACGGGTATGACCGGTGGGCTGGTACCTTTGGCAGAGGGGTACGCCTGTCAGTGGCCTCTCCGGTTGGTTTAATGCTCTAAGTTTTAACCCAATACAATACTCTTTTAATTTCTAATTAAAGGTAACAAATACAATAAAAGTAGTATAAAATGTATTTACGACAGATTACATACATATCTACCTACTTAATATTTTCTCGCAAGTAATCATCTACTTATGCATATACATATATTATACCTACTGCACATACTGTGGCTGAGTAATAACTGTAATTGGTTGACCGGCTTTATCTGCCTGGTTCGACACAATCGCTAATACATACCTACTCCTTTTTTGGCTACTATTTTACTACACTTTTAATCACTTTCTATTTTTTTACTTTACTATGGCATCTTTTATACAACACTAAAATGCCTGATAATACAAAACATAATAACATTTAATACGACCATTTTTACTAATATTCTTTACTCATTTCAATAATCATATACTTAATTATAGCTTATGTTATAAATACAATGTAAGGCATGTGTTACGCACAAGATTCCTTAATATGAATCAACTTTTATTACTAACTCTTACTTTTATTACATCTCTACATTATAGCAAGCGCAGCTTCGCTTTCTTGTAATATAACAATTCCTTTACACTTGTAAGGTTTTATTATTTTTTTAAAAAAGGTAAACTACAAAAAAAGAACTTACACTGACTACACTAGTACAGAAAATTATATTAAAATAAAATAGGCGTTTTATTGATTTTGCACTGGCAACACTGGTGGGATTTTACTCGGCAGACGGACAGGAGTGGATAGTTGGCAGTTGGTGAGAAGTCTTGGAATTATACGGACGTAGTTAACTAGTGGTAACTGTGCTGTAGTTTAGTAATATTGTGTCATATTGAAAGTAGATAAGTTTTGGTTGGTTTATGCTTTGAAGGAGTTTATGTGGTTAACGAACAATAAATAAGTTTTGAAAGTTTATACTGGTCTTTCTGAGATACCCTTTCATCTCAGAAGCGGGATAGAAGACAATTTCACGTAAGTGTACACGCCCATAATTAAATTCTATTATGTTCGTATTACCATGAAAATAAAATTATCCGTTAAGCATATGTACCTTATTTGAAAATATAGAATACTGTAAAATTGGTTTTCTTTTTCTTTAGGCTTAAACTAATAACGGATTATATGAAATAATAGGAGATTAATCGAATTTAATCGGATAATTTTATTATTATGAATTTTTATGATTTTTCTTTCCTACCCACACTTTTTGTAAAATAAATTTATTCGTTATCTAGTATCATATAACATATATTATATTGAAAATGCACAATGCATAAAATGCTTATCGTTCTTTTCTTTCCTTCATAATAACTATACATTTATTGCTAGTAGGGGAAAGATATATTAACAAAATGAAATTTGTTTGCGATGTAATTTATTTGCTCCTTAAATATCTATATAATCTTGAATCTGACAACGGGGCCATTAAAATATTTGAATATAATATCATAAATTTTAATAAGATTTATAAGTAACTTCAGGAACTCGTGCTAGGAATTGACTATTTCCTATTTATAATTTGATTAAATATGTACTAACTAATTATTTAAATGTATATGAACGATGTACTCATGGATATTATGGGCCAAAGAGAACCCCATAGAATTATATCGATATTAGCCTTAGTGGTAAATATGTGAGGTGATAAAAGTCAATATAAAAAGACTATGCTTTTATTATTACTTTATATACTTTTATTTGTTTTGCTTTACAATAAATCGATATTTAGATAATACTTATTTTATTATTCAATGTTAACGTTTCCTTTTTCTTTGGGTGAGGTTAAGGAATGGAAGATTCCAACCGAAGATTGGATACTCCTCGGCGAGACCGATCGCGATCTAGGCGTAGTGAATTCAGCGCACGCCACAGAAGTAACAGTCTTAGCCACAGTCGCCGCTTATTGGAGCGGGAACAGCTACTGATACAGGAGCAGGAGCGTGTCCGTCGGATGAAAACGGAGCTACAGAAAGAACGTGACAACGAGCTTCGTCGCCGGAGCCAACGGCGAGGTTCACCTGATGCTGGAACGAGCGCATCGCACCGTGATCATCGCAGTCGCAGTAGGCTGTCGCGTGGTCATCAGAGGAAACATCGAGATTCTACAAGCATGGATCGTCGAAACAAAAGGTCATGTAGTCCAACCTTTACTTCTAGAGATATAGTTCAAATAATACAGACTATCAAAGATGTCTTGCCATCGCAGCCGCTAAACCAGGGAACTATATTAAATAATAGGAATTTAGAGCATAAGAATATCATTCCCGAGTTCAACCCCTCCGAGAAAAACCAACGTATAGACATGTGGTTGAAAAAGGTTAACGAGTGTGCAAAGGTTTACGGATGGGATGAGAAGACTGTTATACATTTTGCTATGCAAAAGCTTACTGGATTAGCTAAGACCTGGTATGAAAGTCTCAATACAATATTATTTACATGGGCAGAATGGCAGACAAAATTAACGGACGCCTTTCCTTCGGAACAAAACTACGGTCAAATTTTAGAAGACATGTTAAAACGAAAGAGTAAACCTAATGAATCTATTGAAATATATTATTATGAGAAACTTACTTTGCTAAACCAATGTGACATAACAGGTAGGCGGGCCGTTGATTGCATCATCTACGGTATCGGCGATAGGACTATCAGGTCGAGTGCCTTAGCACTACGTTGTGAACAACCAGATCAGCTCTTGAAATTCCTAATAAGCAATAATAAGGAACTTTTCTTACAACCGCCATCGTTTAGGGATAGGTATATTAGTACAGTAGAGGACAAACAAAACAATAAGGTGAACTCAAAGACTAATCCACATTTATACTGTTATAATTGTAAAGAGAAGGGGCACCCATTCTCCAGATGTCCCAATCCCTGGATTAAATGTGGCCAGTGTAACAAAGTAGGACACAAACCTGAGGCCTGTAGAAACAAACAGGATACAGGGCCAACAAAGTCCGACACGGTGGCAAAAGCCATGTGCATTAGTTCAAACTCTAGTCCATGTAAAAAGTTTATAAAGGTAGTGACTGTTAATGGTGCGCCTTTGGAGGCATTCGTTGACCTAGGCAGTGAGGTTACTCTTATAAGACAATCTGATTTTACAAATCTGGGACTTAGCCATGATCACACAGCGACTACAATGAAAGGTTTTGGTAATAGTCTTGTGCAATCGCCGGGATCTGCAAAGTTGACGTTAGAGATCGATAGCGTGGTTGCTACTGTGTTGTGTCGGCTCGTAGATGATCGTTTACTAGAAAAACCTATGCTTATTGGCCAGACTTACTCAGAACAGCCGCATATTGTTGTTTATAAGGATGTCAACAAATTACAATTCCTGCAAATCAGCACCGAGTTACCTGATCTACACGAGCAGGTTGATCACTTGGAAAGAGTGAGGGTTATAGGCCGTAGTAAAATTTATGGTGCTGCAAGTATAAGGGCTGCAATAGGGTCTTTGTTTACCGGAAGTGTGGTGTTGAATACTAAAATCGTAGGGAAACCTAACGAGCAGTACTTGGTGTGTGGCGGTGTCTACGAGGTTAAGGATGGCTCACTTTTCGTTACAGTAACACCGTGTTCTGTGCCATGTTGGCTTCAAGACAATTTTGTTTTCTCTCGAGCAGAAAAGGTACAGGTGGTGCATAGTCTTGCTAGTACTGAATTACAACCAATCGCGAAGAACAAACTATTTGATGAAAGTCAAATACGTATTGGTGATGCCGTTTCAGATAGTGATAAGTCTAGACTCTTAGAACTACTTCGACGTTATAAGGAATGTTTCGCGAACGATTTAGCCGATTTAGGGTGCACAAATACTACTGAAATGAGGATAGAGTTATGTAGTCAACGTCCCGTGGTTTATAGGCCTTACCGTCTATCGCACTATGAACGCGAAAAGGTTCGAGAGATGGTAGACGAAATGTTGCGAGCAGGGTTATTAGGGAATCCGTGTCAAACTATGCCAGTCCTATAATTTTAGTTCGCAAGAAAGAAGGTGGTATTAGATTATGCGTAGATTACAGGTTGCTAAATTCAATAACAGTAAAAGAGAGATATCCTATACCTGTAATAGAAGATGAAATAGCGAGGTTATCTGGACAGGCGTGGTTTGTTACATTAGATTTGATGTCTGGTTACTATCAAGTGCCGATTTCCGAAGACAGCAAGCATTTGACAGCGTTCGTTACACCGGACGGCCAATACGTGTATAATCGTATGCCGTTCGGCCTGGCAAATGCACCCGCTGTGTTTCAGCGCATGATGAACCGTGTTCTAGGTTCGGCTCGTTTTGATAAGGCTACAGTCTACATAGATGATGTGTTGATTTTTGGTAGGACCCCTGACGAATGTTTGGAACGATTAGAGGAAGTGCTTGTTTTGATTCGAAACGCAAATCTTAAGTTAAATTTGCCTAAATGTAGTTTCCTTCAAAACACGATAAATTACTTGGGTTTTGAAATTAGTTCAATAGGCATGCGACCAGGGACATCAAAAATTCAAAGCGTAGTAGATTTTCCCCGTCCAGAAAACGTACACGGCGCGCGACAATTTTTAGGGCTTGTCAGCTATTTTCGGAAATTTATACAAGGGTTTGCACAGCTCGCTCATCCTATCACCAAGCTACTCAAGAAGAATGTAACGTGGGAATGGGCTGATGATCAAGATGAAGCCTTTAAAGCTTTGAAGGCCTAACTCATAGATAGACCCGTACTCGCCATATATGATCCCTCAGCGGAGACAGAACTCCACACGGACGCCAGTAGAATCGGTGTTGGCGGTATAATTTTACAACGACCAGAAGGAAGTGGAGATTCTTTTCATCCAGTGGCATACTATAGTCGCCAGACAACGCCGGAGGAAAAGAATTTTCACTTCTATGAGTTGGAGACCCTAGCCGTTATCTGTGCTCTTAAAAAGTTTAGGATATATCTTCTAGGAAAGCCTTTCAAAGTCATCACTGACTGTAGCGCGCTTCGTTCCACTTTTACAAAGCGTGATCTTATTCCTAGGATCGCTCGATGGTGGCTGATACTCCAGGAGTTTGATTGTTCTGTGGAATATAGGGCAGGTGTAAAAATGGGACATGTGGACGCATTGTCTAGGAATCCAATTGTTGACACCGAAACTCAGGGTCCGGAACAATATCCCACGGTGATGGCTATAAGTGACGAAGACTGGCTTCTTACGTTGCAATTAGGAGATCCAGAGTTATGCAGAATCCGTGATATTGTCAGTAGCAAACTGGACCCTCAAGGGGTAGAATATATTAAGGAAAACTACGTGTTAAGAGATAACAAGCTCTTTAGATGTCTTGGGGGAGACAAAGAACGTCTGAGATGGGTGGTTCCGAAGGGTGCGAGGTGGCAATTGTGCAAGAGAAACCATGATGACATAGGGCATGTCGGTTTCGAGAAAACTTTAAACCGAATAAAAATGAATTATTGGTTTGCAAAAATGAAAAGGTTTGTGAAAAAGTATGTTTTATCCTGTATTGACTGCGCGTATGCAAATAAATCTACAGGCACTCGCGAAGGATTGTTGCATCCAATCGAAAAGATTGAAATACCTTGTCACACACTGCACATTGACCACCTTGGGCCCTTCGTGAAATCCAAAAGAGGCCACACTCACATTCTAACGCTCGTAGATTCGTTTACTAAGTTTTTATTTATTAAACCGGTTAGAAATACAAATACACAAAATGTGATAAAAGTATTAAAGGACATATTTGACACGTTTAGAGCTCCTGATAGAATTATAAGTGATCGAGGTTCCTGTTTTACTTCGCGCGCATTCAGAAAATTTTGCCTAGACCGCGGAATAAAACACGTATTAAACGCTGTCGCATGCCCAAGGTCCAATGGTCAAGTCGAGCGTTACAATAGAACCGTTCTTGACTCATTGACAGCACAAAACCTTAGAGCGGATGAAAGAGATTGGGACGATAAGCTAGGTCAAATCCAATGGGGCTTGAACAATACTGTACAAAAGACAATAGGTAGGTCACCTGCAGAGGTCATGT
Organism: Parascotia fuliginaria; assembly: GCA_963082885.1. Lineage (NCBI taxonomy): Eukaryota > Metazoa > Arthropoda > Insecta > Lepidoptera > Erebidae > Parascotia > Parascotia fuliginaria. The sequence continues at coordinate 10,707,067 of OY720184.1, forward strand.
TTGGGACTGCCATGAACAGTGAGTTTAACGCAGCAATGAATGAGATAGCACAGAAAACACGAAGAGTCTTCCCCGCAATCTATTCGTAGTGAAGTTAAATGTAGAATTGACCAGGCACAAGACGCTCAAAAACGCTACTATGATCAGGGTAGGCGTGCTGCGCGTGTTTACCAAAATGGTGACTTAGTCAAAATTGCAAAAGTTGCTTTTCAGAATAATGGTAAAAGTACAAAGCTCATGCCTTCATATGAAGGTCCCTTTAGAGTGGTAAAGGTATTAGGTAACGATCGGTATAAAGTAGCTCCGATTGCAGGATTTGAAGGGATGAAGAACAAGCGAAAGTCTACCATTGCCGCAGACCGTATGCGACCATGGATCCATGTTGAGTCCTTAGAAGCCAACAGTGATACCTTAGAGCATTAAACCAACAGGAGTGGACACGCGCTCTATTTCCCTTGCGCAAAAGTCTGCCACTTTCGGCGGGGGACGGGGTAACGCGAGCAACGCACACTAATTACAATGTTAACTACTAATGCATTTTTAAATCGCGTCGTTATACACGCACGCAATAAAATTATTACACACTAGCTTAAACTAAACACACACAATCACATTCACACACAGTGACATCTATCAGTTTACGCTTCCTTAGCATAAAACAGTTAGAGCTTGACTCTGTCGATATTTAGTATCGATGTAAACATCGATACTAAATAATTAAATCTTTCGCGTACTTATATGAAATCCTTTAGGATTTCCATGATTTCAAGTGTCCATGATTTCTATTCTATTCATAGAATAGATAAAAAATGTATGAGATTGACATAAGCGTTGGCGTTAGCTTATGTATATCCAATACATTTTTTAAAATAGAATAGATCTTGGACAATTGTCTAGGGCCTCAGGTGTGTACTACTGGGAATGTTCGTCCTGGGAATTACATTTGTGATAATCTTTACCTACTTACTTGTGAAGGAAACATTGTAAGAAAACCTGAGTGCTGCTATTAAAATAATCTTGAATTAGCCTAAATAATTTCTTAACAGCAAGCGTTTGAGAAGAGGCTTTTCTTGCTATGCTGGATGCTACCTACTTTACTTTTATCAATCCTGGGACAATGTTGACTAAACATTATTTTACTTTTACCTACTGAAAAACCATAGAATATACCAATGCCAGGCCTGTCGAGATCATTCTAGTCATTTATTTATTTACAAAGATAATTACAACATCTTAATGCAACCAATGCGACGTTATAAAACATATTATATGAGATATAATTATACATAAACAATAAAACAAACGTAAGATCTATTTAATCATACTTATACATTTTAAATTACTCTGCCTCTGTAAACCAAATTTTTTTTTATCGTTTCTAACCTAACCTGAAAAACTGCGTTAGGTTTTCGGGTCAAGTTAGGAATAATCCATTTCAACAGGCAACAATGAAAGATATCTATCTCCTTCGATATCTTATTAAAATTATTGCCCGTGTTAAGGAAGAAAATTGCATTAGATTTTTTCATTCGTTACCTGTCTCCACAGATAAGCAAAATTAACTCATTAGCAGTAAATGAGCTAATATTTTGTGCACAGATAAGAGATTATGTGTGTTACTACTACACTAGCTTAAACTAAACACACACAATCACATTCACACACAGTGACATCTATCAGTTTACGCTTCCTTAGCATAAAACAGTTAGAGCTTGACTCTGTCGATATTTAGTATCGATGTAAACATCGATACTAAATAATTAAATCTTTCGCGTACTTATATGAAATCCTAAAGGATTTCATATAAGTACGCGAAAGATTTAATTATTTTCATGATTATTATGTTTGCTTATTAAAATGAGCATTATCTTATATTATATAGAACAGTTTTAGGTAATAATAAACTATTATAATTTTAAGGTTTTTTTTTATTTAAGCACTTTGAAATAGATGAAAGTAAAGTAAATAGTTCATAAACATGAATTAACTAGAAGTAATTCTGTTAATTCATGTTTATGTCAATATTACAGGAAGAATGAAACAGTGTTTCTAACTAGCACACTTTTTTGTAATTATTATCAAAAAAGCCCGTCATACGGTCGGGCTAAATTTATTTGTTAAACATTGTTTGACAAACAAATCTGGTTATGCGGACGGGCTCTCCTACTATGTTTACTAATGTTTATTCAATACTTCCGATCCCTGATAGTACGGAACCCTCGGCGCGCGAGTCCTACTGGCATTTAGCCGTTTTTTTTGAAGTTATACTTTTTTTGCGCGATTGGGAAAAATGATGAAAGTGAATTTTTACGATGCGCGCGCACACCGACAGAAAAAAGCAACACCCTGAAGTTAGTTGCGAACCTTTTACATACTGAAGTTAGTTGCGGATCTTTGTGTGTCGTATCAGTACAAATAATCTGTGTGAATAAATAAAAAATATATTGGCGTTTATATCAATTCAAATATTTATGTATGTATGCGTTGTATTATTATTTGGTATTTTTGGATTGTTATGCCAAAGAAGTATAACTTCTTACGTGCGTACATGGGTACCCACACTTTTTTTTTATTTTACTACTGCGCACAAGGATGTATGTTCAATAACCACCACCTGTTGAAATTTGTTCTAGTGTGGATTAAAGATTGTAATTAATTATTACGTGTCAATTTTACGTGTATTATTCCTAAGTATGTATGTATATTCAAACCAAATAATACTTTGAATTAATTGTCTGTTGCTATTAAATTTCGTTCCAACTAAGCAGAGCTTGTAATTGGAGGATTTTGTTCTGATTACATAATAACAAGACACTGACATGAGAATGTATGAGTAGATTTTTATTAGAGAGATATTTTATCTGTTCAGATAACAAAAAAACAACAGAACATATTTCAGAAAGTCTTTATTTAAGTAGGTATAATAAAATACTGAAAAACTGTGCAATTTAAATTAACCTTATAAATCTAGTTTAACTAATCCTAGGTAATCCAATAAGAGGAGGTAGCGCACAGCGAGTTTACTTGCTAAGAACTGAGCTCTCCGCCGCTTGGGGGGTAGGGAGGAGGTAGCAGTGCTGGCAGCACAGAAGGCTTTGTCTTTTAAGCTGTTAGTCAGATACTTGTACGCTTAGGAACCCACTTATATGGTTCCTACAATATTGGACCCAAGCGACTCGAGGCGCTGCTTCTTTTGAAAATCTAAAACAAACAAAAAAAAATATTTTAATACTGGAAAACCAATATCGATATTTGTGATTAAACTGTCTCATCTCTAATTATGTTAAAGTGTGACCAGTTTCTTAAAAATAAATACGCTTATTTTTGTAAGAAATGAGCAATTATCTTTCGGAATAAAGTGCACTAATCTTGTATATTTGGATTTATAATATAATCTCATTTTACTTGTTCATTTAATATTATTTTGTGCATTACTTGGTAAAAAAAACATTGGTTTTAATTAAAAATAAATAAATATGGGAACGGTGACACAATAATGTACATCCAAAATGAAACTTATTAGATATGTCAACAAGGCGAGATATAAAAAAGGAAAGGTTAGTTTTTATGTTAATTCAACTTAAAATATTACCCCAGATTGGAGTATTGATGATAAGCCTGGCAACACTTGTTGATTAGCATTTTATTTGGTTAAATTGCTAATTTAATGCCTTATTTAATAATATTAGAAAAAAATAATACTTACAGGTGGAATGTAATATTATCCTTTTGTAGACTTGATGTCGCTGAACGCTTTTTACACCAAAATACACTGCAATTCGGCATTTCTATTGAGACGCTATTACGCATGCACTGATAGGTGACTTATGATGCGGAACGGGCGTCAACTAGTTTTATATAACGGGTATGACCGGTGGGCTGGTACCTTTGGCAGAGGGGTACGCCTGTCAGTGGCCTCTCCGGTTGGTTTAATGCTCTAAGTTTTAACCCAATACAATACTCTTTTAATTTCTAATTAAAGGTAACAAATACAATAAAAGTAGTATAAAATGTATTTACGACAGATTACATACATATCTACCTACTTAATATTTTCTCGCAAGTAATCATCTACTTATGCATATACATATATTATACCTACTGCACATACTGTGGCTGAGTAATAACTGTAATTGGTTGACCGGCTTTATCTGCCTGGTTCGACACAATCGCTAATACATACCTACTCCTTTTTTGGCTACTATTTTACTACACTTTTAATCACTTTCTATTTTTTTACTTTACTATGGCATCTTTTATACAACACTAAAATGCCTGATAATACAAAACATAATAACATTTAATACGACCATTTTTACTAATATTCTTTACTCATTTCAATAATCATATACTTAATTATAGCTTATGTTATAAATACAATGTAAGGCATGTGTTACGCACAAGATTCCTTAATATGAATCAACTTTTATTACTAACTCTTACTTTTATTACATCTCTACATTATAGCAAGCGCAGCTTCGCTTTCTTGTAATATAACAATTCCTTTACACTTGTAAGGTTTTATTATTTTTTTAAAAAAGGTAAACTACAAAAAAAGAACTTACACTGACTACACTAGTACAGAAAATTATATTAAAATAAAATAGGCGTTTTATTGATTTTGCACTGGCAACACTGGTGGGATTTTACTCGGCAGACGGACAGGAGTGGATAGTTGGCAGTTGGTGAGAAGTCTTGGAATTATACGGACGTAGTTAACTAGTGGTAACTGTGCTGTAGTTTAGTAATATTGTGTCATATTGAAAGTAGATAAGTTTTGGTTGGTTTATGCTTTGAAGGAGTTTATGTGGTTAACGAACAATAAATAAGTTTTGAAAGTTTATACTGGTCTTTCTGAGATACCCTTTCATCTCAGAAGCGGGATAGAAGACAATTTCACGTAAGTGTACACGCCCATAATTAAATTCTATTATGTTCGTATTACCATGAAAATAAAATTATCCGTTAAGCATATGTACCTTATTTGAAAATATAGAATACTGTAAAATTGGTTTTCTTTTTCTTTAGGCTTAAACTAATAACGGATTATATGAAATAATAGGAGATTAATCGAATTTAATCGGATAATTTTATTATTATGAATTTTTATGATTTTTCTTTCCTACCCACACTTTTTGTAAAATAAATTTATTCGTTATCTAGTATCATATAACATATATTATATTGAAAATGCACAATGCATAAAATGCTTATCGTTCTTTTCTTTCCTTCATAATAACTATACATTTATTGCTAGTAGGGGAAAGATATATTAACAAAATGAAATTTGTTTGCGATGTAATTTATTTGCTCCTTAAATATCTATATAATCTTGAATCTGACAACGGGGCCATTAAAATATTTGAATATAATATCATAAATTTTAATAAGATTTATAAGTAACTTCAGGAACTCGTGCTAGGAATTGACTATTTCCTATTTATAATTTGATTAAATATGTACTAACTAATTATTTAAATGTATATGAACGATGTACTCATGGATATTATGGGCCAAAGAGAACCCCATAGAATTATATCGATATTAGCCTTAGTGGTAAATATGTGAGGTGATAAAAGTCAATATAAAAAGACTATGCTTTTATTATTACTTTATATACTTTTATTTGTTTTGCTTTACAATAAATCGATATTTAGATAATACTTATTTTATTATTCAATGTTAACGTTTCCTTTTTCTTTGGGTGAGGTTAAGGAATGGAAGATTCCAACCGAAGATTGGATACTCCTCGGCGAGACCGATCGCGATCTAGGCGTAGTGAATTCAGCGCACGCCACAGAAGTAACAGTCTTAGCCACAGTCGCCGCTTATTGGAGCGGGAACAGCTACTGATACAGGAGCAGGAGCGTGTCCGTCGGATGAAAACGGAGCTACAGAAAGAACGTGACAACGAGCTTCGTCGCCGGAGCCAACGGCGAGGTTCACCTGATGCTGGAACGAGCGCATCGCACCGTGATCATCGCAGTCGCAGTAGGCTGTCGCGTGGTCATCAGAGGAAACATCGAGATTCTACAAGCATGGATCGTCGAAACAAAAGGTCATGTAGTCCAACCTTTACTTCTAGAGATATAGTTCAAATAATACAGACTATCAAAGATGTCTTGCCATCGCAGCCGCTAAACCAGGGAACTATATTAAATAATAGGAATTTAGAGCATAAGAATATCATTCCCGAGTTCAACCCCTCCGAGAAAAACCAACGTATAGACATGTGGTTGAAAAAGGTTAACGAGTGTGCAAAGGTTTACGGATGGGATGAGAAGACTGTTATACATTTTGCTATGCAAAAGCTTACTGGATTAGCTAAGACCTGGTATGAAAGTCTCAATACAATATTATTTACATGGGCAGAATGGCAGACAAAATTAACGGACGCCTTTCCTTCGGAACAAAACTACGGTCAAATTTTAGAAGACATGTTAAAACGAAAGAGTAAACCTAATGAATCTATTGAAATATATTATTATGAGAAACTTACTTTGCTAAACCAATGTGACATAACAGGTAGGCGGGCCGTTGATTGCATCATCTACGGTATCGGCGATAGGACTATCAGGTCGAGTGCCTTAGCACTACGTTGTGAACAACCAGATCAGCTCTTGAAATTCCTAATAAGCAATAATAAGGAACTTTTCTTACAACCGCCATCGTTTAGGGATAGGTATATTAGTACAGTAGAGGACAAACAAAACAATAAGGTGAACTCAAAGACTAATCCACATTTATACTGTTATAATTGTAAAGAGAAGGGGCACCCATTCTCCAGATGTCCCAATCCCTGGATTAAATGTGGCCAGTGTAACAAAGTAGGACACAAACCTGAGGCCTGTAGAAACAAACAGGATACAGGGCCAACAAAGTCCGACACGGTGGCAAAAGCCATGTGCATTAGTTCAAACTCTAGTCCATGTAAAAAGTTTATAAAGGTAGTGACTGTTAATGGTGCGCCTTTGGAGGCATTCGTTGACCTAGGCAGTGAGGTTACTCTTATAAGACAATCTGATTTTACAAATCTGGGACTTAGCCATGATCACACAGCGACTACAATGAAAGGTTTTGGTAATAGTCTTGTGCAATCGCCGGGATCTGCAAAGTTGACGTTAGAGATCGATAGCGTGGTTGCTACTGTGTTGTGTCGGCTCGTAGATGATCGTTTACTAGAAAAACCTATGCTTATTGGCCAGACTTACTCAGAACAGCCGCATATTGTTGTTTATAAGGATGTCAACAAATTACAATTCCTGCAAATCAGCACCGAGTTACCTGATCTACACGAGCAGGTTGATCACTTGGAAAGAGTGAGGGTTATAGGCCGTAGTAAAATTTATGGTGCTGCAAGTATAAGGGCTGCAATAGGGTCTTTGTTTACCGGAAGTGTGGTGTTGAATACTAAAATCGTAGGGAAACCTAACGAGCAGTACTTGGTGTGTGGCGGTGTCTACGAGGTTAAGGATGGCTCACTTTTCGTTACAGTAACACCGTGTTCTGTGCCATGTTGGCTTCAAGACAATTTTGTTTTCTCTCGAGCAGAAAAGGTACAGGTGGTGCATAGTCTTGCTAGTACTGAATTACAACCAATCGCGAAGAACAAACTATTTGATGAAAGTCAAATACGTATTGGTGATGCCGTTTCAGATAGTGATAAGTCTAGACTCTTAGAACTACTTCGACGTTATAAGGAATGTTTCGCGAACGATTTAGCCGATTTAGGGTGCACAAATACTACTGAAATGAGGATAGAGTTATGTAGTCAACGTCCCGTGGTTTATAGGCCTTACCGTCTATCGCACTATGAACGCGAAAAGGTTCGAGAGATGGTAGACGAAATGTTGCGAGCAGGGTTATTAGGGAATCCGTGTCAAACTATGCCAGTCCTATAATTTTAGTTCGCAAGAAAGAAGGTGGTATTAGATTATGCGTAGATTACAGGTTGCTAAATTCAATAACAGTAAAAGAGAGATATCCTATACCTGTAATAGAAGATGAAATAGCGAGGTTATCTGGACAGGCGTGGTTTGTTACATTAGATTTGATGTCTGGTTACTATCAAGTGCCGATTTCCGAAGACAGCAAGCATTTGACAGCGTTCGTTACACCGGACGGCCAATACGTGTATAATCGTATGCCGTTCGGCCTGGCAAATGCACCCGCTGTGTTTCAGCGCATGATGAACCGTGTTCTAGGTTCGGCTCGTTTTGATAAGGCTACAGTCTACATAGATGATGTGTTGATTTTTGGTAGGACCCCTGACGAATGTTTGGAACGATTAGAGGAAGTGCTTGTTTTGATTCGAAACGCAAATCTTAAGTTAAATTTGCCTAAATGTAGTTTCCTTCAAAACACGATAAATTACTTGGGTTTTGAAATTAGTTCAATAGGCATGCGACCAGGGACATCAAAAATTCAAAGCGTAGTAGATTTTCCCCGTCCAGAAAACGTACACGGCGCGCGACAATTTTTAGGGCTTGTCAGCTATTTTCGGAAATTTATACAAGGGTTTGCACAGCTCGCTCATCCTATCACCAAGCTACTCAAGAAGAATGTAACGTGGGAATGGGCTGATGATCAAGATGAAGCCTTTAAAGCTTTGAAGGCCTAACTCATAGATAGACCCGTACTCGCCATATATGATCCCTCAGCGGAGACAGAACTCCACACGGACGCCAGTAGAATCGGTGTTGGCGGTATAATTTTACAACGACCAGAAGGAAGTGGAGATTCTTTTCATCCAGTGGCATACTATAGTCGCCAGACAACGCCGGAGGAAAAGAATTTTCACTTCTATGAGTTGGAGACCCTAGCCGTTATCTGTGCTCTTAAAAAGTTTAGGATATATCTTCTAGGAAAGCCTTTCAAAGTCATCACTGACTGTAGCGCGCTTCGTTCCACTTTTACAAAGCGTGATCTTATTCCTAGGATCGCTCGATGGTGGCTGATACTCCAGGAGTTTGATTGTTCTGTGGAATATAGGGCAGGTGTAAAAATGGGACATGTGGACGCATTGTCTAGGAATCCAATTGTTGACACCGAAACTCAGGGTCCGGAACAATATCCCACGGTGATGGCTATAAGTGACGAAGACTGGCTTCTTACGTTGCAATTAGGAGATCCAGAGTTATGCAGAATCCGTGATATTGTCAGTAGCAAACTGGACCCTCAAGGGGTAGAATATATTAAGGAAAACTACGTGTTAAGAGATAACAAGCTCTTTAGATGTCTTGGGGGAGACAAAGAACGTCTGAGATGGGTGGTTCCGAAGGGTGCGAGGTGGCAATTGTGCAAGAGAAACCATGATGACATAGGGCATGTCGGTTTCGAGAAAACTTTAAACCGAATAAAAATGAATTATTGGTTTGCAAAAATGAAAAGGTTTGTGAAAAAGTATGTTTTATCCTGTATTGACTGCGCGTATGCAAATAAATCTACAGGCACTCGCGAAGGATTGTTGCATCCAATCGAAAAGATTGAAATACCTTGTCACACACTGCACATTGACCACCTTGGGCCCTTCGTGAAATCCAAAAGAGGCCACACTCACATTCTAACGCTCGTAGATTCGTTTACTAAGTTTTTATTTATTAAACCGGTTAGAAATACAAATACACAAAATGTGATAAAAGTATTAAAGGACATATTTGACACGTTTAGAGCTCCTGATAGAATTATAAGTGATCGAGGTTCCTGTTTTACTTCGCGCGCATTCAGAAAATTTTGCCTAGACCGCGGAATAAAACACGTATTAAACGCTGTCGCATGCCCAAGGTCCAATGGTCAAGTCGAGCGTTACAATAGAACCGTTCTTGACTCATTGACAGCACAAAACCTTAGAGCGGATGAAAGAGATTGGGACGATAAGCTAGGTCAAATCCAATGGGGCTTGAACAATACTGTACAAAAGACAATAGGTAGGTCACCTGCAGAGGTCATGTTTGGGACTGCCATGAACAGTGAGTTTAACGCAGCAATGAATGAGATAGCACAGAAAACACGAAGAGTCTTCCCCGCAATCTATTCGTAGTGAAGTTAAATGTAGAATTGACCAGGCACAAGACGCTCAAAAACGCTACTATGATCAGGGTAGGCGTGCTGCGCGTGTTTACCAAAATGGTGACTTAGTCAAAATTGCAAAAGTTGCTTTTCAGAATAATGGTAAAAGTACAAAGCTCATGCCTTCATATGAAGGTCCCTTTAGAGTGGTAAAGGTATTAGGTAACGATCGGTATAAAGTAGCTCCGATTGCAGGATTTGAAGGGATGAAGAACAAGCGAAAGTCTACCATTGCCGCAGACCGTATGCGACCATGGATCCATGTTGAGTCCTTAGAAGCCAACAGTGATACCTTAGAGCATTAAACCAACAGGAGTGGACACGCGCTCTATTTCCCTTGCGCAAAAGTCTGCCACTTTCGGCGGGGGACGGGGTAACGCGAGCAACGCACACTAATTACAATGTTAACTACTAATGCATTTTTAAATCGCGTCGTTATACACGCACGCAATAAAATTATTACACACTAGCTTAAACTAAACACACACAATCACATTCACACACAGTGACATCTATCAGTTTACGCTTCCTTAGCATAAAACAGTTAGAGCTTGACTCTGTCGATATTTAGTATCGATGTAAACATCGATACTAAATAATTAAATCTTTCGCGTACTTATATGAAATCCTTTAGGATTTCCATGATTTCAAGTGTCCATGATTTCTATTCTATTCATAGAATAGATAAAAAATGTATGAGATTGACATAAGCGTTGGCGTTAGCTTATGTATATCCAATACATTTTTTAAAATAGAATAGATCTTGGACAATTGTCTAGGGCCTCAGGTGTGTACTACTGGGAATGTTCGTCCTGGGAATTACATTTGTGATAATCTTTACCTACTTACTTGTGAAGGAAACATTGTAAGAAAACCTGAGTGCTGCTATTAAAATAATCTTGAATTAGCCTAAATAATTTCTTAACAGCAAGCGTTTGAGAAGAGGCTTTTCTTGCTATGCTGGATGCTACCTACTTTACTTTTATCAATCCTGGGACAATGTTGACTAAACATTATTTTACTTTTACCTACTGAAAAACCATAGAATATACCAATGCCAGGCCTGTCGAGATCATTCTAGTCATTTATTTATTTACAAAGATAATTACAACATCTTAATGCAACCAATGCGACGTTATAAAACATATTATATGAGATATAATTATACATAAACAATAAAACAAACGTAAGATCTATTTAATCATACTTATACATTTTAAATTACTCTGCCTCTGTAAACCAAATTTTTTTTTATCGTTTCTAACCTAACCTGAAAAACTGCGTTAGGTTTTCGGGTCAAGTTAGGAATAATCCATTTCAACAGGCAACAATGAAAGATATCTATCTCCTTCGATATCTTATTAAAATTATTGCCCGTGTTAAGGAAGAAAATTGCATTAGATTTTTTCATTCGTTACCTGTCTCCACAGATAAGCAAAATTAACTCATTAGCAGTAAATGAGCTAATATTTTGTGCACAGATAAGAGATTATGTGTGTTACTACTACACTAGCTTAAACTAAACACACACAATCACATTCACACACAGTGACATCTATCAGTTTACGCTTCCTTAGCATAAAACAGTTAGAGCTTGACTCTGTCGATATTTAGTATCGATGTAAACATCGATACTAAATAATTAAATCTTTCGCGTACTTATATGAAATCCTAAAGGATTTCATATAAGTACGCGAAAGATTTAATTATTTTCATGATTATTATGTTTGCTTATTAAAATGAGCATTATCTTATATTATATAGAACAGTTTTAGGTAATAATAAACTATTATAATTTTAAGGTTTTTTTTTATTTAAGCACTTTGAAATAGATGAAAGTAAAGTAAATAGTTCATAAACATGAATTAACTAGAAGTAATTCTGTTAATTCATGTTTATGTCAATATTACAGGAAGAATGAAACAGTGTTTCTAACTAGCACACTTTTTTGTAATTATTATCAAAAAAGCCCGTCATACGGTCGGGCTAAATTTATTTGTTAAACATTGTTTGACAAACAAATCTGGTTATGCGGACGGGCTCTCCTACTATGTTTACTAATGTTTATTCAATACTTCCGATCCCTGATAGTACGGAACCCTCGGCGCGCGAGTCCTACTGGCATTTAGCCGTTTTTTTTGAAGTTATACTTTTTTTGCGCGATTGGGAAAAATGATGAAAGTGAATTTTTACGATGCGCGCGCACACCGACAGAAAAAAGCAACACCCTGAAGTTAGTTGCGAACCTTTTACATACTGAAGTTAGTTGCGGATCTTTGTGTGTCGTATCAGTACAAATAATCTGTGTGAATAAATAAAAAATATATTGGCGTTTATATCAATTCAAATATTTATGTATGTATGCGTTGTATTATTATTTGGTATTTTTGGATTGTTATGCCAAAGAAGTATAACTTCTTACGTGCGTACATGGGTACCCACACTTTTTTTTTATTTTACTACTGCGCACAAGGATGTATGTTCAATAACCACCACCTGTTGAAATTTGTTCTAGTGTGGATTAAAGATTGTAATTAATTATTACGTGTCAATTTTACGTGTATTATTCCTAAGTATGTATGTATATTCAAACCAAATAATACTTTGAATTAATTGTCTGTTGCTATTAAATTTCGTTCCAACTAAGCAGAGCTTGTAATTGGAGGATTTTGTTCTGATTACATAATAACAAGACACTGACATGAGAATGTATGAGTAGATTTTTATTAGAGAGATATTTTATCTGTTCAGATAACAAAAAAACAACAGAACATATTTCAGAAAGTCTTTATTTAAGTAGGTATAATAAAATACTGAAAAACTGTGCAATTTAAATTAACCTTATAAATCTAGTTTAACTAATCCTAGGTAATCCAATAAGAGGAGGTAGCGCACAGCGAGTTTACTTGCTAAGAACTGAGCTCTCCGCCGCTTGGGGGGTAGGGAGGAGGTAGCAGTGCTGGCAGCACAGAAGGCTTTGTCTTTTAAGCTGTTAGTCAGATACTTGTACGCTTAGGAACCCACTTATATGGTTCCTACAATATTGGACCCAAGCGACTCGAGGCGCTGCTTCTTTTGAAAATCTAAAACAAACAAAAAAAAATATTTTAATACTGGAAAACCAATATCGATATTTGTGATTAAACTGTCTCATCTCTAATTATGTTAAAGTGTGACCAGTTTCTTAAAAATAAATACGCTTATTTTTGTAAGAAATGAGCAATTATCTTTCGGAATAAAGTGCACTAATCTTGTATATTTGGATTTATAATATAATCTCATTTTACTTGTTCATTTAATATTATTTTGTGCATTACTTGGTAAAAAAAACATTGGTTTTAATTAAAAATAAATAAATATGGGAACGGTGACACAATAATGTACATCCAAAATGAAACTTATTAGATATGTCAACAAGGCGAGATATAAAAAAGGAAAGGTTAGTTTTTATGTTAATTCAACTTAAAATATTACCCCAGATTGGAGTATTGATGATAAGCCTGGCAACACTTGTTGATTAGCATTTTATTTGGTTAAATTGCTAATTTAATGCCTTATTTAATAATATTAGAACAAAATAATACTTACAGGTGGAATGTAATATTATCCTTTTGTAGACTTGATGTCGCTGAACGCTTTTTACACCAAAATACACTGCAATTCGGCATTTCTATTGAGACGCTATTACGCATGCACTGATAGGTGACTTATGATGCGGAACGCGCGTCAACTAGTTTTATTTAACGGGTATGACCGGTGGGCTGGTACCTTTGGCAGAGGGGTACGCCTGTCAGTGGCCTCTCCGGTTGGTTTAATGCTCTAAGAGTGATACCGACGTTGATGCCGAGAATGACGCAATTGAAATATCAGATAATAATATGTCACATATCATATCAGATAACATGTCACATAGTTAAATAATGTGCTATTTAACTATATTTCAATAAAGTCATTGTAATAATTGTTAATATTATATCATAAAAAAAAAAGTGTGGTAACAATTTCACATGATATTCGTTTATATTGTTTCAGGTCAAGTACGAGGAAACTAGGAAGGGTTTCGCGCCTTGGCCTGAAACAAATTAAACAAGGATTGGTTAATAGATAATGGTTAATGGTTATTTGGTTGATCTGCTGAATATTCATGGGATTGGATATCGGTATGATTGGTTAAAATACAGAATGATATTTGTTAAATGGTTAATTGGTTAAAAGATATTTGGTTAAAAGGATAGTTGGTTAAAGATACTTGGCTTAATGGATAACTGGTTATACTGATTGTTAAATGGATTATTGGTTGTACATATGTGATTATTGAAATGAGTAAAGAATATTAGTAAAAATGGTCGTATTAAATGTTATTATGTTTTGTATTATCAGGCATTTTTAGAAAGTGATTAAAAGTGTAGTAAAATAGTGGCCAAAAAAGGAGTACGTATGTATTAGCGATTGTGTCGAACCAGGCAGATAAAGCCGGTCAACCAATTACAGTTATTACTCAGCCACAGTATGTGCAGTAGGTATATAATAATAATAATAATAATAATATGTGGACACTATCACACATCGTCATCTAGTCCCAAGCTAAGCAGAGCTTGTGTTATGGGTACTAGATAATTGAAATATAATACATATACGTACTTTTTTTTTGTAAATACATACTTAACATACATAGAAAACACCCAAACTGAAGACAAATACAAATGTTCATCACACAAATATTTGCCTTCCGCGGGAATCGAACCCACGACACTCGGCGTCGCAGTCAGTTACACTAACCACTAGACCAACCGTGCAGTCAAAAGGCATAAGTAGATGATTACTTGCGAGAAAATATTAAGTAGCTAGATATGTATGTAATCTATCGTAAATACATTTTATACTACTTTTATTGTATTCGTTACCTTTAATTAGAAATTAAAAGAGTATTGTATTGGGTTAAAATAAATCAAAATTTTTCTATGTATTTACATATTGTATTGTGTACCTACCAAACATTGTTTTTGTCAGATAGATTTTAAGATATTTACTTTTTTTTTGGAAGGGGATGTATGTGGGGTCACGTCAGTTAACCTTTAGTTTTAAGTGTTTTGTATGGGACGCGTATGTAATGCAAGCGCAGCGCCCTCAGTCGCTCCCTAATACTATCCATAGTAAGTCGTTCCATAGTTCTCTACTTAGTTAGCCGTTCCCTTGTATTTGTTTGTACCGTGACTCAATGTAAAAGTAAGAAGTAAATAGTGTACCAATCTTAAGTATTTTATTTGAAAATTCCTACGCGTCGTAACATTCAAGAACACATATGTAAAGAAAAGATTGGGTCAAAAGGAAAGGCTCAACACTGGTGACCCCGACGTGATTTGAAACAAAAGGCCGAAGTGATTTGAACTGACCGACGCGATTGATTAAAAGTGAGATTTAACCAACACTGGTGACACTCGTCTTTCATAGATGGTATCTGTAGGTCAATTGGCTGACAAAATGTAATGTTGACTTTTCATAAGCATCATACTTTATGATCTAAATGAAATAAATGCTTTGACTTTGACTTTGGCTAACTACGAGTACTGTTCTGACCGATGAGGACAAACGAGACATCCACATAATAAAAACTTTTAATCACTTTCTATTTTTTTACTTTACTATGGCATCTTTTATACAACACTAAAATGCCTGATAATACAAAACATAATAACATTTAATACGACCATTTTTACTAATATTCTTTACTCATTTCAATAATCATGTACTTAATTATAGCTTATGTTATAAATACAATGTAAGACCACACTACAGAAATCTATACTAATATTATAAATGCAAAAGTAACTCTGTTTGTCTGTCTGTCTGTTATGCTTTCACGCCTAAACCACATAACCGATTTCAATGAGATTTGGTAAAGAGATAGAATAGACATTGGGGAACAACATAGGTTATCTTTGAACGCGAAAAAATGGCTTGAAGGGGTTGAAAGTTAATATGAAAATTGCGATAACCGACTTTCACGCGGGCGGAGCTGTGGGCAACAGCAATTTTTTTTTTTTTATATATTTAGCCTACCAAAGTGACTCCACCCGGTAAGCATGTATGGATGGTAAGCAGTCAGTGGAATCCAGAAGTGGCGGCCACTGTACCAAAAGCCATCGTCTTAAACTGCTGGTATGGTGGCCTCCACTATGGCGGCTGGGAATGGGGTTAGGGGAAGGGAATGAGGGAAGTGAGGAAAGAGGAAAGGGGGGGGGGGAATTGGGCCTCCGGCGCACTCACTCACCGAACGAAACGCAGTAGTACGGATACTACTCCAAAGTACAGAACTGTTGCATCTATGTCTTCATCGTTTGGCGGACATGAAATGAAACAATGCAATTGTAAAAAAAATAATGGATGTATTGTAAGAAAGCCAATGTTCTTTCATCATCATATCAGCCACAAGACGTCCACTGCTGGACATAAGCCTCCCCCAATTTTCGCCACCGTTGCCGGTCGTTCGCCGCCCTCATCCATCGGTTGCCCGCCACCCTTATAAGGTCGTCGGTTCACCTTTTGGAGGATCTGCCCACACTAGAACCTTTCTAGCGGCCGTCAGTTCTGCGAGCTATGTGTCCTGCCCATTGCCACTTCAGAGAAGCAACTCTGCGAGCTACGTCAGTTACTTTGGTTCGCCTGCGGATTTCTTCGTTTCTCAAACGATCGCGCAGGAAGACGCCTAACATAGCCCGCTCCATCGCCCTCTGAGCGACTTTGAGCCTTCGTATAAGACCCATAGTTAGCGATCACGTCTCTGCTCCGTGTGTCATCACTGGCGACACACACTGGTTAAAGATCTTGGTATTGAGGCACTGCGGTAGTGCGGACGAGAAGATATGTTGTAGCTTCCCAAACACTGCCCAGCCGAGTTGGATTCGACGAGTGACCTCTTCCTCGAAATCGGACTTACCTAATCGGACTGTTCGTCCCAGGTATATGTACTCGGCAACGAATTCGAACATCGAGCCACCGATTGTGATAGAAGTGGGTGTAACATGGACATTGACAGACATGTCCATGTTCATTTTTAGACTCACTTGTTGAGAGACTCTACTGAGGTCATCAAGCATTGCACTGAGCTCCTCCACGGTCCTGAGACCGTGGAGAAGCTCAGTGCAATGCTTTGATATCGTGGTCATGGCTGACCATGACCACGATATCGTCCGCGAATCGAAGGTGAGTGATGTACTATGACCTTCAGCGAATATTGTTTAATGATTCTGAGTATAAGGTATGCTGCCCTTGTCGACACACTCTCGATTTTCACCACGTTGTTCACAAGGGACTTGTGGACGATAAACCCGACTCCACCTTGGGACAGTTGGTCACCCTCCCGGAAATAGAGCAGGTTACCGGACTTAAGGGTTATCGTGTCCTCCCCCTGTCTTCGGACTTCTGACAATCCCACTATGTACCATCGTAGCCGTCCAATTCTTCCTCCAGTTCAACAATCTTCTCGTCATTCCGTAGTGTGCGCACTGCTATGGGGTCCCTTACAAAAGAAGTTTTAAAAAAAAGACTTTTGATAAAGTACACTAAATATATTGTCCTTCACACAATATAGACAAAATAAATGGTAAGGGACCCTTGGGCAACCGTGCTGCGCGAGAGTTGAGAACAGACTAACTCCTTGTTGATTTGTAACAAGCTCATAGGAATAAAACGCTGACATAGCAAAATGGGAAAGTATAGGAATACATGGCATAGGGTCATGTCATCATATTAGGGTTCAGTAGAGGGTTATAACACCTCCCCCTTTAGAGTGAACTTCGGAGATAATAACCGAAGTTAACTGTTCTTTTAAAAGGATGTTCTTAAGGTTGGAGTTGGGATTCTCTGAGCCGTTTGTTCGGGTTGTTCCAGTTCTATGGAATTTGATTTGGGTTCACCCGATTCGCGTAAATTATAAGTACGGAATCGACGCAGGTTGCTGCCGGGCTTACAAAAGAATAGTATAATCTTATAAACTAGGTAAAGGATGATAATACAAATGACCACATTAATGGCTATCGAGTAATGTGTCCCATACTCAATTAGTTTCTTTAATCTTTTCCGCGTCTGACAAAAGTTTAATTGACAGTTGGTCAACTAAGTGTAGATCATTTAGATCAATAGTTTCTAAATGAGTCGGGGACAGATTGCTTGTAACATTTCTAAGTTTATTAATCTTACAGCAAGTACTAGAGAGTAGATTAAAATCTGGCATGCTAATTGGCGAGGTCAAGTTTAGAACAGTATTGTATTTCGGCAACAATGTAAAGCCTTTACAGTAGGCTATGCAATGGCTTGGTATAGAGAGTATGCCAATACCAGAAATATCTATTTCTAATATTTGATTTGAATTTTGACAATCTAAAGATAATTTCACAGATTCTGTTTGTATATAAAGATATCTATTATTAGTTATTGATTTGAAAATATTTAATTTTCCATATATGAATTTGTTATTACATTGTTTCGGGATATCTTCGATCTGTTTAGACAATAATTCGCTTTCACAATTGGGCTTTGAGTCGGATTTGTAGGTCATCGGAATATTACATAGATATTCTGCAGGATTCACAAGTTTACAATTTTCTAATGAATCAAGATCATAATAATTAGATTTGTCTTTAGTGATGGCCATATACTTACTGCTAGGTACAATAAAACTATAAATGTCCGACTCGTTTACATGTGGTGTCGGCAAGGCAATTGTATTAAACATCATATATTCTCGATTAGAAACTAAAGGTACACGTAAAAGTAAAACTAATTGGCTATTGTAACAATAACACAATAATTCAGAAACCTTAACAATAGTGTGGACAGAGTTTAAATCTAGGTGTACAGGTAAGTTCAGATTGTTTATAAGGTGTCTAACGTTATCACTTAGTTCTCGGTATAATAGAGTGGGCGACATGATTGCCGGGTGCAGGATGTTATGACTACTGAACAGTATGGCATTCGTGATTTCTTCAAGTTGAAATGTTAGGGTGACCATAGATGTTTCTAAAGAATTTAGGATATAGTCTAAATTAAGTCGTAAATCGAAAACGTTTTAGTTTATCGTTAAATTTTGGATACTAATTGTTAATTGGTTGATAGCGTTATTAAGTTCAATTTCGTTATTCTTTATCTTTGCCAAAGAGTTGTTATACGCAGTTATAACAGAGTTCGTAATCAGAACGCTGTCTTTTACTAAAGATGACAATTTATCTTGGTTACTCTGTATTAATTCGATTGCCTGGTCGTATTTTATTGCATCGTTTTCATCTAAAGTGCCGAAAACTTGTTTGAGGATAGTTCCCATTCCGCCAACCCAAGCTCGCTTAGATCGGTTATCAATTAAATGGGACATTGAATCGAACAATTTAATTATGTTTTGTTGTTGCACAGCTAGTGGTTCTATCACGCTATGACATTCGGAGTCTTCGACAATGTCAAGTTGTTTACAGAGGGTTGTAAAAAATTGTAATGATGAGTTGACATTTTCAATGTGCAACTTAAAGTGTGAAATTCCCATTGGCATGATAACACTTAGAACACCGTTAGTTAATTTTGAATTTCCTATGTAATCAAAATATATTCCAGGACTCTTGGTTATTGGTTGGACATAGTAGTTGGGTGCCTGGTGTTCCGCCGAAGCACTGTAAGTATACCATATGTATCATTATACATGGAGATCTTATACTAATGATTATGTACCTATGTACTTATATTTAAACCTTATGTTGCTAATAATCGTATTATATGAATACGCATAATATAAATGCGTATAAATAATTACGCTTTATAGTTATGGGATATGGTTAATTTAACATCTATAGTATTAGTACATATAAAAAATATAAGTACCTACATGTGTAAACTAATCTAACTTTAATAATAATGTAAAGTGTATAAAAGTGTATAGGTAATGTGTAGAGTAAAATATAAAATAAGATAATATTTAATTATGTTTGCAGATCGCTGCTGACTTCGGCAAGCTTTACTTGGTCGTAATGATGGCGTACATGCTTTCTGTTTATTAGTAACGATAAGGTGTTGTTGCCATGTATTTTGACAACCTTGTAGGGGCCTTTCCATATAGGCGCTAGAGCCTTACGCATTCTTAAGTGGTTTTTCAGATAAACAAAATCACCAACTTTGTATTGTACAGGACGAGTACGGGTATCGTAATAGCTCTTAGAGGATATTTTAGATTGTTTTATACACTGTAATGCTTTATCGCGGGAGAATTTCATTCTATTTTGCAACATTCGAACATAATCAGGGTATGTGGCTCCTAATTCTTCGTCGCATATGGAGTTAGGAATGAATGGTTTATTACCGAACATCAGTTCATAAGGAGTATAATTTGTTGTGGAGTGTACTGTCGTATTGTAGGTGAGCATGGCTGTGTAAACATATCGCGGCCAATTTGTTTGCCTCTCATCAACAAATGATTTGAGGTACTCTTTTAGGGTCGAGTGACTCCTTTCTAAGGCGCCTTGTGTTTGTGGATGGTATGGTGTCGACCACAACTGCTTTATCTTTAGGAAATCACAGGTTTTCTTAAATAGCTCAGATGTGAAGTTAGTACCCTGATCGGTGAGTATTAATTTAGGAATACCAAACATAGATATATAATGTAAAAGACACTCGCTTGTTTCTTCGGCAGTTACACTGCGGATTGGATAGGCTGAGGAAAATTTGGAAAAATCGTCTTGTAATGTCAGGATGAATTTAAGGTTCGCGGCCCCAGATTCCGGAAGGGGTCCAACTACATCTAATGAGACACGCTCACAAGGTCGTGTGGATGTACTTGTAATTTGCATGGGTGCACGATTTATTTGCCTCAGAGCTTTGTTTTCTTGGCATTGTTTACATTTCTTGACATACGACTCTATGTCGCCACGCATACCTTTCCAATAATACAGGTCTTTTATTCTATTGTACATTCTGCTAACACCTAAGTGTCCGGCTATAGGTATATTATGATTATCGTAAAGAATTTTCTTCACTTCGGACAGTGATGGGTATGTAATATTGTTGTGATAAATGTTAATTTGTATGTTCGTATTGTGGAAAAGGAAATTAAGTATGTTATATATCTTGATAAAACTATGTTTCTCAAATGGGTCGCGAAAATCAGATACGCTGATTTCGTCTATATTTTCGGTGATAATTAATTCATTGCGGATTGATTTTAAGGAATTGAATATTTCCTGATAGGATGTTTGGTCAAAATGATGTACCTTTATGTTTAAAAGGTAAAAAGATTTATTTCGCAAGGATATCTTAGAAAAATTATATAATTGCCTTTCTTGTTCGAGGAACTTGTCTCGGTCTTCCATATTACCTAATATTTCTTCTAAATAGGGATTGGATTCGTCGAGATCGACGGATGTGGGGACTACAACAGTCTTGCAGGGCGTTCTTAATAAACTACCGTTATGTTCCACGATTCTTGTGTTAAAAACATTATCGGATGTTTGTTTCAGGTAAGTAGAATAATCGTCGGTAATTGGGCTAAGACCAGGTTGAGGATTTATTGGAGTTTCAGATAGCAGTGGAGGCGTTTCGGGCAATTCAAGAGGATTCTGCGGGTCATCAGGTAAGTCAGGTAAGTTAGGAGACTGGATGTTATTAAGTTCAGGAGTGGTGCATTCTAAAAGGATGTCAGGGTCTATATCATCTGAATGAAATGATGCCGGAGAGGTTATTAAGTCAAGTAGGTCTCTGTCTAAGTCGTCCGTTCTTATGAGAGAGTCTTCTAGCGTTTCAGTGTTGACGCTAGGAGTAGGATGGTGAATGTTAGGTTCAGGAGGGTTTTTAGGAGTTGGCTGGACTGGATTGACGGGGTACCTAGAAAGGGCATCGGCGTTGGCGTTTATTTTACCCTTTTTATATTGAATGGTATATTCAAATTCTTCTAGTTTCAGCCTCCACCGAATGAGACGAGATCCAGGGTCCTTACAGTTGAAGAGCCACTGGAGAGGTTTATGGTCAGTTACAATGGTGAAACGACGGCCGTATAAGTAAGGTCTGAAGATTTTAGTACCAAAGACAATTGCTAGGCACTCCTTTTCTGTTGTACTGTAGTTAGTTTCAGCCTTATTTAAGGTACGCGACGCGTATGCTATCGGCCGATCGTGACCCACAGGTCCTTGTGATAGGATAGCTGAAATAGCGTAATTGGATGCATCACAAGTTAATAGGAATGGTTGGTTAAAGTCGGGATAAGCTAGGATGGGTGCTTCGACTAGCAAGGATTTTAGAGATTCGAAGTTGAGCTGTTGCTCGTGTGTCCAAATGAAAGGGACATCTTTTTTGAGGAGCGAGGTTAAAGGTTTCGCAAGCTTGGAGAAGTTGGGTATGAACCGTCTGTAATAAGATACCAGGCCTAAGAAGGATTTGATATCCCTAGGAGACTTAGGAACTGGGAAATGTGTTACGGCTTTGACCTTGTCTGGGTTAGGCTTCACACCGTGTTGGGTGATAGTATGTCCTAAGTAAGTGACTTCCTTACGAAGAAATTCACATTTCTCTGGTTGAAGTTTTAGGTTAAATTTTCGGAGTCGATCGAAAACGTCTTTGAGGTTTTGGATGGCTGATTTAAGGTCAAAAGCATAAAGAACGATGTCGTCGAGATAGACGTAGCATCGAGAACCTTGGAGGCCCGTAAGGCAAGTATTCATCAGTTTTTGGAAAGTCGCTGGAGCGTTTTTAAGACCAAAAGGCATTCGGTTAAATTGGAAGTGTCCCTGAGGAACGGAGAAGGCTGTTTTCGGTGCATCTTCTGGCGAAATGACCAGTTGATGAAAACCAGAAGAAAGGTCAAGAGTACTGAAATACTGACTCTTTCCTAGTTGGTCCAGGATCTCTGTAATTTGGGGAATGGGATAGACTTCACCTATTGTGATGTCATTTAATTTTCGATAGTCAATGACTATCCGCCACTTCTTTTGACCAGAAGCATCAGCCTTTTTTGGAACCACCCAAATAGGGGAAGACCAGGGAGAAGAAGAAGGAGTTATTATGTTCTGATCGAGCATTTTATTTATTTGGGTTGCCACTTCTTGTTTATGGCATTCGGGGAAACGATAAGATTTCGTATGGATTGGAGTGTCACTCGTGGTTTTGATTTCATGTTGGATGACGGGTGAAAAGGATAACGGTTCATCAGGTAGATGAAAAATGTCAGAATAATCTGAACATAAATTAAAGAGAGCATCGCACTCTTCTTGATTTAAATGGGCTGTTCTCAACAGACCAAGGACTTTATTTGTACGCTCAGTAGCGTTTGAGATATGTGGAGAAGATTGTGCACTTTGCACAGGATACGAGTCTATCTCGTCTAGTTTAAGTTTAAGGTTTTGTTTTATAGATATAGGTTTATTAGAGGTATTAATGACGGATATATTAACTCTTTTATTTTCCTTTACCTTTACTAGGCAATTGGCTACAAGGAGAGTATTAGAAAGGTGCTGGTCCAGTACTAGACCTTCTTCTAACTCTGGATTTGAAACGGTACATTCAATGACTGTTTCCGTTCGAGGAGGTATAATATAGCAAGGGTCAAAGAAATAAATTTTAATTTCATTTTTATTAATTTTCAGGATGTCACAGCTATAGTCAATGTTACAACTGTGGGCTGTTAGAAAATCGTTACCTATGATGCCGTCATAAGGTAGGTGAATGTCTTTAATGACATGGAATTTATGATTTACTGATTTTTTATCAGTTATTTTAAATTTCAGGTTAAAATAACCTAAGGTTTGGGTGGTATCTTCACCAGGATCGATGCCTTTTATATTTATAGGCTTGCGAGTTACGATTGGTTCTGCACGAATACTAGTTTGTTTTAGTAAACAGATAGCAGACCCGGAGTCTACTAGAAGTGTTAGCGGGATGTCAGAAACTGTTGATTCCACTAGCACATGAGGTAGCAATCTCTTAGAGGTGTCAATGTTCACTTCATAGATCTCTTTAAGACTGGATACTGCTACAGGCTTAGCAGGTTTAGGGTTTAAAGAACTTCTGTTCTTAGGATACGGTACCGATAACCTAGTAGCTTTTGGGTTGAGGTTGCCGTTTTGGGGCTGGTTACCCTGATGTATAACCTCGTTTGGTGTTACTAATGGCATAGTAACCTTAGGATGGAGGTTGCCGTTTTGGGGCTGGTTACCCTGATGTATAACCTCCTTGGATGCTACTAAACGCTCGGTGACCTTAGGATAGAGGTTGCCGTTTTGGGGCTGGTTACCCTGATGTATAACCTCTTTTAGGATTTTTAAAGGTTTAGAAACCTTGGGATTTGAAGAACCTTTGTTCTTGGGACGTGTGCCGGTCTTTTTAGGGTATTGACGTCCTGTGCGGCACAATTGCAGGACGTTTACTGGTTTAAATCCTCTTCGGAATTTTCGTTTTCAGGTTCGTTGGATTCATCGCAGTCATCATTGATAAAATTTACTTGGGGAGGTTGAGAAGGAGAAGAGGAACCGGAAGGCTTATTATTGCCTGCGGCCTGAGATTGGGATGAATAAAAGCGTTTATTCGCGGCTTGTCTTCTATGACAACTGCTTATCTCGTGACCTACTTCTTTACAGTATCGGCACGTGAGGTTAGGATTATAATTGCTAGTATTACTAGAGGAGTTCGTTTGAACCATAGGTTTCTGGAATTTGGGATTCTTATTTGGAGTTTGGGTAGGATTAGACTTAATCCGATTTTGGAAAACTTGTTTGTCCTGTTGTGGATTATCATTATTATTACCGCGTTTATATAAGGTTTCTTGAATTCGTTCTTCTGTGATGGCCAAATTGACGGCTTCATTGAAGGTTTTGGGCGCTCTGCATCTCACTATATTTGACACACGGGGGCGAAGTCCCATGAGGAAGTGATGGAGAGTCAAGTCTTCCATTGCAGCAGTGCGACCCGGAATTTCTTTGGCTTTATGGCTAGAGAGCGAGATCTCGGTTAATAAACGGGACAAGCAAGTTTCCATTCTTAACGCGAATTGACTAACATTTTCATTAGGACTTTGTTTCCCCTCTTGGAGGTCAGTTAGTAGGTGTGTGTAGTGCTTCCTATCTGAGAATTGGGTTTTCAAGAACTCTTTGAGTTGGGCCCATGATGTGAATTCTTTAATGGAACAGGCGGTTTCGGCTTTGCCTGTTAATTGACATAAGATATATTTAAATAAAATGGGTTTCTGAGACTCGGATGCTAAATCGTATGCGTTATTACAATTTGTAATAAAAGAGTTAAGTTTTTCACGACTGCCGTCGTATGGTTTTACAAACTTTAACAATATATTTAGTTCCATTTCAGGTGATTTTGGCTCTAAGTCTATGTTAGGTTGTACCTCAGTAGCTAGTTTGCTATCTTCGGTTTTAGGCATAGTACAAAAACGTTAAAGAAATAGAAAACACAATATAAAAATGTAAGTTTCTAAAAGACACGTATAACACACACAATATAATAAGACAAAAGTTTTAAACAATAGAGTTCTCAGTTCTTGATAAGGAATGTTTGGGTTAACTCACAGGAACACGTAGGCGGCGATAACGGCTAGCTCTCGGAACGACAGCATAGCGTCACCACAAAGAGGCACCACACACAAAGATTAGATTTCACTGGATTACACTTTTGGACACAGGGAAGAACGCGGATTTTATGCTTTCACAGGCTATTTACACTACGGAAACACTTGCGAGTTGAGGATGTCGACGGCACACAAAGAAGTGCGGGATGCTCGAAGAGACAGGATGCCGACCAGGAGATCACTCGGAGCCTCACGTAGGTATTTACAGGATGCGTTCAGAATGTGACCGGCGTGCTAAGGTTACACGTATACGGTATACGGTAAGTATCAGAAGATTTGCGGGATACGGCGAGTCTATTCGGTAAAATTCACTTTTCACTTTTAATAATATTTACGCGGATCGGCACTGGGGAATTCCGTATCCCACCGCTGCCACCAAATGCTATGGGGTCCCTTACAAAAGAAGTTTTAAAAAAAAGACTTTTGATAAAGTACACTAAATATATTGTCCTTCACACAATATAGACAAAATAAATGGTAAGGGACCCTTGGGCAACCGTGCTGCGCGAGAGTTGAGAACAGACTAACTCCTTGTTGATTTGTAACAAGCTCATAGGAATAAAACGCTGACATAGCAAAATGGGAAAGTATAGGAATACATGGCATAGGGTCATGTCATCATATTAGGGTTCAGTAGAGGGTTATAACAGCACGATGTATGTTGCCAGGGCCAAAGGTCGTCGGTTTAGGTAGCCTGGCCGCACCCGGGGATTCTTCACACCCCCTACCCCGCCGTTACCATGGCCGCTACCTTTATTTTTTTGTTGCTCTGATCGCAGTGGTGATAGCTTTATCACAGGACGCTGCTGCCCGTCCTGTATTATGCTTATTTTCTACCACTCGTTTTCGTAACGGTTTAACCGCCGTTCTTTTTTTTTTATATATATATTAGCCTACCAAAGTGACTCCACCCCGCCTGATGGTAAGCAGTTAGTGGAATCCAGTAGTGGTGGCCACCATACCAAAAGCTATCGTCTTAAACTGCAGGTATTGTGGCCTCCACTATGGCGGCTGGGAATGGGGTTAGGAAAAAGGAATGAGGGAGGCGAGGAAAGAGGAAAGGGGGGAAATTGGGCCTCCGGCACTCTCACTCACCAACGAAACGCAGTAGTACGAATACTACTACTCTTAAGTCGATCGGTAGACTGTTGTACTGTCATAATTTTTTACCTTAGTCGCCTTGTACGACACCCACGGACAGAGAGAGTTGGGACCATTCTTCCTCGGCCACCACGCGGGGATGACAATGTTCTTTGTAACCTTTGTAATACCTGCTTCTGCAACTTGAGGGATGTGTAAAATTATTATATTTGTATATAGATTACTTTGTATAAGTTATTGACTGTACTTCTTAGCGTTTCGACTGTAAACAAGTTTACATTGTGCTGGCCCAGAAGACGGCCACATAAACTGAAGCAGGTGTTAGTGCATGCAGGCACTATGAAAGATGGAACTAAAGGCAGGTTGAATGTGTTGTATTTTAATTTGTCTAGTTCTTGACGTCCAAGTTTAAGGGTATTACAGGGCCCAATGACTTTGAGCATTTGACCTCTAAACTAGTATTTTGTGAATTTTGTTTTTAAGACGCCACCTACCGTCACAAAAACTATACTACTATAAAAGGAACTTATGATTACGCCAAAACACACTAGATGTGTCATCGTGTTGAATGTTGATGACAACACAATGAGGTTTATGCCTATTTTATTTAATATCTGAGTACCTAACCTACTAGTAAAAAAGTTTTGAAAATCCTAGAACGAGTACCTCTGTTACAACATGATTTCTTTTTGTTTTGAAATAAATGTTGTACTTTGTCTAAACTTGCTATGATTTTAAAATATTAAACATTGAAAACATGTAGTTAAAATTATCCAGCTTATAACATTTATTTATTTTAGCGCTGGAATAACTGCATGGTACATTCTGAAGATAACCACGTCAATTCTTGTTGTTTCTTAGTAAATAAAAGTCATCTTTATAAATATAATATAAAATATTTTGTGTAATTTATGTGTATGTTGTATAGTCTTTGTATGCATATTGCATACAAAGACTATACAACATACACATAAATACAGACTGTTTCTGTATTTCGGTGGGGGGTGAGGATGGTCTCGGGTTCTATTTCTCTTTCTCTTCGGGAAAAACAAATGCGTAAAGCTATGTAGGTATGCAATACAACATTAAAGTCACACACCTTACATAATAATGCAAAAAACTTCTTGTATACTTACTTATATACTATAACTCTATAATCTTACTTATAAACTAATATATAATTATATCAGAATAGAACAACGGCAAAAGAAGCATGGCACGCATACTGACATTTATCTACACAGAGCATAAAATGAAGACGTTTCAGAAACCCCGCAATGGATTAGGTACGTGTGGTGTCATTGCCTTGTTTACCTACACAACAAAAAAAGGTTTAAGAATACTGAATCTTATTAGTCAAGATTTCTTCACGATGATTTGCTTCACCGTAAGTCAGTAATGTCCAAGGTGAACTAAGAAAGTCAATTTTTTATATGAATTTAAAAACATCACATTGGTACTTTTCCGGGTTTGAACCCACGACCTCATGCTTACCCATAAGATCATTTTTTTTCTCTTTTAGGCATAATAGTCAAGATATAATTGTCACGTTACTCTATGACATGATCAAAATACGAAACTAACTTGCGAACAAATTTTTATATATTTATAAACTGAATTTCTGTTTTTATTTTACGTTAAATTTATATTTGTGCTACTTATAATATGTTTTCATTCAACAATTATTTGAAATTAATATTTTTTGTATTTTATTTGCATAAAAAATTGACGTACAGTCCTCCTTTCACACGAGTCGTTGAGACTCGACTAAAGTCAAATTTGACAGTTTTACAGGCCTAGAGGGGGGGAGAGGGGGGGCTTCTAGCGTGGCGCCACTCTCTTAAAGGGGTATTCTGTATTATTTAAGAATTATGAATGAAACATAAAAATGGAAGAACACGAATTGCTTAATACGTTATTACCGTTCTTTTATATAAAATTTATGCATTACCATTAAGTACTTATTAAGAACATTTTCAATTTAGGTAGAAGTAGGGTCTATTCATTTCTTGTTTTATCAAAATTTGGTAAAATCTATTAAAAATTTAATAAACATGATTTGTTTGTAATGATCTTAAATATTAGATTATAGTTTGTATATGATCAATCCACAAAAGGTTCCGTCTAGAATATGTATTTTACCTAGGGTGTTTTTGATATTTGAGACATCTCAGCCTTAAGGTGGTTCCGACGAAATTTCGCCGAAATCCGCGACTTTCATCTCGTTATTTAGTAGATTTTAATGCTATTTATTCATTTTGTTTTTTGCCTACAATATACTTTGATTCATGAACTTTAGAATAGTAGAAGAATTATTTACAATAATTGATTATATAACTTATACTAACGATATTAAAACAACGTGATTTCACTTATATCGAAATATTACTTTGTAATTACTATAGTTATAAATATAAAAGTTATATTGAATCAACCGGAATAAACCAAATGTCAACTCTATAGATTTATTTCATTTATTAGGATAATGTTTCAATAGTTATTGATAATTTGGCTGAATCAGCGTCGCAGGGGCTCTGCGCGGGCGACGGGAGGCAGAGCGGCAGAGCGGCGCAAGCCCTTCTGACGGACGGACGTATGCGGTTTTTTTAAAAATTATTTACGTAATTCAATAATTGCAAATAAATAATATCAAAAAAAAAATATTGTGTGGATAGATTTAGTGTTGCAAATAAATTAGATTAGTTATTTAGATTTTTTTAGTGTATTAAATACATAGAGGTATTTACCTACATTTATTATTATTTTTTATCAAAATGACTAAAATTTCACGACTGAAACAAATACAAATGCAAAAGATTCAACACATGAATATCCTGTAAGTAGGTGTATAACCTACCTTCATATTTTTAGTAAAATACCTTCTTTGAGATACTTACCTAGGACATCCTTTAATTATGTTTAGTTCCACGTAAACTAGGTAGCAGGTGGTGAGCCTATTGTAGCTCGTGATAAGATCAAGGCAACACCAAGCCTCAAGAATCAGTAAATTTCTGCTGTTATATACCCTAGGGATATGAATATGAGCTTGCTACAATATTGTCTATGTCTACTATCATTTCGAACTAGGTGTGTGGTAGGTGGGCACATGAGTAAAATATCTAACTTGGATATTTACTCATGTGGCAAGGGCGCTTTCCGATTCCGACCGACGTAGGTACGAGGTGCTTCGGTCGGAACACGAACGTCGGCGTCGGTCGTACAACTAGCATAGAACTCAAATTACAATGATTATACGTGACATGCGTCGGTTTGCGACCTAGTTAGGTACCTACACAAAACAACCATACACGCTGCTGTTAGGTACCTAACTATCTACGTTATCTTGCACGAGCATAAATACCTATACATTCTATATATACATACGGTGTGTACTTGAATATTCTATCGGTAAGTAATGCCGATAAAATATTCAAGTATTTACCTCGTTAGATTTTTTTTCATGAGCTGATAAAATCAGTGATAAGATACTAGGCTAAAGTAAATACCTACCCTTCTACTTTCAATGCATCTTATTTTGATTTATTTATTTGATTGCAAGAAAGGAAGAAAAAAAAAGGCTTTACAAAACGTCTTAGTCTCTAACCAAACTAAAATATTTGAAGACTGTGAAATTATCACAATTAGGTAAATTAAAAATCCTACTCTCTGTTCCTTTATTATCGTACTATATGAATTTTTAATCCTAAAATTAAATAATATATTGTTGAGTGCCTACTGGACATAACAAAACTAATACCGTATTTTTCGAGTGATAGGTGTATGTAGAAAGTAATAGACCCGGCACGGTGGCACAGTATAAAGAATTCTACTCTTTTTTGTACAGTCTTTACCTAACTAGGTAAAGGCAAAAGAATTATGTTTTAGCACTCTATGTATGTATGTATGTATCTTTATTATATTATATTATATATAAACTTATTGTAAAATGTTTGTATGCCTTGTATGTAGGCAAAACATAGCGCACTATTTTTATGATCTCAAGACCTTTGTTATGTACCTATGTTAACAAATAAAATTTCTGATTTCTGATTTCTGATTTCTGATTATAAGTGTATGTACTGTAAAACTACCCCGTGACGTCGTCCGCATGGATCCGTTACTTAGCGATAATATTACATTAGTTCTACTTTACCGATTTTGCATTATATTATACATTTACAATACTGCAATATGTACGTACATACATATATATGTATGTACACATATATTTGTATGTACATATTGCAGTAATCTATACTTATAATGAATCTCTAGCGAGGTAATTTTCACGGTACATCCAAATCACTCAAACTGTGGGTACAATGCGTCTACTTTGGAAATTGTTCGTGTTACTTATTTTGCTAAGGGTACATGATGTTGTGTACCTTACGTACGGGCACTTACTAGAAGATAATCAACATAGGAATGATGACGCTTTGTTTAAAGCATGTGTAACTGAAAACACTTATCAGATCCATCATTTGAATTCAGTTTTGCTGGTGTATGGTGCTGTTTCAAATTCAGTGCAGTGGTGGCCATACAGAGTAAAGATACTGTGGGAGAAAAAAGGAAATAAAGAGGATCGAGGAGGTAACTATGCCTTCGGACCACTGATTTTCAGACAAAACTTACATTTTACGTCGTTATGTACATGTTAAATGCACATCTCCAGCCAAACCGTCCCGCTTATTCTAAAAGATCTACTTCCGTAAAATGTTTGCTGGCTATACAATATACAGAACGATTTACTGAAGTTATATCCAGATGAACCGAAAATAAATAAGGAAAATGAAAATATGTTAATTCATATAGGTTAATTAAATTAACACATATGAACGTCAAAATTTACAAAATGTCAGCAAATTAACCTACAACCAGTTCGCTGACAAACTGAAGAACAATTTTAAAAGAATTTTAAGAAGAAAAATTGAAGAACTGGCAAGAAACTCAGGCCACTCTTTTTAATCGCCAGGTTATTACAATTTTTGTAAGTTACAGTTTCAAGTAGCATGCAAAGTGACACAGGCAATACACTTAACTCTATAGGTAATTAAATACTTACAGCTTTCTATGTTGCAAAGAAAAATAAAAAGTAAAATGTGTGCTTTACAGGCTGCCTCAATTTGCATATTGCTACAAAAGGTAAAGGCAATATGTGAACTGTAATAAATGTTTCTATGTAAGTATTATATAAACTGTTAATATTCGATATAAGTATAAAGTAAGATGAACTTAATTTACCACAGGAGTCCACAATGTACATTGTGAACACCTCTATTTCACTAATCACAATGTATAATTGTAATAATACTAAGTATACAATTTTAACAAAACAATACAAAATGTGTACTTAACTGTACAATTATGGCTCGGGCATTATGTCATATATAATAATTAATACAAAAAAAAAACATTTTATGTCAAAATGTATCAATAAGCGAGATTACAGGATGGAAATAAATTATGAATCATTTAGTATAATATTCTGTATACATCTTTGCTCGAGACAGAACAGCGTTTTGTTTCGATTAGATTCGTGTTCGTAGAGTAGATAATCCTTCTACTGATTTGGCTGCGCGATAGAAGCCTTATTATAAAGGATGAATTTACTATGGCAAACTGTAAAGCGCTAAAAGCAGTGGACCAGATATCAGACAACACCAACTCATGAGTGGCTATCACAGTCCTACTATTTTGTGTTCATTTTCGGCAGACTGTGCCTGTTAGTCCTACCTCGTGGACTAAGGCTGATGAAATTAAATAGTGTTTAGGAGATCCACAGTCTGTAGCACTTCAAAATTGTTTTGCATTTAATAGGCTCCAAGCCTATACACTCCGCAAGATTTGCCATTTAATACAATATACAAGTACAATGTATAGTAAACAATGCACAAGTGTAGTCTGATTTGTTACTCGAGTTTGGTAGCGGTACGTATCTACAGAACCAAGAAAAAGTTGTCTTGCACAAAACCTTACTTTACATACATCAATATAACCGTGCCGTACAATTGCCTATCGGAGTGACTTCACTCTGCCTTATGATACAGTCAGTGGGATCCAAGACTAAGTGGTAGCCACCATTCCAAAGGTTATTGTTTCAAACTGCTGGCTAGGTGGTCTTTATGAGATGCTTTTTTATTATTGATGCAGGACCTCATATCATCAGTCCATGAAGACGCAGTGGAGTTAGAAAGTTATGAAAACATTTGGCTTTTGTAAGAGCTAATTTTGAACACTTAACAATCAGACGGGCATAAATAAAGATTGAATTTTTCAGTATTGTTTTAAAAAGTCATGTACTAGTACTATTGATACAGTTATTTTATTCATACTGGTCTACCAACGTGACTCTGCCTGGATAATTTAAAGAA
This sequence comes from Parascotia fuliginaria, assembly GCA_963082885.1. NCBI lineage: Eukaryota > Metazoa > Arthropoda > Insecta > Lepidoptera > Erebidae > Parascotia > Parascotia fuliginaria. The sequence continues at coordinate 10,740,205 of OY720184.1, forward strand.
AAGACATTTTGCTGGGGTAATGTTTCAAACGTTACCCCAGCAAAATCTGTTTTTTTTTCCGAATAACTTTAAAACTATAATGCAAACAAATTTTGCTATAGGCAAACAAATTACTTCTTACGACGCACTAATTATCTGTTATACTCTCACCTCTTATAAGCACATTTTTATCAACATTTTGCTGGGGTAACGCACTCCTCTGCTATTTTAATAGAAATTGTCTCAAACTGCTAGCATAGCGGCTTCATGATACTAGCGACACTATTGCAAATAGTAAAAATATAAATGAAGATGAGGTACGCATACGTTTCATACGTGCACACACACAAACTTTCGCATTTATAATATTAATAGGATGTTAATACATTTTTTAAGTCAAAATGTTTCAGTTTGTTCATGTACAAAAAACCTGTATATATATAACTATAACTAAATAAGTATAAACTCGGCAGGGTTACTAAACTAAAGTGTACTAGTATTAGTTGAAGAATACATATCATGTCAATTATAGAAATTTATCACAATGGTGTATTGTCATTGGGACTTAATTTTTAAGCGACTTCAAAAAATATATAAAATATATATAAATATAATAATATTATATATATTATTAAATATTTTTTTGTATTCAATAATTCATAAAAATCGTTTTAAACGGCTTTTTTGATCAGGTAATACATTTCACAGCAGCTGGGTTTTAAGTTTATTGTTTTAACCCACAGTAGTTATTTTTATTTCTACTACATATTTAACAAACGTCATGATTCTAAACACTTATATTTGCTTTCGCTACTATATAAATAATAAATAATATATACTAAAAAATATACATACTAACTAAACGAAATAATAAAAGATACTAAAAAAATAATTCATTATTGGCGCGTCTATCAGATTTTAGCTCTGCGGTTTCGGACAAGTAAGGTCATTGTCTTATAGTTGTGCTACTGCTACTTGCCGCTAGAGGGCGAACTCGCACGCAATGTTTTTTTCGGGTGATGCGGGGGGTGGTGAGGAAGCGAAACGCTCAAGGTCATATGCGACGGAACGCCCTTAAAAGGTTGAGAGTAAAAATCGGACAAGTGCTAGTAAATTTTTTTCAGTCATGACGTGTACTTGGTTATTTTATATATTTCTCTCTTTACGGTAGAAAAAACGTCGTGAAAACTACCTGAATTATTACACAAATATAAAACACAGTAATAATACAGTTGTATTATTGTATTAACTGTTGGTGAATCTATTAAATAAATAAATAAAAACACAGTAGATGTTAATGCCCAGAGTAATCAAAATATTACCAAACATGCAATTTTGTAACAGCTTTTCAGAGCATCTGGCTGGGGCCTAAAAGCAAATCAAGTATTTGTTTTGTGTCAAAAAACTTTAATAGCAGCCAGAAGTTTGTGTTCATAAGCTATCTATGTCTTCAAAAACAAGTTTAGTAAAGTAGCTCCTTTATTTTTTTTTATTGCCGACAGTGGAAGTCGAGCAAAGAAGTAAGTGGTAACTGTCGCTCATGGATGACTCAGAGTATCTGGCATTGTTGCCGCAATGCCAGGGACTCTGCGAAGCCGCTGCATATCGTGAGGGAGTGGAGTAGGTGAAGGGATAGATGGAAGTGAGGAAAAAGGAAAGAGGGGAAATTGAGCCTCCGGCGCTCTTAAAATTTATTTTTGATCGGTATTAGAACATATCGAATTGCTGTTTTATCGAAACATAATTTATAGCTATTTGTGATAGACATAAATCAGGATGCTTTAGTACAGATGTCATTGTTAATGTTTTGAGACTATTCTACACTCTACTAGATGACTGCATTTCTTTCAGGATTTTTACCAAGGCTTTTAGGACATCTCGTTTAACTGTTTTTGGGAGTTGATTAATAATACACTTGTAATTCTAAAACAAGAATAAAATATCTTTAATTGTACTGCTGTCCAGTTCAGGCACTGGTGTAGTGACGTTCTCGCAGTTTTATTTCCATCTTATAAGTTTGGAAAGGCCAGTTACAATTGTACTGTAATGTAGACAAAGGTCGAGGCTGCTAGCTTGAACACATAGCCAGTGTCAAAAATAGAAACGTCGTATAGTAATGTCTTCACATCTCTAGTTTCCTTGAGCATCGCCGCTAGACATTTACATACAACATTAGTATTCATTTGTACTATATTCGTAAAAGAATTTAACCGTATAATATTATTCAGTACTTTTGTTCTATGTTTCAATACGCAAATGGGTATTATGTTATGTGTAAAATAGCCTTGTTGTCTACTTCAGAATACTTCAAATCGAACTATTGCATGCGCACGAGCTTAACACGCACAACTTGACGAATAAGTTCATATCTCGTGTAGGTAGTTCAGTGGTAGTTCAGTGATACTGACTGTGCATATATTCTGACGTAGAGGTCTCGGATTCGATCCCGGTGGTATCAGGTTTGGACAAATTAATACTAGAATTTTTCTTTGAGTAATATACATAGTCAACGAAACCTAGAAGTCATACACTTCTGCAAACTCTTTGAAAAATGTTATGATGCTATGCTATGTATAAGCGGTTGTTTGATCTTAGGATCGCACTGAGGTATAGAAATGAAGTACTTATCCATTCTCGCCGTAGCAAAACAAAAGTAGGTACTGTTCCTAATACATCGATAAGCGATGGATTCACTTATTCGATGCCATGATGGTGTTATGATTATTCTAAATTACAATATCCCGCATAGAAAATTGCTGTCTAACATTATATAAGTACAGCAACTTCATTTAAGGCGAGCTTTTCTCACAAATGCTCAAAAACAGGTTCTCAGTTTTCTGTTTTATACCTAAACGAGATGGAATTAAAATCTGAAAATCATTTATATTATTATTCATTCTTTAATCTAGAAATTTTGGTAATTCAATACGCAATGTCTGCAATTTGGCTCGATCGATTTTAGTCTTAAAGATAAGTTGATGTTTATGAATAAAATAAAATAATAAATTATAATTGAACATTAGTCTTTTATTTTATAGAGCTGACAGGTTACTAGAAAAACAAATTGAACAACGAATAGATATAGACATAGACAAACATAAACATAGACAATACATACAAGGAGTTTAACTTTAATATATTCGACCTTAAATATAATAAACATTGCTTTATTAACAACACCCCTTCTCAATGTTTATATATTAACAAATTAATTCTAATATAATATAAAAATAACTAAACACATTATTGGCAAAATGTTTCTACTTCTTAGTTTATAATTTTACATTGCACTGTATTAGAAACTTAATTAACAAATCCTTACTCGATGACTTTGTTAGCATGTCTGCCAAATGTTCAGAAGTATTTATGTATTCTATATCTATTTTATTATCTTTAATCAAATCTTTAATTAAATGATATCTAATATCAACATGTTTGAGACGTTTAACTGACTCAGTACTAGCATTAAAAATTGCTGACTGATTGTCACAATATAACTTAACTGGGCTAACATTTTGGAAATCTAAATCATATAACAAATTAATGAGCCAGCACGCTTCACTTGCTGCCATACTCATAGAAACATACTCAGCTTCAGTAGAAGACAAACTTACAGAAGATTGCCTTTTTGAACACCACACAATCAAACAATTTGCAAAAATAAACAAGTATCCAGATGTGGACTTTCTGTCCCTCTGATCACCTCCCCAATCAGCATCACAGTAACCTTGCAACATATTATTGTTACATTTATAAACTATCTTAATCTAAAGTATGTCTGACGACTGGCCTGTTGGTCTAGTGGTTAGTGACCCTGACTGCTAAGCTGGAGGTCGTGGGTTCGATTCCCACCCAGGACAAATCTTTGTGTGATGAGCATGATTATTTGTTCTGTGCCTGGGTGTAATTTATCTATAATATGTATGTATTTACAAAAAAAAAATGTATATAAGTAGTATATCAGTTGTTTAGTACCCATAACACAAGCAAATATAATTGCTTAATTTGGGGCTAGATGACGTTGTGTGAATGTGGTAGAATATATATATTATTAAGGTATGCTTGACATAACGCAAAACTCTCTTAAGTGCACTTAGCAACACCCTATTCGCACATTTCTGATATCTACTTAATAAGGATACTGCAAAACACAGGTCAGGTCTAGTACCAGAGACAGCATACATAACGTCACCTGTATGGCAAAGTTGCGAATCTGCAGTTTTCACGAAAATCTTTTTTTTGTTTTAACGTAATCCCAATATCGTAATACACAATGTCGCAAAGTATCAGCTCTGTATCTTTAATAGTCTATGAGATATCATAGCAGCATATTTACGTATCCCAAACATTCGTTGTCAGGCACCATGGCAAATTAACTAAGTGTAGATAATATATTTTACCACAACTAAATCAAGTCGTTTTTATCAAAACATCTGAAGTAAACATGCGAATATTGGTTGATTCGTATCTTTACTAAAGTATCATTGGAGCTTACAATGTTAACGGACCATGGTCAAGTTACCAATGTGCTCAATTCGCATAATTGCCATGGTATAACATTCTTTGTAAATTATCTAATATACCATGGTAAATTTACCTATGTGTCATATTCGTATATTTGCCTTGGTATTATTTACGTAAAACATATGAAACAAACCGCGGATAATTTCCCTATAAGTTATATTCGTATACTTACTATGGCATTGCTGTCAACAAAATTAAATGGTAGACTATAGTCAACTAACTTATGTGTCACATTCGCTATAAAATGATATGGTTACTCTAACATAGTGTCTCAGTTATTTCTTCATACGTTAAACTTTTGGTTTATAACAACAATAATACGTAAAAAAAACATTTTAAATTGGCTTAAAATGCTTGTATCCAAAATTTATAAAGACAGTGACAAGTGACATTAATTGTCAGTCAAGTAATACAGTGTCCTTAAATTCGTTGTTTAGCGCCAAACGAATAAACGTCTTTTAAAGAAGTTTTGTAAAGTTTTCTGTATAGTTCATTAAAATGAAGAGAATTCAGAGGACATTTCATATAATGCAAAATGTACAAAAAAGTGAAAATCAGGAAAAACCGACAAAAGCAGGCACAACAAGTAAGTATTTTACATTATTCTAAAAATATTTTTTTAACGAACCGCTAACGGTAATGCTCCTTTATCGACGAATTTTTATTTTGTTCAAAGCAATTATAATGTATAAAGTATTGTTTTACCATTCCAATCCCACATAGGACAAAACTTTGTGTGACCCACAAAGGTTTGTTCTAGTCTAGGTCTGGGTGTAATTTCTATGTATTATATTATAAGTATGTATTTATGATTGCAGTTATGTTGAAAATAGTGACGATAGCGTTCTAGATCCCGATTATATAGTAGATACAACTAAAAAAGGTTTTATTGTAGAAGAAAGTGATTCACAGGAGTCTGATGAAGATTTTAATAATAGTAATTTTAAGTCGGTAAAACTAATGCAAACAGTATCTATAAAAAAAGGTACGACGACGCCGAACCATTCAAAAATATTGCACTGCAAACACGTGATTCCAGTTTACGATCTTTTTTAACCAAATTTCCTATAAAACCAATCGTAAGAAGACTTTCTGAAAGTTGCTTAGAGGTTCAGCCACCAAAAAAGTTTTGCAGACATTTATCAGCTCCTGGTGATGTCAACTTACAAAAACAATCCATCGATAGTCACTTACAGAGGTCGGAACCGAAAAAAGACACATTTCGGAGCCCTCAAAGTGGAAAAGGCGCGTTGAGAGAGATAAACGTCTCAAAGGTGTAGCATACAAAACTGTGAAGGGTAAATTGATACCAGCAAGACCTATTAAGCAACCTAGCTGTGCTACATTGCCGAAACACAAATGTCACAGTGAAGTACCAGAAAATGTAAGAGAAAACATATATAAGTCCTTTCGGTCTTTGAAGACGTTAGAAGAACAACGTTTATTTATAATACAACACGTCACACAGACTTAAAAAAACGACGAACTGTTTCTGGACCCTCGCGCAAAAACTACACCAAAAACTATTTTTTAACAGTAGGACACAATAATAAACTAAAGGTGTGCAGACAATTCTTCTTACAAACTTTAAACATTACTGAAGGTATGGTTAGAGGAGCCCTGAATAAAGTTTCAGTAGAAGGTATACTTTTACCTGACAGGTGAGGCAAAAAAGCGCCAGCCAACAAACTTAATTCTGATGACGAGGAATTTTTAAGAAACCACATATTGTCGTTCCCAGCCATGGAGTCCCACTATTGCCGAAAAAACTCACAATATAAATACTTTGACTCAAAGCTTAATATTAGTATCATGTATACGCTATACAAAGATATTATATGTATTATATGCCAACAAGAAGGAAAATCTCCCGTAGGAATTGAAAAGTATAGACAGATCTTCAGATCTTACAAATTAAAGTTTTATGTTCCCAAAAAGGACTTATGTAAAAAGTGTGTAGTTTATTCAGAATTGTTAAAACATAATGAACAAACTGTTATACATAAAGAGCTTTACGAAAAACATGTAAAACGTAGGGACGATGCTTATTTGCAACGAAATGATGACAAAGAAGTCTCGAAAAGTGACAACAAGGTTTTGTCCTTCAATTTTGATTTAGAAGCTGTCTTGCAAACTCCGAAAGGTGCAGCTGGACCATATTTTTACGTCCGAAAACTTTTTTTTTTTTTACGTGAGATATGCATTACGCATACGCACCCGCCCGGGCAAGGCGGGGGGGTTATGTCGGACTCTCCGACCGCACTCAAAGCGCGGCCAGCATACCGACTAAAACCCACGGTGTTCCTCCAGACGGCCAGAGTGTCGGGGTCACGGGAGTCGCTTGCGCATTCATCCGCGACCCCGACGGGCCATGGCCCGCTCACCGCGAGCGGGCCCCGTCCGATTTAGGGGCCTAGCCCCTCCTCCTTCGAGAGGCGCGTGCGGAACACGCGCACTGCCGTCTCGGGCCCGTGCTGTTCGGGCGGCGACTGCCCGATCGCCGGCCGCAGGCCAACTCGGCCGCAGAGGATAGGGAGAACGGCGCATCGCAATACCGACACTCCTCTTCCCCTGCGGCCCCACCGCGTCCGCAATCTGGCGGTTGCGGCCCCGCCGAGGCCGCGGAAGGTAGGGAGAGCGGCGCACTGTTATACCGGCACTCCTCTCCCGTCACGGCCCCGCCACACCTCAGCCGCAGTGTCGCCGAAGCAACACCGCAGCCCGACCCAGTTGCGGTGCCGCCTTGGGGTTCCTCTTGGTTCACCGTGGTCCTTGGTAACCACGGCTACTAAGCCCCCCCGCCGCGACAAGGCGAGAACCCCGTTGGGGGGGACGTCCGAAAACTTGCTGTATACAATTTAACACTGTACAACTTAGCAAACCAAAATGTGGACTGCTATACCTGGGATGAGACACAAGGAACGCGAGGGAGTGTTGAAATTGGAACATGTGTCTATAAATATATTAATAGTCACCCTAACATAACCCATGTCCGGATGATGTCCGACAATTGCGGCGGACAGCAAAAGAACTTTAACTTTTGTTTTATGCTACTTTATCTTGCTGTGAACCACCCGACTATTGAAATTATTGATCACGTATTTTTTGAGTCAGGACATTTTAGAACAGAAGTCCAAGAATACTCCCGTTTACACGCCTGATGGATGAGTTCAAATAATGAGAATGGCGAGGAGGAATCCGCACCCTTTTAATGTTCATGCGTTACTGTACGATGACTTTTTAGCCTTTAACAACATTACAATTTGCAGTAGCAGAAGCCAACAGTAGTACAAGTAGTCACTGTCATTTTCTGAGTTATCTTCTAGGATACTACTTGTATGGTTTTCTCTTCGGGTTCAGGGATAGCTATCTCATTAATATCTGTCTCGAGACTACTCTCTTGCACTGTCTGCTCTTCAAGGTTTAATGACACTACAGTTTGACCTTCACCTCCATTCTCTTTAGGTTTTTCCTTCTCTTCTTCCTGTAGGAATACAATGTCCCTTTTTGTCTCTACAGTGTTCTTCTGAGCGTAGTAAATACAGTATCCTTTCACATCCTCCTCATAGCCGACCATCAAGCCCTTCTCTCCTTTCTTATCCCACTTCTTCCTTCTTTCCTTTAGAATATGTACATATACTTCTGTACCAAATGCTCTCAACCCATGAATATCATATGTTTTCCCAGTCCATACCTCAAATGGAGATCTTCCATCTTCATGGATCTTCCCAGTTCTGTTCAACACAAACACTGCTGTGTTTATAGCCTCAGCCCATAGTTTCTTTGGTAAATTTCTCTTATGAATCATAGTCCTTGCCGCTTCCGCCAATCTTCTGTGCCACTCATTCAGGTCGTTCGGCACAAATTTTGCAGTACTCGCAATCTCACAATTACTAATATAGCGTAAATATTCTTTCCGCCACCGCACAAACTTTGTTTGACTTGTAGAACTTGCATGAACTGTCATCTGTCATCATGACGTATCCTCTATCTGTGGCTCGATTGACCGAAAACAAGTTTGTTTTTAGTTCAGGAACGTACAAAACATTGTCTATCACTGTGTCAATCCATTCGTTTCCATTCGATACTTGAACTACTAACTGTCCGGAACCAAGCGCATTAATCACTGCGCCATTACCGACAATTACAGGTTTTGGCGAAGTATTTGTGAACGATGTAAATAATGCACGATCCCGGCACATGTGTGCACTAGCACCAGAGTCCACTAACCATTTGGATTTTTGCATTTTAATCGACGAAGACACCACAAAAGCGTTTTATTTTCAGTTCTTGACTCTTTTTGTTTTCTAAAACGACAATGAGACTAGAAGTGTCCAAACTTCCCACAATCGAAACAGTTATTATTATTACTAAGTTTCCTTCACTGTTATTTTTATTACTTTTACATTCAGTTTGATAATGTCCACTCTTACCACACTTAAAACATTTAATATGCTTCTTATTTTTCATTATGAACGCAGAAGATGAAATTTGCTGCGCATCTTCGATCTTTCCTTTTACTCTCTCTTCTTCAATTAGTAGTCTAGCCACCAAATTATCAAACGTTTGCTTGTCGTCAGGTGCAGATTCCCAAGCCGAAACGAAATGCTTATATTCGTCTGGGAATGACATTAATACTTTAGTGATTGCAAATTTATTCGAAACTTCTTCACCCATCTGTTTTAAGTAATTGGTTTTGCATTTCTTGTATCTTGGATAAGAAAACGGACATGTGTGTACCTTTTTCGTACTTATATTGGAAGAATCTCTGTTGTATTATATGCACGCTAGTCTCAGTTTTCTGTTCATATACACTCTGAAGTTTTAGCCACATCTCGGCAGAACTTGTACATGTGACGATATGTAACATGACCTCTTCTGACATCCGCGTAACCAGTAACGTTTGGGCCTTGGCATCTTTAGCTTCCCATGCAGGTATTTCACCGGCAACTTCGGGCTTCACCTGTCTTCCCTCTACAATGTTCAACCAGCCATTGCTCCTCAACAGCACTGTTGTTTGAAATTTCCAAATATTCCAATTTCTGGCGCCTTCTAACTTTATCACATGACTGTTGCTCTCCATTCTGACCTTGTCCTCTCCCAGCTAAGAACAAGTACTCCTCGACGATGTTCTGCAGTGCCCTAGCACCACGCTGCAAACTGTAACCTCGTTTTCCTTCTCGCCGATTTTATTGCCGTACCTAACTAACATCAATCTAGAACAGGTTTAAGGTGACTGGGCCCATAACCTGATGTTTATGAAATAAAATAAAATAATAAATTATAATTGAACATTAGTCTTTTATTTTATAGAGCTGACAGGTTACTAGAAAAACAAATTGAACAACGAATAGATATAGACATAGACAAACATAAACATAGACAATACATACAAGGAGTTTAACTTTAATATATTCGACCTTAAATATAATAAACATTGCTTTATTAACAACATAAGTCTAAACTAATTTTCATACCCATTTCATTCAGTGTATATTAGTTTTTGTGTAATGAAACTTATATCAAATGAATTGTCGTTGAAAATGTAAGGTTTTTAGGTAATCAAAAAGTAAAATTTAGAACGTCTTCTCCTCCGTTTCCTAAGAAAATTTGTTTTCGTCCTTGCTGAGGCTTCCACGCTCCTCCTTCAGTCCCGCTGGGACAGCGTCAGAGGTCAGACCTGTGTAAATTTTTTTGTTATCCAGAAAAAGCGCGTAATTTAAAAAAAAATAATAGCTTCACGAAGGCTAAACAAATAATAATAATAGAATAGGTAAATAAGTATATTTTAACATTATGTTTGTGTTATGAATGCATTTTTATTATAAAATTTAAAATTTTAAGTGCATTGTATTTTGGGTAAACTGACGTTTCATTGGTATCACATTATAGACATTTTGCAGTAAGGTAATTACATGTAATTATGACGTCACGCTTGGACTTTGTATTACAAGTTGGTACGAATACAATCACTGTCAATAAAATCCTAAATCTATACTATTATATAAAGCGGAAGAGTTTGTTTGTTTGTTTGTTTGAACGCGCTAATCTCTGGAATTTATTTGCATATGATAGCCCAGTTCTCGAGGAAGATTAAAGGCTATGTAACATCATGCTACTGGCGACGCGAGCAGAGCAGTAAGCTAAAACGCGGGCGAAATCATAAATTTGACAAGAAAAATGGAATCAAAAATTATTTAATCTTATTTGTACAGACTTTTGCCGGAAATTATAATATATCCTCTACAAATTAGAGGAATGACAGTAATAAACACTAAAATGAGCGAAAATTAAGAAAATAATGAATATATAATGGCCTTTTCATTTCTAAATCACTAATTATTACCTATTTTGAATGTGATCATTATCTTATTCTATCTACTAGTAAGTAGGCTATTGTTTTATCATTTGCAAATAGTTATGTGAATCTTGATATTTGAAATAATTAAAAAAATCATAAAAAGCGATCAAACTACTTAAATAATATATAAATATAAAACACTAGCTGTTGCCCGAGACTTCGTTCGCGTGATAATTTATGTGTGCCTGTATGAGGATATTGCCTGCCTGATCATACGGCAATCGTACAATGTATCAGTAATAAATATCAGTATAATCCGTCATTATGGTGAATCCCATTTAAATCTATTTACACGCTACCAGTAAAACTGACGAAATTTCACACAAACTTGCGATTCCTATTTTCCCACTTAATAATGGTAATTTTTAAGCAATAAAAATGAGTATTTTCTAGTAATTTTGGAAATCCTAATAAAAAACAACTAGAACTATTCAGTTGGGTTGGGCAGCGTTCCACAAACTCCGTCAAGTCTTTACGTCGCCCATACCGCAAACCCTAAAGACCAAGATGTTTGACCAATGCGTCCTACCTACAATGACCTATGGTGCTGAAACGTGGACACTCACAAATGGACTGGTCCATAAGTTGAAAGTCGCTCAGAGGGCTTAGAAAGAGCTATGCTTGGCTTCGTCTGATCGACAAAATCCGTAACGAGGCGATTCGACGGCGAACTAAAGTTACCGATATAGCTCTCTGAATTAGCACTCTGAAGTGGCAATGGGCTGGTCATATTTGTCGCAGATCAGACAATCGCTTGAGTCGCCAGGTTCTGGAGTGGAGACCGCGTACTGAGAAACGTAGAGTGAGACGCCCCACCGCTAGATGGAACGACGATTTATAACGGGCGGCTGGCAGAAACTGGATGTAAACAGCCGTGAATTGGGCAAGATGGCGCGCCTTGGGAGAGGCCTATGTCCAGCAGTGGACTGCCGTAGGCTGATGATGATGATGATGATGATGAATAAAAAAACTATAGAAGTTTCATACAAACTTTGTCATCCTTTAAGCTCCCTTCGCAAAATCTCGTCTCAGTAAGCACCTATGTCCTAAAAGGAACCCTCACTTGTATTTTCTGAAATTTCATGATGATTGAGTAAGTGAACTTTTGCTTTGATCTAAATATATACAGGGTGATTCTGAATTCATTAGCATCCTTTTAACCTGAGATTCTATACATAGTACCAAGTACTTATGGACCATAAAATTGAAAATTAATGTTATCAAAATTATTTTTTTAAAAACGATTTAAAACATTATATCTACGTAAATAAAGTCTCAAACAAACAAATAAAAAATTAAAACATACTAAAAAAATATTACATTTTAATAATTGTTAATTAATATTGCGCGCAAATCAACAACGTTTGGCCGCTGTATACCATCAAGACGATAGTATTACCTACGAGCGGCATTCATTGATAAACCTATTATTGAATAAATGCACCGCGCAAGCCGTGTGGCGGCGCGCGGCACCTCAGATGTAGGCTACTTCGCAGTTCTATTGAAATGAAATAAATACCGCCAGGCGCGCTCCTGCTTCCTGATAGGTTGCGCCGCGGCGCCGGCGACCGGCGACCCAAGGCGCGGTGTGCGTGTGCATTAGGTGTGTGTGTGTGTGTGTGTGCGGGGGCAAGGTCAGAGTGCAATTTTTTATTTTCTATCAGTTACGAATTTCACTACTTTCAAGTGTGACGTAAAATTCATCTCTCCGTAGACTTTCAAACCGTGACGCTCGTGGTTGGATTCAGTGACTGTGTGTATTGTGTTGTGAAGTTTAATAAATAAAAAATAAAATCGTTTCGCAGTAAACGTGTGGGGTGGCATATTAAACACGACCATTATCGGTCCATATTTTATTGAAGGCAGGGTAAACGGGGCAAACTACTTACGAATGTCGTAGAGGAACAATTAGAAGAAGTACTCATACGGTTCCTCAATGAGCTGTATTATCAGCACGATGGTGCTCCGCCTCATTTCCAGCGCGACGTTCGTGCCTACCTAGACCGCAAGTTCGGAGCGCGATGGATAGGGCGTGGCGTTCCCGTGGCGAGGCCACCGCGCTCGCCTGATTGGGAGTCAAATCAGGCGATCTTTTATACGATAGATATCTTTATACGGGGAGAAATCAAAAGACTCGTTTACGAACATGAGTGTGAAACACAGCGTGTAAAACATAATCACCAACGCCGTGCTGAACTCTGCGTGCAAAGAGGAGGTGATCACTTTGAACATCTTCTCAAGTACATCTAGGTAAGCACATAACAACATAAAGTAGGTACTTGGATACAAATTATTTCTTACTTTCATTAGGTAGGTAAGTACCAACGTTATCGAGTAATCCTTACGAGCGCTATCTTTATTCTGTTACTGTCTAATACGTCTAGTAGGTACCTACCTACCTGTCTAGCTTACAACTAAATTAAATCTAATCTAATCTAAGTAATTATTTCTGTTCAAGACAGTTCAAGAAAAAAAAAAACAATTATTAGAGCAACAAACTAACGCAACAATTCATAACATAAAACTTTATTTCGGTATTAATAATAAGAACTCCCATAACGTCGAACTAGTAAATAAGTAAGTGTGTAAAATTTCAATAATAGGTAGGTAGGTACCTATTTAATCTAAACAGCTACGCTCTTATTATTACTGATAAAAGTATCTCCTAGTTAGTTACGGTTTAACACTCGAAATGAGCTAAATGTTCTAACACAAATAATTACATTATTTTTCTCTAATACCTACATCGTTATGAAAGGAAATCACAAACATGTTAGTTACAAAACACAGTTACCATGGCGACCGAAAGTTAAGTAATTGGGTAGGTAATTTTAAATATCTTCTCAAGAACACCTAGATAAGACCTACCTAACAACACAATACCTACCTACATGCTTACTTGATTAACATTACTATCGAATTGTTCGTTGTCTTACTTATGTAGTTATGTTTCTAACTAAAAAAATTATTAGGTACTGCATTGTCTAACCTGCAACTAAATACCCTAACCCTAACTCATTACACCCATTATTGCACAAGCACTGAGAAAGTAATAAATTTAATAATACATCAAATTCATTATACCTAATACGGGCAGTAAGTACCTACCTACATGCCCGTAATAAGTATTATGTGTACAAGAAATTATTAGCACAAAGAATCTATCATGAACGGAATTGCATGTAGGTAAGTAGGTACAATAAAATAAGCTAATAATATGAGTAATACGTCCTTCCTGCCTGCTACCTCGGTCGCCTAGTCATCAATAAGACTAACTTAATGGAAGTAGATAGGTAGGTACCGAAATTGTCAGGGCAATGTCAGGACGGCTGCTTATCACATTACTTAGTCCGTGATTAATTCTTACTGGAAGAACAGTTGTTCACGTTGCACAACTGTAGGTATACACGTGCGTTCTGTGTAAAGATATTGATTGAACCCATGGCACGACACGGCTCAGTCGGTAGAGCATGAGACTCTTATTCTCGGAATCGTGGATTCGAGCCCACGTTGGGCACAAATCTCTTTTTGGATGTGGATTAAAAATTCCAAAAAAATGTACATTTTTATTACCATTTTATCATAAAAAAACATTTAAAATACTATTTGGTGCATCTGCTGTTAAAATTGCCTTTATTATGTGCCTACGTCAAGAGAGATTATTTTAACTAATTTATTTAGACTGCATGACTTGCTGTCTAACAATTTAAGAAAAGTGCGTTAAGTAGATACGAATTACAATTGGTAAATAGGTAATTGGTATAAATAATATTGCGGGTGTATTTGAATGGTGATGTGCGTACCGTAGGTACTGTCAAAGTAGGTCGAAATTCGCCTGATGACAGATTTCTTTTGCAACGTGCTTGATAACATTTTATTAGACACTGACATTTTACTGAGTACACTGTTGTTACCCTAGGCCCTAGTATTTAAAATGTCCTAAGTGCATTAAAAACGATAGATCTTACTAGTTTAACAGTTTTAAGCGAATTTTATTATCATCAAAATGGGTCTTGATTCAGCTGGTTCGTTCGATTGTAGACATTGTACGGATAGGTAAGACGGCCGCGGCCGTTGACCGTACAGCGCCTCTACATGGCAGTCAGCTGTAGCTCCGAGTCACTTCGGCCGCCCTTGATAGTAAAATGCGTAGGTAATAATTTTAGCGCGTAAACGTCTCGATACTTTCCTTTATTTATTGTATTTTATATTCGATTTTTTTTTTATTTTGGAATTATTGCTTTATTTCGATTTTGTTTGTTAATAATTTACTTAATTTACTTAGACATGATGTTTTCGACCAAATTTTTTTTTTTTTTTTTATGTACTTAATACTGAATTTTATAGTGCATAAGTACTTGGTACTATGTATAGAATAACAGGTTAAAAGGATGCTAATGAATTCAAAATCACCCTGTATAGATTTTGGTTTTACTATTACCAGGCTACTCTAGCTTACTCTGGAGCATGCCACATACAACTTACCTTTAAGTCTACCCGTTACCTTAAAAATTTAACCTTGAGCTTTGTCTATGGTCATTCTGAAACAAACTTTGATGGGAAACTGCACTCTTTTATGAATTAAAAGGGGTATTTGATGGTGTTAGGAGGAATCCTAGGAAAAAAAAATTATATATTTTTTTAATCTATAGAATCTTCTCGAGAATAACCGGTTAGTATATTTGTTTTGATTACATTACATTGTTTATTGCATTGCAATCTGGTACCATTGCATAATTTTGGTGGATTTATGTTGCGCATTGGCGCGCTCTCAATTTGACCGTAGTGACTAGTGCCCGCTCATTCATATAGCGTGCCCTCTCCCCTTCTGTAAAATAAGTAGCCAGCACCACCTTTTGACCCAGCTGATCAGCATCAACGTCCTGTGTCCCTATCGTATCTTGCAAGTATATATAACTGTCCGCTGTAAGCTGCGCCTGATTGTTCTAAAACTAAAATAACAAAATTTTTTCGTTTTCGCAAATAACAAAAACTGACTAAACGACAAATGAAAATACAGCAGATGATTATCTTCTCCTTTCTTAATCATTACACGGTAGAATAAAAACTTACTACTAGCTACTACTACCAGATACTACTATGTTTATATTACTGGGGTACAAAAGTGAAGTATCTATTCTCGCCGTAGCAAAACAAAAGTGGGTACTGTAATTTACCGTATGAGAGATGGATTCCAATTATTCGATGCAATGATTGTGTTATCATAGTACTCAATGAGGGTGTCTAGGAAATTTCGCCAACAGTTGGCACCGCTTCAACTGTCACATTTGGCCAATCAGGGTTAAACTTTTAAAATAGCGCTTGACCGCTAGACCTGACGCACCGGTGCTGCCACCTGGTGGGCACCATTTTTAAAATTTGCGAAATGAGCAATGAAAAATATTTGTTTTGATAGCACTGTCTACTAACTGGTGGCGAAAATTTTCTTAAACACCCTCATTACAACATTTCTCTTAGAAAATTGCTATCCGAAAATAACTATAGCAACTTCATTTGACGAAGGTTGATTGAGTTTTCAAACATGTGTCAAAATGAAACATTTTAAATCAAAAGCATTAAGGTGTATTGATATCAACTTCGAAGCAAATCATCCCCAAAATTATCTTTTTTTCCTTTCTAGTCCCTTTAAAGAATAAATTTTAATAAAATACGGAACACATCTGCCATCAATTCTGTTAAAAAATGTTTATGCAAAATTCGAAGTAGATTGTATCGATATCTACGATTATATAGGTGAAAGTGTGACACTTTTTGTTTGATTTTTGTATTAGACCGACTAGTTGTTGTTGTGTAGTTGTCTAGTTGTTACTATGTTAATGGTTTTTAAGACAAGTGTTTGTTATTCAATTGATGAATGATTTTAATTGTGAAACAAGCCCTAAATTATATTGAACAATTTACATACACATCTTTTAAAATCAAGTACGTGGTCTCCAAAGATTTGTCTCTTTTGGCTTCCATCTCAAATTTTGATTCCTAAACTTAACCCTAAACCGATTGCTAAAAAAATCCTCCTTTGTACTTTCGTACATGATGTTCAATAATTAAAATAAATTAAAAAAATAAACTTTAGTATGTAACGTTTATCCAACATTTTATTGTTACTTCGACAAGATTATTTAATACCACCACTATACCTTCATCTTAGGTTTAATAAGCCCACATTAAATTGCACACAACACTAGCAAAATACTGATTTTTATGAATCATGTTAAAAAATATACCTACTGTATGTGTCTGCACTGTGGCGCGGCACGAGCTTTACAATACGAAGCTTGCGGTGCGCGAACTGTCAACGGGTGACGTCGCGCCGAGCCCGCCGCTGTCATCATACAATGATCGTAGATAAATATGTCGTACTGTATTGGCGAAGGCTGGGCTAGCGTTTATACTACCTTCGAGTGCCTATATGAATATCTCCAGGAATACCTCGCCTTAACAAGTTGATTGAGTTTTCAAACATGACATATAACAAGTGTCAAAATAAAATGTTTTTAAATCAAAAGCACTAAGGAGTATTGATATCAATTTCGAAGCAAATCATCCTCAAAATAACATGAATTTATAAAAAAAAGATAAGCGTCTGGCATCAATTGTATTAAATAATTTTGCAATTATTTAATAAAATTGGTGCCAGAATTATTAATTTTTATGCAAAATTTGAAGTAGATTGGACCAAGGAATCACATTGTCCCAAAACAAACTTTTCCCTTCTTCACCCCCCACCTTAGAGGTCGAATTTCGGAAAATATCTTCCTATCGGATGCCTACTCCATACAAAGAACACACGCTCCAAGTTTGAGGTCTCTACGATCAGCGGTTTAGGCTGTGCGTTGATCCGTCAGTCAGTCATCCAGGACCAAGCATTTTATATATATAGATTACTTTCTGGGAAGCCCCGGCAACTAAATTGTAAAAGATTTACTTAAATAAAACAATTTTTATTTTATGTTTATTCTTTAGTTAAAATAAACCCCAGTGAAAAGTCAAAGACAAAACACGATCTGAACTTAAAACTTGAATATCTCATAACGAACTCCGTGTGGCCTTTCCGTTTAACGGCGTCCAAATGGATTAGCTGGTAATGATGGCGGTAGCAGTCCCTTTGTTGAGAAAGGTGCCGATGGTGTCGAAGGTGTCGAAGGTTGATCTGTGTAACATAATCTACATATAATATCAAATATATTCCCAGCCTATGATAAGGCAGTTTAGTGATCGACGGACAGCGCTATCTGTTAAAGATAGGTTACAATGGAAGGCCAACAAGAAATTGTATCAGTGGCTTTTTAATCCAAGATTTTTTTAATCCCGATTTTATGCAATCGATCATTCAGCGCTAATTCACGTTTACAGTAAGTACATATGTCTAATAAATGACTACAGTGGGTGTAAAAACCAAAGGAATTTAATAATTGGAGTCAATTAAATAAATAAACATATTTTACATTTTTAAGTATAACTTAATGTTTACAAAACAAAAACAATTTAAATTGCATGTGAAAAAAGAGTAATTTTGAAGAGGTATAATACTTGAAAACAAACAAAAATACTCATTTGTTTTAATCGGTTTTTATACGTTTTAATAATTACTTTAATGTGGCATCTCTTAGTAAATGCATAATCTGAAATAAAACAAAAGTATAATACCATATATAAAAATAGTATAGGTAGGTATATAAATTATAATAAACATAAAACACCATACAAAGATCAAATATTTACTCTTCATAATATTAGTTTAGAAAAAAGATACAAACACAAAATTAAGTCACCCGAGTGTAAAAACACCGTTGTGCGTTTAAGGCCTAAAGAATCTTGGAGTAAAGATTTTAATTGGAATAAAAAGCCACTAACAGTATCTACTATGACAGTTTCGTTTGAAAACTGATGTCGCCAAACTAATACCTTCATTAATTACATTAAGGGCTTAAGAATTAAATTTTCTGATGATAGGACGCTACGAAATCCTTCAATGCGAAAATTTTTGAAGTTACGAATACCTACATCATGACATTTAAGTATTTACCTGTTTCCTCAGACCGCACATTCTGAAATAATAAGAAATAAGGTTTTGTATTATTTTATTTTCGCTACTCAAGTACCTTATTTGGTATCTGGAATGGTATTTTTAATTTACTTAGCAATTTTACAGATTGAAGAGTCGCCGAAGTCATTTTGAATATTTGTACAAAAAAAAAAAAAAATTAGCAAATGTTTCGCTTCAGATGGACGAATTTGGGTAATTTGCGACTAACTTCGACTAGTTATTGACTAACTCGGGGCATAATCAGATATTCGCTAGGTATTATGGTTTTCTAGCTACACAGGTGGCTGTGCCAACCTGAGCGCTCAGTTTGGCATAGCCAGCAATATCTTCTTCTGACTTTTAAACGGTAGACCGAGTCATTCTGGTATTTTTTGACCAATTTTGCGGCCAAGATAAGCTCATCTTAAACGTAGCTACGTTTGCAGGGATAGTGTTGCTGACTGCTCACGCAATTGCTAAGTAAACTGCACTTATATTCTGATAAAACATTCAAAACTTGTAGTAAGTACGATTATGTTGGCACCAGTGCACAAGACAGTGGCAGTATAAAATCTCAGTCAATAGGTCTCAGTAGGTAATTAAAAAACCGCGATGTGATGAACACTTACCACGTTTATTAAAAGCGTAGCAACTACGAGGAAAGCTACGATGTTCTTCATTTTTCTAAATTTTTAGTTAATACTCAAATCAAATTTAGTTGATTTAGTTGATACTGAGCTGTTGTTTAATACGTACAAAGCAACACTAATTACTTCTACGCGTTACCCTTATTTAAATAGGAAGTACTTAGGTACATCTCTTAGTGAATTGAGTCAAAAACAATTATACACATTGTTACCTACGTAAATTTGAACAAGTGTTTCAATAAATTATTATTCATATCACTAATTAGCCTAAAAGCGGTTAGTTTCTGTTAAGAAATGTCTGTTTTTAGGGTTCCGTAGTCAATAAGGAACCCTTATAGTTTCGCCATGTCTGTATGTCCGTCTATCTGTCTGTCTGTCCGTCCACGGCCTAGCTTAGAAATTTTACTAGTAGAGCAATCACGCCAACAAAGTAGTACAATAAAAACCTAAAATATTTTTTTAGCGTACCTGACGTCTAACCTAAGATGGGGATGTATTTTTTTTGTCGTTTACCCCCTCATATGGGGTGTCGTTGAATAGGACAGGGATATATCAAAATATTGAGGGTTTGTGAAGACCGTTTTACAAGTCAGGGATCCGTTTGCAAAATATTTAGCTTTAAGGTGCTCATTTTTTGTTAGAGTCGGGTGTCCGCCTCTCTTACCAGCGCAACCGTTGTACCTATTTGGTTTAAAAAAATTTATAATAATAGATAGCTTTTATCATAATTAAATATCATTGCAAAATCTCTTTAGAATATTAGTTTAGATTTAAATATGTAACTATCACGGATAAGTAGGCTTTACGAGTTAACGAGTTATACTCAGCCAACTTATAAATTTGTACTTCTAGATTAGTTGTGGCTGAGCTGTAAGGTAGCAACGGGGTCACCGGTAGCAAATAGCGGTACGGCCACCAGATATGGTAGTTAGCTGCGATTATATTGAATAAGCAGACCAGCAGCGGTAGGGTTATCGGAGGTAGGGGAGGGTTTGGTGGGGCAGGCTCTTCTATAAAATTGTACAAAGCTCCGGTGACGACTCTGCGTCATGGCGAATAAACTCCGCCAGTAAATAAGCGTTCCCCTAACACAGGGCAGCAGCCGTGTTACTATTGGCATGAGGCCGAAGAATAGCTTTCTGGTAGGGCTTGTGGCAGTGTACCACTGTACCCACTGCAATTTAAATAATGTTCCACATCAGCCTATCCTACCGTCCGGAGACAGTCCGCGCAACAAATGTTGCGCAGTATTTTTCTACGCAGTTTTGTTTTAGAATCAAATTCAAATTCAAACTCAAAGCATTTATTTCATTTTGATCATAATGTATGATGCTTATGAAAAGTCAAAATTACATGAGGTCAGCTAATTAACCTACAGCCAGTTCGCTGACGAGGTAGAGCTGTGAGAAGAACTGGCAAGAAACTCACCCCACTCTTTTCAATCGCCAGATAATTACAGTTTTTTGTATGAGTTAACAATTTTAACACAACAGCGCAACCAAAGAACAATACAAAGTAATTACTACAAATCATTAATTTAATTACCTTTTTAATTATAGGATTTCAATTATTTAGTTTCATCTAGTATGGTAATTTGATTACGTATTTACGTAATTAAAAAAGTAAATGCGTCTCCCGCTCATATTTAACGACAAGGTAATACTGGATTAAGTTTTAAACGTATGCCATGCCAAGATTGACCAGTCATCCCGAGTTGCACTCGTTCACGAGCACGACGCACAGACCAGCCATAATCTTTAAGTAAAAACGGATCTGACAGCACATATCTCGGAACTGAAAGCACTATCGAGAAGTCATGTACTCCTAGTAATGCCACTTATTCGGATATGGTCATAATTTTATTAGACCAAGCAATTTGAGCCGAGAAATTTCCAGCAATGACATTAGAATCTTTCCTGATCCAAATAAAATTAAGTCATAAATCTGGTAAGAAAGACGCACTAACCTGCAACTGTATATTAGAATTGGCAGCTTATATAAGAAAAGTTCTAATTACTCAAACTAGGCTTTTTATAAATTGGACATCGTGCCCTGTGCGTGACTTTACATTAGTAACCAGATGTTACAACTGCCACCAGTATGGACACGCGGCGAAATCATAGGCGAATATATATATATATATATATATATATATATACAGACGGTCGATAATGAGTGCCCAGCTAAGAAATTTGCCGAGCTCAAATATATCAACTCTGTTGATTATGATGATGCACAATAATTGGATTAATGCTATTTATTATTTAAGATAAAATTAAATACAACACACTTGTTCATGTTCTACATAGCATCTGTCATGTCATCACTTTATTAGTAGGTACATAAGCATATTACTTGTCCCCAATAAAATAGCCTCGAAGACTTACGTAACAATATTTTGTATTTTTTTTTATTAAATTAGTTATAACATAGTACGTTAAGTATTTCATGTTTCATTGTATAAGTCTTTTATTTAAAATCTAGAGAATCATAGATATTTATTCATATAATAAAATTCTAGCGCTATTTTGGTCTGTGATACAGGAACTATATCCTACAGGCATCTAAATTGTAATACGTATAGTTACACGACTGTCTTATTTTAATTTGTATCTAAGTAAGTTATGAAATGATTTTTCTTTCATTTTTCCTACCTACCTACAGTTAGGAATCGATATTTTTTTATATTTCTGTCAACGTAAATGTTGCCATAATTTAAAGAATAAGTTATGTATCTATTTAACTAAACTTGATTTCGTACTGAGTGGTTGGGTGGGCAATATAAAGTGAAACCGAAGGAGGCTGCGTCAACAAGATAACACTGTGATAAAGCTATCTAGAGGCGTGATGTGAATAATCCCGTGAGGTTTAAGGACGTGCTGGTAATAACAACTCTAGTGCTTCCATTTTGTGAGAAAATTGCGAATTGTGAACAATGTCCGCCAGACTAGATGCGGCCTGAGAGTTGTTTAAAAATTATCAACATTCAACACGACGACTCATCTGTGTTTTGGCATAATCTTGAGTTCCTTTTACATTAGTATAGTTCGTTTGTTTGTAGGAGGCGTCGTAAACACAATAGTCACTAAATACTAATATAGAGGTCAAATACTGAAAGTCACTAGGCTTTGTGATCCCCATAACACGTTCCCGTCATTAAAAAAAGACGTAACTTAGGATGGTGATAGAATATTAAAACAAAAACGAGCGCAAGCATTTTGCACTCGTAAGCAGACAGTTGCCATAACCTATTTGGCAGCCGTCCCTGAATTTTTTAGTTATATTTTACGGGATAGAATTGATTCTTCCATTGAAAATGAGAATGATGATTAAATTTAAGCAAAGAGTTATAGGCTTTACTTGATTTCGAAGAAATATTATTTGTTTTTTAAAATTGTTTTGTTGTTTTTAGAGTTGAAAGTACTCAGATCTGAAAGCAGTAAAAAAAACTCCTAGTTAACGTAAAAAGAAGATACGACCTTTTATGCCGCACAAAATATTTTTTATGTATATTTTATTATAATTAGTATATTTTGATACTCTCAATGCAATCAAAATTCATAGGGTAGTTTCCGTTGACTTAGAAATGTGAAATTTGGCAAGTGATACCGTCTTATACCACAAGTATAGAGAAAATCTAAAAACCTATACGTTTGTAAATAAATCATTAAAAACCAGGGATCACTTTGTTGTCCGTCCGTCTGTCTGTCAATACCCCTTTATCTCAAGAACGCGAGGAGTATCGAGTTGAAATTAAAACGATATACTCAGGTCTACAGTCTCTTGAACCTGTAAAAAAAATCTCTTGGTAGAAGTGTTGAAAAAGTAAACAAATAAAATAAAAAAAAATATAAAATATTATAAAATTTTATTTTCTAAAACATATAAATATATGTCAGAAATATTAACAAATTTAAGAGTTTTTGATTATTTTTTAAGTAAAGGTACAGTTCCTTATGATTAAATATGTTTATTACCCCGGGCAGTGCCGTAAATAGGGCGGTGCCACCGGTGCCCAGGCACAGGGCGTAGACTCTGGGGGGCGCAAGAATGGCCAGACCAGGCAGGACTATTATTTTTTCGGTTTGCTCCTGATAAGTTCCCGCTGCGCCCTAGTGCTCGATTCCAACACATACATACCTACATACCAGTATCATCAAAAACGTCTATTAAATTAGACAAAATATCGCGCTCATTTTTTTGGCAGCGCACGAGCGTATTTGTGTTTAGTGTTTATCGGAGTTAAGCCGCCGGCCGGCTACACGGTCGGTCGGAGACTAAGCGGCGGGCGGGTACGGGCGGGCGCTATAAAGATTTTTTTAACAATGCCAGTGACTGTATCTTCCTGCGAAAGATTATTCAGTAAGCTAAAATTAATGAAAACTTACTTGCGCTCGACGATTGGCCAAGAAAGGTTGACGGGCTTAGCGATTTTGTCGATTGAACGCGACATAGGAAGGTGTCTGTCGTATGAAAAGGTTATCAACGATTTCGCAATGAAGAAAGCGCGAAAAGTAAATCTTTATGAAGTTTATGGCTTGCTTTAATAAATCTTTACTATCTGAACTCATTCATTTGTGGTCTCAATTATTTGTGTATTGTGTAGTTGTGAATAATCTTGCAAATATTTTCGAATAAACGTTTCTTCACCAATTCATACTTAAACGCAATTTATATTATGCTACCTTCCTTATTCAAAACTCTACCATACCAAGTACCTACTTAAAATTAAATTAATTTACAGTTTACTGAAACTTTGCAGGGTGTTATATTATTATAGAAGTATGAAAACCATAGTGGCCCAAAAATTAAATCTTAAGCATCAGGGTGGGCA
This sequence comes from Parascotia fuliginaria, assembly GCA_963082885.1. Classification (NCBI taxonomy): domain Eukaryota; kingdom Metazoa; phylum Arthropoda; class Insecta; order Lepidoptera; family Erebidae; genus Parascotia; species Parascotia fuliginaria. The sequence continues at coordinate 10,764,597 of OY720184.1, forward strand.
ACGCATTTGCACTAGTGAACTTGCGATTGAGTTTTAGTGAGTGAGACACAGTGGGTGGTATAATAGGCGAAGGGTCCACTTAACATCAGATGGCTCGTCTGCTTGTTTGCCTACATCAGTTCTTGAAAAAAAAAGATTTTTCTTCCAAAATATTAGATAATTGGTCCACCAACACCAAGTTCCTTGTGCTTTATTTTATCACCCTGAATGAAATAAAGTAGGCCTATACATAGCATTGCTCTAGGGTACCTATAATATCTAAAGAAACAAGGGCGCAGTTATAGAAGCTCGCACAGGGCGCAAAAAAGGCTATTTACGGCACTGACCCCGGGCTTTTGAAATGGTATTTTAACGAAAAAGATTCATTATCATATTTTGCTAATAACTCGAAAATATGTCATGATGTTGGGCTATTTGTTTATGATTATTTTCTGGGAAGCTCCGACAACTTAATTGTAAAAGATTTACTGAAATAAAACTTTTTTTTTATGTTTATTCTTTAGTTAAAATCAACCCCAGATAGTTAAAGTGTAAAATCAAAGACAAAACACGATCTGAACGTAAAACTTGAATATCTCAGAACAAACTCCGTGTGGGTTGGATCCTTTCCGTTTAACGACGTCCAAATGGATTAGGTGGAATTGGTAGCAGTGGCGGTGGCAGTGGCGGTGGCGATGGCGGTGCTGTCGCAGGTGTTAAAGTTGTCGAAAGTGTCCAATGTGCCTCAGGTGACGAAGGTGTCGAAGATGGCCCAGGTGTCGAAGTTGTCGAAAATGGCGTAGTGCACCTACGTCATCTGTATAACATAATGTACCTGTTATAACAACAAGTATATTCTCAGCCGCTGATAGGGCAGTTAACTGACCGACGGACAGCACTATCTGTTATAGATAGGTAACAACGGGAGGCAACACGCAATTGTAACCGCGGCTTTCTATAAATTCTATACACAATCCTTAATACAAGATTCTTTTAAAACCCGACTTTATGCAATGGATCGTTCAGCGCTAATTCGCGTTTGCAAAAAGTATCTATCTATACTATTACATAAAGCGGAAGAGTTTGTTTGTTTGAACGCGCTAATCTCTAGAACTACCAGTCGGATTTGATATAATCTTTTTGTGTATGATAGCCCAGTTATCAAGAAAGGTTATAGGCTAAGAAAGGTTAACATCACGCTACTGGCGACGGAAGCAGAGCAGTAAGCTAAGACGCGGATGAAATCGCGCTGCGGAAAGCTAAATGACAGCGTTTCAGCGCTGAACGATCCATTGCATAAAATCACGACGTTAACCCGTAGCGGCTTCAATGAATTTGTATACCTACTTAGACTATAATGGTTTAAAAATCACCGGAATTTAATAATTGAAGTAAATTAAATAAATAAACATATTTTACATATTTGATCTTTTAATTTATAAGTTAAATTTTACGAAACAAAAACAATTTTAATTGCGTGTGAAAAAGAGCTCTCAAAATCATAGTAATTTAGGGTCGTTCCTCTTTCACACCACGAAATATTCGGCCCGTGGGGTGAATCACTAAACGATCTTATTTGAATTGGCTGTTTTATCCCAAGATCAACCATGGTGAGGAATTCAAAAAGAAACTGCCTCGATTCAGCCCACGCAAAAACATACGATTAAACAATGATCACTATGAATTAATTTTATAACACTCATGTAGAATGCTTGTAAGAATACTTGAAAGCAAACAAGTACTTATTTGTTTTAAATCGGTTTTTATACTATTTAATAATTAAAAGCCTTTTATTTGGTATGTTATTTATACTTATATCTAAAATAAAACATATTATTATGAAAATTAGATGAAGGTAGGTACATCTTCTGTCTTTGCATCCCTTAGTAGGTGAATAATCTAAAATAAAATAGCAAATAAGTATAATACCGATAAAAATAGTATACTATTTTATTTAAGGTATTATTAGGTACATACATTTTAATAAACATAAAACATAAAAGGCTTTTTACTTACACTGTAAATCCCTATGTCTACGATGGGAGAAAAACACCCAGGTTGAGACTGTATCTCGGGACCGGCGAGGGCTACTATCAACTGAGAATACACTAAATCAACGACTAGCCGTCCCACCGCGCCCTCGCTTTGGTATCAAAAGTTTTATTCGGACTTACAAGAAACGCTTATAAAATATGATTGCAATACTGTACGAAATATTAATTACCTACTATACTGCAAATTTTACTTATTTATTTGCTATATTTACTTTTAAATCTTCGCATTGCATGATATAATTTATGAACATACGGGAATTTACGTGACCATGCATTAGGTAATTACATACCTTATTTTGCTTACCATATAGATTTAGGACACTGTCAGTGTGTTTTGTGATGGTACGTGGAAAGACGAAAATGTGAGGGTAGATCTAGAATCTATTTTACATACGGAGCTGTGACATCGCCTTAAGCAGCACAGAGTACATTGTTCAGCAGTCTGCTTGTGACCACGGCCGGTGTAATCTGGTCGAAACGTCAAGCAAAATAAGGTATGTAAATACCTAATACATGATCGCGTGAATTCTCGTATGTTTATCAATTATTTTATTTATTTGCTGTCTATACTGTATTCTAAATTTACAAATATTGAAATTCTGAACATTGCTTAAATATATGAAAATATAGTCTATGTTACCAGCGGGTAACATAGACTATATTTTCATATATTTAAAAAAAATATGTATAAATATGTAGCGACATATGTTGCTTTCTAAAGCTGAAAGAATTTTTCAAATTGGTGACATAGATTTTTAGTGAAATAGTTACAAACAAAAATACAAGCAAACAACCATACAACAAAATCAAATCTTTTATTTTTATAATAATAATTTAGAAAAAAGATACAGACACTAATCAAGTTACCCGGGTGTAAAAACACCGTTGTAGCGTTTGAGGGTTAAAGAATCTTAGATTAAAGATTGTAATAGTAATAAAAAGCCACTGGAAGTTCCATGACAGTTTTGTTTGAAAACTGATGTCGCGATAGGACGGTTCGAAATCCCACCGATAATTTTTGAAGTTACCTACGAATATATCATGACATTTAAGTATTTACCTGTTGACTGAGACCGCACATTCTGAAATAATAAAAAAGGATTTTAAATTATTTTATTTTCGCTACTTAAGTACCTTATTAGGTATACAGAATGGTAATTTTAATTTACTTAACAATTTTACAGATTGAAGGGTCGCCGATGAAAGTCATTTTGAATATTTTCACATTTTTTTTGTCTTCTGTGAGAGACGATCAGAATATGAAGTTACACTGTAACGGTTTCATTTTAAGACATTTTGAAATTTAATCTTGTAAATAAAATGTTTAGTATAAGTAGTATAAGTACTTATATTCGTACTTATACTACTTATACTTATATACTTATAAGCACTTATATTCTGACACATCATTCCAATCTTGCAGTAGTACTATTTTGTTGCCACTAGTGCACAAGACAGTAGCGTAATAAAATCTAAGTTAATAATTTAAAAACCGCGATGTGATGAACACTTTTTTTTTTTTTTTTTTATATTAGCCTACCAAAGTGACCCCACTCTGCCTGATGGTAAGCAGTAAGTGGAATCCAGAAGTGGCGGACACCATTCCAAAAGCCAAACTACTGGTATGGTGGCCTCCACTATGGCGGCTTAGTGAGATGCTTTTTCACGCCCCGCTTAAAAGACCCAGGATCAAAATTAGATGGGAACACATGCGCTGGCAAAGAGTTCCAAGGCTTTAATAGAGCGACAAAAGTATGAAGTGCTGAACCATTTGGTTCGAGACCCTTTAGATTCCACTGTGAAAGGGTGGCACTTTAGTCCCGCACGTGTTGTTCTGGATAAAAAGGGAGAGGGTGGGATTAATTCAAAGAGCTCTTCAGAACACTCTCCATGGTAAAGGCGATAGAAGACGGCCATTGAGGCGATGTCTCTTCGCAGCTGTAAAGGCTCAAGGGTCTTAGTAGCCTCCGGGCTTCCGATGATACGGACTGCTTACCACGTTTATCTCAACTCTAAAGTGTATATGTACGCTGACGATCTGAAAATACTAAAACCTATACACTCAACTGCTGATCCTCCTCTCTTACAAGCGGACTTAAACAGGCTTGCGAGCTGGTGCACACTTAATAAAATGGACTTGAATATAAATAAATGCAGTTACATTCAATACACGAGGAATTTGAAAGTCACTGAAAACATATACACAATTAATAACATACGTCTCAAGGAAGTCAGCGAAGTTCGCGACCTAGGAGTCACTTTAGACAAGCAATTACGATTTATTTCACATATTAACAAAATCACTACAAAAAGTTTTAGGATTTTGGGGTTTCTGCTTAGAAACTGTAAACATTTTAAGAAGGCTTCAACAAAAATAATTTTATTTAAAACGCTAGTTAGACCTAGTCTTGAATATTGCAGCCAGGTCTGGTCCCCACACTATAACGTTCACATCAACACTATTGAAAGGACACAAAAAAGATTTATATACCACTTATCATACCATTATGGTAACTCAGAAACACTTACTTCTTACAATCATCGCTTGAAATTTTTCAAACTTCATAGTCTTAATAACCGTAGGCAATTACTAGATCATTCTATTCTGCATAAATTGGCGAACGGAGTCCTTGATTGTCCTCTGCTCCTACAACAGCTGACCTTTAGCACGCCGAAAAAATTGCCGCGTAAAACCAGATTCTCACTGTTTATACCAAGAAAGGCAAGAAGTAATCTGGGACTCCATTCCCCCATGAACAGGCTTCAATATCAATACAACAACTTGTCAAAAAAACATAACGCAGATATATTCGGACAGAGCTTAACTAAATTCAAATCTATTGTTCTCAACACATTTGATAATTAGGGAAAGGTTATCTGTCATAATTCTTGGCATTTTGTTAACGCTAATTTATATGTAACATTTCTTATTAAATATATTTTTGTTAATCTAGCTTTTAGAATACCTTTAAGTCGGTATTATATATTAATATTTTAGTACACTTTCTATTTTTTTATATTAAACATGCCGTGGCAGCCTGTAAGTAAGGTAACATCACACTAATGTATAACTTATCTTAAGTCTATAACATGTAAAAGGTGTATATCTTGTTGGTTGTTCTAATAAATAAAAATAAAAATAAAAAATAAATAAAATTATCAAAAGCGTAGCAACTACAAGCAAAGCTAGAATATCTTTCATTTTTCTTAATTTAAGATGAGGTATTCCTGGAGATAGGCACACGAAGGTAGTATAAACGCTAGCCCAGCCTTCGCCAATACAGTACGACGTATCTATCTACGATCATCATATGATGACAGCGGCGGGCCCGGCGCGACGTCACGCGTTGACAGTTTGCGCACCGCAAGCTCCGTATTGTAAAGCTCGTGCCACGCCACAATGCAGACACATACCGTAGCTATATTTTTAACATGATTCAAAAATCAGTATTTTGCTACAGTGTTGTGTGCAATTTAAAGTAGGCTTATTAAACCTAAAATGAAGGTATTAAATAATCTTGTCGAAGTTACAATAAAATGTTGGATAAACATTACATACTAAAGTTTATTTTTTTATTTTATTTTTAATTATTGAACATCATACATGAAAGTACAAAGGTGGAATTCCTTAGCAATCGGTTTAGGGTTAAGTTTAGTAATCAAAATCTGAGATGGAAGCCAAAAGAGACAAATCTTTGGAGTAATTGATTTTAAAAGACGCGTATGTAAATTGTTCAATATAATTTAGGGCTTGTTTCACAATTTAAATCATTCATCAGTTTACAGTTAAATAGTTGATGATTAAGAAAATAATAAAATAAACCAAATAACAAACACTTGTCTTAATAACCATTAACATAGTAACAACTAGACGTCGGTCTAATACAAAAATCAAGCAAAAAAGTTTTACACCTTCACCTATATAAACGTAGATATCGATATAATCTACTTCGAATTGTGCATAAACATTTTTTAACAGAATTGATGGAAGATGTATTCCGTATTTTATTAAAATTCATCCTTTAAAGGGACTAGAAAGGTAAAAAGTTAATTTTGGGGATGATTTGCTTCGAAGTAATATCAATACACCTTAATGCTTTTAATTTAAAATATTTAATTTTGACACATGTTTGAAAACTCAATCAACCTTCGTCAAATGAAGTTCCTATAATTATTTTTGGATAGCAATTTTCTAAGAGAGATATTGTAATGAGGGTGTTTAAGAAAATTTTCGCCACCAGTTAGTAGACAGTGCTATCAAAACAAATATTTTTCAATGCTCATTTCGCCAATTTTAATGTTTAATTTACAAAATGGGTAGTAATTCACATGCTTAAGGACAAAGGAAAATTACTGAAATGATTTTCTAAAATGGTGTCCACCAGGTGGCAGCACCGATGCGTCAGGTTTAGCTGTCAAGCGCTTTTTAAAAGTTAACTCCTGATTGGTCAAATGTGACAGTTGAAGTTGCCAACTGGTGGCGAAATTTCCTAAACACCCTCATTGAGTACTATGATAACATTCACATTCACAATCATTGCATCGAATAATTGAAATTCATCTCTCATACGGTAAATTACAGTACCCACTTTTGTTTTGCTACGGCGAGGATAAATACTTCTTTTGTACCCCAGTAATATAAACATAATAGTATCTGCTAGTAGTAGCTAGTAGTAAGTTTTTATTCTACCGTGTAATGATTAAGAAAGGTGAAGATAATCTGCTATATTTTCATTCGTTTAGCCAGTTTTTGTTGTTTGCGAAAACGAAAAAATTGAGTTGTATTAGGAACAATCAGGCGCAGCTCACAGCGGACAGTTATATATACTTGCAAGATGCGATAGGGAAACAGGACGTTGATACTGATCAGCTGGGTCAAAAGGTGGTGCTGGCTACTTTTTTTACAGAAGGAGAGAGGGCACGCTATATGAATGAGTGGGCACAAGTCACTACGGTTAAATTGAGAGCGCACCAATGCGCAACATAAATCCACCAAAATTATGCAATGGTACCAGATTGCAATGCAATAAACAATGTAATGTAATCGAAACAACTATACTAACCGGTTATTTTTGAGAGGATTCTGTACATATTTATTCCTAGAATTCCCCCCTAACACTATCAAATACCCCTTTTAATTCAAAACAGTGCAGTTTCCCATCAAAGTTTGTTTCAGAATGACCATAGACAAAGCTCAAGGTTAAACTCTTAAGGCAACGGGCGTAGACTTAAAGGAAATTTGTGTGTGGCATGCCTCAGAGTAAGCTAGAGTAGCCTGGCAATAGTAAAAACAAAATGTATATATATTTAGATAAAAGCAAAAGTTCACTTACTCAATCATCACGAAATTTCAGAAAACACAAGTGCTAGAAGTTTTGCATGAGGGTTCCTTTTAGGACATAGGTGCTTACTGAGACGAGATTTTGCGAAGGGGGTTTAAAGGGATGACAAAGTTTGTATGAAACGTCTATGTTTTTTTTATTCATCATCATCATCATCATCAACCTACGGCAGTCCACTGCTGGACATAGGCCTCTCCCTAGGCGCGCCATCTTGCCCTGTTCCTGCCAGCCGCCCATTGTAAATTGTCGCTCCATCTAGCGTAGGGGCGTCCCACTTTACGTTTCTCTGTACTCGGTCTCTACTCCAGAAACTTGCAGCTCCAGTGATTGTCTGATCTGCGACAAATATGACCAGTCCATTGCCACTTCAGAGTGCTAATTCGGAGAGCTATATCGGTAACCTTAGTTCGCCGTCGAATCTCCTGGTTACTGTGACTGACCTGGTGACAGTGATTGTACGAGTACAATCACTGTCCAACTTGTAATACAAAATCCAAACGTGACGTCATAATTACATGTAATTAACTTACTGCAACATTTCTATATTGTGACCGGAAAACCTTACATTTTCAACAACAATTCATTTGATATAAGTTTCATTACATAAAAACTAATATACTCTGAATGAAATTAAAATTTGTTTAGACTTATCTTTGAGACTACAATCGATCGAGCCAAATTGCAGAAATTGCGTATTGAATTACCAAAATGTATAGATTAAAGAATGAAAAATGATATATATGATTTTCAGATTTTAATTCCATCTTGTTTAAGAATAAAACTGAAAACTAAGAACCTGTTTTTGAGCATTTGTGGGAAAAGCTCGCCTTAATACTCAAATCAAAATTTTGTTGATTCAGTTGATACTGAACTGTTGTTTAAAACGTACAAAGCAACACTTATTGAATCTACGCGTTACCCTCATTTACATAGGAAGTAGTCTGTTAGTGAATTGAGTCAAAAACAATTGATAAAATTTACGTAACTATTTGTACAAGTGTTTCAATAAATTATTAATCATATCACTAACTAGTCCAAAAAGCAGTTAGTTTCTGTTAAGAAATGTCTGTTTTAGGGTTCCATAGTCAATAAGAAACCCTTTTAGTTTCGCTGTCTGTCCGTCCGTCTGTCTGTCTATCTGTCAGCCTAGCTCAGAAACTCTTAGTCTAGTACCAAGTGTAGGGTTCGCGACCTAAGTGGTATCGACTGCTAGGAAAGTTAATGTAAACTCACAGATAATTCATTATAACTTTATTACCGACAGATATTACAATATTACGTAATATGCTAATGAATGATGGATAATGATATAATCGCTAATATGAGTGTTTCCGATTTGCTGTCCGTAAAGATACTGGTTAAGGTAACGCGCACTTAGTGTGACAATGCTAGTTTGCTGGATCAGAAAAACGTGTTCGATCGGGTTGCATCGAACATGCTCCCGAGGGAAAGAGATAAGATGAGAGATAAGCACTTTACGCACAAGAGAGTGTTGATAGAGTACATCTGGCTGTTAACAAAATAAACAGTGACCTAGATACCATCAAAGCCTGGTCGGATAGGTTTGGCTTGGTGGTTAATCCTAACAAATGTCAGGCTATCATTGTTGGCAGCCAACGCATGATTAATAAACTAGATTTTTCTGCGATTCCACCAGTAGTATTTGACAGTTCAGTAATAGCACTGAGTCCAGCGGTCAAAAACCTTGGCTTGTACATTGACTCGACACTGAACTGGCAAGCTCAAATAACAAATGTTAGCCAACGAGTCACCAATACTCTTCGTGCTCTCTATCGCTTGAAAAATTTTCTTTCAATCAAAATCAAGGTTATGCTTGTACAAACTTTAGTGCTTCCAATAATTGACTATGGTGACGTGTGCTATCTTGACCTGAATGCAGATCTCATCAATAAGCTAGATCGTCTTCTTAATAACTGCATTCGATTCATTTTTAACCTTCGCAAGTACGACCATGTGTCTTCATTTCGCTCACAACTAAATTGGTTGCCTATACGTCAGCGTCGATGTTTACGTACTCTTACTACTCTCTTTTCATTTCTAAAGTCTTCTTATACTCCTTCATACTTAATAAACTATTTTGAGTATTTACATATGACCCATGATCGCAATCTTCGCTCTTCAAATAATCAAATACTCCTATGCCCTTCACATAATTCTAATTTCGTTGGCTCCTCTTTCCGTGTTCAATCTGTTCTTCTATGGAATGCGCTCCCTCCCGAGATCAGGATGTCCACAAACCGTTTGACATTCAAGATGAGGGTGAAACAGCTCCTTGCAAAAAATTTGGCAGAATCATCACAATAGCTTAGTATTTATTTATGTATGTATATATTGATAGATATTTATTTGTTAGGGTTATGTATTTATATACTTACTTTATATATTATGTATATCTTATACTTATATGTATCAAGTATTAATATTTTCAGTTTGATTGCTACTTCAAATGCACCTACTTTGTTTTATCTCTGCATCACCCTGTGAGGTTGACTGGTAGAGAATGCCTTTGGCATTAAGTCCGCCTATATACTCTGTATATGAAGTAATAAATAAATAAATAAATAAATAAATAAATAAGCTGTACAAAGATAAAATGTTACGTGTGTGTATGAACATAAAGCTAATGATGGTAAGAACAATTTTAAATGATAGATGATTAACAAGATGATAAGACAATATTCGTTAAATCTTAAATACTAGTCCGTCACTCAAACAGCTGAATTTTCAATAGAAAGCACCTATTGTTTTTTGGCAACGGGAGACGTAGACATGTCTCGTTTCGCGATACGTAAACTTGCCCAACATTTGGCAAAACTATGATCAGGCACATTTTTAATCACTACACTTGATACCTGCTCGGCTTATGGTTGATTTCGCGCACTTACACTCACGTTCGGCCCCTGTTCGGATTGGGGTTCATCGCGCACATTAACACTGATGCTACAGCTGTGATCGGGTCCGTTCCCGACCTGCTGTTGGCACGGCGAACTGACGACTCGTCTGCCTCGCCATCTCAGGAATCACAGGAAAGCTGAGATGGCTGCTGCTAGTATGCCGTACGATACAGCTTAATGATGTATATCATGTGTCGTTAGAGTCTCTGTATGCTGACCTGATTCTTTCATAACCTTGATTTGTTCACCAAGATGTTTTAAAGAATCATTTATCTGTGCTTTCTCGTAATCAATTTCATCAAATTTTAGAACAGGTAGCGTATTATTATGTAATATCTGATGTAAGAGAGTTAACTGCTTATCGATAATGTTTGGTTTTAATGTGAGCGTATTTTCCAATTGCTGATAAGCGTAAAGGGTTACATCGCGTCCTTTTGCAATGCACTGCTTAGTAAGGCGAATAAGTCCGGCCTTGCTGACTAGGTGTGTTTGTGTTTCATCGTCGCACATAACTCTCAAAGAGTAAGTATCGCAACAATAATAAAGATAGGTAGAAAAGTCATGTAGTTGAATCCACATGTTTTTACAGCTGGACTTGACCAATCTGCAAGTCGGTGGTTTATCCATTTCACAGAATCTGTCATTCGAATCAAAAGTTTTCACTGGACCAAGAAGACGACACAGGTAAGTTTCTTCATGATGTTCACAGCTTTGAAGATCACTGATCCTCGCAGATAAGTATGAATCTCTTCTTAGATTAATTGCTATGTATTCTGATGCTAGTACCACGCTGATAATGCTTTTGTTAATTTGAACCGGAATTGGAATCAAATTATATAATTGGTAAGAGCAACCTAAAAGAAGAAGGTACACTTGGAAAATGCCAGGCAATATAGGAAGATTCCAGTTCCAAAGAAAAATATAAATACATGGTACTGAACTCTAAAACATACCCGGGAGCGGATATTAGCACTGACCATAATTTACTTGTTGGTAAAATTGACATAAATATCAAAAGAAGTAAGAAGAAACGTAAAGCCAAAGATATTGATCTCAATAAATTAAAAGATGATAACATTAGAGTGCAATATAGTAATAAGTTGGGAGAAAAATGATAGAACTTAATAATAAGGATATAGACAATAATATAAATGAGAAATGGTGCAATATAAGAGATATAATAAAGTCTAGCGCAGAAGAATGCCTAAGTAAAGAGAAAATTAAACCTAGGAAAAAATGGATGGATAAAGAAATAATGGAACTATTACTAGAAAGAAGAAAATATCGCAATAAAGAAGATGAAAATAGTATTAAAATGTATAGAATAAGAACATATATAGAAAATAAATAGAACAAATATATAGAACTTACGAATAAAATCACTCTGAAGTGTCGACTGCGAAAGGAAAAAGAAGTAGAGAAAGACTGCGAGTGTATAGCTCATTTCATGAAGATGGGAAGGATAGACATCGCATACAGCATTATTAGAAACATAAATAAGAAACATAAAAAGAAATCTACAGCTATACTAGATGAAAATGATAAAATATTGATAAGTAATGAAGATATATTGGAAAGATGGAAGAATTATTTAGAAAACTTGTACAGCGGTAAAGGATTAACACAAGGTGATATAGAAGATGAACAAGAAGTAGCAGACGTAATGATAGGTCCGGATATAATGAGAGAAGAATTCGACAGAGCTCTAAACAGTATCAAGAATGGAAAGGCAGCAGGTGATGATGGTATATACATAGAAATGATAAAATACGCCAGCAATGATGAAGTAGTGGAAGAGATATTTAAAATAACAAAATTTATTTATTGTACTGGACAAATGCCAAAAGATTTTATGACAACTAAGATAGTCACATTGCCGAAAAAACAGAACACATTAAAATGCAAATAACATCGAACTATAAGTTTGGTTTCTCAAGATTCCAAAATTATACTGAAATTCATCCAACACAGAATAAGAGATAAAATAGAATATAACTTAGGCAACGACCAATACGGTTTTAGAAAGGACAGAGGAACCAGAGAAGCAATTTTGGCCCTGAGACTAATCATAGAAAGAAGAATGGACATAGGACTAAACACCCATATAGCATTTATAGATTTAGAAAAGGCGTTCGACAATATTGACTAGAAGAGGATGATGAGAGTATTGAAGGAAATTGGATTGGATTTTAGAGATAGAAGAACTATATTTGAATTATATAAGAACCAAGAAACTATTATAGAAATCGGAAACGAGAGAGGAAGAGCAGGAATAAGGAAAAGAGTAAGACAAGGTCGTTCACTTTCACCACTCATTTTTAATGTTTTTATAGAATCAGCCATAAAGAAAATCTCAGAAACATCAGATAAGGGTGTTAAGTTTAATGGAAAAACAATACAATCCATACGATTTGCTGATGATATTGCGGCATTAGCAGAGTCACAGAATGACCTACAGGAACTTTTAAACACCATGAACAACATATTTGAAGAATTTTCTCTTAAAATTAACATTAAAAAGACTAAAATACTAAACATATCCAAAGCTAGTTTGAACTCACACAGAACAATAAAAATAGAAAATAACCCATTAGAAAATGTAATCCAATTCAAATATCTCGGAAGCATTATTGTATGATATTGCCAAGATGCTAGATGTATACAAGACATAAAAACCAGAATAGCAATAGCAAAACAAACATTTCATAAAAACAGAAATATATTTACATCTAAAATATCAAAACAAGTGAAGAAGAAATTTATAAAAACTTATGTTTGGAGCATAGCACTGTATGGGTGTGAAACGTGGACAATGACACAAAGAGAAAGGGATATGTTGGAGGCATTTGAGATGTGGTGCTGGAGGAGGACGGAGAAAATAAGTTGGACAGAGAGGATCACAAACGATGATGTGTTGAGAAGAGTGAAAGAAAAGCGGACCTTGCTCAGGACAATAGAAAGTAGAAGAGGAAAGATGATTGGCCACATTATACGACATGACAGCTTTATACGAAACATCAAAGAAGGGAAAATAGAAGGAAAGCGAGGTAGGGGAAGACCACGGATAAACTATATGAGTCAAATAAAGAAAAGTGCTGGTGCCATGTCGTATAAGGAGGTTAAAGAGATGGCTCTGGACAGGGAGAAGTGGCAGGAATTGCATCAGTTCCACCGACAAGAGTCTAACTCTTAAATTATGGATGGATGGGAAGTATCTCTGCTTACTAAGGGTAAGGTAATTTCAAATATAAAATATGCTTCGGTCATTCTAGCATTGTCACGTTCGTTTTTTTTTACGAAATCTTGGTCGAGTACTTCAAACAACGAGTTAGCTATAGAACCTACAGCGTTGATAAGCCCGCGTCGAGTTCTCGACCGCGCTCCAAAATGCTGATTCAACAAGAGTTGATTGTAGTATCGTAGTTTATTGAATTCGTGTTAACTTGAAGAATGATGATTTGACAATTGCTCTGTGCTCGTATTATTTCGCATGTTTGTTCCAAATATTTTGAATATTGTGTTGCAGCTTTGGTTCCCTGCCAGTATGGAGACATATTGTAATAAGCAACTATTTTCCAGTCGCGAATAAGATGCATTGCTCTCGAGTGATGTAAATGTATAAGATACTTCCGTAGATACTAAAGCGCTCATAACAAAAATAATAATGCTAATACTATGTTAAATAATTTAGGATAATTTTTTATCCGCTTGTTTGCTGCTGAATTGCTTTTTGCTTCAACGCTTTGATGCTTTTGTTGCTGCTCATTTTGCTTAGGTATAGGTAAAATAGATAGTTTTAGAACAGGACGTTTTATGTAACCGTTTTTTGTTTTTAAGTTACCATTCTAACCGCTCAATCCTTGCCAGGGTGCACTTCCACCACATGCCCAACAGGCCATCTTCCTGCAGGTGAGTTGTCGTCGTGAATAGTCACCATATCGCATATTTCTAAATTTTGCTTACTCTTTAGCCACTTGCTACGTACAGATAATTTGGTAAGGTACTCCGATTGCCATCGTTTTCATATATCCTTAAATATGTTATTAACCATATACCATCTTGTTCTAGCGTCCTGATCAGTTTCTATGACCGTTAGTCCAGCGCGTATAGTTAGAAAATGCGCCGGGGTAAGAAAATCTATGTCGTCAATATCCTCTGATATTGGATACAGTGGCCTTGAATAAAGGCTCGCTTCGATTTGAGATAATAAAGTGCTATATTCTTCGAAGGTCAAGGTTTCATCGCCTATAACTCTTTTAAATGTTGCTTTAAGTTTCGGTTTCATCTTTCCCAAATACCACCAGCACTTGGCCATGAAAGACAGTTCCAGTGCCACTCTTTGTTCATTTCAGATATTTCCTTGTGAAACGTATCGTTAAAAATAAGTTCTAATTGCTGCTGTTCCTCTTGTAGGATGTTGTTGGCTCCTCCAAAATTTGTACCATTATCTGAGTAGATATGCTTTGGAGCTCCTCGTCGGGCGGTCATGCGAAGCAATGCTGCTATAAAACACTAACTGCTCAAGTCGACGACCAGTTCGATATGGACCGCTTTTGTCACCATACAAATAAATAGGGCGATATATCCCTTAGTTGTTTTAATACCTCTACCTTTGTTCATTTAATTAGAACAAAATCCGTGTAGTCCACACCACTGTGGTAAAACGGTGGTGCAGGATTAGATCGAAAGTCAGGTAGATCTCCCATTAATTGCTGAAGTTTCTTGGCTCTTGTTTTTTGCACATGACACAATTACGAAGTTGCTTTTTTATTGCTCGATTTCCTTTAATTATCCAATAATTACGTCGTAGTAAAGATAATGTAAGTCGCGCTCCACCATGGAATGCGTACTCATGCGCTTGTAATATAAGAAGCTCAGTTAAGCGGCTGTTATATGGAATAAATTATAGGATATTTCATTTCACAGCTGATGTTGGCGTTTTTAAGCCGTCCACCGACTCTTAATAAACCACTCTCATCCAAAAAAGGGTATTGATTTAATAGTTTGCTATCTGATTTAAGTTTATTGTCGTGTAATAAATTATAAATATCTGTAGTAAATTCATTACGCTGTACGTGTTTTAATATAACAATCTTTGCTTTTCGCAGCTCTTGTAAAGTGAGATACGATGGTCTTTGTTTATTTCTCGGTGCAAATGCACGTAACAACCAAGCTATAATACGATTTAGTTTCGTAAACGAACTGTAACGATATAATAAATCGTCGATAATGCAGTTTTCGCTATTAACTTGCTGAATTGTAATGGCTTGTTTCCTGAATTCTTCTTCACACGTATAGGTGATTTGCTGTTGCTTAGGCTCAAAGTCAGGTTTGGATAGCCAAATAGGGTCTTGCCACCACAAGGAATGATTTAAAAGTTGTGACGCTGAAATACCCCTAGCTGAATCAGCGGGGTTTTCCATAGTTGATACATAATGCCATGCTTCAGCTGACATTGAAGTTGTGGTTTTTTTCACTCTGTTCGATACAAAGGGTGTCCAGCGGTCTGGGTTTTCTTGTATCCAGTTAAGTACGACCTTAGAGTCATTCCAGGGATATACTTTCGATTCTATGCTACCTAAGCTGTTAACTATCTTAGTTAGCAGTCTTGCTAACAACTCTGCTGCACATTTTTTTTTTTTCGTGGGAAATGCATTACGCATACGCACCCGCCCGGGCAAGGCTAAACACGACTAACTATTTGTAATTTAAGTTTTTCATTCAAAATTTATCTATAGCTGGGTACCTACTACAATTCGCTACATTATGTGAATTTGAATAAAGATGTAACGCGAAATGCCTTTTGTATTTTTAAAGCATTATTATTTCTGTTATGCTTGAATAATAATATTTTTATACTGTTATAAGCGGAAGAGTTTGTATGTTTGTTTGCTTTAACGCGCTAATCTCCGGAACTACCAGTCGGATATGAAAAAATATTTTTGCGTATGATAACCCAGTTCTCGAGGAAGGTTATAGGCTGTAACATCACGCTACTGGCGAGGGGAGCAGAGCAGTAAGCAAAGATGCCTGTGAAACCGCGCCGTGGAAAGTAGTACTTACTATCAGGTGGGCTGTATGTTTGTTCGCCACCAAAGTTGTATAAAAAAACTCAGCTTTCGAAACGTGGGTTTATACATTATTGCCTCAACTATGGTTTATAGTATAATATAATAGTAATATATTTAATCCTAGATTTCATAAATCTTACAACGTATTAACAGTACAAATCAGTAGTTAATAGTAGTACCGATAGCTAATTTCGTCATAGTGTTGTTGTCTGTGAGCCCATAAAACGTAATATGGCTAAAACTCCCTAAACTCAAACTCAAAGCATTTATTTCATTTCGATCATAAAGTATTTTGTTTATAAACGTCAAAATTACATGAGTTCAGCTAATTAACCTACAACCAGTTTCCTGATGAGGTAGAGCCGTGAGAAGAACTGGCAAGAAACTTAGGCCACTGTTTTCAATGATTTGTTTGTGACAGCCATAACTAATCAGGATGCTCTAGTATAATTGCAAATGTTTCGAGACAATTGTACACTTTACTAGATTATTGCATGTCTTTCAGGATTTTTACCAAGTCTTTTAGGACATCTCGTTTTACTGTTTTTGGGAGTTGGTTAATCTTTAATCGTATTGCTGTCCAGTTCAGGCACTGATGTATTGACGATCTCGCAGTTTTATTTCCATCTTCTAAGTTTGGGAAGACCAGTTACAATTGTACTTTAACGTAGACAAAGGTCGAGGCTGCTAGCTTGAACACATAAGCAGTGTCAAAAATAGAAACGTCGTATAGTAATGTCTTCGCATCTCTAGTTTCCAATGTACCGAGGATGTCCTTGAGCATCGCCGCTACACATTTACATACAACATTAGTATTCTTTTGTACTAGAATCGTAAAAGAATTTAACCGTGTAATATTATTCAGTACTTTTGCCATATGTTTTAATAAGCAAATGGGTATTATGTTATGTGTAAAATAACCTTGTTGTCTACTTAAGAATACTTTATTTCAAACTATTGCGTGCACAAGTTTGACGAATAAGTCCATATTTCGTGTAGGTAACTGCCTTGGTAGTTCAGTGGTACTGACTGTGCACATATTTAATTGATATGTAGAGGTCTCGGATTCGATCCCAGTCGTACCAGGTTCGGACAAATTGATACTAGAATTTTTCTTCGAGAAATTTGCAGTATCAGTCCTGTAAATGACAAAGTTTCGCCCCTCTTGCTTGAGAACTAACATAGTCAACGAAACCTAGAAGTCATACACTTCTGTAAACCTCTTTAAAAAAATGTTATGATGCTATGCTATGTAACTCAGCGACCTAAGTACCTGAACTTGACGGTTATAATTGTACATAAGCACAGATAAGTTTACTCTGTTCAATCAAGTCTGTAGAGTATATCAGGGAATAAGCTCATTTTAAGTATGTAGAATCAAGACGTTACTGCCCAACCTGTTATCATACTGGCCCGATCTCTTGCTAAAAATAATATAAACGTTATAAGCACATATAAAAAATATATGGTCTAGCTTCTGTGGTTTCTGTTAAGCATAGAAAGGTTTTTTATCAGCCTGACTCTATTCTGTCTGAGGGTAAGCAGTTAATGGAGTCTAGGAGAAGTGGGCAACATTTCAAAGCTATCTTGTCAAACTACTAGCATAGTGTGGCTGTTTGTTTTCTAATAGCATAAAAATAAAATCTATTTTGACGTCCCGCTTCGCTTTTTTGCTTCGCTTCGTCCGATCCTGGATTAAAATGACTGCAATACATGTTAAATTTAAATTGACTGCAACACTCTGTTAAAGATTTCTAGCGTTTTTTGAGCGACAAACGTAGGAAATAGTAGACCGTAGACGTAGGTTCAAGCTTTACTTTGACAGGGTAACTATTAAGTACCGCAAGTGCCGCATGTGTCGTGTTGCCAATTCAAAGAGTTCAAGACACTCGCCATAATAAAAGTGAAGAAGACTGTCATTGAGGCGAAGTCTCTAAGTCTCTAATAAAGCTCTTGGTTTTCAACGTGGGTACATAGGTTATTATATACTTGTCGAAGCCTCGATGTACAAAATGAACGTTTGAACTATCACAAATGTGCCCAACACAACTGTAAGCATGCCAGTAGTAATCTGCAAAAATATAATCTAAGGTAATTGCACCAGTAATGGACATGGAACCGGTGATGGACAAAATAAATCTAAATCTCGTAGGATAAGAGTAGGGATGAGAGTTTTTATATGTTGCGAATATTGGACCTTAGAGAAAAGTCGTGAAGGCTTGTTATTTACCAATTTAGTTATAAAATTATGCTATTCTAAAACTGATAATAGCATGTGAGCCTTCTTAGAAACAAATAAATATATTATAGTTGCAAACATAATGATATGAAAAAACATGACGTGAGTAGGTACTGCTGGGGACCTATATTATAAACATTTTAAGAATGTTGTAGCGTCAATTTGAACAAGTGTTATAAATAACAAGTGTGTTTACACACTACATAATACTCTAACAATTATAACAATGCGGGTACATTACACAAAAATCGAATCATTAAAGAAGACATGAAAAGTGATGGAAATTTTTCAAAGCCGACCAAACCTCCAAACAGAAAGGATTGCCCATCAAGAACCTTGGATGACTTTGATAAATGTGCAGATATAAAACACACTACATTTTTTCTGCACGATGCCAGCTACTACAAATTCAGTTAAAATTGAACGAACGAAGTGAACAGACATTGCTTATGATTAAAGTAGAACAAATGAGGAAGAGATGGATGAGCGATCTGTGCACCTTACATAAGATTGTTAATGGTACTCTAGATAGTCAGCTTGTGGAGCAAATAAACTTTAAACGATCCGTATGCATTCCACAACTGTTTAGTGTAACGACTAGTAGCAATAACGCCTCGCAAAACAATCCAGTTTTCCGAATGTGCAGTACACATAACAGTATATGTTCTCAATCAGATATTTTTCATGATAGTTTTAAGGTCTTCAAGAAATCTTTATTTCAAAACAATTTGCATAATTATTTGCAAATTTAGTTATTCCTGTCTGATCCCTTCAGTTTTTTGACAGGTAAGTAGGTGCAATCGAGAGAAAAGCAGTTTATGTAATAATTTACTAAAGGTTAAGAATAATAAACGCAGTTAAATAGTCTCTGCTTACTCCATTAATGGGAGACAGGCATGAAGTTATTGTAAACGTAGTAAGTATTACCCTAAAATAAATATTTTATAAAAATTTTACTAGGCTAGCAGAAGGTTTAAATGCAACTATAATTATTAGTGTGACTAATGATTTACCTTTTTTTTATAATTAAATGCTGAACACAGTTTTATTGGTCTTCAGATGTAGTGATGTGTCTTTTAGTTGTTAATTATGTATTGCCTGCTTCTGATGTCTGTTACTGTATCTTATCTTACAAATAAAATGAAATAATAAATAAAATAACAGACAAACTTTTGACCCGTGGCCATCAACCTCGTTGAAGTAAGTACATCAGTTTATTAATTGTATGTTTGTAGATACGTAGCTTTGCGGTAAGGACCTATTAAACAGAAATAATTTTACTATTAACACACCTACTTAGTTATTATTTCGTATTTATTATATTTTTTATCATTTTTAAACAATAATTTATGCTTATTAGATTAATAAAATCTTTTTAATGCTTACAATTGATTAATTAGCGCAGTGGTTTATAATAAAATTAAAATAGACGACCGCTCTCGCTTCGCTTCGGTATCAAAAGTTTAATTCGGTCTTACAACAAACGCCTACTGAAAATATCGTGGCAATAGTGTTGTATTGCATCATTCAGATTTACAAAGGCGCTTAAAACATTAAAATTTTGAAAATGACTTAAAAAGTACGTTAAACATAATAAAATATGCCCTAATGTTACCCATCCCATTTGTAACTTTCTAAAGGTGACATATTTTTTTAATTCAGTTGCGTAGATCTTGAGTTAAACCGGAACAAATGAACAAACAAACATACAGAAAATCAAATCCTTTCTCTTTATAATATTAGTTTAGATAAGTAGTAAAGCAAGGCCGCTGTTAGTACTCATTGCTTTTTTTTTTATATATGATAGCCTACCAAAGTGACTCCACCCCGCCTGATGGTAAGCAGTCAGTGGAATCCAGAAGTGGCGGCTACTATACCAAAAGCCATCGTCTTAAACTGCTGGTATGATGACCTCCACTATGGCGGCTGGGAATGGGGTTAGGGGAAGGGAATGACGGAGGTGAGGAAAGAGGAAGGGGGGAAATTGGGCCTCCGGCGCTCTCACTCACCGAACGAAACGCAGTAGTACGGATACTACTACTCTTAAGTCGATCTTCTATGAGAGGGTAGTACTTTCCCGGACGATCCGGCCAATTCATGCTGAAATCAGCGTGGATCTACTACCGTAAACCGTGCTGTTAGCGTAGCAACAGAAAGAAGGAATCTTTCTGTTTCTACGCTAACTTTTTCTAAACCACTTTTTGCTATTGGTCTATATAAACGTATACCTAATACATTACATATATAAGGAGAAAATATGAGAATTTTAAAGATTTCTATTTACGTACAAATTTTTAAATTACACATTTTAAGTAATTATTTCGTAAAAATATACTTTATTTAATTTCGTACTCTTGTGCGAAAGAAAGAAACTAAAGAATACATTTATTAACATAACATTTCCGAAAAGAATATTAACAAAATGTAGAGAGCTTCAGTCAGTTGATTGGAAGAGCAATGAAAACGACAGACGAGAGAGCGGAAATTGGAAATCTCGTGTCGTAATAGAAATTTCACTGTTCGAATGCAGTCGTAGCTTTCTATTTAGACTTGTTCACGACATGTAAACATTTATGATATTTCACATTTGATATTCACAACATTTAAATTTTAGCAAAAGTTTTTGCTTTAGCGGTTTGTGTTGTCAGTTCCTGGTACTGCACAGGGCCGGATCTAGGTGGGGGGAAAGAGCAAAGCGAGGCACTTTCCCAAGGCGCAGAATTTAAAAGGTACGCAGCTTTAGGGTGCCAAGACGACCGTCCGCCCTTCGCTCATCATATGAACCGAATGATTGACCCCCACCGCCTTCTCATCATCAGCCGAATGACGACTGCACGGCCTCCCATCCGTCGTATGTAATATGGTTATTTACATAAGAAAAAAGAAGAATATTTGTAGGCCGTGTGATCTGCGGTCTAAAATATAGAACCACCTTCATCGTGTTCACTTAAACACGTAAGAGACGAGCAGCAGCTTTAAGTATCTGCATTCTACATAGCATCTCACTGTAGTTACCAATCTATGCCGATCGTGGTAATACTCCCTTTAATTATTTTAATTTTATTTTACAGAAGTCTTCTAGACTAATATATCATTATAAATAACACATAAATATAAAAAATCGCCAACTACAAGCCTCCACATGTAGGGACAGAGCCTAATGTCCAGCAATGAATGTTTTTGGGCTGATAAATAAAATAAGTTATTTTATCTTTTGAATCATTATATTACAGTAAATTTGCCACAGTCTGGCGGCTCGCTATAACGAATTGTATTTTGTAACTAATTAAAAGTATTTTAGTTTTTATCCGCTACGCTCCTCTAGTAAGCGTCGTACCTACGTGTATGGAACTTATCTATAAACTAGCTTTCCGCGGCGCGGTTTCATCCTCAACTTTGCCTACTGCCCTGCACCCGTTCCCAGCAGCATAATATTTCATATAACGTTGCTCAATAACTGGGCTATCATACGCAAAAAGAATTATTAAAATCCGACTAGTAGTTCCAAAGATTAGCGCGTTCAAACAAACTCTTCCTCTTTTTATAATAGTATAATCGTAGATTACGTAATTTGTAGTTCGAATCTAGACTAGTCTGCGTTATATTGTTACTAATTCTCTAAGAAAGAGTAACAGTAGCGTATTGCTATCGAAAATATAAAATCTTATAAAAGTGTAAGACTTCGATTTTCCGATTTGATTCAATTTATCTTTGAGGCATCCTTTTATTAACCGACTTCTTTTCCGTTGACATTTTGGAGTGGCCTTAACATAAATTGGCCATTAAGTCAATGGATGTTCCACTTTATAAGTTTCCTGTCATGTTTACGTCAGTACCTAAGTAATAGGAAAAATGTAAATGTCTCATTAAAATATGTTCATAAAATACTATTCTTCGGTAATACACAAGTAATAAGTTACATGCAAATTTCCGTGAACTCAATAACATATAATTATCTGTGTTATATTGTGTGCTGTACTGCTGGTTTTCAGATGGGTGCTTATTGTGTTCTACTACCATATAACATGACATGTCATACTTTGTATAGTACTGTTGTATACAGACGGGCGCATATTATGGTATGTACTCCAATACTTTTCTATTTCTATTTCTTACATAACTCTCGGTATACTGGATAAACTGTCCATATATTATCAGAATTGTCGCGGTCTACGCACAAAACTGCACACCTTGTTTATGAATATACTATCACATAATTACGACATGATTGTTTTAACGGAGACATGGTTGCATAAGGATATACATGACAATGAGTTCATAGATCCGCGGTACCGAGTGTTTCGAAGTGACAGGGACCGTGTGGCGAGTGATCGGCGGGATGGCGGTGGCGTACTGGTGGCGGTGAGCGCCGGGCTGGGTGCGTCGCAGGTTGTAGTCCCGCCCGGTGCGCCCTGTGCTTCGTCGCCGCTTGTGGACCACGCACTTATTGAATTACGCTCACGCAACTATTATTTCATTGTCAGTGCGGCTTATATACCGCCCGCTACGAGCTCAGATATTTACGCCACACATTTTGACTACCTAACGTTCATTTTACAACATACAGGTATAAAGAATTACATTTTATTTGGCGATTATAATCTACCTAAATTAGAATGGAACGTACATGATACTTACATGACACCCATTATCAATAGCAGTTATCCTGAGGCATGCCGGGACTTGATCAACTTTATGTCTTTGTTCAATTCGATTCAGATCAATAATCTTAAAAATAAAAAAGGCCGACTATTAGACCTATGCATAACTGATATTGCTGGTAGCAAAGTTGCTCAACCCCCAATATCACTTGTACCTCTTGACGATAACCATCCGTCGTTTTATATAATATTACCAATTGGTAATGATTTACCAAATATAACAAATCGACCTACTACACAATTTCAATTTCATAAAGCAAATTATTCATTAATAAATGAAGATATATCTAACGTTAACTGGAAAGAACTATTACTAAATAAAAACGCCAATTCCATGGTAAGTATTTTTTATGAGAAGATATATGAAATAATCAGGAGATATGTACCCAGTAAAATCGTTAAGTCATCTAAATTTCCAGCTTGGTTCTCACCTGCTCTTATTCATATGTACAAAAATAAAGATAAATATTGGATAAAATGGAAAAAATATGGCAACAAATGTGACTATGAAGTTTTCTCTCTCCTTAGACATAGGTTTAAAATCACATCGCATAAGTGCTACAAAGAGTATATGTTAGCGGTTGAAAATAGTATTAAAAAAAATATAAAATACTTCTGGACATATATCAACAATAAAAAGAATAAAGGGGATATACCTTGTGCAATGTCGTACAGAAATAAAGTAGCGAGCAGACCTGATGACGTGTGTTCTCTGTTCTCATCGTTCTTTAAATCTGTATTTGAACCCTCGGATGTCACAGATGATTTTGATATAAACGATATATCCGAATGCAATCATGTCTCTGATGTCATGTTTAGTGATATCATGTTCTCTGAAGACACGGTACTTCGAGAACTGACAAATCTGGACATTTCAAAAGGTCCTGGATTAGACAATATCCCACCATTACTTTTGAAAGCAACGGCTAATACAATCTCTCTGCCAGTAAATTATATATTTAATGCGTGTCTTAGGGATGGTGTCTTTCCAGCAATTTTTAAGTCAGCTCGTATCGTGCCAGTTTTCAAGGGCGGTAACAAAACCAATGTAGAGGATTATCGACCGATATCCATACTGTCCACTCTGTCAAAGACCTTCGAAAGATTAGTACACAATTATATTTATCCATCTATTCATAATGCAATAATTGAACAACAACATGGCTTTGTTAAAAAACGCTCCACTAATACAAATTTATTAATATATACGTCATATTTATTTGAAAATATGGATGATAATAAACAAACAGACAGTATTTACACAGACTTTCGAAAGGCTTTTGACAGGGTGGATCATAAAATACTTTTGGAGAAGTTGGCTTTTAATGGTATCGCCACGGATACCATTAAAAGCCAACTTCTCCAAAAGTTTGTGGCGGTGGTTTAAATCATACATTACCAATCGTACCCAGAAGGTTGTAGTGAGTGGTTATGAGTCTGAGTTAGTTCCTATTAGTTCAGGGGTACCACAAGGCTCAATTTTAGGCCCGCTTTTATTCATCATATTCATTAATGACATTAAATCCTGCTTTAAATTTAGCCATATTTTACTTTATGCTGATGACTTAAAAATCTATCATAAAATCGAACAACCAGATGATCATCACAAAATCCAACAGGATCTTGACCGCTTAACGGATTACTGTGTAAAAAAACAAACTTACACTTAGTGTTCAAAAATGTAAATCAATTACCTTCACTAAAAAGAAACATATCAGTAACTTTAATTACAATATAGGTGGAATACAACTTGATAAAGTTAATGTAATACAAGATCTAGGTATCGCATTGGATACCAAATTGCATCTGGATACACATATTGACACTATAATCAGTAAGGCTTATAAGATGTATGGATTTGTTATGCGCTCCAGTACAAATTTTACTCAGCCCTCTACTTTTCTTTACTTGTACAAATGTTTGGTCCGTTCACAACTCGAATACGCTGTGCCCATCTGGAATCCGCTTTATAAAAAATATGTAAATGCAATAGAAAGAGTTCAAAAAAAATTCTTGCATTGTATGCATTATAAGTGTTATCGTAATAGTTATTCATATAGAGAATTACTAACAAAATACAAATGTATGTCATTGGAACACAGACGCATGTATTTAGAGGCAATGTTACTTTACGATATATGTCACAACAACTATGATTGTATCCCGCTCACGAATAAACTATGTTATACAGTACCCACTAGAACTCACACACGCAACTTATGTAAAATTTTTGCTACATTTCGATGTCGTACTAATGCTGGCAAGCGATCACCGATGTACCGATTAGTTGAATCGTATAACAAACACTTCAATAGTATATAGATTTGATTGCAACACGACCTGGTATTTTCAAAAAACTATTAATCGATACTTTTAGCTTTGTTTAGTACCCAAATTAACCCTATTGTTATTATTATTAATTTGTACTAGCTGCGCCCCGCGGCTTCACCCGCGAGGTTACGGAAAACTTTAGATGATGACGATGGAAAGTATTTTATTATTTACCCAACTTAATTTTTTTATTTTATTATGTCCCACTCTGATGTGTCAGCTGTGATATTGTAAAGTTTCATTACAACCTGTTTGGTGGTATTGCGTGAAAGAGTAACAAACATAGATCTATACATATACATTTATACATTCTTACAAACTTTCGCGGTTATAATGTTGCTTAATAGGATTTTAAAACCACAAAGCTCTCACTTGTATTCAACGAGTAACTGTTAGTTAATTGGTTTATATAAATGTGTGGTAAATGTCGCTGGTGTCACAATTATTAATTTTTGTAATCTAGACTAATTTATACCTACATATTGTGTCATTGTTTATTTACCTCAATAAAGAAAATAATAAAATAAAAATAAAATAATAATGCTAATACTTCTCTTGGCAAATAAACAACACTACAAGTTCAGGACAGAAAGGAGAATTAGTATGAATGTCTTGTGTCTGCATAATTATGGCCTCCGTTGAAGTTTGAATTATTTTAATGAATATAATAATAATAATAATAATAATTGGCTGGTTGGGTCAAGGGCCAGATACAGAAGGCGGTGTTGCTTGACACGGCCCGCATTGTGAGGAGGTTCCTATCTCTGGAGCCCTAACCGCCGGTAGCTTGGTCCCTGTACCCGGTGCCAGTGGGTCTCCAATTTTTATATTTTTAAATGTATGTGTTTTTTTATATACTTATATTTAAAAATGTAATTTTGAGAATTAATTTAAATAAAGGAAATAATAATAATAATAATAATAATGCGATACAAACTTGTGGACGTCGAAGTGCCGTACTACAGATATAACCCTGAGCCAGTTCTCGAAAATGGTCGTGCGACATTATACTGGGATCGCTCCATCATCACAGACAGGACCATTATAGCGAACAAGCCTGATATTGTGGTGGTTGATCGTTCCAAACGCCTTGCAATGATAGTCGATATTACCGTCCTTCATGACGAGAATCTCATGAAAGCTGAGAAAGATAAACAGATAAAATATCTCGATCGAATCCACATCCCACATGTCGACAATCTCATGGGCTAACATGAGATTGTCGACATATGGGATGTGGATTCAGCTGTCATTGTACCGATAGTTGTTAGCGTATATGCGAGCCTCTTTAGGTGTTGGTCGAGGCCAACACCTAAAGAGGCTCGCATGAGGTGGATGGGTCAAGAGCCAGATCCAGAAGGCAGTGCTGCTCGACACGGCACGCATTGTGAGGAGGTTTCTATCTCTGGAGCCCTAACCGCCGGTGGCTTGGTCCCTGTACCCGTTGCCGGTGGATCTACAATTTTTATATTTTTAAATGTATATACTTGTATTTAAAAATGTAATTTTTGAGAAATTATTTAAATAAAGGAGAACAATAATAATATTCTACCACATTCACACAGCGCCATCTAGCTCTAAATTAAGCAATTATATTTGCTTGTGTTATGGGTAGGTACTATACAACTGATATACTACTTATATACATTTTTTTTTTGTAAATACATACACATTATAGATAAATTATATCCTTCATTTGTTTCTTTTTAAAAATATTGCATATAGTGTAAGCTTCATAAATAGTGAAATCAGGATCATAAAATACAGTCAGAACAATTTATGAATCGCATTTTATGCTTAGCTTTTTAATTTTTCGAAAACGCCTTTATTTAGCATTGAATGGAGAATAATATGATGATAATTTATGGATTCAGTATCTCAAAAGGAAAAGAAAAAATCAAATTTTTCTACAACACGATCGCTGCAAAGTTATATATCCGTTTCAGAAATATTTTGGTATTATACTCGTACCAAAAGAGACTAGTCATGTCTGTTTCCTATAGTAATTAAATCTGACGCCCTTATAAAGTAAGTTGAGCTGTCTAATATTTAGCACAATCTTAACTCAGCGACTAAATCTTTATACCCAATTGAATACTACTTTCGTGTGGTCACCGTTGCCCGCCAAGCGTGGTGGCAATATCAAGGCTTCTCTAAATCCCTTCATATGTTCTTTTTTATTTTTCACTTATTTTATGAAATTTGGTGTAGTTAAATTTAGTATTTAAACACTCTTCGTGTGTGCATGGTACTTCAAAGTGACACAAAGATTTGCCTTCTACAGAGTTTTTCATCAAAAAATAAACAAGCATTGTTGGCAATAAAAATAAAAGCCAACGTGTCAGACATGTTTTTTTATTCTCAATAGCTGTTGCCCGCGACTTCGTTCGCGTGAAAATTCAGATGGGTGCCTCTATGAGAATATTGCGTGCCTGATTTTATGGCCATCGTACATTGTATCAGTATTATCCGTCTCTATGGCGAATCCAGTTTAAACCCGCTACCGCTAAAACTGACAAACCACTTTCACACAAACTTGAGACTCTTATTTGCCCATTATTATTATTATTATTATTATTATATTTAATAAGGGGGGTTGCTGAATAATAAAAAAAGAGTATTTTCTAGTAATTTGGTAATACTACTATAAAAACTATAGAAATTTTATACAAACTTTGCCACCCCTTTATACCCCCTTAGGGGATGGATTTCGCAAAATTCCGTCTAAGTGAGCACCTATATCCTAATAGGAACGACAATGCAAAGTTTGAGATTCCTAGCACTTGTTGTTTCTGAGATTTCGTGATAAGTGAGTGAGTGACCTTTTGCTTTTATGTATATAGGTAGCATTTTTTTATTTTTTAAATACTATTTTTAATCTCCCATTCATACAAATCCTCTTTCACCTAAATAAAGATATCCCTCGTAAAAACAATATACAATACACAAAGGCAAATTTTCACTACAATAACTTTTCCCTTCCCCTTCTTCCCTATTGCACTTTTTCTCCATTGTCCACTTGCTCCTCCCTCCCCCTCCCTGTAAATTTCAAGTCGCTAGCTTCAAAAGCTAAAGATCTTTGTATAGAATCTTTCATCCCTAATTTCACCCCTCTAAATCCACCCCTGTTAAAACAAAATTATAAGGATATTTTTTATTTAAATAAAAAGTATTCCAAAACAAAATTACAAAACTGTAAGTTAGAAAATGAAGAAGATTCATACAATCGATTTCATCCCTTTTCACACACTTAGGAATTAAATTAAAAAAAACCCTTTTTTAGTACAACCTCTAGACATTTAGACAAACACACCCTCCTAATTTTAAGTCACTACGACCAGCAGTTTAGGCTGTGCGTTGTCTGTTAGTCAGTCAGTCAGTCAGGTCAAAGCCTTATATAATATGTATGGGTGTATGGATGTATGGATTAGACGTATAGCCATCGGGGATCAAAGCATACAGGCTGCTAGGAATGCTAACACGTGATAGAGCCACATAAAGCTGACCGTGCGAAACACAGCTAATATTTAGATCCACGCCCACAACTTTCAGTTGTGTCTGACCTTGGGCTTTATTAATTGTCATCGCGAAACAGAGGCTCACTGGAAACTGGACTCATTTAAAACTAAACGGAAGATTGTTTAGAATGAGAGGAATCCGAAAAATAAAAACGCTATCAGCTATTCCGTAACCTGTTAAAGTCACTGTTTCTATCAGAAAATGTTCGACGTGATTCTTTAAATTGGCATAACTTTTTTATTTATGAACCGATTGACATGAAACAAACACTAAATGTTAAGTGAAGCTTACCACAATGTATTAGTGGAAACCATATCTAAATCGGATAAGCCGTTTCTGAGATTAGCGTGAACAAACGCACAGACAAACAGACAAACAGACTAACAGACAAACAGACAAACAGACAAAAATTGTAACAATCATTGTTTTGGGTTCTATTTGCGTTGATAAAGGCCCCAGTAATTTTTTTTTTCATATATCTTCCATGTACAGACAGCGATCGGTTACATTTTTATTATATGTATAGATATCCATTGAATGGTCTATCATACCTTATGCTCACCAAACTTCATAACAAAAATTCCGTTCTGCTCTGGGCTCAAAAAAAGTAATTATGAGTAGAAGATGGCCGTTGGCAGTGTATTTTATCTACTTTAAAATTAACAAGGAAATTTAACCACTGCTATGTATTCTTGTGACTTTTAAGACAGTGCATTTTACAGGCTTGATCTGTACAGACATTAGCGAACGTGGAAAACGCAGTACCCGACAGTTCGTAGACAATACCACCAAACCACCGAGTCTCCAGTTTTTATAAAATATTGCCAATAACATAAAAGCATGTCAGTTTACATAGTTTAAACCTCTGCTGCGAACAAACTTGTAGGCGACCATACGTTGCGGTTAACATTCAATCAATGCAATTCATCACGTGTAACAAACATAACCGCTGAATATTGGATAGATATGATTCGAAATAAAAAAGATATTCTGAAATATTGGAAAGTTATAGGTTTAGGGTACGCACGTGTCTGTTTGTTTTTTTTTTTATATTAGCTTGCCATAATTACTTCACTTTGTCCACTTTGCCTGATGGTAAGCAGTCATTGATGACCAGAAGGGGACGAGGGAGGAACAAGAAGAGTAAGAACTAAGGAATTGATCGTTCCTCTGAAGCTCTAACGCACTTAAATTAATACTTTCCGCCGTTAATCTATGATAATACTTCCTTGGTCCATTCTCCCCATTTATGGAGAAACCAGTATTAATCTGCTATCCTAATAAATATTAGATGTTTAAAAATATCTATAACACTGTAATAATTTCATCAGGAAAGAATACCATTACAGCATGTAGCTCAAACTTACCACAGGTCTTAAGAAGAAAAAGTAAACTTGTAAGTATCACAGATTGCCTTTTACTTCGTTCCCTACAAGCAACAGATGGTTTACCTGATTCTTATGCAAATATTCTCATTTCATGTAAGCATAGTTCTCTTCATAGCTCGTTTAGTTGAACGGAGAAAAATGTACGTAAGGTATATGTTTTTGACGTAGCATGTAAATTATATTTTAGGTTAGGATTTCCGGAACACGGTACCGGTCCTAAAAGCCTCCCGATCCATAATTTTCTTCTGACTAGGCTTAACTTGTAAAAGTTATTATAAAATGAAGAAGTAAATTAACTTGGAGTCGTGATAAAATAAGAGTTAGTATCATAGTGTGTGTGTGTGTTTGTGCCCTTAGCTGGTGTGCAATGAACGAGGGCACTTTAACATAATAAATGGAGATAGTTAAATTAATGTGTCAATATCAATTGTCCATTCAGACTTATTCTTAGTGAGATGAATGACAGGAACACGGAACAGATTTTTTAAAAACTATGTATTTCATAGCTCCGTAAGACATATTAAGGTATAGTTAATGTTTTTATTAAAAATTAAAATACTGACTTTACTTACTTTAAAATAAAGTGATGATCCGATAAATAAATAAATAGAAAGGTGTTTACATATTTCTTAGTCGTAAAGTAGAATAAGAAACATTCGGTCTAAAGAATAATAGTATTCGGCGTACCAACAGTAAAACCTGTATCTGTTACTTATTAAGGTTCATTAATAACAGTGACAGTTATTAATAATAGAAGCTTAAGAAAAGCAATATATATATTCCTTTCCTTGAGCCTCTAACTCATCCTGCAAATATTGATGTGACGTGTTAATCTCAGACAGTGTGCCTAATATTCAATGAATGCGAAGACGAATGGTGTTTGAACGAAACGGTTCTTGTTGATATTAGATATAATAAATAATATATGGTTTTGGAAGTATCGTATTCGTTTGCATCAGTAGAGCACATGACTGGTGCCTTGATAACCTCATCGGCATCGGGTCTGTTCCACCACTTTGATGAAATATTGGCCAATTTTGGCAAGATTTGACAGGATTTATTTGAAATTATATCATTAAATTGCTTTGAGTTTCAGTCAAACATTCATAGGCTATGTAGGTAGGTAAGTATTACGATACATGACGTAGTTATACTTATTACTATTTGCCCAAGCTGCATCTTCAGTTCATGATCACTCAAAAACATTTCTGCCCTAATCTATCTAATGTCAGTTCTTTGAGCTGTGTAATTGTTTATCGCCACTCCAAACAACGTTGCGAGCCTTACATTTGTTCTTCTTTTATTTCCCACGTTTTAATACGGTCTTGACTTTGAACTTACTAATATGATCTTTAGCATGCGACTAAATGTTATTATAACTCATGGTGAGGTTGTTAATAGGTTTGTCTGTAGATACTGTCTATTTGCTATCGTTATATAAAATACCTTCTTAATACTGTCACCGTGAATTCGTTAATATTCTCACTATGTAAAATTGTTTAAGTATTGTTTAAACAGACAGTTTCGTGTTTGGTTGCTACGCCGGTATCTATTGATTGTTCCAGTTACACAATATACTATATCATATTGTAGAAGTTTCAATCAATGCTATTCCTAGAAATGAACATAAGTTCGAGATAGTGTTCCAAATATTAATTGAACATAATTTCGACTCGCTGAAAACTAAAACTCATTTAGTTCAAAGTTAATATGTAACAAAGCTGAACTAATTAGAGCTAGGAGAGTGATCTACAGAGGACTAATTGCTCCAATTGGGAGTATTGTGTTGTTTAATATAATACGAGTATAAGTATTTAGTATATCTATGCACCGGTTTTTGATATTACAACGCAAGATTTAATATATATATATATATATACCACATGCCAATTGCTCATAAATCTGGCCACGAGTGTGTGAATTATGATACTGGATTATCACTTTTTTTATCTAATATCTGTAATATAACATTCTAATTTCAATAAAAAAGTGATCCGGCGAATATGAATCATAAGTATATACTTAGCTTAATGTTTAAAATTACTTATATTCGCTGCTGTTATGGTGGTGATCTTGTCCATGATTTCACCAGTTATGTGATTTGTGCTTATATATACTGTTGTGTATGTACCTACATAAGTATAGCTATATACGCGCGGCTGCG
This sequence comes from Parascotia fuliginaria, assembly GCA_963082885.1. Lineage (NCBI taxonomy): Eukaryota > Metazoa > Arthropoda > Insecta > Lepidoptera > Erebidae > Parascotia > Parascotia fuliginaria. The sequence goes on from OY720184.1 coordinate 10,797,260, forward strand.
ACCGCGCAGTGTTCCTAGCAATAAATCAGTGTGAATTTAACTAGCAGTTGTTTCACTTGTCTCTGCCGCGCTCCGATATAACATTGGCGACGAGTACTTACCTACGAAGGAAAAAATAAATATGTCTTCTCATCAATTCGGCATTTTGTCCACGTTTGACCACAGTTTGGACTCGTGGCAAACGTACAAAAATAGGCTGACACAGTGGTTCATAGCGAACGATATTACTACAATCAGCGACGCGACAGGAATTAGGAGACGTGCCATACTGCTGAGCGCACTCACGAATGGTACCTACAAGCTGGCCTCGGATCTGGCCTTGCCAAAGGAGTTGCAAGAGGTGCCATATGAAGATATTTTACTGTTGTTAGACAACCATTTTACGCCGAAACGTTGCGGATTCGGTGAACGTGCTAAATTTTATGCAGCTTCGCAGCACGTGGACGAGACGCCGACACAGTGGGCAGCGAGACTTTTTAGGGCCTATTCAGGGACACTCGTATTTAGTAGTGGTAGATGCATACTCTAAATGGGTCGAGCTGTACGATATGATAAATACAACTACCTCTACAGCAGTGATAGACAAGATGTATGATTTTATGTCAAGATTTGGAGTACCGCAAACTTTAGTTAGTGACAATGGCACTGCTTTCGTATCACAAGAGTTTAAAAACTTTTGTAGTTCTAATGGTATATCACATGTTACATCGCCTAGTTACCATCCAGCTAGTAATGGTCAAGCCGAAAGCTACGTGAAAATTGTAAAAAAAGGCATTAAATCGTGTATTTTAGCAAATGGCAATGCACGACAAAACAAATTAAATTTATTAAAGTACCTTTTTGACTACAGAAACTCTGTTCATAGCACTACAGGATTGTCACCGGCTCAGTTGGTATATGGTAGAAATCTTAGGACACGGTTAGACATATTTAATCCAAAAATACTTACTTCATTGTCATCGTCATCTTCATCCATCGTTTCTAATGTGGTGAAAAATAAACAGTGTTCGCAGATTTATTCATATGATGGTAAAAACAAACAAACATTTTCTGTTGGTGATAATGTTTTATATAAGAATAATGTTATAAATAAACCTAAGTGGAGCAGGGGTACGATTGAAAAACGAATAGGTAAAGTAATGTATCTAGTAAAAGATAATACTTCCTTATTACTCGTTAGGAAACATAAAAATCAATTAGTTCTATATAAAGGTACAACAGTAGATGATGAATCGTTTTGGGATTGCGAAAGCCTTTTAGGGCAAGGATTGCCACAACAGGACAACAGTACATCAGAGAGTTCAAATGGATCTATTGTACCAGTGACGGAGGAGGGCGACAGGTTGGCAGAACCCGACCGGACCACGCCAGACCCAAATAACGACAGTCGCGGCGTGGTGGCAGAATTGCCTACATCTTCTGTAAAGAGCAACAACGGAGAGGAAAACCAAGATACTGCGGTAAATGAAAATCAAAATGTAGAAAGAGGCAATCCGCTCACCCACAAGATGTTTCGCAAAATACCTAAAGTTGATTATAAACGTTTCTTTTAAATGATCAAAATTAAATGTAGTGTGTAAATATGGGGAGGAGATGTTGTGTATGTACCTACATAAGTATAGCTATATACGCGCGGCTGCGACCGCGCAGTGTTCCTAGCAATAAATCAGTGTGAATTTAACTAGCAGTTGTTTCACTTGTCTCTGCCGCGCTCCGATATAACATATACATACGATTGTGATAATATAATTAATTCTTACTTAGTACAATCACTATCACTAGTAAGTTCAATAGGTACTACCTACCGGTACTACATATATGACTCCCCTGTGTGCGTTTAGCCGTCTGTTATTATTATTTATTACATGTTATAGATATTAGTAGGTTTTGATTTAATTTAACTTCACCTGCTAACGATCTCTTTACACACTTTCACATTTATTACGCATGTCCTTTGATTATCACTTTGCACTATAGACACGTAAATAATAGCACTTTTTTCACAGTACATACATATATACATAATTTCAGTTGCTTTCTTCTTTTCTCGTGTTGATTGACTTATCAAACTTACCAACTAATGTCAGTTGCCGTCTCCAACGAAGACTTTATATTATAACTGAATCTTTATATACAAATTCATTTTTATGTTAATTTAATACTTAAAAATAATATATTAAGGTAAATAAAACTGTAATATTATTTTATGCTTAGGTACATTTTTAGAATATTTAATATTACTTACATAAAACTAATGAACAGAACCTATAACGCAAAATATGGTTTTATATAGGTAAAAACTACCCGCTCTAATTTACATCTGTGGTTACTGCTCTGCTCCCGTAGCCAGTAGCGTGATGTTATATAGCCTATAATAACCTTCCTCCAGAACTAGGTTATCAAACGCAGAAATAATTATTCAAATACGACTGGTAGTTTTAGACATTACATTTTATGCCAGCTCTCGTAAACAGTCACTTAAATCCATGAGTTGAATTTGTTTACTTTATACTTTTTATAGCATACATTTATCCCTATTATCTCGAATCTATCACACCTGCAGTTAATTCTTACTAAGAACTAACAAGTAGAGAAAGCGTGATGCCAACTTGCCTATTTTATTTGTTCTTGACTTTTATACCAAGTGTAATTAATATAATATGTACAACTTAAACATTAGCTTGTATCCAGGTAGTGTAGCGGGAGACTCGTGTGTTGACACCTGGATGGCTGATATGTCCACATCCAAAGCTGAAAGAGCTGACACCGACGAGAACCCCATTGTGGTACAGCGGACCACCGTAGTCACCTATACATTGACCATGACCGGGCTGGTCGAGCATGCCAGCGCATAACATGTTGTCAGTGAGGAGTCCTTGGTACCGTTGGTTGCAGAGACCCTGATTAATGGTCCAGATTTGGACGTAGCGAAGCTGTTCTGACCACGGACCGATATCCTGAAATACAGAGCATTAGTTTATTATAAAAATATTCCTGAACTTAATTACTACTTGTAAAGTACACTTTAAAATTATTAAAACTAACGTTACAAGCACAACAAAAGTTCTAAATACCTTTATGAACAGATCACTTATAAGAGAAGAGTCTAGTAACTGCATCTCTTAAAACCGAAATATGAAGTGAAGGCTTCCCTAAACAGTTTTCTCAATAGATAGTCCATTAGATAGTATTAGCGATGATGTTTAAATAAAAAAAAATAATTGATGATAGGATTTTGACACTTCCTAATTAAAATTCTTTTTAAAATAATGATAAAATAGATTTAACCGTACATTGAACCACTTTATCTAATGGCGCAAAGAACTATCTATAGGCAAGTATGTCAGGCATCTCAAGGTTATTATCACAAATTATCAATTAGATAAAATAAACAAAAACGCGCAACATTTACAAAACATGTTTATATAGGTAATTATGTTTCTTTTAAATAATATGCAAATTTGTTTTACCTATGATAGCAGACAAAGCCATCTGAGATGGGCAGTAGCAACCACTGATTCGTAGACTTTAGCAATATCAAAGACTCGTACAAGTGTATATCTACTGTAAAAGTAATGTTCTCTTTAAACCTATTTTCACCGAAAGTTCAAGAGTTTACGACATTTTTGAAAAAGTTATAGTTATAAGGATACCATTACTAATGTATTGATTGAAGGTACTTACGGCAGTAGCTCCCCATCCAACAGCATACACGGCTTGGTGATCACCAAGAACGTAGTAGGAACCGGCGATAGAAGCTGGTTGGATGAAGTTATTAAAACCAATATTGGTAGGGCTTCGCAAGATTGCTATGTCATTGTCTCTCGTCAAACTATTCCAACCGGGGTGAACGATGAGGAGATTAACGTTAAATACGGCACCACCGCTATTTGCATAATTAGAGCCTGCACGGAACCGGTATAAACCTGGATGATGCACACTGCAAAAGAAATAACATTAGTATATAAAATAATAATAATAATAATAATAATAACAGCCTGTTACTGTCATACAACATTGCATTGATCAACATCAGTAAGTCAAAGTAGTTGTATGTGATTTAAAAAAGTCACATTAGAACTTGCTACGATTAACAAAATAAATTTCTATTATCCTTTGTATCATATAAGGGTGACGGGCAACCGATGGATAAAGGTGACTCATGATCGGTTAAGGCGATACTTGGGAGAGGCTTTAGCAGTAGATGTCTTTCGACTGGAAATTATGATGATGATATTTCTATGTTTATTTGCGGCATTAATAATTTTTTTTATCGCCGACAGTGGCAGACAAGAAAACAGTCCACCTGATGGTAAGTGGTAACTGTCGCTCATGAACGACTCAAGAGTCTCTGTGAAGGGAGTAGGGTTAGGTGATATATAGGTGAGATAAGAGGTACCTAGGTGAGGAAATAGGAAAAAAAGAAATTCATTTACCGAACTAAATGCAGTAGCATGTATACTACTACTCTTACGTCGATCTTCTATGAGAGGGTAGTACTATCCCAGTCGATTCGGCCAATTCATGCTGAATCTACTACCGTAAACAACTACTAATACTTACTAGATACAATTTGCGGCAGTGAGAACAGATCTCAGATTGAGTATGGTGCCGCCACAGTTCTGATGGAAGTTTCCGGCAACCGAGGTCAAAACAGCAGCAATGCTGGGGTAGATGTTAGCAGTGGTTACAGCACCCCCTGCTATCCTCTGGGTGTTTGAAGGGGCAGCTGAAAGTTACATAATTATGTACAGTTTATAAAGTTACAACACACAGTCTCTAAAATTTCATTACGTTATTGTTAAATTATTCCTAGTTCTAAATATAATACACACTTACATACCTTTTTTACCACATGATTACAAATCGTTGAAATTCGTGACTTTTATCTACTAAACCGGAAGAAATGATTACTTAAATAAGTTCGTATTTAATATTACGACATACCTGTGACAGCTGTAAAAACAACACTTAACAAAACGAGTAACCGCATCATAATCCACAAACACTTATATTAAAATATTAAAATTGAATATCATACGAATTTATACAAAAATAATCCACGTTATCTAAAATTTTAACAAATGTATCATGTCCGATATCTGTGAATAGATTATTTATAGATTAATTCATGATTCATAGCATGACGGAAACTAACAGAATTTGTCCAAAAAACGTATTTGCTATCTTGGATCACCTACGATGAAAAGCAATGATAATATTTAGATAAGACGTTCATTAACACAAAATAAGGGTATAACTAACTTTTGAAAGACATTACTCTTAGCGATAAAATATGTTGATGTATTATGTAATGTTACCTATGTAGCTAAACGACGTGGGCTCACTTCTAGCGATATCGTCAGTGGATCTTCTTCCGTACTCTATTTTAATGAAAGACTGACGGCGTCAAACAGAAAATTATTCGACGAAGCCAGACGACGCGCCAAACTTCATAACTTTCGTCACTGCTGGTTGCGCAATGGACAAATTTACGTGCGCAAAGCCTCAAGCACATTGAATGCTAAATATCCAGCTAGTGCCATTCGATCAACAAATGACATCGACAAGCACATTGGTCTTGCTGCTCAAGAGTCAAATGATGACGATACATTTCGCAGCACAGCTAACCCTAATTAAATATTTAAAAGTATGTATACACCATGTTTTATATGTTCTAAGATCTCAAATTATTTTTTCTCATTCTCTATTTGCTACAGTTGTTTATTTTATTTTTGTTCCTAATCTTTATTGCGCTAAGTTTGCTATCGTAACCTATTATTATTATTATGATAAATCGGACATCTATGACATTCATGTAAATCTAATATACTATTCCGTTAATATATTACGTTCAGCTCCATCTACCTTGTGACCTTTTTGTTCAACTGTATATTATTGTTCAACCTTATGGCTTCCACGGAATATATTAACGATATTGACAATTCACTGAATATTACATGCCACAAGACTGAAGTAGCTGAGCAGTGTAAAAGTTTAATATCAAGGTATAATTTTAAAATATTGACATTTAATATAAGGAGCATATCACGTAATCTAAATAATCTTTTGGTCACAATAAAAAGGTTAAACCTTGATTTTGATATTATCCTTTTAACAGAATGCTGGATTGGTAATGATTCAATAATACCAATTGACGGCTACAATCACTTCTTTTCTACTAAATGTATATTAATAATCAATCAGGCGGAGTGGTAGTCTACATAAGAAACTGCTGGACTCCCACAATAACGGAGCCAGATTTGATCGATTGCAATTGCCTGCAGATTTATATTCCTGGCCGTGTTACTATGTTAGGCATTTATAGATCACCTTCTTTTAGAAATACAGATGACTTCATTACTTCTCTGGACTCAGTGGCAAATCGTATGGCAAAAAGTCCTTGTCACATAATAGCAGGCGACATCAATATTAATATCAATAAACCTGAAACATGTACTGAATACTTGAGTCTAATGGCTCATCTAGGCTTCCAAGCAGCTGTTAATAAGCCTACCAGAGGCGACGCATGTCTTGATCATGTCTTCACAAAAACTAAACACGTTTTGGAATCATTAGTTTGTTCTTCATCGGTCACAGATCATGATATAGTAATGGCAGGTATAGGCCTAAAGAGCTGTAAGCCACTACGCAAGAGAACACAAACCAAACTTGATCTATTGTCCATTGAATCAAATGTGCAAAAAATTGACTGGCAAATAGTGTACAATACTTCATGCGCAAATGATGCTGCTCAAACCTTCATGACGACTTTATCATCAATTATAGATCGGCACACTCAAATAAAACAGATTAGTCGTTCAAAATTAACATTCAAGCCGTGGATGACCGCAGGTCTTATTAAATGCTCGATTCAGAAAGACAAGCTTCATAACGAGGCGCGTAAATTTCTTAATGATCCTATAAAATTACATATTAATTCTATCATAAGGTCTTGATAGAAATATCTGTATCTTTTAAAAAGTAAGTAAAGTTAAAATTGACAGAACAAAATTCGAATAATCCACGCAAACTATGGGATGCCATAAAACGCATGACCATGACCTATTCTGTTCCCAATAAAAAAAAAGCATAAGAACTCTGCACTATAAAAAAATCTCGTCCATTGACTCACTTGACTTCTGCAATAACTTCTTTGCTACTGTAGGTCAACGTTAAGCTGATCAAATACTCAAACGATTAAATAAATCTGAAATATCACTAGCATCAAAAACTAAAATATCTATCTCTCCAGCGAATTCTATGTTTCTCTATCCAACTTCTCCTTCAGCAAAAGAAAGTATCATAATACAACTCAACAACAATGGTGCCTCCGGTTTAGATAAAATTACGAATCAACTTCTTAAATTACTAAAAAGCTATATTGCTCAATCATTATCTTACGTATTTAACTTAGCAATCACTTCTGGAGTATTCCCCGATATATGGAAGACGGCAACTGTAACTCCAATCTACAAGGGAGGCGATACCGAAAACCCTTGTAATTACAGACCAATCTCTCTACTAAGTGTAATTTCAAAAATTTTAGAAAAAGTTGTAAACGGGCAACTGGTAAATTTTTTAGAATCCCATAATTTGCTAGCCACTCACCAATTTGGTTTTTGTCGGGGACGATCTACAGAGCAAGCAGTTGTGCTATTGACTGATATTGTCAGCAAACAGCTTGATGAGGGACGAGCTTGCATGGGAATATTCTTGGATTTATCTAAGGCTTTCGACACTGTGTCGATTCCGATTTTACTGGAAAAATACAGTGTGTACAGTTATCTCACGTCTCGGCAACAGTAATAATAATAATAATAATAATAAAAGTTTATTTTCATCATAAATTACATGGCGGAATGTTGAAATTACAGACTAATACTAACAGTTTGTTAATTACATAAAAGTTTTGCGGCTGGTGCTTAAAAAAGGAAGACCTGAGCTATAAGCACCAGCAACCTTCCAGTTGCATAACTATTATAGTTTTAACCATAAAATCCCTGTACTCTAGTTACTGAAGTAATTTTACTTAATTATATATAATATAATTAATTATAATATTATAGCAGCGTGTGTGTGTGTGTGGCGCGTGTGTGCGTGTGTGTGTAGACATTTTAGTATAGAGGATGAATTAGTGCTTCTGTTTGCTCATAGTTTAGTTTTAATAGGTAATTTGTTACTATTATTTTACACTCGTGTTTGCTTTTAGTATAAATTGTTAGCTGTTTGTTTAATTTTTTGTACAAATAGTGTCCAAGTAAGTAGTAAAATCTCTGGCCAAATGATGTTTTAGTTGTATGACTACGTGGAACCTTATATCTACGTTTTGAGCGTGTTTTAGTCTGAGTGTCCGATCTGATGCTCAAACTTCTGTTTACGTCATCATGGGTGCATACCATGTCTAATCACTGTTTGCAGTATGAACAATTTTCGCACGGTGAGCACTGCACAATATTGGTATAACTCATTTGTGGGAAAACGATATGGTTTGAAAGTGCAAACCTTGAGAACTGCTCTCTGTGCGCGCTCTAATTGGATTAGACAGCTTTTTGACGCACCCCCCCATGTAGAAACACAGTAACCTAATAATGAGCTGCAAAGTGCGTCATACACCATTTTCATTATGTTGGAATCAGCGACATATCTTAAGTGTTTGAATACGTAAATAAGTTTTCTCACTCTTTTCGACAGCTTGTCAATGTGAGGTTTAAAAGTCAATTGGTCATCGAGAATTACACCACGATATTTTGTAGTAGATGTTTGAGTAAGTTTGGGACAGTCACAAGTTATACTGAAATCATTGTGATTATGTACTTTTATGATGTGTTGAGTTGAAGAGTTTTCACCAGAGTTGCGAATCCTGAACGCCATGAACATAGATTTGTCTACATTTAGCGTGAGTGAGTTAATAGAAAGCCATTGTATTACCCCGTCCAGTCCAGCCTGGGCAGCACTGTAAGTTTCCTGCCACCTTTGGGATTTAAAAGTCAGTGTCGTGTCATCAGCAAACGCAACTATTTTACCTTTATCCAGTTTAAGTTCGCACAAGTCGTTCACATAAATTAGGAATAGGGTTGGACCAAGTAAACTTCCTTGCGGGATACCGTGTAGAACAGGCAGTTCTCCGCTTATGTAGTTGCCGACCTACGTGGACTGTGTTCGATTGGTGAGATAGCTGCGAAACAACTTTAATTGGTTGCTTCTGATACCAAGGTCCTCAAGTTTGGTTATTAACCTGGAAATAGACACGGTGTCGAATGCCTTTGCCACGTCAAGAAAAATAGTAAGATATTTATCTCTTTTGTCTAGAGCTTCCAAAATATAGTTAGTTAGGTCATGGACCGCATCATCTGTGGACCTAAAGTTACGGAAACCGTATTGTCGGTCAGATAGAACATGGAAGGTCTCCAGGAATTTATTGAGTCTTTTGTTCATAATGCGTTCCAATATTTTGGAGAGTGCAGGCAGTATAGAAATCGGTCTGTAATTAAGGGCATTGTCTCTGTCTCAAGTTTTGTGTATAGGGTGAATTAAAGCTTTTTTTAGCCAGTCTGGGAATACTCCGCTATTAATACATAGGTTGAAGATAAATGTGAGTGGTGGAATAAATGTGAATTTGAACTGTTTTAAAGACGCGAGCAGGCACGCCCTCAATACCAACCACACAGTCAGCGCGGAGGCTTGTAATTATTTGTTCTACTTCCAGTTCGTCAGTTTCAAGAAAGACCAGTAAACCTAAACAGTATTGGAGTTCTGATCTTTCTAAAGCAGTGGCTGAGCGCAGACTTGCATTAAGTAAGTTTCGAAGGAACCCTACTCCTCAAAATTATGATACTTTACAACAGAAGGTTAATAATGCAAATGTACTTATAAGAAAAGCTAAATATGACAATTGGAAAAAATTTTGTTCTGAAATAAATGAGACTGTATCTGTTTCTGAAATGTGGAATCGTATGAGGTGGTTTAAAGGTTATAGGAAAATTAAATATTATCCTTCAGAAGAACAGCAGGAAGACTTATTATGTTCTCTTGCACCAGACACAGTTTTGGAAAGAAAACCGGATTTTACATCTGTTAACCAATTGCTTGAATCAAGTTTTACCTTTCAGGAACTTTGTAATTCTCTTAAAAAGAAAGATACTGCACCTGGTCAAGATGGCATAACATATTCTATGTTATTTCATCTACCAAGAATTGCCAAAGAATATTTAGTGAATATATTTAACTTGATACTTATAACGGGTTCTATTCCAAAGCCGTGGCGAATCATTACTGTGATCCCTATACCTAAACCTGCAAACGAACCTGGAGCTATACCTAAACTTAGGCCTATATCACTTATTTCATGTATTTGTAAAACTTTTCATAGTTTATTGGCTAAACGTATTGAATGGTTTGTAGAGCATAATAAGATATTATCCACATTCACAACTGGCTTTAGAAAAGGACAATCGTGTTTGGACTGCCTAGTGCGTTTAGTCACCAGCATACAAATTGGTTTTTCAAATAATTTACCAACTGTAGCATGCTTTTTAGATATTGAAAATGCGTACAATAATGTTTCCGTGTTTCAGACTTGTAAAATATTAGACGAACTAAACGTCGGAAAGAGTATTTGTCAATATTTTTGGTTATATCTTAGTGAACGAAGGTTGTCAATTAGAACAGAGGGTAGTGTTCAAAGTGTTTGTACTATGAGATATACTAGTAAGGGATTGGCTCAAGGTGATCCAATATCTCCGTTATTTTTTAATATAGTCACCAGTAAAATTTTTCAAATGATACAAAACGTGTATGTAGCTCAATATGCTGATGACTTTGTATTGTACATAAATAATATTAGTTTACAATATTGTGAATATAATTTACAATGCGCCCTAAACGTTATGACTGAAGTCTTGGCTGATTTAGGGTTATCTTTGTCAGCAGATAAATCCAAAATGTGTATTTTCAATAGAGGACGCAAAAAACATTGTATTAAACTTATAATAGGTAATCATTTCATGACTTCTTCCCATTCTGTTAAATATTTGGGTGTTTGGTTAGACCAATCTTTGTCTTGGCGCAAACATTTAAACGAAATTATAGGAAAAACAGTCAAATATTTAAATCTTTTTAAAGTTTTAGCCGGCGGATCTTGGGGTATTCATCCAAAACATCTAAGAAAACTATATTTATCTGTAATAAGGTCTAAGCTTGATTTCGGAAGTTTTCTATATGATAATAGTGCTAAATGTAATTTATATAAGTTAGAAAAAGTGCAAAATCAAGCTCTGAGAATCATAGGCGGCTTTATTAAAAGTACTCCAATCCATGTCATGGAATGTGAACTTTGTATTCCTCCACTAGAAGTCAGAAGGAAGTATCTGGCTTTTAGATATTGTTTAAAAAGCAAATCCTGGGCAAATAACGAAACTATTACTCTATTAGGTAGGCTTCATAGTTTAACATTTAATAAATATTGGGAAAAAATTAAGAAACCTTTGTTAGTCTCATGTTATAAAAAAATCCAAGATGAATGCATCATTAGCTCGTCCTATCCTTTAGAAATATTTAAATTAGATGTTTGGATTAGTTATATAGATGTTAGTAATATGTGTATATGTTCTTTAAACTCGGTTGTTCATGCTAAACGAACATATAATGTAAATATTTTAAAGTATGATATACTTAGAGAATTAGATAACAAATATAACGATTGGCATAAGTTGTATACAGACGGTTCCAAAGATAAGGACAGTTTAGGTGCTGCTTTCTATGATCCCTATAGAAAAGTTAAAAGATGTTTTAAAATTAATAACTCTGTGTGTGTTATGTCGTTGGAACTCATTGCAATTTCAGAGGCATTATCATATATTGAACAAATTTTATCACCAAAAGTTGTCATTTTTACTGACTGTAAAAGTGCCTTACTTCACTTAGTTAAATGTTCAACACTACAAAGAGGTTTACCCATAGCTTGTGAAGTGTTAGAAAAAATTAATAATTTAGTTCAGAAAAACATTTCTCTGAAATTACAATGGGTTCCTTCGCATGTTGGATTAAGGGGCAACGAGGAAGCTGACAAATTAGCAAAGTTAGGGTCTAGACAGGGTGTTTTAATTCAAATTTTACCACATTATTCGGAAATTTTAAACGTATACAAAAATTATTGTTATAACATTTGGAAAGAATATTTCGATAAAAAATCAAAAGAGAAAGGTATTTGGTATAAAGTTTTACAAAATCAACCTCCTCGATGTCCTTGGTTTACTGAGTCTAAACTAAACAGGAGTATTGTTGTCACAGCGTTGAGGTTGCGTTCCGGTCATATTCTATCAAGAAAGTTTGGACATATGATGAAGAAGTTTGACTCGCCCAATTGTTTAACTTGTGGTACAATCGACGATGTCCATCATCTCTTGTTAGAATGTGACCGGAATCGCAGAGCCAGAGATAAACTGTTTTTGAATTTTAATATTGTTAAGGCGAACTTGGGATCAGTTAGTAGTATATTAGCTGAACCTAGTTCTGACGCAGCAAGAAGAGTTTATGAAATGGTCGTGTGAACTACGTTTCATATACTATTTTATAAAATCTTCTATGTTTATATTTATTAGAATTATAGTTATATTTTGAAGATAGTTATGTTTTTGATACTATAGGACTGACATGTTTTTTTAACAAAAGTCCTTAAATAAAGAGAAAAAAAAAAAAAAAAAAAAAAGAAAGACCATAGAGTTATTTTTTTGATAGATTCCTCTATTTGTGTTGTGTTCGTAAGAGTTTGAGGGGATGGTTACGTTCTCGGCCAGGTGTTTACCTATATTAGAAAAAGTTTCATTGACCGTATTTACAGCGGCGTTCGGACATTTGTTAATGCTCAGTAATTTATAGTAAGTGTGTTTTTCTTTAGTTGTATAAGTTACTTCCTTAATGGCCTTCCACAGTTTTTTAGGGTTTGTGTTTGCTTGACTAATTTTATTTCTTTCGTATTGTTATTTTATGTTCTTTAATAGTGTATTGCAGTAGTTACGGTACAGTACAGTGTTTAAAAGCTGATGATCACATTAGTAAGCTACACAACATAAGTTATGGAATTCCGCAAGGCAGTGTTCTGGGTCCAACACTATTCCTAGTTACATAAATGACTTATCATCAAAGAAATACATAGGCGAGGCAGAAATTATTAATCATGCCGATGACACAGTTATAATATTTCATGAGAGGACTTGGGCGAAAGTTTTTCAGATCTCACAACAAGGATTTTACAGGGTTGTTAATTGGTTGGATAGCAACCTTTTGTCACTTAACACCAATAAAACCAACATTGTATGTTTTCATAAAACAGCTGCATCAGCCCCGCCAGCAAACTTTGAAATTTTAACTCATACATGCTTTACAAACATCGTCATGAATAGCCCCCCAGGCTGTAATTGCGGTAGAATAAACAGAACAAAGTCCATTAAATACCTTCGTGTCATTATAGATGAAAAACTCACCTTTAGCGAGCACATTGTGGCTACGTCTGCAAGAGTCATAAAATTAATCTATACTATGAAAATGTTACCGGATGTGGCACCGATGAGCTTGCTAAGCATTTACCGAACTCTATGTGAATCAATCTTATCCTACTGCATTACAGCTTGGGGTGGTTCTGCAATTACTCAGCTCATGGGTCTGGAAAGGGCTCAGAGCGCAGTATTAAAAACTATGTTAAGCAAAGTTAATTAAAAATTAAGCATTAAACACTGAAGTGGTTTCCAACCACTTCAGTGTTTAATGAAACACAAGTGTTGAGTGTCAGAAGGCTGTTCATCCTAAAAACCGTTGTTACGACACACAAAATGAGAAGACATGATCAAGAGGCGTGTGTACAGACTTCCTCCTATTAGAGTAAATACAAGCTTTGCAAAGCGTTTTTCTACCTATATGAAACCATTTGTATATAATCGAATTAATAAGATATGCAGCTTAGCCGGTAAGTCAGTTTCTGAAGTAGTCTATTGTACAGAAAAATCTGCTTACCTGGACTTATGATGATACAGAGAAATTCCTAAAACAACTTATTTAATTACAGATTAAGATATAATTTTAATTGTAATGAATTAGTATTTTATTGTTAATTCTTAAGATATAATTTTTGTTTGACTTATATAACTTTACTAAATAATAAATTACTGTTTACACTAATAAATAAATTTTTAATCCATTCATAAAGACTGCCCGCAGAACAGGCTTAGCTTAGTGCAGGTAGTTTTTGAATATTTTATGTACCTACAGTAACACATTATTGTATTTTTTTTGTGATAAGTTTGTGTACTACTTCTTACGGAAATAAATAAACTATTATTAAATTATTATTATTAAATATTCAATTCAATTCAATTCAATTTCAATTTATTTATTTAATAAACATAAATTACATAGAATAAAGGTAGGTGCACTTTGTGTCGTTCAGCTGATGACGCGTAGTCCAAATAAAGATTGCCGGTTCTGTAGTCAAGTGCTTTTATAAATTTCTTTTGAATCCTGTCTATTCTATCAGCGTGAATGTTATAGAGTAGGTTCCAAACTAACTTGCAAACGCTAAATGACTCCGTACAAAGCTATTGTTATAATATATAATATACTAGCTGTGCCCGCGACTTCGTCCGCGTGGAATAGTGATTTTGGGCAGCATTTTTTGGATATATCTTTTGGTTTGTTTAGGTGAATAAAAAAAATCTTTACAGTAAATGCTTCTCTATATACGATATTAGACGTATAGCCATCGGGGATCAAAGCCATACAGGCTGCTAGGATTACTTACACGTGACCAATCCATATAAAGCTGACCATGCGAAAAACAGCTAATATTTAGATCCACACTCACAACTTTTAGTGTCTTACCTTAGGATTTATTAATTGTCATCGCGAAACATAGGCTCACTGGAAACTGAACTCGTTTAAAACTAAACGGGAAATTGTTTGGAATGAGAGGAATCCGAGCAATAAAAACGCTATAAGGTTTTTTAAAATATATTAGCCTGCCAAAGTGACTCTACTCTGCCTGATGGTAAGCAGTCAGTGGAATCCAGAAGTGGTGGACACCATTTCAAAAGCCAAACTACGGGTATGGTGGCCTGCACTATGGCGGCTTAGTGAGATGCTTTTTCACGCCCCGCTTGCGCTGGCAAAGAGTTATAGGCTTTAATTGAGCGACAAAGGTATGAAGTGCTCAACCATTTGGTTCGAGACTCTTTAGACTGGCACTGTGAAAGGTAGAACTTCAGTCCCGCACGTGTCGTTCTGGTTAAAAAGGGAGGGGATAGGATTAATTTAAAGAGCTCTTGAGAAGACTCTCCGTGGTAACGGCGATAGAAGACGGCCATTGAGGAGGCGATGTCTCTTCGCAGCTGTAAAGGCTCAAGTGGCCTCCGTGCTTCCGATGATACGGACTGCTCGTAAAGGGCCCCCGTACCCTCTCGAAAATGGTCGCCGGGTCCCACTATCCGGTCACCAACCTGCACGACGAACCACTCCGGGATTATGCGCAACCTGGTGGGGCAGCATCTTAGGGTGGTAATTTTTTTTTTTTATATTAGCCCACCACCCCGCCTGATGGTAAGCAGTCAGTGAAATCCAGAAGTGGTGGCCACCATACCAAAAGCCATCGTTTTCAACTGCTGGTATGGTGGCCTCCACTATGGCGGCTGGGAATGGGGTTAGGGGAGTGAGGGAAGTGAGGAAAGAGGAAAGAGGGAAATTGGGCCCCCGGCACTTTCACTCACCGAACGAAACGCAGTAGTACGAATACTACTACTCTTACGTCGATCTTCTATGAGAGGTTAGTACTTTCCCGGACGATCCGGCTCATTTATGCTGAAACCAGCTTGGATCTACTACCGTAATACTACGGTTAGGTCTAATTGGGCCCCTGTACAATGCCACGGGCGTCCAGCGGCACCACCGCTTATACGGGTCTCCCTGGCCGGCGGGTTGACCCACACCACCCACACAATATACTCCACGGATACTCAGCTGGTCCCACACATGCTGCGAGGATTGTCATCTCTGCATCAGTTGGGCCTCCGGCTCTCGCACTTACCGAACGAAACGCAATAATATGGATACTATTACTCTTACAACGATCTTCTATGAGAGGGTAGTACTTCCCTGGTCGATCCGACCCATTCATTCTGAAATAAGCGTAAATCGACTACTACTAATTCGTAATTCACTTTAATTCCACCTATTCCGTGATGAGACGTGTTAACAAACATGTTTTTATCACAGAAAATAAAAATAAAATAAGTCCAGAAAAATATAAATCTAACTTTTATTTACATTTTAACTGATAAAGTATTTACATTTTAATAAAGAAATAAGACGTGTTAACCTAATTTGAAAACACACTAACCTAAGCTAAATACATACCACATCTATGACGTGATTATTTAAATTGGCATAACTTTTTTATATAAGAACCGATTGACATGAAACAAACACTAAATGTTAAGTGAAGCTTACCACAATGTATCAGTGAAAACCATATTTAAATCGGATAAGCCGTTTTTGAGATTAGCGTGAACAAACGCACAGACAAACAGACAAACAGACTAACAGACAAACAGACAAACAGACAAAAATTTTAACAATCATTGTTTTGGGTTCTATTTGCGTTTATAAAGGTCCCAATAATATTTTTTCTCATATATCTTCCATGTACAGACAGCGACCGGTTACATTTTTATTATATGTATAGATAATATATAGTATATAATAGTATATAATATAGTTTATAAGTATGAGAATCTTTAAAAGATTTCCCCACTCGCAAAATAAACCCTTATTGTTAGTATGCTTTGTTAAGCATATTATCGATATGGGGAACAAATGTTAATTTAGAATCCATAAAAACACCTAGCCAATTTTTTTCTGCGATGTATTAGCTACATCGCAACTCGGGTTATTCTTCGATGCCTCGTGTGTTCTATTGTTGTGATAATGTGACGTAAGTTCATTACTACAGTACGCAGCTCACATATGGTATTTGACGAATAATTAAACTTTTCGTGTAATTCTTCCAGATTAGATCTTATGGACGTTATATCCTTCAGTAATCTGGGGACATCGATGTCTTTTAGTTTGGCAGGGGTAGCTTCCGCAAACACTTGGCAACGAAATTCGGCACGTGCATTAAATCAGTCTCCTTCAATAATTTTATTATGTCTTGGAGACTTCTTTCACTTTTGTCATCTCTTCTCCGAGATGGCATATTCAGCGATCCGACATGTTCAGCAACTCAAATAGTTGTATCTTGGCTCCTCGAATTTCATCCTCGTCAAAGTATGAGATACAGGTTTTAGTATCTCGTCTTCCTTAGTAAAACCCATAACGCATCCTGTCTTGTAGAAAGGCTAGGAGTTCGTTGATCACAATTGTTTTCCAACTCATCGTGATGTAATTTGCAGTGGGTTGCGCCGTGCTAAGCGCGAATTAAATAAATACGACTAGTGTGGCACGTCTAATTGTTACCGCACTCTACAATAAGCTGAAACTGAAAAAATATGAAATCGGTGTATATTGATGTACATTAATATATATCTTAGATTCATTAAATAATTTCAATTTATTTTTGGCTGACTTACATACAATAATTATTATTTTGATTGCAACGGTAATAGTGAGATTCTGAGTACCTACATTAGAGAAAAAGAAGCTTGATACGATATATCCATCCATTCATAGACCCAAGCGAATTATACAATAATTTAAAATTTCAGCATTCTGCCAGATAGAAAGACAAGATTTTTGTTAGACAATGTATAATAAGGCCTTATGGCACTATTGATGGCCTAACACCATTCGTTGTAGAGCCTCTAATTATTGATTTAATGGTAAAAGCTATTTAGTAGATGTAGATTATATTTATTAAAAATATAAGTAAATTTGAATAAAATTTATTTGTTTACTCGTAGTACTATTTGAATTGAATACCAAAACGCGTGCAAAATAGCTGGTGGCTCTTTAACCACCATTCAGTTACCCCGACATGGCTGCCGTCTTGACTTCGTTTGCTGGTGTATTCAGACATCATTGTGGCAGCAGTATACTCAATTAAATATCTGTTCTGACTGCTGCTCATTGTTATGCTTTCAAGCTATTACAAAACATAAAAATATATACGGGGTCTGTCGTAAATAATAGATAACCCGGAAGTCTGGTGTGAGGCTATAAAAAAACAGATTTTTGTGTCAGGGTTGCCAACGGTGTAAAAATATGAGCACTTTTGTGTTTTTTTTTTAAATATTGTGCTACTTCGCACATACTTTCTTCAGCTTCGTAACGCCAAATATCGATTTGGATCTTACTATTAATTTTATTTATTTTTTATACAATATGGAACTGATTATTAAAATGTTAAGCTAACAACTAACTATCAAAAATTTAAGCCACTGTTGTTACTAGATGGTTGGTAGTCTAAGAAGATTATTTTTGTATTTGTTTGAGTTCGACTTGAACATTCTAAGAACAAACATATTAGATGGACTGCCTTGCTGTCAGTATGACTGTGTGCAACAGTTGCAAGAGATTAAATGTTCAATTTTAAGACCGAACAAAACAGACGTTAATATCTGTGCACGATAATTATATATTTGTAAAACATTTGCGACAAAGGATTTCTTGACTACTCCTATGACACAGAGAGAAGTCTTTAATAATACAACCAAAGCTTGGAGCCCCGCAAATAATGCTAATATTCGTGTAGTGGAGCTGGTCACAGCATTACCAAAAAAATGTTGGCTTGGTTCATATAATTCGTGTAGGTAAGTGGTGGACCCTTGAGCTCGCAAAGATTAGTACAAGGTTGTCTCGCCTCGATGGTCAGCATAATTATTTATGAGCACGTTATGGATACCACTCCAATTCTCGGGCATGCTTTAGTTTATTTATCTGACTGTGGTGCTTGGGACTTTATTAGGATATAGGTAGATACGATTTATTAGAGCTAAATTACGTAGATGCCTGATTTTATTATATGTAAGCAAAGTAACTGATTCCTTATTTTACCTCCTTCTCTGTATAAATTCACCCAATAGTAATTTAGTAGATTAAAATGGGTTGAGATAATACTCGTGTTATATGGTGACTTGCTTTATCGGTGTCTTGTTTTCTTCGGATTACATCTGTAGTTGCAGTTGAAAATACATTTTTTCTGCTGCCAATACAGGGCTATTAGTTTTTAGTAGGGGTACTGAAACTCATTACTTGACAGAAATACATCCCGACAGATAATTTTTGCCGGACCTTAATTAAAAGAATTTTTAAAATTGAAACATATCTACTATGTCTTGAGAGAGTAAATTACACAACGTTATATTTGTAAAATTGAGATAAAAAGACTCGATTTATAAATTATGTAGATAATTCTTTAATGAAAAAAAAAACATGAAACAATAAGTGTTTTGCAGGTACTCGTTGTTTTGTATAATAAGATATTAAGCGTTAGCCTGAATCCAGTTCGTGAAACGGGAGACTCGCACGTTTACACCAGGATATCTAGGGTCCGCACATCCAGCGCCAAACGAGCAGACACCTACGACGACGCCATTGTGGTAGAGAGGTCCACCGGAATCCCCGCTACACTGATCACGACTACCGACGTCTAACCACCCTGAGCACAGCATGTTAGCAGTGATGGTGCCACCGTAACGTTGGTTGCATACACCCTGATTAATTGACCAAATCTGAACGTGACGAAGTTGCTCTGACCAAGGACCAACAGTCTGGAACATTAGAAGTTTACAATTTGTTTGGGTATTTTAGGTTTTTCTAATATTTAATCTTTTGAATTTTAAAAATTGCCTGATTGCTTTATACTTTGGGTTTAAAGAAACATTAGTATAATATATATGCCTTATTTTTTAAAATATGTTATTTGTAAAAAAAATTATGACATGCAACTGATTTTGCACCACACTTAAAATGGTAGTTTAATAATAGAAGTTGGCAATAAAATAGAAATAGAAGCTATAATATTCTACGAATTCAACTTATACAGTTATAATTTTTGTACTTACAGAAATAGCTCCCCATCCAGCTGCCCAAACAACCTGGTTATCAGCAAGGTTGTAGTTGGCACCAGCGATGGAAGCTGGTCGGACAACGTTGTTATAAACAAAATTGGTAGCGCTGCGCACGATAGCGATGTCACTGTCTCTTGTTATAGCACTCCAGTTAGGATTGATGATAACGCTGTTCACATTATGTACGACACCACCGCTGTTGGCGAATGTAGACCCTACTCGGAAACGGTACCGTGCTGCAATGGCAGGACTGTTAAGACAGATTAAATTCCAATATCGGTCGTCAAATAAACAAAGTTATACGAAATTGAATTAAATACTTACACGAAACAATGTGCAGCAGACAGCACAGATCTATTATTGAGTATGCTACCACCACAATCGTGGCGGAAAATAGGGCCATCCTGAACCAAAATAGCCACTATGTCAGGGTAGTTATTTATGGTGGTTAAAGAGCCACCAACTATCCTCGACGAACCACTGGTGGGAGCTGAAAGTAGAAAATTTTCGATATGTACGTTCATTAAAATTTTAAAAGATTGTTTGAATCCTATACACACATAGTTAATAAGTACAAGGATTTGCACATACCTAAGACAGCCGCAAAGCAAAGACCTAACCAAACGAATACACGCATTTTAGTCAACAATTAAAACAATACTAAACAAATCAATGTCATTTATCAGTATTTATATTTAAATTAATGTACATTATCTTAATCTATTAATTATATTACTCTGTAACGAACTTAAGGCCGCATCAGAATGGTGAATTGTGAGGACATTTTCAGAAAAGTTAATCAATTTCTGTTTAAAAAAAACTACTTATTTTCAAACGATGGTTTTGCAATCATCACATATTCTTTATCCATACTACTATTATAAATGCGGAAGTAACTCTGTCTGTCTGTCTGTTACTCTTTCACGCTTAAACCACTAAACCGATTATGATGAAATTTAACATAGGGGATTATATTATTACCTATTACATTTATAGGGGATGAATGTTGATAAAAATGTACGCTTAAAATCTGGTAACTGTTGGATAAGGGCGGGTCATAAGTGCTGATAATTAAAGGACATATCCAACAGCGGACATATTTTGATTACTAATAATGATGACAAAAACAGTTCTCGAACTTTTGCTTTAAATTCAATCACTTTCTGATGTTGATAGAGCGGACTTATTTGAACTTGTGGTGGAATAATTGAAAGATCCAAGTTCGATGAAAGAATTTATACCGTCGTCAGTGTGATTAGGCCCTTACGCTATATAAACAGTATCTAATAAAAACCCCGTTGCTTCTTTAATTCGGTGAAGTTCTCAGAATTGATATTGAAAGTACTTCAATTAATTGGCCATTATGACCTTCGGTATTTGTAAAAACCACGGGGATAATATCAAGTGATATTTCATTGGTATGTATTTGCTTCCTACGGTTTGTTATTATAATAAGTAATTGTAACTTGTAATAAAAAAATAAAATCAAATATAACCCGTATGACGTACCTACCTACTTATTTGTATATAAATTAAAAACAATTTCGTGCTTCAGGCAAAAGTCGTTCCGAGTTATCTTGTATTGACTTCTAAACAAATAGCAAGGTACCTAGTATATTTGCAGATATTTTTTTTGTTCTTCCATGTGGTACACTCAAAAAGAAAATAGTTTACAATTACCAATCCGTCTCAAGCTAACGTGGTGAACAATGCTTAATTCTCATGCCTTTTCTAAGTTTTTGTGATGAAGATGATAATTATTATATAATATTATGTGATGAACTTGTAATGTTGCTGGCCTTGTTTGCACCAGAGAATCCAACTTACGGCTAGATTGCACTTAAGCGTTTATATTTTAAAGTTTTGTTTTCACATCATTATTCATAACAAGAAAATTTTGCAAATTCCATTAAAAGTAAAACGTAAACTAAAGGACAGACAATGAAGGCCTAAAAAGAGAGACACTAGACCGACACCAAATAATAGTGCTGTGGACAAAACCCTAAAAATGTGAGCCCGCGACTCAAAAGTGTAACAGCTGAGTGTTTTATTTTAGTCGCAGAGCGGGGTGCTACTCTCTTGTGGTCTCGTATTCGTTTGTAGCAAAAAAAAACAACTATTGTTACAAAGTTCTTTATAAGAACGCTTGGTAATAGTTCTGTTCTATTTTGTTTTAAATTCAAATAACGCTTCATCACTCTTTTGTTTTTCTCTGGGCTTAAGCCTATCGAGGCATTACGATTTTTTCAAACTTTCAAACTTTCCGTTTTTTATTTTTCTTAAAAAAATACAACTTTTTAACCGACGAGTTTTTTGCCAACTATGAACATGCGAACAGGGAATACGTCGCAGAAACAAGCAAGTAACGGATAAATTTTATAAAAAGTTTACCCCGATTACTCGCGCTTTAAATGTCATCTCACAAGGAATAGACATATTCAGTTGTTCGCTGGCGGAATTCAAGATGATTATACCGACTTATAAGTACTTTAATCGATACTATTACATAAAGCAGAAGAGTTTGTTAGTTTGAACGCGCTAATCTCTAAAACTATCAGTCGGATTTGAAAATTCTTTGTGTGTATGCTAGCCCAGTTGTCGATGAAGGTTATAGGTTATGTAACATCACGCTACTGGCGACTGGAGTAGAGCAGTAAGCAAAGATGCGCGTGAAATCGCGCGCGTTGTGCTTTATGTGACCCGTTTTCAGACTTTTTCAAGTCCGACTGGTAGTTCCGGAGATTAGCGCGTTCAAGCAAACAAACAAACAAACTCTTTCGCTTTATATGATAGTATAGATGATTAGCAGGCATTGAGATTCTTGGCATTTCACTACTATAGTATGTATTATACTTATAAACTTACCAAAATGCTTAATCCTTAATCAAAATACGTTGTGTGGTTCATAAAAATTGACGGATAAACAGACAGAAGAAAATAGTGACTATAAAACATGTTTGTAAATCTTTGTTGTCATACTTAGTTACTTACATTTCTTTATTAACGTTAAACCGTGGGGCGCAGCTAGTAAGTAAATAGGTAAATATTAAGACTCTGGAATATAAGTGCAATTAAAGTGCGTTATTTTTTATTTTCTGTTTATGCTGTAATTGACAATAAATTTAAATCAGGTGCATCAGCGTAATGTTCAGGGAAGATTGTAAAAGACACTCGAATCGGACAAAGAGTACGAATGGACCTTCAAAGTATAAAGTGCTCTACTAATAGAGCGATTTTTCAACGATACTTATCTTTACATATAATAAAAATGTAACCGATCGCTGTCTGTACATGGAAGATATATGAGAAAAAAAATTATTGGGGCCTTTATCAACGCAAATAGAACCCAAAACAATGATTGTTACAATTTTTGTCTGTTTGTCTGTTTGTCTGTTAGTCTGTTAGTCTGTTTGTCTGTTTGTTTGTTTGTCTGTTTGTCTGTGCGTTTGTTCACGCTAATCTCAGAAACGGCTTATCCTATTTAGATATGGTTTTCACTAATACATTGTGGTAAGCTTCACTTAACATTTAGTGTTTGTTTCATGTCAATCGGTTCATAAATAAAAAAGTTATGCCAATTTAAAGAATCACGTCGAACATTTTTTGTTAGAAACAGAGACTTTAACAGGTTACGGAATATCTGATAGCGTTTTCATTTTTCGGATTCCTCTCATTCTAAACAATCTTCCGTTAAGTTTTAAATGAGTCCAGTTTACAGTGAGCCTATGTTTCGCGATGACAATTAATAAAGCCCAAGGTCAGACACAACTAAAAAATTTGGGCGTGGATCTAAGTATTAGCTGTTTTTCGCATGGTCAGCTTTATGTGAATATCACGTGTTAGCATTCCTAGCAGCCTATATGCTTTGATCCCCGATGGCTATACGTCTAATCCATACATCCATACACCCATACATATTATATAAGGCTTTGTCCTGACTGACTGACTGACTAACAGACAACGCACAACCTAAACTGCTGGTCGTAGTGACTTGAAATTTGGAGGGTGTGTTTGTCTAAATGTCTAGAGGTTGTACTAAAAAAGGGTTTTTTTAAAATTTAATTCCTAAGTGTGTGAAAAGTGATGAAATCGATTGTATGAATCTTCTTCATTTTTTAACTTACGGTTTTGAAATTTTGTTTTAGAATACTTCTATTTAAATAAAAAATATCCTTATAATTTTATTTTAACAGGGGTGGATTTAGAGGGGTGAAATTAGGGATGAAATATTCTATACAAAGATCTTTAGCTTTTGAAGCTAGCGACTTGAAATTTACAGGGAGGGGGAGGGAGGGAAAGGAGGGAAGAAAAGGAGGGAGGAAAAGGAGTAATTGAGGAGAAGGAGGAAGGGAGGAGAAAGTGAGAGGGAAGTGATGGGGAGTGAGAGGAAAGTGATGGGGAAGTGAAGAGGAAGTGTGGGGGAAATGCGGGAGAAGTGAGGGAAAAGTCAGGAAGAAGTCAGAGGGAAGTCAGGGGAAAGCCAGGGAGAAGTGAGGGAGAAGTGAGGGGAAAGCGAGGGGAATGTTAGAGGAAAGTAAGAGGAAAGTGAGGGGAAGTGAGGGGAAAGTGACGGGGAAGTAAGGGGGAAGTTAGGGGAAGTGAGGGGGAAGTGAGGGGGAATTGAGGGGAAGTGAGGTGGGTGAGGGGGCAGTGAAGGGGAAGTGAGAGGGAAGTAAGGGGGGAGTGACGGGAAGTGAGGGTTAAGTGAGGGGTGAATGAGGGGAAAATGAGAGGAAAGTGAGGGGAAAGTGAGGGAAACAGTAGAGGAAGGGAGGGGGAAGGAACGCGGAAAGAAAGGAGTTCTCGAATGGTGGAAAAAGGGAGGGGAAGGGATAAGAAGGAGTGGAAAGGAGGAAAAGATAGGAGAAGGAAGGGAGAAGAGAGAGGAAAACGATGATGCAAAGTATAGGGAAGTAGAGGAAAGGGCAAGAGATGCTGGAGGAGGGGCAAGGGATGCTGAAGGAGGTGAAGAGGAGAAGGGAGAGGGGAGGAGAGGAAGAAGGAAACTGTGGAGAGTGGAGAAAAAGTGCAATAGGGAAGAAGGGGAAGGGGCAAGTTATTGTAGTGAAAATTTGCCTTTGTGTATTGTAAATTGTTTTTACGAGGGATATCTTTAGGTAGGTGAAAGAGGATTTGTATGAATGGGAGATTAAAAATAGTATGAAAAACAGTATTTAAACAATATAAAAATGCTATCTATACACATAAAAGCAAAAGGTCACTCACTCACTTATCACGAAGTTTGTATGAAATTTCTATAGTTTTTATAGTAGGATTACCAAATTACTAGAAAATACTCTTTTTTATTATTCAGCAACCCCCCTTATTAAATGGGCAAATAAGAGTCGCAAGTTTGTGTGAAAGTGGTTTGTCAGTTTTAGCGGTAGCGGGTTTAAACTGGATTCGCAATAGAGACGGATAATACTGATACAATGTACGATTGCCATAAAATCAGGCACGCAATATTCTCATAGAGGCACCCATCTGAATTTTCACGCGAACGAAGTCGCGGGCAACAGCTAGTTAATAATAAATCTCTTTTTAAATTTAATACAATATGATTAATATAATTATGTACTTATTTGGAATATCATCTGTGTGTCTATCTGCTTGCTTGTACCCAAATGACGTAATGATTTAATTTACTAATTTTTGGAATGGGTTTTTGATAACAGTACGGCATAAAAGGTAATTACCGCAGGACTCACAGAAGACAGTATTTACCGTGAAGTGGGTAAGTTTTCTTTCAGTCGTTTTGAAATAGTCTTCAGGATGACAGTTAATTTAGACTTCTTATAATTAAGTAATAATTAAAATAGAAAAATCAAGAGATACCTTATTAGTTATTACTTTATTTTTATTTATCTAAATAGCAAAATTTAACTATTTCTATGTAAATGTAAAGATTATTTAGTGCAGCGTTCGTGAGTTGCTACACAGCTACAACGGCCACTTATACTTTTATATCAAGATTGTTCTTATTATTATTAATTCGCGTTTTTACGCGAAGACAACGATTATTAAATATGCACTTAGACATGAGTCCGTAGGTTTAAAGTAATAATCTTATCTTTATTTGCAATAAGTAATTATTTATGTTCTGAAACCCTTTTGATAACTCTAATCCTGTTCTATTTTTACCAAACTTACAGTTACATAGTAGGTCATATTACATTTTAAAAAGTCAATAGGTCGTCTATATTATACAATATTGATCCTAGACTTACCGATATGAAAACTTATTCTGAAACAAAGATATTGATATTCAATGAGATGTGGCGCCACAACATTTACAATAACATTTTGATGCAAATCGCCGAGAAACTGATAGAAATGCATATAATAAAGCAGTTTGAACGAAAAAGAAGTTGACTTTAAAAATGAACTATTATAAAATATTGCGAAGCACATTCCGGTATGCGGATTTAAGCTTTTTTATTAAGAATTACAAAGTAGAAGTTCAAATCAATGAACATAACTTTGATTGGTTTCACAAAAGAATTTATTGTATTTACTTTTTAGAATAAAATAGAATAGAATCCATATTACATAAAAAATCGAAACAAAACATCACAAGATAGGTTAATAAAAACAAAAATGTAAGTAATATTTTGTAAACAAAATATTTTGTTATATATAACGATATATGTTTGTTTGAGATTGACGGAGAAAACGCGTAACAAACATACAAAAACATAAGATCCGAATTGAGAACCTCCTACTTTTTGAAGTCAGTTAAAAAACACGCTTGTACGTAAAAGCAAAATCACCGAAGATGAAAATCAACCACAATTGCATGTCATTGTCGTTTACCGCAATTTCGCATTCTATTTTAAAATTGTGTCTCCTACTGTGTATTTTGTTTAAGTTAATTTAAAGATTGACAAACAAAATTGCTTGGTATTGGCGTAAGGATTATGATTACCTCTGTGGTGCAGTAGAAGCACAAGCGACTGCCGTATACATGGTTGTGGGTTCGATCCCTATGCGGAATAAAACTTCTTGTGATTCATAATTATTTCTTGTGAATCTGGGTGTACTTTGTGTCCGTTAATTGTATAGTCGTAAAGTCCCCCACGATACAGGGCTAAGTAGTTCCCTACTGCTGAAGATGTCCTTAAAAAAGGAATCTATTAGGTACTCTGTTACCTACTAAAATATTTAAAAATCTATGTAAAATCTGTACATAAACAAAAATAGATATAAATCTGACATGTGTTAGAAACTTATTTAAAAAAAAGGCAACTCATCGATGTAAATAAGGCTCATTACAATGTTTTCAACAGTCACACATTTCGTTTAATCTGGTAATTTCAATATGTTTCACATGACATTATGATTTGATTTACGAAACAAGGATTTTTCATTCATCCCTTTTGTTATTCGTATTTGAATGATACATTTTTGTAGCAATCATGGGTCGTTCATGGATTGAATATGAAGTATATTACTATAAATATAAATATAATTTTGTCTGCCATTTATTTTTGGAATCAATCGTTTTTATAAATAAGAGTACGAATATGTGACGCCCACGCTCTATAAATGAGTTGCCATCCATGATGCTATGGATAACGATTGTTATTGGATGGCTATTGATTGTAATATAAGCGAATTTAGTGTGATTTTCTTAAAATAATTTGTTTTTTTTAATCATAATTTTCACATCCTTTTTATGTAGTAAATGTGTTTTTCTTGGTATTTCTTTTTAATTGATGGCAAAAAATAAGTATTCTTATTTTTATTCTATTTCTGTGATATTAAAACAGGACAACGTCTGAACTTATAACAAATGTGAGTAAAACTAAAATTGCCAATCTGTTGCGAGCAGCTGTTGCTATCAATGTTGTTGTATTCGGTAACTCGTTAAGGTGAAGTCTAAGGAAATTAATATCAATCTTTTACATAACACTAGTTTTATCTTTATCTTTATCAACGAAAATAAACCCTTTTTACGACATGATTGCTAATCGATAAAATAATGATATTATGCATGTCTAATGCTTTTAAACCTTCCGAAAAAATGCTATAAACGATAGTGAAAACCGTATCAAAATTCGTTGCGTGGTTAAAAAGAAAGTTAGCAGAGCAAAGGACATGAAAAACAGTGACTGCTTTATATTATTTAGAGATTATTCGAATCTATTTCTATCTCTTTCGCACACGAATGACGTCACCTACGGCTAAAGACGTATCCCAACAATGGTATATCCATTAAACGCACATTACGCTTAAGTAGATCATGTGCCTTTGTGGAGTAGGTACTCAGAATCAGAATATCTGATTTGCTGACAAAATAAGCTTCTAGAAAATGTTGTACATTTGTGTGAAATACCTACTATTATTTTGGTTAAAACGAATTCAGTCACATGGTGATTGGTATTTCGTGCGGGTTTAAAAGCTACATAAACTTAAACATCAATGAATTTGAAGTAGTCTTTAAGTCTCATACTATATACATTAATTCTATCTATAGGAAAACCCACTTACCCTACCACAGACATAATGGAGTCCGTACACATTAGGTACTAAATTAATGAAGAAGATTATAATAATAATCCTTTAATAACATAGTAACCTCTGTTTTGTCTTGTTAAATCATTATTGTGAATTCACGCCGCTAAAGTTAGTATTAAATAAGAACTACTGGTACCTATAAGAACACAAAATCCTTTTACCTACAGTACATGTATGTAGTTATATGAAATTTCAGGTATTCGTATTCGAAAGTTTCAACTTGCTGCAAACAATTATTTGTTCAGCACATTATTCAAGCTAAACTTGTATGAAAATAATCAAGACCAATAACGCTGGCGAAGTTAATCTGAATTATTCTCGTGGAGATACATTTTAGATAATTGAAGTGCTAGCAAATGCTTATTACTTGTAACTTATGTTTATTTTAAAAAGACATTGTACTCTAATAACAAGATATAACTATGTCCTTGCTTTGGTTCTAGATAGCGCTGTATAGAGTTAATGTGTTATCTCTCGTATGTACTATCGTATATTATATAAAATGCTGTTCGTTGGTAAGAACATAACTTTAGAATGACTGGAAGGATTCGGCTATGTAAGGTTTTAGGAAAAATATTAAAAAATATAATTCAGGAACTTAGGGATTTTGTATAGGTGGTTAAAAAAAGTTGTATTAATGCCTCTGCCGTCACCTTCAGCAAAAAGGTGTTATGAATGTAATCATCATCATCATCATTATATCAGACGAAAGACGTCCACTGCTGGACATAGCTTTAATTTTCGCCACCTTGACCGGTCGTGAATGTAATGAACATGTTTATGTTCGTAACATCCCTTTTTGTCCCAAACTATTCAATATACATTAAACAAACTTATGTCACAAACTATCACGTAAGAGACACGTCTTAGTTCGCGCCCTCTGTCTCATAACTCTACATCAGTGCAGCACGTATGTTTAGTTCACTGGACGTTGACGATAAGTTAGTGATACAAGTTTGTTTAGACTTACAGTGTTGTCGAAACATGTTGTAAGTGAGCTCTGAGGGCCATAATACTAGGGGCATTTTGTGCTTACAGGGTATGATATTGTAGCGTCTTTTACAGTTACCTAGTTGACCTATTTACTAGTTGACTAGTGCTCGCCCAGTGGGAATTTCGACCATAATTAATTTTAGTTATAAGTTTGAACATTAGTTTGAACATTGTCTAAGAATTGACCTTCAGATTTAAAAGCTTTTGCACACCCTGTATTCTAAATCCATTAATCCACAATCATAACTATATAAAACTTGGAATAACATTTAAATGAGAAGCGCGTAGTATTTGCAACGCTAATTAGTGACTACACCTTGTTTCGATTATAATAAAATTCCACTTTAAATATTTCCATTTTATTAAAATTTAAACTTGGCTAATATATATAAATTTAAAAGTCAAAATGGCCCAGTGGATAAGGCACTCGATTCTTAAACATGAGGTAGTGGGTTTTAATCCGAGCAAGTACCAATGTGATTTTAAAATTATCTTAGGTATTTCTGACTGACGGTGAAGGAAAACATCGTGAGGAAACCAGGACTCAAGTCTGAAATTGCCAATTCGCCTTGAGCAAGCGTGGTGATTAATGCTCATGCCTTCTCTTATGAGAAGAGGCCTTTGCCCTGCAGTGGGACAGTAAACAGGCTGGTATTATTATTATTATAATATATAAATTTTAGTTGAACGACATAGGCGACTTGTAATAAGAATTTTGTTTTAATAAAACGTAAAATTAGACCACGTCATGGTCGAATATGCTCATTTTGTATCACATGTAAATGATAAAGATAAAGTGGCCGTGGCATGTTACTTTCTTGCAATACATCGCTTCAGTGTGCGACTCATTTTGTTTATGCTTTTTACATTGAAATGATTACATTATCGTAAAAGAGTTTTACTACGTACCATCATAGAACCAGCACTCGTCCGTAGAAATGAGGTTTATTGCACAGATAATATTTTTGCGTTCGATGATATTTTTTTGTCAAGAACCCGTTGTATTTTTGTTTCGTAAAATTTCATACTGTTTTTAATTAATCAATAGCAGATGAGTAATATTTTACTCATAAGGGTACTGCTTAAAGACAATGACAAAAGACTGCTGGATATAGGTCTCTCCCCTTAGCGCGCAATCTTACCAACTTTTGGTTATGTGTTCCAATTCTTGTTATCTGTCCGTTCCATATCGTCATTTTAATTTGAATTTTGATCGACTAGCACCATATCATAGTTCTAACGCTGCTCGGGATGAGCATGATTAAAAGGGGTGCCCCCCTTTTAATCATGCTCATCCATGTTACGACGAATACCTACGCTAGAACGTTCGCAAGTACCTACCTACACGTATAACAATAGCTCATCGGCACCTACCAGTAGTCCGACTCCTTTGTAGTTGATTACATGCCGCCATGGCGTATACCTACGCACAGAAACTCAGTCAAAGGTCAGGGTTGTCAAAACTAAAACAACAAAAACTACTTAAATATCCTATATATACATAGCTACATACATATGCTCGAAAAACTTTACCCTCGGGTCAGTCGGGCAAAAATTCATTCCCTATCTCAGTAGGTACTTAAAGGAAGTACTTATATAGCTACTAGTAACAGTCATATTAATATTATAAATGCGAAAGTTTGTATGTGTGTGTGTATTTGTTACCACTTCGCGCCTAAACGGTTAAGCCGATTTCGATGAATATTAGTATGTAGGTAGATAGATTCGGAGACGGACATACTTAGGTTACTTTTTATCCCGAAAATCGGTCTGGTTCACCTGGGATACAACAAAACATATTTTACGCGTGGACGAAGCCGTGAAGCGCAGCTAGTTTTACATAAGTTTTAATTTGAAATAATAAAGGAAGAGGAATTTAAGTAGTAATAATACGTAATAAACAAAAATTTTAAATAAGCATTTACCGATAAATATTTTCTACTTATTTTATTTTAGACTAGCTGACCCGGCTAACTTCGTTCCGCCTAACAGTCGATCAACATTACTTTATTTTTTTTAAATATTTTTTTTTTCTAAAATAAACGTAGCCTAAGTTACTCCTTATTTCATCAGCTACCTGCCAATTAAAGTCCCATCAAAATTGGTCCAGCCATTTCAAAGATTAGCCTGAACAAACAGACAGACAGACAAAAATTGTAAAAAATGTTATTTTGGTGTTTATATATTCATATATTCATGATTGTATGTATTTATGATTGTGTAAATACATTAAGTGATTGTACTGTTGGTGTGCTAAATAAATAAAAATAAAAAATAAAAAATAAAATAAAATAAATAAATATACATGTAGCTTTCCTGTCCTCGGTCCACAGCAGTGCAAAATTAACCAGGAAAATTTTATCAAACACACTGGTTGATTTTGAGGTACCGTGCTTGACTGACGCAGTGAATGCCTGGAAAATGGCTTGCCCAAACACAGTTTTACCCGTAAACCCATCCTCCCAGAGACAATGGGACGGGTCGCTCTGCAGTGTTGTACGGAATAATCTTTTAAACACGACTACTAATGCTGCTGAGCGTGCTCGTCTGTTGGCTGTGGGTGAATGGGAGTCGGGCCTTTGGATTCAGGCTCTTCCGTCGTCCAACATTGGGACCTTGTTGGACGACAATACGTTTCGGATAGCGACATGTCCCCGTCTTGGTGCTCCTTGCGGCGCCCTGCATCGTTGTCGTTGTGGTGAAGCCGTCGACAGCCTCGGACACCATGGTCTGTCGTGCTGCAGAAGTGCGGGACGAATAGCACGACATGCACAGTTAAATGATATTATCCGTCGTGCTCTTGCTACTGCCGGCGTGCCAGCTGTTTTAGAACCTAATGGTTTGGCACGAGACGATGGCAAGAGACCAGATGGTATGTCTTTGCTGCCATGGAAGATGAGTAGGCCTTTGGTATGGGACGCAACCTGCGTCGATACCCTTGCGCCATCTCACCTTCCGGGCTCTGCGGGCTGTGCTGGTGCTGCCGCTGCAGCTGCGGAAAGCCTAAAGCGGCGCAAATATAGTAATCTAATAGGGTGTTACTTGTTTGAGCCGTTTGGGGTTGAAACGCTCGGACCATGGGGTCCGAGAGCACGAGCTGTTTACCAGGAAATTGCCAAGCGCCTTGTCGAGGCTTCACGTGACCAGAGGGCTGGCTTATTTTTTGGCCAAAGAATCAGCATTGCCATTCAGCGTGGCAATGCTGCCAGTCTTCTGGGCACGTTGCCGGATGACAGCGATGCGGAGGAGTACTTCGACGCGATTTAATCCTTGTTTTAGTTTTTAATTTTTGTTACTTTTAAATATAATAAAATAGGTCGAATTTTAATTTATGTAATAAAATTGTTATGGTTATTAAATAAATAATTAAGTTATTTTATAATACCTACATTGTAGTAAAAAACGGTTATTTCAATATTACAAACAGACACTCCAATTTTGTTATATGTATAAATGATTTTAGAGTTCTGTTATTAAATTTTACTATGTAATGGATTCTCATGCGAATATACAATTTCAATAGAAATTCTAACGAGAAACAAACGCAGGATCGTATTTTAAACTCAAACTATTTTAAAACATCATACAGTTTTGTATGAATATAGTTCCTAACAAACGATCTGAAATTTTGCATCAATTTCGCTTCCAGTTTATAGCAATAGTCAACGAAATCAGCTGGAGGCACCTGCAATCCGCCAAACGTATCACGACTAATGTTATATACTCGTCCGCGCAAATGTAAGTTATTTAACGTCGATTTATCGGAGTAGTTGGAAGCGTACTTTTATTAAACTCTTTACAAGTACACCCCTTCAAATTAGAGAGCGCAAACTAAGTAAGTTTGCGCTCGTCGACCCTGCCGCTCGCATCCCCTTGTCCCCCCTCATCGTTGCCCTGCGCAAGTACATCAGTCGGCTGACTGTTAGTAATAATAAGACTGTGGCTACGCGTCGCAGCTAAAAACCTACACTCATTGTTTTGTTATCGAGAATTGTCGGCAACTTTGTAGTAATAACAGGAAGGTTCTATTGAATGACTATAAAAAAGATTCGAACGTCGGCGATTCATTCAGTTGTGTATAAAGCGATCTCGAGCGAATTAGGTGTGGTATGGAAGTTATAGTGCAGTGTGTGTGTTTATTGCTTTAATTTGGTACTGTTAGTGTATTGTGTGAGTCTTGAATAAACTCATCATCGCGTAACTGGCATTTTACATCGAACCCCACCACTGACACGTAACAATATTATCAACCTACCGCCCGAGTCATAAAGTTGATTATGTTTCGCTTTAATTTCACAAATATTTTTTAGTAAATGGCGGTCCACCAATCATATGGGTAAATGTTAGGAATATTGTTGAACACAACATGCAGCAGCATAATATGAATAAAAGGCTGTAATTGTGTTCGCCAATCCTTCTGTCAAGCGTGGCGTTAATGACAAAAAGCCCTCAACTGCTGCTTGCCCTTTTTCCGTTTTAACCACCTAAAATAGATTTTCTTTACTAGTTAAACTTGTGGTTTGTAACTTTATATTTTTTTAACGAGCTATTTGGAGCTAAACTGTATGATTATTGTAGACAATTATTTTCGTAAATCTGTTATACGACTCAATGCCCTATGTGTCCTATAATTGCATGTTTATAAAGTTAGTCTCAACACCGTGTTGCCTTATGCTAGAGTCGACTTTTATAAAAAACACTTTATAAACTACATTTCCTTTGAAAGAACATTTGGTTTTGCAACATATTTTTTTAATTTTCTCGTCGAAGTTTATCGAACAGCTGAAGTTTTCTTTTTAAGCCATGTACTAAGTAACTTCAGAAACTCATAATTAATTAGCTATGTACGTAATAGAGGTTATATAATTAATGTTCGCTTAATCAATCGGTTACAATTCCTTTGAGTAAAGTAAGAAAATATTATAAATAAAATTTGCTCGAGAATGCAAAAGACCACACTCTTATGTGGGCGACAATTTATAAAACAAAAGAATTTAAACCTAATTTAAAGCATGTTTAAGTGCATTTTTAAAGAAATAATGGTAGTAGTTAGAGTAAAAGTAGTAAATTTCCAGATGTATTGCAATACATACTTACATTTTATGAGTACTATCTACATTGTTGTTTTTATAACTTTTAACTATTAAATGATGAATCCGACTGACACATTTTCAATTTTTTTAGCATCATCATGTTGAACTTCAAGTTAAACTTCTTGGAGGAGATTAAATATGGGCTGGAGAAAGCCCTCTGCATATCCTCAAAATTGAACACGATAAAGAATTTTATGTACACTTTTACTTACAGTAAGTATCGCTTTACCTGCACACGTATTGTGGACATCTCTCCATCAAACGAAGCGATATGTATATGTATAGAGGCGAACTTAATGCTCAGGGGTTTTTTGTACCAGTCGGCTGGGCAGTGCAAAGAGAGATGCTGAGAAAAAATTGTAATAAAACAAAATATTATATACAGAATAATATATTTATGGATTTTATCTACACTGTCAAACAGATTACATATTTACTTGACAGTATATAATGTTCACACCTTTACAAATCAACTGGACCAGTGAACATTCGGTCTGTGACATTTATTAGCTAATGTGATTTCATAATTCAGTGAATTTTTTGACATCGGACTGAATGATTATTATTATACTGTTATATTTACGATTCGTATGACTTGACTTATTCTATAACCTAATCTGTGTTTTACTACATTTTGGGTTTTAAGGACATTCATATAATAACGTTTCGACTTGAGTAACTTAATCATATTTTACTTGCAGTAAGCGTTTGAGGAATAGGTCCACATCAGAGTAAGTTGCGTATTTGTAGCGTCAAGAAGTTTTGTAACTGTTTGGAAATTTTGTCATTATCGTATTTGCTAGAGGAATCTTAGGCTTGTTTCCAGCGAACTAAAATGCTCTAAAATGAAAACTAGTGACAGTGTTAGATAGTGTACGACCTTGACTGTTCACCTTCCTAATAAGGTGTTTTATTTACAAAAAGTATTTAAGTATGTATATCCGCATTGTAGAACCCATAACACAAGCAATAATATATGCTTATTTTAGTTCTAGATGTGTAGTTGTTGAGATATTATATTATTTGATTATTCTTAAGTATTCTAAAAAACTATTATTGTATTGTAAGTCGAAATGGTCCAGTGGATAAGGCACCCACTTCGTAAATACGAGGTAGTGGGTTCGAATCCGGGCAAGTACCAATGTGATTTTACAAATCATATGTACTTTCTAAGTTTATCTTGGACATTTCTGACTAACGGTGAAGGAAAACATCGTGAGGAAACCTGGACTTAAATGTCTGAAATTGCCAATCCGCCTTGAGCAAGCGTGGTGATTAATGCTCATACCTTCTATAGAGAAGGTATGAGCAATAATCTTTAATCTCATATAGATGAGAAGAGGCCTTTGCCCTGCAGTGGGACAGTAAATAGGCTGGTATTATTATTATTATTATTTATTCTAAAAAAGGGAGACCAGTTGAAAGAGTAAAATTAAAACTTAATAAATAAAATAAAATGCCTCACGTGATGTAGATAATGTTATGAATAAATCTCGAAAAGTGGCCACAGCTAGTTGTAACTATCTAAAACTAGATTTAGTTTTACATTGTTGGCACCTGGGTTTAACCACCGACCTGTGGCTACAACAAAGCTCAAACAAACTTTTAGGGTAACGCGTTGGATAATATACATTTAATACAACGTCTATTAGAACAATTATATATATAAAACTTGTGTAAACCAGCTAAAAGTTTCCTGTGATAAGATTGCCCTTAATAGGATCACTTATTAAGTTGGTACAAAATCGTGATTCGACAACTGAAACTATTAAATCGTTATTATGTCATTGTTGTAACAATTAATATTTTACTTTAAATACATAACGCCTGGAAATTATATTTAAGTAGGTACTTAACATGAGATCGTTTGTGTGCGTTCCCATTGTAACTTTTGAGTGCCAACTTTTACAAATGAAAGACTGAATTTACAATCGTTTGAGAACTTTTACTAAAGGCTGACGCATTTAAAAGCTTAAAATTCAGATGTGGTCCCTCAATGGGAACGCATACGATCGTTTTGACAGCACATGAAAAAAAGTAAACACTAGGGGCGCTATCAGTGGAGAAACTATTTCACGTTATCGTTAACGATAATCCTTAGTTTACAGTTCAAACAGCTATAAAATATAAAGATTTGCACAATCGTCAATCTTTTGACCTAATTTTTGGATAAAATGTAACGTCAGTGCGAAGCCGTACTTGGTAATACCACCGTTTAAACTCGATGAAAACCACATTTACTGGCGGTATGCCATTGTTCAAAGTATATGTAAAAGCATATCACCTCATCATCGTCATCATTTTATCAGCTGAAAGATGTCCACTGCTGGACATAGGCTTTTCCCAATTTGTGCCACCTTGGCCGGTCGTGAGCCTTCTCTCATTCATCGATTGCCCCTTATGAACTGTCATTTATGATTGTCGGGAATCCTACAATGTTACAATGTTTGTGTTTTGGAATAAATTAACAATGCCATTTTCTTATTGCCTAATAAGTATAACTTATTTCACGAACGTACAGCTTGAAAAAAGAATTAACATATTAAAAATAAAATTGGGTAATGTGTTCGCATCTGCGTTTCAGAGAAGAAAATGTTGTCATAAAGGAGAGGATCGCAGAAGAGTGGGGTTAAACATGGAATCGTAATGTAAGATTACAGCATACAGTGAAAATTTTAAGAAAATTGTATAGACACATCTTAAACATATTTATTTGAATTTTAAACAAGGATGGCGATCTGTCCTGTAAGAGCATTTGCCCAGTAGTACAAAATCCACAGTTCGGTGTAAGTTTTACGTAACTCCGTTGTTTATCGTTGTTCACGGCTACCAAAGTCCATAAAAACTTTATATAAGGAATGATCCTATAACACTTAATTTCGAAGTAAACTTTGAATGGTCCGTAACGGGTTTCTTTGAATTCACTTATATTAGGGTAATCGCTTAAAA
Source organism: Parascotia fuliginaria (assembly GCA_963082885.1). Lineage (NCBI taxonomy): Eukaryota > Metazoa > Arthropoda > Insecta > Lepidoptera > Erebidae > Parascotia > Parascotia fuliginaria. The sequence goes on from OY720184.1 coordinate 10,834,866, forward strand.
TACTGTTACTGTAATAATGGTTGAGTCGGGTTAAATTTGTGGCATACCTATTTGTGTCCTTGAAAATTCCAGAATATTTTTAATAATTTTTGTTTAAACTTACGTGGCAAATAAGTATACAGCAACTAATGATAATTGGTTAATATAGTCTATGGATTGTTACCTAGTACTTTTTTTAGTGGCCTCTCATAGTTAGTGGGATAGCAGAACACCTTGTGTTTGAAAGGTATATTTAAATTCAATAAATTAAAGGTATATTTAAAGAGCTTGTTTGTATGGTGTCTCTCCCCAAAACAAGGCACATTTATTATCGTGCCTTGCGTGCCCTGTCACCTGTACATGCATGGATCTGTACAACGCTACAGACATCAACTGTTAACGACTGGTTCTCACAGATTAGACTCGCCCGTGTGGACACTATATATAATTCCTATCCTTTTCCTTGTACTAACCCCCAATTTCTGAAAGGCTGATCAACGAAAAATTAACTAATCACTTGTTAAATCTCATATCAAGCCTTTCAGAAACTGAGTGTTAGTATAAGAAAAAGAAGAATTTTAAGGTATGTTAAAATACCTTCCTAAACGATATGATTCAACTTTACTGTGCAAATTGTTCAGTTACGTTTAATGTTTCCAACAAGGTAAAGTTGGAATTACTAGGGGAACAGTTTCAAACTGAGTACGAGGTTAACTATCATGCGAAATATGAAAAGTTGGATACACAGTCCGTCGGATACTGCAGGTCAACATGGAGGCAATTTATTCATTCAAACTTATTCGATACCACCGCTTGTTCCTTTCTAATTCGGGTTTTATTCGATGACTACAAAAATAGAAATTCCTATATCGTCGGTTCAAAATTATTACACTTCAGTCCCAGCCATATTTAGTCAAATCTGTCCGTGATCAATTCTTCACGTCACTGTCTCTTCAGAGATCTAAGGACATGGGATGGTTATATAACCTAGTTTGATCACACTGTCGTGGAACAGAAATAATAAGTCCAAAAAAACGCTTTTGCGTATAAGTCGTGCAGTAAATCTAAAATATTTTTTTTCAGTTTACATATCTCTGAGGTGTATTTTTAAATATTGTTTGAGAATAAAAGTAAATAAAGGGTTTCACAAGTCACTGACATTGCGTTATTCGATAGATCAACAAAGCTGTCGCTTGTCGAACACTCCGTTATGGACTGACAGTTTTGTAAAATATGTGCTCTCTATGCTTCAACAAGCATGTAAAGCAACGAATTCAATTGTCACGCGGACAATTGGGTTGTGTAAATCAAACGGCAGTGAATTGATGTAAAATACTGTACCATTTGAAATTAAGACGTGTCAGAAGAAAGCATGGGTTGGATTTTAGATTGAACAAAAGCGCACCATACTTTTATTTTTACGGTTTACGATAAAACCCTCACACAGTAGACACGTTATAAAAGTAGATCTTCGCTGGATTCAGCATGAATAAGCCGGATCAACTAGTGAAGTACTTATGTAACCCTATAGAATAGCAACGTAAAAGTATTTGTACTTTTATGTTTTATACAAAGAGTGACCGAGGCCTAATTAACACCTCGGTTTCCTTCCGATTACTTTGGCCATTTTATTCTCTTTTTACCATCGGCTGCAACTTATAGAGGCACTTTTTTGCGTTAATGTTATTTTTTTAAAGTAATATGAAATACATTTACCTAGTATTCAAGTCACCTGATACTACTCCTATGGGAAGAGATACCACAGTTCGAAATTCTAGACTGGTTTTTAGCTCGTCAATACACCATACATAGAAAACATTTAGCTTGCTTTCTCGCGAATATTTTTAGGTAATTATTTTGTTTGTCATAAAAATACGACCAGAGCTATACTGCCACATAATGTTTACTGTCATTGTTTGCGAGAAATAACGTTATTTACACTTTTGGAAACCGCTAATCTGTATCAGCAAAATCTGCCAATTCATTACACCAAAAATAAATATTGAAATCAATGTAATGGATTATGACTTGCATATAATTTTATTGAATACTAGCTGTTGCCCGCAGCTCCGCCCGCGTGAATGTCGGTTTTCGCGTAATATATTTTTATTAAGTAATTGTGAACATGTCTATTTATAAATTGACGATTTTTCATATAAACTTTTATCCCCTATTTCAACCCCTTTAAGTAATTTTTTAAATATTATGTTGTTCCCTAAGGTCTAGTCTATCTCTATATCAAATTTCATCCGGTTCAGTGGTTTAGGCGTGAAAGCATAATAGACAGACAGACACGAGTTAGTTTTGTATATATAATATTAGTATGGAAGTATGGATATGACTTGTTATAAAAATATCAGGATGTTAACTCGTAAAAGTGTTGTAAAATTTCCGTTACTAAGGTAATATTATCGGTATGCCTCAAAGTTAGAAAAACTATAACAAGTAAGCTAATTAATGTCGGCTATTTATTCCATTGTTGATTATTCATCACGTGGTAGATATTTTAATCAATAATGTAAATTAAATCAAATGATAATTATCTTCAGTAAAATCAAAAGAAGGACCTACATTTTACTATTTATTTCTCGTTTATTTACAGATTTAGTATTAAAAGAGAACTTCAAACATTTGAAGTGGAAATGAACAAGAAAAGATGACACTCAGGCAATATTCACTCGAATAGTTGTTACACGTTTAATACTACTCTAAATAGTCTCTCAAAACACCCGCGTAACAAGGAAGAACTAGGTTTAGTGTCGAGATAGAGAGCAGTCATTAAACTTAACATTTGCATCGGTATGAAACGTACAATAATAATAATTTTTTGGTATCAGTAACCTACCTGTAGATTTATACGAAAAGACTTATTGACACCGTTCAATAAACCTTAATTTGGGGTCCTTGATCAGTCAGGTTCTTCCCGCAGTGCGGTTTTACTCTCGTCTTTGGTTACTGCTCTGCTCTTATCGCCAGTAGCGTGATGTTACATAGTCTTTAAACTTCCTCAAGAACTAGACTATTACACGCAAAAATAATTATTTAAATCCCACGTGTAGTTCCAGAGATTAGCGCGTTCAAACAAACAAACAAACACTTTCGTTTTATTAGTACCTATAGGTAAATATGTGTTTTATGTATGTGTAGCACAAAAGGTCCTAAATGGTCGAATTGGACCTATAAAAAATACAGGTATAAAATGTAATGCGACCGCCGAGTGAGGAAGTCTTTTTAAAAGGTTCATAAATCGCGCGTTCTTTCGTCAAAACCCATTTTCTTGCTTTCAATACAACATAAAAAATCAAAGGTTAATCGATCACCGCAAAGTAATTTGCTGAGAGAGTGTAAAACTTCATCAATCAACTTTCTAAAGAAAACCTTTTTGTAAAAGTCTGTAATATAATAATAATGTCTGTGTATAATAATAAATTTTATGTTTAATGAAATACTAGCTGCGCCCCACGGCTTCGTCGGTGCGTATTTCAGGATAAAAAAGTAACTTATGTCCGTCTCCAAACTGAACACACACACACACACACATATTCCTACACACAAACTTTCACATTTATAATATTAGTTATTGTCATAAATCATCGATTAATGAATCTTGGTATACCTATCTATTTTGATAAAGATAATCATACATTCATCATAATCATAAGAGCCGCAAAATGCAAGCCTTTTGGAAGGTGAATGATGACCTGGTGAAGGTTACTTACTATCAAATTGTTACAAACGGCTCGCCATCACACAGATAAACCCTGCCTGGATTTTGTTGTGTGGCAAATATCACTGTAATATCTTTAGTTTATGTGAATCAAATTAACAAAATACGCTTGGCAGATAGATCGGTTTTATTCAGTAAGCAAGTAGGTAACACCGAAAGGCCTTATTCCCTTAGTCACCCCTCATGACATCACAATTTTGTTCTTAGTTAGTAGAAAAACGCACATAAACTCATGTGACTTAATAATAATAAACAATATTTTATCTTATACGATGTTACGTAATTTAATAAATCTTCCTGTGACAGCAATTGTGAATCCTTAGAAAATATAATTCATTAAAATACTAAGAATTCTCAGTAAAGAAATATTTTTCTTTCAAGTGTAATAAGATGAATGAGATTATTATTCAATTTGATTGGTTTACTCATTTTGTATTGAAAATTGAATAACACTGTAAATTGAAAATTGAAACGTTACGTAACTTGCTAACCGACATTCACGCGGCAGAGCTGCGTGCAACAGCTAGTATTGTATATTTCATTCATTTGCTTACTCTGGAAATGGCAGTAAACAAGACACAATAATTGCGGTTAATATATCAGGCATTCTATACGCACTGTCAAGTGGGTATTGATTTGCGAAAACGGGTGGTTTTACTTGCTTGGATAAATTTTCTACAAGAAGCCTTGCTTCTCAGTGTTGTTTGCTTGTTATAGAATTGATAAAGGAGTAAAGGAACTACTGCTTACTTTGGCTGCGTTGATTGTAGATTGATTTGAAATTGTCATTGATTGTCCCAATTAATAATAAAGAAGCAAATTTAGATTAAGTGTCTATCTTGACTTGACTATTGTATACCCTCTTCTTTCTGCCAATAAAAATATTACTTAATTTGTAAATACATAACTTTTTTTATTATTTTTAACTTACATCTCTAAATCAAAAGTCTCTATTTACTTTAGTCTATTTTTTCGCTTATTTCTTTTAAACCATTTGGCAGCAAAATAAATTATAAAATGGAGTTTGTCTATTCAACTATGTGTATTTACTTATGAAAAAATATTGTTTGTATTACTTAACTACTATTATATTTTTTTATATTATATTAAATGAAAATCAATTTTATTATTTATTTCCGCATTTCTAATGCATAAAACTAATTTGGCATAAAATAGGTACTACAGATAGGTCTATATTTTTTAAAACATATAAGCCATACATATTACTAGACTTATTTATTCTTACATACGGAAATTAAAAAATTGTGAACAAAAAGTAATCATAATCATAATTTTAGCCAAAGGATTGTCGCATATAAATGTATATATGTAGTATATCAGTTGTTTAGTACCCATAACACAAGCAAATATAATTGCTTAATTTGGGGCTAGATGGCGCTGTGTGAATGTGGTAGTACATATTAATATTATATAAGTTTATCTCAAAGAGAATATTTCAGATATTTTCATTTTATTCGCTTTGTAATTACTTTAACATAACACATAGGTACAATCAATTAATGATTTATTCAACAAAAATAATAAGCACAATTCGCAATCGTATAAATAGCAAAGTGCCAATTATGATGACCTATATTTTCATTTATATTACAAGGACTGTAATAGAGGTTAAAATGCTCAGTATCTTGAGACTTAACAAGGCTGTCAACGCAAAGGTATGTATATTTTTTTATCATTTTAATATAGTGAAGTATTATCGCAATTAGTTTTCACTATTTGTATGTGACCTATAAATTGCCTATAGAATGGTTTTCCTCATCATTTACCCTTTTGTTGTCCGTTTCCAAAAGTCGCCTAACAATCATTAATCTTTGTTCATGACGCTATTTCCCCGGATTTCTTTTATGCATATCCCTCTTTGTGTACAGTTTTAACGGGAAAATACAGTGAGCACATGCTTTATACAGATATAAATAGAAAAGCCTTGTTACCCGACTGCCGAAATCAGGATTGGTAATGGTCCTCGAGCGTATATTCTTATGTGCGTGGATATGTATGTCTATTTCTTTGGCACGCTCTACAGTCTAAATGGCTTAATGGATTTTTCAGTAATTTCAGTTTAATCCATAATTCAATCTTGAAGATGAATTCGATAATACTTACCGTTACCGACTTAAAGGAAGAAATAAGAATATTAAGAGTGTCCACTATTCAGGTCACAGATCCGTACCTACTTACAATCTCATGTATAAAGTTCAACCGTGTGATTTAATAATTAAATTCTTGGTGTGTACAGCTAACGGCAAGTATAAAAACTCATGAAATTTTGGTGCACAAATTTATTTGGAATTTAGCACGGTATAATAATCACCTAAGAGACTGTTCACACTGCAGATAGTTAATATTTGAGTAGTAAGAAGTAAGCACTTTTTGTAATAAAGTTTGGTTTAATTCTTTTAAAGGACTCCTATTTGGAAATAATTTTAAATGCTGTGCACGTTAATTATTGACAGGTTATTACAAAGTGCCTAAAGCATTAAATTCACCTATACATATCTATGTCTAAAGTTTTAAATAAGTAAATAAGCACTGATCAAATATAGTTAAAATATGATAATAATAATATAATAATAATATTCTACCACATTCACACAGCGCCATCTAGCCCCAAATTAAGCAATTATATTTGCTTGTGTTATGGGTACTAAACAACTGATATACTACTTATATACATTTTCTTTTGTAAATACATATTATAGATAAATTACACCCAGACACAGAACAAACAATCATGCTCATCACACAAAGGTTTGTCCTGGGTGGGAATCGAACCCACGACCTCCGGCTTAGCAGTCAGGGTCACTAACCACTAGACCAACAGGCCAGTCTGATGATGATGATGGAGGAACATTAAACTAGGTATAAATAGATGACCGTATATGATACGTACTAGACCACTGAACCATTGTCTATGTCTTTGCTCGATAAATAACCAGTTGAGATATCACCGGACACCACTAGTAGTCTTTTCTTTTGTAAAACTTAAAACTCATAAAGATTCTTTTTAACCGACTTCAAAAAGGAGGAGGTTATCAATTCGGGTCGTATGTTTTTATTTTTTTTTTATTTTTTTTTGTATGTTTGTTACCTCATATCTCGGTCATATATGAGCCGATTTGAAAAAATCTTTTCTTATTTGAAAGGGTATGCTCTGAAATCGGGTCCCATGTTTTTTTATAAAGAATGGTTTAGTGGTTTGGCTTCAATTTTATATTTTGTAACAAAACGTATGCAAGGAGTGAAGACGTGTAAAGCAACACGTTGATGTCTTTTGCGACGAATTTTCTGACATTGACATGTCCATGCTACAAGTGCGAATTGATTTTCAAAATTCATTTATTGTTAGAAACTAAGTGGCCTTGGATGGGTGACCATTTGTGTCATTTCATTTTCAGCGTCTTCATTCTTTAGAAGCAGTGGACTATGGTTATCACTATAATTTGGTAGTCGTTAACCCAAGTTGGAGGTTTTATGGTCGTGAGAAATTACAACAGCAACAGCAGTGGCGCTGTAAACCAACCTTTACAGCGCCACTGTTTATTTTTTGTATATCTACTACGCGATTGCTCGGTGAGTTAAATTATGATTTTTGATGATTCTTTATTGTTGGTAGATCATCACATTTTTGTTTTGATTTATTGTTTTTTGGATTTAGGGTTTAGCGATCAGCAAAAGTGTTGACAAGGACTTTATATCTCTATTTACAATCTTACCTCTTGTCTCTACTTTCTTTCAAACGGCGCGGCGCGGCGCTGTCTCATTTGCGCAGCACGTTTCGTTGTTCTACCCATATTGAATATATTTATACACAATTAATTCCCACTAAAAGTTTAAAAATAAAATTATTTTTAGAAAAAAATGAAAACCGAACAATACCTACATGTTCAATTCTTAACTAAAAAGTAGAAAATAATATTTTAATTACTTCATAGCAAAGAACATTAAAGGAGAATCAACGCAATCTTTGATACCTATAATACTTTACTATTTATAGTTTTTAATCAGTTATTTTGGAGTCGGTGCCAGCCAAGAAGGATCATAATGACCTTCATAAAAATAACCTACCTACTAGCAAAAATAACCTACTTGATTAATCTATTAATATAGAATGAAAAATATAGATTTAATACAAGAAATCGAACGGAATCTGATAAGTGCGCATCAAATTTTTTATGTATATTTGAACTCAACTATCAATGACGTCTGCCTTCACGCGTATGACCGCGTTCGGGTAGTGCACTCAGGCATATCCCCCACGCGTGCCATTACCGCCCCGTGCATTTCAAAAGTTTGTTGCAAAGACAGAATTAAAGATCCTTCTTGGCTGGCACCGGCTCCAAAATAACTGATTAAAAACTATAAATAGTAAAGTATTATAGGTATCAAGGATTGCGTTGATTCCTCTTTAATGTTCTTTGCTATGAAGTAATTAAAATATAATTTTCTACTTTTTAGTTAAGAATTGAACATGTAGGTATTGTTTGAAGTCGGTTTTCATTTTTTTTTCTAAAAATAATTTTATTTGTTTTGCGTTGCGTTGCAACTGAGGATTGGTTCTGAGCCCTGATGATGACGACGATGGAATAACTACGTCGTTTATAATTAAAAACTCCATTGATGCGTACGAATATTTTTAGCTTTAAAATACGACGTTGGGTTGCTGCAAAGTCGCAGTGTAGTATGCCCTGTATGTATGTAGTCGGTACATATTTATTTCTTTGCCACGCCTAAATGTCATGAATTTTAACATTTATGTAGTGTTATTAGACTCGTGTTAGAAAGACTCCGGTAAGTTCAAGTAGTAGGTAATCTTGCGATAGAGTGATGCAGTATTTATCGTAACTTAACAAAAAAGTAGAAACAAAAAGACTTTTAAACCTAACTTAAAATTAACTAAGGTTTAGAGTTTTGGCATAAGCATGTTAAGAACTTGTAATGGTGAATCAATCGTCAAACGTCGATTTAAATATTATACTCACTAATCCATGTACAAATTTTGGATTAAATCAACTTTTAAACACATGCTTTAACGTAATGGATAAACAAAACTACACAATTAATATCAAAACATACTTAAAACAATCAAACAATTATTATATTATGACAATCAAACTAATATACGTGAACATCTTTATACGGGCCAACTCCTAATACGGGTCGGGTCTCATTACAAACGATTGTTTATCAAATTCCGCAAGTTCTAAATGCACATATCACTTTTTAGACAATTTGATTTATCGCAAGGACAACAATAATCGACATCTACGTTGAATATTGTATATTATTATATTGGAACGATAGCATTATTTGTTGAAGATGTAAAGTAATTATGTAGGTACATCTTTTTAGAGTAATTGTCTTAAAGGTTTCACTGGTTCTGTCGCTTTAGTTATAGCTACACATTCACACTGGAAGATTGGGCTATTTGATCCATCAAGAATATTCATGCACTGGTACCCAATTTGGTCTTAGTGCCATCCGTGTAGATACGCACCTCATATACACCAGAATAGTCTGTTGTTGATTTCGTCGACATTTTACTTTACTATAATAGTATAGCTATTATATAAAGCGAAATAGTTAGATTGTTTGTTTGAACGCGCTAATCTCAAGTACTACCAGTCGGATTTAAATAGTTCTTTTTGCATATGATAGTCCAGTACTTGAGGCAGGTTATAGGCTATGTAACATCACGCTACTTGCGACGGGAGCAGAGCAGTAACCAAAGATGCGGGTGAAACCGCGCTGCAAAAAGCTAGTAATTTATAAAATTTAAATACGTATCTGTTTATTACCAGGACCCCATGTCAAAGATGTCCGCTATAAATAAACATTAACCCGCTGGCATCAGCTGAGCGATTGTTGAGTAATTAACTTGAATTCAGAAATGGTTCACTGCTCATTGTTTCAGAGGCTCTCGGTTGTAATTATATTTATTGTAATTGTGAAGTAAAAAGTGTTTGGATGAGTAGATTATTTTTATCAACAATGTGTTTCGTTTTAATAAAAAAGTAAATCATGTTAATTAAACTTAAGTTACAAATAAATGTAAATGAATACAATGAACTAAAAAAATGTACAAAAAGGTTTTAAACAGCTTTGGAACATTGGTTGTTATATTAGTAAAAATAGGCTTATCGTTAATATAATATTTTTGAATTAGTTATAACATACACATTTTTTTTTTTTTTTACGTGGGAAATGCATTACGCATACGCACCCGCCCGGGCAAGGCGGGGGTTATGTCGGACTCTCCGACCGCACTCAAAGCGTGGCCAGCATACCGACTAAAACCCACGGTGTTCCTCCAGACGGCCAGAGTGTCGGGGTCACGGGAGTCGCTTGCGCATTCATCCGCGACCCCGACGGGCCATGACCCGCTCACCGCGAGCGGGCCCCGTCCGATTTAGGGGCCTAGCCCCCCCTCCTTCGAGAGGCGCGTGCGGAACACGCGCACTGCCGTCTCGGGCCCGTGCTGTTCGGGCGGCGACTGCCCGATCGGCGCCCGCAGGCCAACTCGGCCGCAGAGGATAGGGAGAACGGCGCATCGCAATACCGACACTCCTCTTCCCCTGCGGCCCCACCGCGTCCGCAATCTGGCGGTTGCGGCCCCGCCGAGGCCGCGGAAGGTAGGGAGAGCGGCGCACCGTTATACCGGCACTCCTCTCCCGCCGCGGCCCCGCCACTCCTCAGCCGCAGTGTCGCCGAAGCAACACTGCAGCCCGACCCAGTTGCGGTGCCACCCAAACAGCACCGCAACCCACCAGAGCCGCTCCATCGTGGGCTTACCGGCAAAGCCCAGAGGAGCGGCGCCTCCTTGGGGTTCCTCTTGGTTCACCGTGGTCCTTGGTAACCACGGCTACTAAGCCCCCCCGCCGCGACAAGGCGAGAACCCCGTTGGGGGGGAACATACACAGACACAACACATCTATGGTGCTTTAGCCATCCGCTCTACAAATACCTCAAACTCGAATATAATAAGTATATAAAATTTATATTTTGGTCCATTTCATTTATAACCGTTCCAGACAGATACGCCGCGAATAGCGCTTTCTAAAATATACGACATTTAGACGAGCTAATATCGAACAATACTATTACTGGTCAAGCTCTCATTTCTATTATAGAAATATTCATATTTATAATAGAATTGTATGAAACTGAAATTGCAATAACAGATGCACGTCTTTCCAATCGTTGCGTCAATGAATTGAGGCCATTTTCTAAAACGCATCCACACCGCTTCATATTTCGTAGAGTACCCATACCTCTTAGAACTAATAAATAAAATAGTATGTAAAATTAATTAGGTAGTGTCTTACTTAAAAATTCTGCTTTTTCGACATTTTTATATCAGCCGAAAGACGTCCACTGCTGGACTTAGACCTGTCAAGTCTCGCCACCATGACCAGTTGTGAGCCACTGTCATCCATTGGTTATCTGGCACCCTTGTCAGTTCGTCGACCTACCAATTGTCGGCCCGCGCTGCGTCTTCTGTTTAACAACGTTAGAACATTTGTATTAAATAGAACTTTGTGCAGTTTAATCAATCCTAAGTCAAGACTGTAGTCAAATAGTAACGTGGGTACACACTGGCTCTTTGTACGTGCGGATATGGCGATCTATGTGCTACCGAGCACGCTTCCTATTAAACACGACTATCCCTAGAACCGGGCGTACTCAAAGGTCAATAATTAAATTTCTGTAAATTCAACGTCTTTGAGATAAACTTGTTGGCATTGCTGTTTGAGTATAGGGTATACGGATTACGAAACTCAAACGGACTTTCAGTATTGAATCAACCATTCTCGGAAATGCTGTTTATTTCTTTACAATTCTAGTGAATCTAAAAGCAACTACAAAGTTTAGAATTTATTGTACACTATTGCAACTTTCAAAGAAAGGGCTAAAAACTTTTCACTAAAGTATATCTTTGCGTAAAAGAAGACGAATTTGAAACCACAAAATAAAACAGGCATATAGAGACAATATCACCCACACACATATTCTTGTAAGCCAAGATTAACAGTAATAAGACCCATACAAACACCGAGCTATCTCTCTCAGGCAACCCAAGAAAAACAAATCTACTGACCTGACAGAAACGAATTTAATCCTGAGAATCAGAAAGAAAATTATTCAGTTCTCTGTAATAAGGCTGCAGGAAAATTAATCAGTATGGGATTATGATTTATTCAGCAAAAACCAAAAAGAGATCAGACTTATTCATTTCCTTTACCATGCACGCATGTACTACTCGTATAATATGTATGTTTTTACGACATCATTACAAACCTTGACTCGTAAAATGTTTATAACGACATCATTACAAATCTTTTAAATTCTTCATCCATGTTCAATGTCTGTTCGTTGAAAAAGCGTTGATGAAAGTACCGAGTTTAGTGACAAGCATTTCAAATGAAGACGCATGTAGTTGTTTACACAGTCGTACGGAATTGAATGTCTGAAATTATCATCAATCGACAATGCCGTTTTAGTCTTTCTGAAAGTTAATACCAGCAGCGTCGTTCACTCATCTCGTCGTCATCCGTCGACCTATTTATTATTTCATTTCTTAGACGCTACTTAATCAAACTTTTGTCCATTTGTCATCCGCGCGTTGCCAATTGTCCTGCACAAGTGCCTTTGAGTGATGGATTAAATACAGATCATTTACAAAATGCCATCCCTAATTTCTTACCCTTGTATCCTAAGTTTTGTTTTCCTCGAACAAAATGTCTTTTGGGTGATAATGTGATAAGTTGTATGCAAATGTGTACACTATTTTCGGCAGATAACTTTTAAACTCTTTCCAACAAAACATATTAAGGTCCCTTCAGTCGTTTGCCGAACGAAACATATATTTGGAAAAAATACTTAGAGCGTTGTACTGAATGTCTGTCTTAGGTCAAGACCGTCAGTTCAAAGCTATAATATTGTATTTAACTGGTTTTCTATATTAGATGAAAAGTTTAAAATTTGCTGCAAATCGACGGCGTCACGTATATTATTATGGTGCTTTACGGGCCATAAATATAATTAAACGAAATGCAGAATATGAATACGACACTTCTTATTTTTATACTTTATGGTAGAATGTTTCTCTTACTATAAAATAATTCTCGTATCGCTGTTGCCGAAGTTTACCAACGTAATTGTTTGGCACAATTAGTTAGTACTTGAATAATTAAATATTGTTGGAATATACAAGTCTTGCATAGAACTAAGTGTGGCTATCGAGGCTTGACGTAACAGTAATCCAAAAAATACTAGTAGTGTCATCGATTGTAAACGACACTACTAGTAGTGCAGCTGGTAGTGTCCTTGCCAAAAAACGAGATCATCGACTAAACTGGTACACCAAAAGCGAAGTCAAGATGAGATGCCATGTCAGATAATGCTTTCCTTTGATGTTGTCTCTATGATATATTGTGTGCTCATGTAATTCTTGCTCTATCAGCTGAAATCAGGTCTATATGTCATGAGATTTTTCTCGGAAATATATGGTAATACCGCATAATTTAGTTGTAATTCATTTTCTCTTGTTTTCTTCTCAGACAGTCCTCTTGCGTTTTTGTCAACAGTCAGCTATTAATACACTGATCTCGATGGGCAAGTTTTAGCTGATCAATGTCTTTGACTTTATTTTTTGTGATTTTTATACTATCGTCTTGTCTCTAGCTTTGCTCGAGTATTGCATGCCTTAATATGATACAGTTACAATTCACACACGAAAACACATACGGTTTGACTCAAGCAATGAAAAAAAAACAAACTTAGTTCTTATTCCCTACTTATACCTCCTTTCTGATTTAGATGAAGGCCAGTAGAGTTTTTGGAAAGTTTCTAAAGGGCATAACTAAGAACTGACCAGGTAACTTACCTGTATTACTTTTGGGACTAATAAATCAATTAATATTCTTTAAGTTAAGGCCTAGTCTACTCAAATCTTTTTTTATTTCAAGCGTTGACCTGAATTTTGCACTGCTTGATGTTTTTGTGGTGCAGCAGACGCGTCTAGGTTTCACTTACACATTCAGTCGACTTGAATACTTATTGTTCTAGAACAGTCTGAAGCTTGTTCCACTTATCTGTGTGTTATGAACGTGAAAACAAAGCATGTTGTACGTTTTAAGAGAGCCCTAGGATATAAAACTATGATGCAAAGTCTGTAGCTACGATTTTTTTGTTTACTAAGATTCTTACAAAGACCGATTTATTATTTGTGATGACCCAATACTTATTAAAAACACATCTGTTTTAAAATACAAGTAATATATATAATTTATAAATTGTTTTAACTTCACAATCGATCAAATCATCTTTCAACATCATTTCATTAATTACGCTGTGGCATTTCATTACCGAGCCATATTTAGCGCTCAGGTGGTTCAATGATTGTAATTAAACAAATAATTCCACCAGCAAAGCTCACAAATCATTACAACCACTTCATAATTTATGTAAATTGATATTAAAGAATATCAAGTAGTATGTATATTTATCTAATTGAATTTTGAATTTACTGCTAGTGTAAAGCTTAGGTGTAAGTATATAAAAAAAGAAAGAAAAAAAGGTTTGATTGCCACACAAAAAGGGCATACTTAAATTATTACAAAAAATAAAAATAAAACTAGAAGTAACAGAAAAAAATTAAAAAAATAAATAAATATAAGAAATAATATTGTTACGACGATTACCTATGCTAGAACGTTCGCAAGTACTTACCTACACCTATAACAATAGCTCATCGGCGGTAGGCATACCTACGCGTCGCAGCTAAGTACCTACATTCATTGTTTTGTTATCGAGAATTGTCGGCAACTTTGTAGTAATAACAGGAAGGTTCTGGAAATCTATTGAATAAAAAGGATTCGAACGTCGGCACTTGATTCGCCGGTCGAGGGCCATCAACCCTCACCAACTGCCCGCGTACAGCTATCAAGGCCATCGGAAGCCAATAGCAATAGTCAAAAAAAAAAAGCACTTGATTCAGTTGTGAATACAGCGATCTAGAGCGAACATCTAAGTGATACGGAAGTTTACGAAGAGCGATATACGAAGCGTTATAGTGCAATATAAGTGTTTATTGCTTTATTTTTTTACTGTTAGTGTATTGTGTGAGTCTTGAATAAACTCATTATCGCGTAACTGGCATTTTACGTCGAAGCCCATCCTGACACGTAACAATACAATATAAATTAGAAGGATATTAAAATTGGAAGTTTAAAAAGCAAAACATTTATGCTCACTGGCAACACCACATCTATTATATCAGGTATAATAGTAGCGACCCGTAGTAGCTTTGTATGACTGTATTAATTATTATTTATTTATTTAAAACTTAATGCACTTAACGTACAATGGCGGACTTAATGCTAAAGGCATTCTCTACCAGCCAACCAAGGTAATGCAGAGACAAGCGAAGTAGGTGCAATGAAGTTATATATTAAGTTATGAGAAAAAAAATTTTCTCATAACTTAATATATATAATTAATTATGCATTTTATGATATCATTGTGAGTCTTTAATACACACATTTGTCAAAAAAAAGACAGAAGAAAACGGCGACTAAATTAGAGAAAAGTTATAAAGATACATACACAGAACAAGTACATACATAGAAGGAGTGTTAATCGCCCTCATATACTTGTCCTATTTTTCCAAATAAGCCGGATACATTGAAAAGAAAGAGACAAATAATTTTGCTAAGGACGCCCGGTGTACACTGTAGAAACGTCAATTTGATTACCTTTGGTTACCTTTGGATGCCGAATTAAAAAGTGAACTAATGTCAAATGTTCCAACTTGTCAAGGCCTCTAGACAATTTAGTCGGATTAAACCGCCGCTCGTAATTTTCATTGTTGTTTATCTGTTTTGTGAAATAATCTAAGTTATTTAATAATTACATAGTGCTATTGTGAAGTAAAATTCAGCCCATTGGATAAGCAAAGTCCTGCGTTATTGTAGGTTGTAAATTACATTCTTTTCGCAAAGAAAATCAAGTTTAAATCGTCAACTTCCATCGGTGAGTAGATAACAAACCAATAATATATACTAAAAACCTATATATACGTGAAAAATACCTAAGTGATTTATACTTTACTATACTGCAATCATATTATAATCGTCTGTTTGCCATTCGATTCAGTAATTTTTAAGTATTTTACATTTTTACCAATTTGTGTAGTCATGTTCAATAGTGTTGTGACTTGTGCTGCATATTTTATCGATGACAAAAATATTACTATAATTTGTGTTAACGATTTTGTGGTAACTATCTTTGTACCTTTCATAGTGTTTCATACATTGTGTTCTTTTGCAGGTTTCCGAAAGATCAGACTGGAAGATCCATGAAGCAAATTAAGAGAGAATTATGTTATATATTATATTGTTACACGTTTAACGTTCCAGCGGTGAGGACGAATCTACTCAAATTTGCTCCATTGTCACGCGCCATACGACTTATTAATATTATTTCTATAGAAATTAATATTTTCAATGTACCCTGTCAAAATTCAAAGATGTTGCACAAAAATGTATAGTATTGGATAAATAGGTATATTTATTTAGTATTTTTTTTAGGTTTTTTTATGATATCGTATTGGATTTTTTATCTGTAATGATATTGTAAATACTTTTTCAATAAATAAATGTTCTAGATGACTACAGAAATTTATTGATAAAATTGATCGGGAAAAATTTCTAATAGTACCAATTCATAACATAACAAAAAATATTTTAGCTTATGCACAAATAATCAGGACATTCCTAAACAAAACTGTAATTTTAAGGGGCAGTAATAATGTGTTTCAATATTATTGGAAATATAATCATACATTTGTGACATGAATCTTACAGCTGTGTTTTATTTTTACCTTGGGGTATCTGCTATACTAAGAAAGTCAGAAAAGAACAGAGGGCCGATACCGGTATTTTGGCGATCCACACACTGCCCCGCACTACGCTGCGGGAGCGTGGCGACGCGGTGACGGTGCCACGCGTGCAGATGCGAGAGTGCTGGTCTGCATCATCAATCACGCACATTACTGCAGAACACGGTGTCCATACCGTCTGGCCCCGAACCCACGCGCGTGAGTACGTGTTTCTCTGCATGTAAGCGTGTCGCAATCGTCTGCATGGAGCAATCGTAACGCACACTCAAAATTTACCAGGAGACCTTTCTGCGGTGAAACTCGAAGAAGGTTGGGGTCGAGGGTCATTGATACAGCAGATACGGCGGTAGCTGCTTCTGACAGGTGGGTTATTGTCCGCAGTAAGGCGATATTTTATGAGCAGGTAATCTGTTATCCTTACTTGGCTGCATGAACTGTCTTTTATTTATGACTTTCCACGGCACGGTTTCACTCGCGTCTTTGCTTACTGCTCTGCTCCCGTTGCCAATAGCGTGATTTAACATAGCCTTTAACCTTCCTCGAGAACTGGGCTATCATACGCGAAAAGAATATTCCAAAATCCGACTGGTAGTTTCTGAGATTAGCGAGTTCAAACAAACAAACAAACCCTCCCGCTTAAGTATACTTAAAATAGTATAGAGATAGATATATCTTATAAAAAAGATGGTTAATTCCATAGATATCACAATTAATGTTTTGTAATTATCATAATCATGTCACCTAATGTTTCATTGTATATTTTGGAATCATTGCAGAGAAAACTTGAAAAATAATAGGCACTTACATTAAAATCGTTCTTATTAACACTGGAAACTACCAGAGCACCTGTTTAATTTATCAATCTATTAGGTATTCCAAATAAATGTTTGTTTAAAACTAAAGCTTAGAATATAAACAAACGCCTACATCGGTGAATTGTTTCAATGATATTCATATTACAGAGAATCGAAATAACAGACAATTAAATAACAATGATTAGAAGCCATTCAGCTTCATTAGTTTGTTGTTTGATAAAACGAAAGCGATACCTACTGTTCGGTGGAAATAAACAAAGTCGAAGACTCTAGCGAAGAAACGCGAAATTTTCGAAACGCTGTTGTATAGCCTACCATGAGTACCGTGCATGTTGACATCTTTCTTTGGGTGTCTTTAAGCTGATATTAAAATATATAATATGAACAATCAAGATTTCTTATTGTTGACGTTGAATGTCCCGAAGGCTAATAACAATATTAGTTTATTTTTACTCGACTAGCGAAGTAAAGAAGGGTAATGTGTTGTACAAAGCTTTTAATTTATTTCGAAAACTAACTATCAAAGTTTAATTGCAAAAACGATTCACATAATATTCTGCGTGTGTTGCCACACGAATGTTTTCGTACTCACAAGTAAAATTTCATCATTTATTTTTGTTTGTAGTTTTAAAACTAGGTATTAACCGGCAGTTTAAATAAATATTTAAACACAGACTAAATAAATCACGCTCAACAGTGCAACTACGCACAAAGACCGTGGAGGCCGTTTTAAAAACTACTCGACGTGAACTCAGAGCTTATTGTATGCTGAAATGTTACAATTAGCATCTGCAGGGTTAACGCCGGCTTATATTGTATTATTTTTGTTGAGTACACTGGGGCAATACAGTATACTATTTGCATTATGAATTAAACAAATTTACGAGATATAAATACATTTTATTTTATTAATTACACAAAATTGCATAAGGGGGAGTTTACCTGCATAGACTAAAAAAATATTATTTATTAAACGATTTTAAACCATAGACAACTAAAAGACGCTAATTATAAATTCTAAGAGCTAGCATTAACTTAAATTACATTCGATCTCTTTATTAAAGTAAAACTTATGATTATATATAATTACTAGTCTAATAACTTAAATATTTAAAATATAAGATTTCAATGTATGTATTGTTTTCAGTATTATTATTTTGACTATGGTAGCTAATTGGCAGTTCCTGTAATAGCAGAAGTTTATGATTTCGATTTCTACGCAAAAACACTATGTATGATGCTTAATTTCTTTTTCATTGTGAATCTACGCGTTTTGAAGTCTATCACATTTGAAATTTGTTTTTTAAAACCGCATTTTTGATTAAACTGACTTTACATATAATTAGTAACAGACCAGCTTTATGTAATAACGCTTCAAAAAACGAAACTAAATACATATTGCTACCAGGTGTGTTCTACAATTACATTTTGGAATACAATTTGAAACGTCTATTGTCCTGTCCGTGGTTTCCAGACGACACACTGTGGGCTGAAAATCGACCTCCATAGACATAGAAATGAAAGTTGCTAGATGTTCGTTTTGTTGACGGATATGGCTTCTATTAGCTATTATACACATAACAATGTCATCTGAGCTAACTCCGCACAAAAATGAATTTATTATAAGGATTTTTCGAAAAAAATGTATGGAGCGGAGCTAGCATGAAAAATCTGAATATCTCTGAACTTGCAAGGAAAACCGTAATATCCTCAGAGATGGTTATAGGACTAAATATTTGTGATTTTTTGACATACTTCATATAAAAAATTCTGCAGCAGGTACCCTGCTGCAGAATTTTTTTTAAAAATCATTGAATTTTTAATTAATTTTTTTTAGCATTAAACGATTTGTTTTGGTGTATAAGTAAAGAAACAACACGTTATATGCATATAATACTAAATCTTCGCCAGTTATTTGTTAAAATATCAAGAAAATTATTTTTGCCTAACATAGTATATATGTTTTAAAACAGTTAATTGGATACCATTACTAAACTTTGCATACAGGTAAACTACTGAATAATAAATTAGCCTTCTAATGAGTTCTGAATAAGAGATTAAGTGATTTGCAATGTCGCACAATGGTAACTACGGATTATTCTAATTAAAATCTTACAGGTAAGTACATAAGTAACTTAAATAGTTAATTAGACATGTTACGAGTTCTAAGAAATATTTTCGACAACTGTCTAATGAGGTTGTTAACTAATGTTGGACTGAAATATAAAAGGGTTAACATTTTGCATCATAATTTAGTTTATTCTAAGCTTTGTTACCCCTAACATATCACTGTGAAATTTTATAATGGAAAGTTTAAATACCAATTTAGACCTATTCGTTCTTCTAAAATGTAAGAGTACTTCATTTGATCATGAGGTATTGTTTAGTAAAGTTATATCCCGCCTAGACGTTTGTCTTTCCGTTGAAGATCAAGTGACTCTAAATGAATTTTGTCGGAGATTTGTACGAGCTGCATCACAAAGGTGGCAAAAATCTCACCGAATTCTTGATACTTTTAGAAAACAATACGAAATTTGGCTACAAGCAACTATCGATTGGCCAAGTTGTATAAATTTAGTCGCTCAAGAACCAACTGTTGCTGAGGGATCAAGATCAATCTCTCCAGAACCCTCAACATCATACTCTGTTGGTACAATGACAAAGAGGTCACGAAAACCATTCGAAGATCTGGGAAGCAAACAGAAGAGAAGATCTGATGAGCATAAAACTGACAATCCCAGTGAATTGGCACATACAGCAGCAGCGCGTTTTAAGGAAGAAGGTTGTGAGGATATCGCATCTGTAATCGAATATATGCTGAAACATCCTGAAGCAGCCTCTAAAATTAAGGAAACGCTTAAGCAACCGGTGAAAACTATCTTATTTGGATATCTTATTTCTATATTGCACTTGGATTACTCCTTTCATTAAAATTATCAAAGTGGCAATACATCACTTTACGAGAGTCAGCTATTCAGAAAGGTAGAAAGGATATTTATCCATCCTACTATAAAGTGCAACAAACCAAGCTGGCATGCTATCCTCCGAAGCAATCAGTGTTAGTGACCGATTCATCGGCAAGAATAACCCTTCAAGCTTTACTCGACATTACGGTCAAAAGAATCCTCCAAAGTTTTCCTAACGATGATGTGCAAAATAAGGATTTAAAATTGATATCTAAACCGATACAAGTCAAACCAAAGCCGATACAAGCAGAAAATGGATAGCGACCAAGACGATTCAAGTATTTTCATGACTTCCTTGGTGCCACTGACTGATGGAGACAATACTTTGTGGATGAACCCAAAACCATGCTCAGCAATGTATTGTCGTCCAGTTCAATTTACTTTTGTGAAGGAAAGCGAAGCAGTAGTCATCGAACACAAACGACAAATGGATGAAGAAATTAAGGCTCTGATTCTTACAGAGTGCAATAATAGAAACAGGGTGAATCATCACCTAATGATGACAATGATCGATGGTAAAGTCTGCACGTATTTGTCTCAAGCCAGATCAAGTTCATTATGCTATTTGTGTTTGGCAAAACCGACAGAAATGAACCGTTTGGGTGTAGTAACAGCAAAGACCGTATCTTCTGACATATACGAGTTTGGATTGTCATCTCTACACGCCCGTATAAATTGTATGGAATCTTTACTACATATTTCGTATAGACTAGATTTTAAAGAGTGGGCTGCGAGAGGTAACGAGCACAAAGAAATGCTAAGTAAGAGAAAAAAGATTATTCAAGACAAATTTAAAGACGAATTAAATCTATTGATTGACATTGTTAAACAAGGTTCCGGAACTACTAATGACGGCAACACTGCAAGAAAGTTTTTCAAATTTCCCCATAAAACTGCAGCCATTACTGGGTTGGACGAAGAACTAATAAGAAGATTTGCTGTGATTTTACAGGCAATAACTTCCGGGGAAAAAATAGATATAATTAAATTTAAAGATTATGCCTTCAAAACAGCAGAGAGGTACGTGGAATTATATGACTGGTACTATATGTCATCAACCGTCCACAAATTACTTATACACGGGGCAGACATAATCGAGAAGAATGATGTTGTACCCATAGGAAGTCTCTCGGAAGAAGCATCCGAGTCTCGCAATAAAGATTTTATTAGGTTTCGGGAACATCATTCACAGAAAAAGAGCAGGCAAGATTCGAATCATGATATCCTTAATATGTTAGTTGTTTCTTCGGAACCTTTTATAAATGTACAAAGGCCCAAGTTAGATGCCAAGAAAAAGGAGGATTTATTTCTTGAAACCCTCAATTTAATTCAGATTCAAGAAACTGACTTTGAGTTTGTAGATCTAGAATCTAGATCTAGAATCTAGATTCTGATTCAGAAATCGACGAGAGTGATAAGGAAAACTAGAAACTTTTTGTGCTTTTAATTATAATTCTATTCAATGTAATTTTTTCATGATCTTTCGTTATTTAGCTTTGGTACGTAACTATGTTTTGCAATTGATTTATTTTTAAATATTTTATATTACTATTCTTGTACCTATTTATATTTTTGCATACTTTTGTACCTATGTTTTGTTTTATATAAATTTTATCAACTATTAAAAAATACCTTTTTAATTTATTTTTCTTTTTATTTAATGCCTATTATTAGCGTTAATAAAATAACTAACATATCGATTGATCTTTACTTTGACATTAGTAGAATTTAATGATTTAAAAAAATACCTTCATTTAGACATAATAATAAAATAATTAGACAGTTGTCGAAAATATTTCTTAGAACTCGTAACATGTCTAATTAACTAATTAGTTTACTTATGTACTTACCTGTAAGAATTTAATTAGTGTAATCCGTAGTTACCATTGTGCGATATTGCAAATCACTTAATCTCTTATTCAAAACTCATTAGAAGGCTAATTTATTATTCAGTAGTTTACCTGTATGCAAAGTTTAGTAATGGTATCCAATTACCTGTTTTAAAACATATATACCTACTATGTAAGGCAAAAATAATTTTCTTGATATTTTAACAAATAACTGGCAAAGATTTAGTATTATATGCATATAACGTGTTGTTTCTTTACTTTTACAATAAAACAAATCGCTTAATGTTAATAAAAATTAATTAAAAATTCGATGATTTTTAAAAAAAATTCTGCAGCAGGTACCGTTATATGAAGTATGTCAAAAAATCACAAATAATTAGTCCTATAACCATCTCTGAGGATATTACGGTTTTCCTTGCAAGTTCAGAGATATTCAGATTTTTCATGCTAGCTCCATACATTTTTTTCGAAAAAACCTTATAATAAATTCATTTCTGTGCGGAGTTAGCTCAGACGACATTGTTATGTGTATAATAGCTAATAGAAGCCATATCTGTCAACAAAACGAACATTTAGCAACTTTCATTTCTATGTCTATGGAGGTCGATTTTCAGCCCACAGTGCGACATTATAACAATTGTGCGGCTGGAAATCTGAATCCAGATTAGTAGAGGTTGCCGGCTAATTACTAAAAGGTTAATGGCACGTGCTAAACGTTACTTAGTTAAACTTTTCTTTTTGTTTAATGACAGGCTTTTTTGTGATTTATTTTATGTTATATATTATTATTTATTTTATGTATATCTGTGTCATAACATAGATAACATGAAATGAAACAAAACAAACTAAATTGCAAACTATATAGACATAATACAACGTGAATTGACGTTAAAGATATAAATCCAGACTCTTAACAACTATGTGTGGGTTAGTCAAAATTTGACTCGAGATAGGTAACACTAGTCTGCAGGGTAACTACTGGTGGTAACCTTGGTGGACCTAATAAACATAATAAATATATAGCCTAGTACCAGTATCAGTAGTACACTGGTTCGAAGGCTGAAATCTTTTAATAGTTGTTAGTTGTAAAGATTCTGGATCTATTTTGTATACTTACGTGAATTGTATAGAAGTGCGTACTCCTATAGTAAAAAATGGATTTGAATTTTACATACTTAAATGTAAAAAGTGTATAATCATAGCAAACTAACTATTGCTTAGAAAACATAACCTTGACCATAAGCTACAAAAACCACTGGTGCTACAAAATTTTTCATCACAGTACAAAACAATAGAACACTGGCATACGCCGCTCACCAACTACAAAATGTTTATACGCCTAACCATTAGTTAACGTTAAATTAACTTCAGTTCTGAAACTTCGATTAGTACCAATTGTGTTACCTATTGATTAGAAACTGATTAGAAAGGTACTCGAGACAAGTATATGTAATTGATTTCAAATAAGGTAATAGATATAATCCTTTTGATCAAGATTGAATTGTATACAATACGCGGGACTTGAGTGTGTTGATAATACCTCATCTTTAGCCTAAATATATCTATGTTTTATCGTATTAATAAATCCTTATTAACGTAGCTAAAGTTTTTAATTATGTAGTGTGTCCAGTGGAAGTCTTTCGGCTGATATGATAATGATATAAGCAATGGATATTATAAAAATGCAGCTTTTAAGTTAAAATACAAGACTTTATTTCTTCATTATAATAGACACAAAATATGTAGTTCGTTTAAAAATAAATCGTTTCACTATTGAATCCGTTCGTCGACGAAACTACATTTTAAAATATCGTAGCATCCCTAACTCTAGGTAAAACCTTTGTTGCTTTTAGCATTCCAAATTTGAAATTTAAAAATGTATGAAAGTACAAAATTCATATTTGAATTTCAATGTCGCAGTCAGCGGCATTTTAGACCGAAAGAAAAGTAATAAAGATTTTAGTTAACATTTTCGCGGCATTTTTTGGAACATACGTATTGTTTATATTATTGTATAGATGTAAGATAATGAAATTGACTGCCTTAATAGCGCAGCGGGAGTTTATGCGATTATTGTTAGTAGCTATAGAGTGCGACAAATAATTGTGGAATTCGGAGAAATTGGCTTGTGTCTATGATTACTTTGTGTCCGTTGATTGTATGCTTACAAATTTTCCGACGTTTTAAAGCTACGTGGAATAGTGTACTCATAACATAATTAGTGTTGAGTATAATTTCGGACAGTATTGTGTTATATTATTCGGCTGAGAGAAAATATAGAACATAAACAGTCATTTCGTCACAAATAAAAACGCATAAAATCCATTGCCTACACAAATTGCTGAATATTTTATTTAGGTGGGGGCCGTATGCTTGTTTACCACCAAAGCCTAAATCACTAATACTCACTCTAATATAGAAAATAATTTATCTTTTCGCTCATGTTCCGCGAAGTGATAGGTTTCGATCGAATATCTACGTTATCTCCTCGTATCATTTTACCCGCTCGGCTGGGCGTGAGTTAAGCTGCATTCTCTACGTGCTGCCTCGCTAATACAACTACTATTGGAACTATTGAAATTAAAAGGCATATAATATAACATTCATACACCTATTATGTGCTGTGGACCGTATACTTGTTGTCGCCTTAGCCGTACAAAAATATAACTGCACGGTGGTAAAATGTGTAGTTTCAAAAAGTTGGAAATACTACATAGTGTCATCTCGCCGTTTTTTCTTAATAGTTAGGTGCAGGTGTGTAACACCTTCGTCTTTCGAGTATAGTTAGATTCTATGTAGGTATCGGGCGAGCCTCTTGCCATGGATGAAATGTATTCCAGTTACTCGATAGAAAAAATCATGGGTTTGAACTCGAGATATCTGCGTGGCACTCTATAGACCACCGACATAGTTCTATTTTTCATCGTTTAATCTTCTACAGGTTAGAGAAATAATACGACTTAATAGCATTTGCATCTTCTGTATCACAATTCAGCTTGGTGCAAGCTACAAACGAGTGAACATGTTCTTGAGAATGATTAGTGTTTGCACTCACACAACCAAGTCATAGGAACGAGAACTGCACGAGTATAACTAGTACCTTTTCATTTGGCGTCATTTGTTTTCTTTTTGCAACGCAGTGAGCGTGAGTTTGTTTCCGATAACACAGAACAATTTATTCAGAATCGACCAGCGACATAAACAAACTAGCAGTTTGCGCATGTGTTTATAGCTTTGTGGTTCAGTAGCTTTGAATTTATCATAGTTTTGATATATTATGTTAAAAATGTTCTATTTTTTGTGGCAAACAAGAATATGATGGTACTTACCTGATAGTAAGTGGTAACCATAAACTACATTTTCTAAGAATTGTAAAAATAATGCTTAGAAAACAACCAGGCCATTGCTGACAAAATGTAAGGAGAAGGAAAAGGAAAATGGAAGATGATCGAGGGGGTAATAAGCCTGCCGGGGTTCTCACTTACCCAGCTAAACACATTACTATGTAAATAGTCTATGAGAGGGTTATAAGTACATCTCCTGTCGATCCGAGCCATTCATGCTGCGTTGCTTCAGCAAGGATCTACCACTGTAAAATTTAATTCATATCATCATCACCCTCAAAACGTTCACTGTTGGACTTAAAACTTTTTGAAGAGTTTTCTGTTTTCGTATGGAGTATGTTTACGCTGTCTCTACAAGCAATTTCATAATACTAATATGATATTTAACATTTGTGAATTTATTACACTTTAAAGCAATTACTAAATATAATGAGTTTAGGTTGATGGTTGCCTTCTATAAAATTTAAATACTTTGCATACTTTTACGGTACCTATTATGAAAAACAAGCTTTACAAGCAATTATTTCTTGAAAATTTTTTCAAGATTATTAAATTTATTCATATTAATTTAATAGACCAAACCATTTACATAAATTCAACAAACTGATTATAATAAGAAAATAGATCGAATAATTTAATAGCAAGTACTGAAAATAGATGTACCTATTGTTCTATTGTGATCTCTACTGAATAGTTTACTCGTGGGTGGCAGTCACTCAAGGCGTACAGCGTAATGAGACCTCTCATCTCCCTCTGTTTTCCTTTAAACCCGTTTAGTTACTGGTAAGTGACAGATCGTGTAAGGTTCACATTATAACGGTCGCTTGACAACGTTTATCCGTATACTACAGGAAACATCAATATACGATGTCCTTGTTATAAGATACCTGTATTCTGTTTGCAGAAACATAACGTGGCTTACCTTATGTTTTTTCTGATATGTATTTTTGATTCGCATGTTCACTGTGCATGATAATCCTAGGTATTCTACTATTACTATTAACAGCTGACTCCTCACCTTCAAACATAAATATAATATGAAAGTAATTTCAAAATTTTTTATTTTAAATAAACAGTTTTACTCCAAAATATTTAAAGAAAAGTGTCACAAATATTGGCTGTACTAATAGCTTTAAGTAACGATAGAAAATAAAACTTGTCATTATTTAATAAAAACGCTAACTATTGGCACAAAAAAAAGTTTCAACATCTAACCCGACTACCGAAATAAGTCCAAAAGGATAACTGACGCGTTCGTGCAACAATTGCTGCAATTTTGTCTTTTAGAGCGCTTGCTGTGTACTTTTTGCTTCGATTTTCATTCTGTTTTATGTTTGAATACAGTTTAAAATCAGGTTGAATCGAAATGGTAAGATGTATATTCGATCCGCTCGCTATAATAATATTATGTTTCCCACAACATAGCATTGAAATATCTGCACTATGCAAATATACTTAACTAGCTTAACGTTACGTGATTTCACCCTCGTCTTTGGTTACTGCTCCGCTCCTGTCGCCAATAGCGAGATGTTAAATAACCTATAACCGTTATCAAGAACTGGGCTATCATACGCAAAAAGGATTATTCAAATGCGACTGGTAGTTCTAGAGATTAGCAAAACAAACAAACAAACTCTGAAAACTATCGATGCAAATTTATTATTAATTATAATTACTGCCACAGTAGGGCAAAGGCCTCAATTCCTCTCTCTTTATTCTATGCTAGTTTGTAGCAATCTTTTCCTCCTTTCTAAAAATCATAAACTGAATAAAACCACTCACCAATCACTTGTCTTTAAACGGAACAGAACCGTCGTAGCAAATCTATAACTCAATAAAAACTTATTTCTGACAGTAGACAAAAATTCGAGCCAAAACTATAACATAAAAATATTTTATTACCTTGCTGACCCAAACTTGTATATACTGACTAACTTTTAAACCTACCGTTCATACAAAATAGCTTTGAAAGTCTGAAATACGTTCAATAATGGAAAAGTTTACAATAGGTTCATTCTTCTCGTAAAGCCTTCGTGTTGCAATAAGAGAACATTTCGCTCCGTGTAAACGGACAACTTGAGATTAGGCACACAATAGCGTTAAATAGATGTTAAGTTAACAGTACTTTGACGTAGCTTGTTAAAAAATTTCTGATATTATATTTTAATAAAATATTAAAATTTAAGACGTGACTAACTTTTAAACAAACTTAAAAAATATTTTTAAGAAAATACATAATACCTAACTATTATTATCTTTGAAATATTATTTGGACTTGAAGCTTGATATTGATTGAAAATTGTTTAACTTTTATAAATGTATTAACAAGATTAGACAGGGTCTAGACATTTCAGTCTTTGATCTTAATTTGGGATGTAGATTATTTGATCGAAAATAATTATCTCCTAACTTTATTAAAGTTGTAACCTTTCAACTTGATTGCGTAATTAGTCTAGTAGTAGTCGGGTGATGTTTAATAAAATCTAATGATTGAAAATTTCTAGTTTGAAAATGAAGTCAAAAACAATACTTTTATTTGTTTTATTTATTGCACATAGAAAATTAAATAAAGATCATTTGAATAAGCCTTCATTCAAATGGATTTGAGTTGGACATAATTATCGCAAGGCGTGATAATGACAGTTGAGGTACTTAATTAAAGCAGTGACGGTTTCGGGCGGCTTTTGCCCGGCGGCAGTGACTAAAGGCAAATTGCGTAAATGGTGATAATGACCGAAAATGTCACAAAAGCACTAATATTTTTCGCTTGTATCTGAATTCAGGGTAATTAACAGTAGTGTTTTTTTGCCGTTTTGACGGAACTAAAAATGTCCAAACCGTAATTTTATTTAGACAATCACTGGTAAGCAAAAATACTAGATCACCAAAAGCAAAAGAATTACATAAATACATTAACATCTTAATAAAACTATATTCTTTCTTAATACTGAAAAACATAACAGAAAATTAAATAATGGTATTACACATGTTTTATTTTAAGCGTATGTTATCAGGCGACCTTTGGAACACAAACATATGTCACGAACACAATTGACGAACGTTTGTGTCCCAACGCGACCGACTCTACGCTTTGTTGAGGCTTCGCACGCGATAACAATTTATTGTATGTCGTAATGTCGTAGGGTAAATGACAGATAATACCACAATATGAACGTAGGTGAACGTAGCTGTGTATGAACTCAGTTGCCTCTTTTGAAGTCTTTAAAACTCTGTAAATCTACTGTATACTACATTTACGAAATTTGTGACTATAGTATACAGCTGTAACTATAAACAGTTCAACCGATTTCATCACAACTCAGTTATCTAAATTGGTGGTTAGTAAAATTTTAAAAAAAAGGTAGTAAAAGGTAAGTATTAATTACTAAGCTATAATTTCAGAAAAAAATATAAAGATTTACAACGCCGCTTGTATTTTGGAATCAAAGCATCGTGGTCTAAGATAAACTCAACCTACCCTAAGCTTGTGTCGAATACTCGTTGATAACAAAAATAAATAAAAAGAGAAGCGAAGAAGATAAAAAAGTGGCCTGAGTTTCTTGCCAGTTTTTCTCATGGCTCTACCTCGTCAGCAAACTGACTGTAGCGTAATTGTCTGGAATTTTGTAATTTTTAACGTTCATAAGTGTTAATTTAATTAACCTATATGAATAAATAATTTTGACTTTGACTTTATTACTGGCACCACTGCGAGCGATGGCTATTGTAACAAAAACTCTACATTATCATGATTTCGTGGAGGCTTAATTCAAGTCTCCCAGCCGAAATCATGATGACTATAGAGTATTCGAAGTTGCTATTTATCAAAATAAGTTAAGTACAAAAATATAATAAATACTACACCAACTGCGATGGCTATTAAAGTTTTAAATGTAATCTTAAATGGTCCCGCTTAGTTTTAACTTGTTTAAATCACTTTCAAAGTTGACTACAAGAAACTTAACTTAAGTTCCTCTAAATTTATTACAGTACATTTTCAGTGCTTCAAATAGATTGGATAAGAAAACTTAGTAACTAATGAAGTAGAACGTGGACGCTTAAGCGAGGTCACTGATTAATTGTATTTTGTATCGCTTAGAAAGAGTAAACAGACAAGCAACGTCAATTAGAATGAGATAGGACGCTCTGAATCTTTTGAAAATTTTGGCAACAACAATCAGTCAGTATCGTAAAATGTGTTTAGAGTGAGATAATCTAGAGATATTTTACAAAACATTGTAGTAAAATAAGATTATGAAAGTTGTAGGGTACATTGCGATGGAAGGTTGATGATGTTAAACAAAACACTTCGATAACCCGTTACGTACTCATCTATTACCGTTTATGTACGATAATTTATACTAAAATGATAGATAAATGATATATATGTGTAATGCTAACGGTTACGCATGCACCCGGTTTGCTGTCCGACTATGTACTGAAGTCGCCGCGCACTCGAGGCGACCGTATTATGTTGCTAGATCAGCAAAAGGTGTTCGATTGTAATTATTATTGCATCGAACAAAAGTATGTTCAGTCTCAAGGGGTATATACTAGTAGGTAGGGTTCACCAAAACATATTTGACTAGAACTGTTTCATTTATGAACATACGGGATTTACGCAATCATGCATTAGGTATTTACATACCTTATTTTGCTTGACCGCTTGCTTACCTAATGCATGATCGCGTAAATTCCCATAAATTATATCATGCAACGCGAAAGTTTAAAAGTAAATAGAACTGTTTCTATATGAATTAATTGAAGTATTTAAGTATGTATATCCGTATTCTAGAACCCATAATACAAGCATATAAATATGCTTACTTTGGGTCTAAATGGCGTTGTGTGTAGTTGTTGAAATATTATTATTAAATATTATTATTATTAATTAATACTTTCACACTATAGAATGAGCCCAAAAGTCAAACACTCGCAGATTAAACACTAAATTTGTAAATAACTCTTGAAATGCAGCTGAAACTTAACAAATATAGGTAGGTATGTAGTTTATAGGTCACCAGCCTTACATTAGTAAACAGACTTTCCTACAGGCCTAAACGTAGTCTGTTTTACCAGAGTCTTTGCTTACTGCTCTGCTCCCATTGCCAGTAGCGTGATGTTACACATCCTATAATCTTTCTTAAGAACTAGGCTATCATACGCAATTATTTTAATCTGACTGGTAGTTTACTTTAATTTAGTTTAGTTTAGGTACCTTGAGGAGCACCAGCTGATAAGCGACCGCCAGTACGGTTTCCGTAACGGTCGGTCAGCTGGTGATCTTCTCGTGTACCTCACACACCGTTGGGCAGAAGCCTTGGAGGGCAAGGGTGAAGCTCTGGCTGTCAGCCTTGATATTGCCAAGGCGTTTGACAGGGTCTGGCACAAAGCACTTCTATCGCAGCTACCATCCTATGGAATCCCCGAGGGACTCTGCAGATGGATCGCCAGCTTCCTGGATGGTCGGAGCATTAAGGTCGTTGTTGATGGTGCTTGCTCCGATACCATGATGGTTAATGCTGGCATACCACAAGGCTCAGTGCTCTCCCCAACGCTGTTTATTCTGCATATCAATGACATGTTAACCATTGAGAACATGCATTGCTATGCAGATGACAGCACGGGTGACGCGCGGTACACTTGCCAACAGAATGTCCCTCGGAGCTCCGTGCATGAGAGACGGTTACAACTTGTGTCTGAAGTTGAGGGCTCTCTCGGGCGGGCTCTCGAATGGGGTGCGAAGAACTTAGTTCATTTCAACCCCACGAAGACACAAGTATGCGCGTTCACTGCGAAGAAGGACCCTTTTGTTATAGCGCCTCAGTTCCAAGGAGTTTCTCTCCGGATTTCCGATGACATTGGGATGACATTGGAACGCCGAGGGCGTTTAAATATCCAACAAGGTCCAATTTGGAAGTCATTTGGAAGACGAAGCCAAACTGGCGAGCTAAAAGCTGGGCGTCCTGAACAGAGCCAGACGGTACTTTACGTCATCTCAACGGCTTGTGCTATACAAAGCACAAGTCCGACCGCACGTGGAGTACTGTTCTCACCTGTGGGCAGGAGCCCCCAAATACCAGCTCGACCCACTTGACTCCCTCCAACGGCGAGCTGTTCGAATCGTCAACGATCCCAATCTCAGAGACAAATTGGAGTCACTGGAGCAGCGGAGGGACTTTGGCTCTCTATGCGTGCTCTATCGTATGTTCAACGGGGTGTGCTCTGAGGAACTGTTTGACTTGGTGCCATCGTCTCCTTTCTATCATCGCACCACTCGACATCGCAGCAAAGTTCATCCATACTACCTGGACACGATCTCGTCTAGCACGGTTCGTTTTCAGCGTTCATTTCTCCCACGTACGTGCAGGCTCTGGAACGAACTACCAGCTGCGGTGTTTCCCGAGCGCTATGACATGTCCTTCTTCAAACGAGGTTTAAAGACAGTATTAATATCACGGTAGGCAGCGGCTTCGCAGAGCCCCTGGCATTGCAGAAGTCTATGAGCGACAGTTACCACTTACCATCAGGTGGGCTGTTGGCTCGACTGCCACTGTAGGCAATAAAAAAAAAAAAAGTTTCAGAGATTAGTGCGTTTAACAAACAAACAAACTCTTCCGTTTTATGTAATAGTATAGACATCTGTTTGCAATATTTAGATTAACTTTTTCAAAATGTTATTCAAACACAAGTAAACTGTATGAAAGTTTAAGTAGCAATACATTTTAGTAGAAATATATCGATAAGAATAATATGCTAATTTACTACAGTCTCCCTTTTACTATATCTAAACCTAAATATTACAAGGGTATTATTACACAAAGAGAATAAATGATGTATAGACTGATATTGCACTCCATTATCATTATATTTCTATTGTAAATATGAATACTGTAATAGAACTAAAAGCTTGACCCGTAATAGACTGGATTGTTTGATATTAGCTCGTCTAAATGTCGTATATTTTAGAGAGCGCTATTCGCGGCACATCTGTCTGAAACGGTTATAGATGGACCAAAATATCTGATTTCATTTAGAAATTAAACAAAAGTGGTTGTCGAGAACAGTATAAGCAAGATCATTAGTGTAGATAATCTTCTTTTCTTTATTTTTGCATTTATATCAATTACATAAGCACAAATGTTGCCAACGCCATTGTCAAAATGAACAATTACCCTAATCCTACCTGCATTTAAATTAATTCGTTTTAAATTACTCGGTTTTTTGAATGGGATAGTCGAATGTTTATTTATAGAGGCAATCTTTGACATCGGGTCTTTTATTGAACATGGGTATCGCGATTTAGAGTAGGTATTATAATAAATACTAAAAGCCTATTTAATCAATATTTCGATTTTATTTCATATAAGATTAATAACATCAAAATAATAAATAATAATAATTTTAATCAAATAACCCGCCCCTGGCCGCTCCCGGTGCAAAGGTGCCCATAACACTTGCCGCGTTCCCGCGCTGAATGGCAATAACCAACCTTTGCACCAGGAACGACCCAGAGTGGGAGTCACCACACACATTATTGAGTCTGCGCCCTAATTCTCGAACGAAGTTCTTTGCCTCTGTGCCCCAACTGCCCATGGTCTCTACTGCTATGGGTACAAAATAGTATAAGGGCTCTAATGCCGAATACTTAAGTTTCAAAATTAATACTAAAAGTATATTCTTATAAAATATTTAAATTATACAAATAAGTTAACAATATTTGAGATTTAAATGATTGTTCTTTTTTTGAGTGAGTTATTAAAGGTGAGGTTACTCATTTTACCTTATGTTTAATTGGTAATGTTAAAATTTCAACAACCACATCATTAGGTACTTGATTACAAGATTCCCATTTATCTTTTTAATTCTCTTTGTTTGGAGTGCGTTCGTTGTTTGTCTCACTCAGAGCGAGAAATATTGCATTTCCTACTCAGCTTTATAACATTCTATGCAGTGCCAAAGTCATAAACAACTCAACTGACAACCTACCTCATTAAATCCTATTAATCATATAAATGCGAAAGTTTGTGTGTATGTGTGTTGTTTGTTAACACTCAGCGTCTAAACGGCTAAACCGATTTCGTTGAAATTGGTATGTAGATAGATTCGGTACCGGAGACGGACATAAGCAACTTTTTATCTTGAAAATCGGCAGCTAGTATTATATAATTTTCAGTAGTCTATAAATTCTAATACACAGCCTATAAATTAAGGTAATTAGCTGCTAACTACTTACAAAACTACGCGTTATAATAGACCGAGTTTTGCCATTAATTTATTAACATTATAATTTTAGACGGTTTTTGTTTTGTTAACAAGTGTGGGCCATTGTGATATTAGTCAGATCTATTTAGAGTCAAAGTATATTGAGCCTAAAATAAGATTAAAAAACATAAAATAACCACAGTACAGTAAAAACAACAACAGTTAACTCAGACTCCAAACAAAGGACCTATGGACAAGGATAACTTCGTGAAGGATTGTCACAAACAGATTATTCTGCTACTATCGCACTGTGATCTTTTATCTTATCAAAAACTAGTTTTCCGCGGCGCTTAGCCTAAACCAATACCCTACCTCGAGAACTAGCCTATCATACTCAAAAAAAATATTTCAAATCTGACTGGTAGTTCCAGAGATTAGCGCGTTTGAACAAACATACAAACTCTTTCGCTGTATATAACACTATAGACTTTATATTTTTTATTACTTAGCCACTTAGTATGTAAAATTACTAAGAATATGAAGAGTCCATTAGCCAGTTCTACCACATGGTAAGAGCCATGAACATATGCACATAGCACGAAGAAATAACTAAGAAGTAATATTACAAGCTTCGTGACTTGATATAATTTTAATATTTATATCAAAGAGAGTTTTGACAAAGGCCACGAACCAAACAAACCTATGAATAATACATTATATTTTCCGATTCAGCTCTCACTATCCCGGTACGATGCCACATAAATATCTCTATATAGCACCAGTTTATTTTAATAAAAGTTAAAATTTTAATAATAGTTTGTTTTTTATATCTCTCGCTTTAGAAAACTAGACCTACTTAATCAGAGTATACCTGTGTCACGTGGAACTGTGCAAACAATAATTAACGGATTCAAATTCCACCCACGCTTGGGATAATTTTTAATAAAAAAGTTAATGTTAGATTGAAGTTTATTATATTTCGGTAGTGATTAGCAGTCCCGTCGTACTATATTCGACATCTGTTTACATTCTAATTTTTGTCGCAACGTCAACACCTTTCGACCTTTTTACACATAATTTTTTTATGAATCTATTTAACAGTACAATATTTTCTCCGTACCTTCGCTTATGAATATTAAAATAGGCGGATTTTATAATTTTAACCCAAGGTCCTTCTGTGTTTACGTTTGTTTTGTACCTAAAAAGGTTTAATAAGGTTAATAGGTTTGACTGCACCATTGGTCTAGTGGTTAGTGTAACTGACTGCGACGCCGGGTGTCGTGGGTTCGATTACCGCGGAAGGCAAATATTTGTGTGATGAACATTTGTATTTGTCTTTAGTCTGGGTGTTTCCTATGTATTATAAGTATGTATTTACAAAAAAAAAAAAAAAGTATGTATAGTATTATATTTCAGTTATCTAGTACCCATAACACAAGCTCTGCTTAGCTTGGGACTAGACGACAGTGTGTGATAGTGTCCACATATTATTTATTTTATTTATTTAATTACTAAAAACCTTCAAATAATATGTAAGGTAAATTGCATACGTTTAATTACACTTGTTGTCCCCAAGGTCCAACGCTTCCACTTTAAAGTATGAAAAAACGCCAAAATCTATCCGCATCTTGTCGCAGATTTTTGAAAATACCTACTCTTTTAGAAATAATAGCCATCCAAAGTTTGTGCAATTTTCGTCATCAAACAATAGGTGTTTATTTTTGTTTTCCTCAGTTTTTATTAATTTCCTATTAAAATCTATTTTTCATCCAACGTTCAGTGATTATTGACAAATAAAAATTAAAAATACTTATATTTAATTTTTTTTTACTAACTACTTTTATTCCAAATTGCTCAAATTTTGAATAGCTCTTTACATAAAAAAAAAAGTATGTATGTATTTTCAAAAAAATGTGATACTATAGCATATTAGAAACATTCTCTACTTGCCATAACATAACAAAGGCTGTTCCTTTTCACACAACGTGTATATTTATGCAATTATACCCGATGTATGAAAAGAAAAAAAAAAAATATTTCGTTCCTATAATTTGTTACAGATAAATCGCACATTGTCCAGTTGTCACGTAGGAAAAAAACTATTAAGGTCAAGAGGTCAAACGTGTGTTTACAAATATTAACCGTGACAAAGAAGCTGACGACATCGTAAATAGTTTTTTTTATCATAGCCTTTTGCATCTTTTTACTCGCGTGAAGATGTCTATTGCTGGTTATATTCGCTTCTGACCCACCGCACTACCAACCCACACTACCGGTAGCGTCGTAGCAAATATTTACCTCTTCCAAATGTTAAACTTTGACATACCATGCTTCGGAGATGGATAAGTAATTCTAGTTAATTAATATTTTGTCGGTAGATAAGTGATAGGTAACACTGACACGAAAGAGATCCCCCTATCTCTTTCCAAGGGTTGGGCGTTACTTATACTAGATAAATTTTGTTGCCCGGATACCATACAGTCAAATTCGTTTATGAAATTTACAATAAGCTTTGTATTTCATTAATTCGGATTAGTCATGTATAAAACCGATTTTTCGGTGACATTTTCATATGAAAGTAAAGAAAGCGATGTATGTGTCTTACAAAAATATATCTCCCTATTTATTGTTCCCGTTTTATGACAAATTATATCCGAACGCTTACAAATACTGGGAGGATATTTATTTTAACGCTTCGACACGAAAATTTATGCGTGAATTCTGATAACTCCAGTGAAATGAAGTCGTAAGACGGCATACATCTTGATAGCAAATTTTATCTTATAATAGCGATCTTAAGGTTAAATATTGCTTAATGATATTTCATAAACTCTCGCTATTTTTTTATAAGCGTATACACTCAGTAAAAAGTATGTGAAATGAAAAATACGACTAGTAATTTTAAACTTTGCAGAAAGTTTATCTAGGCAGAGGTAGGTATTTATTCTTACGCCTTTTGCCATTGAACCTTCGGAGGTAACAAAAATACAAAAATACGACAAGTGTTGGTACTGATTGGTTAACCATATTAACCAACTAGCTCTCCGCGGCGCGATTTCACCTGCGTCTTTGTTTACCGCTCTATTCCCGTCGCCAGTAGCGTGATGTTACATAGCCTATAACCTTCCTCAGGAACTGGGCTCTCATACGCAAATATAATTATTCAAATGCAACTGGTATTGCCAGAGATTAGCGCGTTCAAGCGAACAAACAAACTCGTCCGCTTTATTTAAAATAAGAAAGTAATTAAGTTAACGATTACATAGAACAGTTTGTATTACAAAATGTTTTGTCGTTTGTAAAGTGAGTGAGGAATATAGAATTTCTGTTTATTCAGTTGGAAACTCTTTCCGTTGAAATAAGTAGAACTTTGACTTCAGACAAACTTTTTGTTTTGTTTATTTTGCACTTTGTGCAGAAATGTTTTCGATGTGATTGAGTGCATTTTGCTGTTAGGCAATTTATATATTTTTTTATTTTATATCTACCAATAGAATATTTTTACCATGAGCCCGGACATTGAGCGTCTTCGACTCTGGACTGGTCCAAATAAAGGTGTCCAGCAGCAAATGTTTTTAGACTGATTTGTTAGTAATGAAACGAGAGCCTGGATATGATCCTTGATGGATGAGTCCTGAAATAGAGTTATTTTACGAGTCAACGTCGAAAACTGTCAAAGTATTTATAATAATAAATACTAAGCGTTCTAGAAGACCGTTACGTAATGGAAAATTTATTCAGACATCAATAAAAACAAGTAAAATAATTAAAGTAAAAATAATCTTATTAATCTTTTTAATGAAAAAGAACACAGGCACTTGAAAGGCCATTATTACTTTTACTACAAGCTCAAAGCATTCCTTATACAAATTATATTTTTTATTGATTCGCAATTGTTGCCATATAAAGGTTAATTAAATTGTTTAACATCAATCAAGAAAATGATCAAAGTATATTGAAAATAATAAAGAAATTATTTGTATACTAAAAAAAAAGATATTTTTGACGTATATAAGAGATTCCTAATAATTTATATTAACACGACAGCTACACAGCGCTACTAAGACACAATTTAGGCACATTACTATGTATATTATGCTTGTAATATGGGTTATAGAATGCGGATAATAATAATAATAATAATAATAAAGCCATTTATTCCATATTATTCCGAAGAATGCGGATAACCAAATTAAAATATTTTGTGTTTGTGTTTACAAGGGCAGGCAATTACCAATGTGACATTTTCTATCATGACTTAAGAAGAAGCAAAAAAAGACGAAAGAAAAGAAAAAGCAGAGGCGACATAGTAAAAATCAAGATCCAAATTTGCACTAAAGAAATTTGATTTGATTTGATTTTTATTCATTAACAATATACATTGTGTTTGAAATATACATACAATTTTACTTTAATTAAACAACAAAATGTACAACAATAACAGTACAATTTCAAAAGTTTATACAATATTCATTAGTTACAAAAATACAAACATAGGTACATTAATTTTAACTTCACCCAATTTCTTTGCAGTAGTAACGTTTAAAATAGCTAAGCTTGATGGGTTTAAATAATACATAAAGGTATACATGCACGTCACATCTGTACAGCAAATTTAGACACGCTTAATGCTGTAGTGCCAGCAGCGGCGGCTGCTAGGTTACCTAACAGCACTGGTTTTCAGTGAGACCCACGGATAGGAAAAAAATATATGTGTATAGAAATGGCAAGTGATATATTGTTATAATTTTAAGACCGTTTACGCGTCATGAGTGGCAACGTTGCAATTCTGTGTCATAGCTCGTGATACCGTGATACCATACTTACCGATAAAGTAGCAATAAAAATTCTCGCTAGCTATAAACTTTTACTGATACTCGAAGCCTAGTGTAGAGCTCCATAAAAATCTGTGTAATGTGAGCTTACTAAAAGTTTGGTGACTTTAGAATCTCTAGGAGCTTTCCCCCAAAATCGTGTTCAAAAATAAATCATGTCCATCTTTATCTACAGATTGCCGATGGGTTCCATAAGTTTAACACTGCTCACGGACAGACACATAAATTAGAAGGATTTACTTTTTGATAAAGACTAAGTTGTGTGGCTATTAGAAACACGAAATACTGTTCAAGAAAATTTCGTATTGCATATTCAATGAAGAGAATTTAGGATTTGGATTTATTTCAGTTTTATGATTTAAAAGAACAATACCGTGGGAAAAATAAAAAAGTACTGTTAAATAATTAACAAGAATTGATGATTTTTTTTTTCAAGCAGTTGTAACCGGTTTCACAACCAACTTAATTATAAGCAAGCTGATAATTAGCGACATTTGTTTGCACGTTCATGTATTTCATGTCATATACAGTTAGAATACACATACGTTATACTCGTGTGCCCCATTTGGTTTAGATGCAGCAAAACAAAACGCACATATAAAACGTCGCATGTCAATGACTAAAAGAAACAGGCCTTCTAGCTGTTTTAATTGGTTTATAGACAGTATATTATGTAGACTTGCCATTCTTTAAATACAATGGTTGGCCCCAAATGGGGCTTACAACTTTACGTTCGTCACCTTTGCATGAATAGATTTTTGAACGTTATTTTGAGTCTAATAGAAAGTTTCTGGAAAGGGCAGATTTAATAAAATTGAGTAATAATCGTGATTACAAAGATTTCATAACGTCGGTTGTCATTTATAAACGTAAAACTGTAATTGACAATAAAGTATAGTACTAAACTTACAACAGTGACCGTACACTGTCTACGACGTAGCACGATTGCCGTAGCAAAGCCGTAGTTGGATTGCGTAGTAGACGTAGCACTGTCGTTATCGTAGATGTGTAGAAGAGTCATCCATATATTCATAACTGTACATAACATATCTATATTTTCATAGAGTAGTAGTATCCGTACTACTGCGTTTCGTTCGGTGAGTGAGAGTGCCGGAGGTCCAATTTCCCTCCTATCCTCTTTCCTCACCTCCCCCATCAGCCATCATAGTGGAGGCCACCACACCAGCAGTTTAAGACGATGGCTTTTTGTATGGTGACCACCACTTCTGGATTCCACTCACTGCTTACCATCAGGCGGGGTGGAGTCACTTTGGTAGGCTCATAATATATAATATATATAAAAAAAACTGTAATCATATAAATTGACTTTTCTACCACCATTGATATAAAACAAAGTTTATCCTCACCAAGCTTAAATCAACATTTTAAAAGCAAGTAAGCTTTAAATGAGAACAAATGTTTTCATGAAACATCATAAAAGGAGCGCAAACACTTTAACAAAAAGGTTTTCTTCAGAATGTTGATTGATGACCTTAGCACAAATTATATGATCGATTAGCCTTTGATTTTATTAAGTAAGGAAATTGGATAAAACAAAACACAACAGCGCTTATATAGCTTTTCACCAAACTTTTCTTACGGCACACGATAACACATTACAAATATGTGTGATAAGCATATAACCTTATGTATCTATCATACGGTCATACTCTTAAAATTTCATGGTAAATAAAATAAAATATGGCGTTCTGCGTCTGTCTACCATTAATGGAGTTAGCAGAGACTACTCTGTTTACACCATTATTGGGAGACAGGCCTAAAGTTATGTATAAATGTATGGTAAAATAAAATATAATATTCTTTATTGAACACACACATTACGATTAAAATTGTACAAAAGTGTACATTAGTCTACTAGTCAAGCCCTTTCATTTGAGACCTATACTAAGGGTTTAGGGAAAAATATGAAATCCGCCACTTTGTGACGGCAGCCATCTTGGACCGATTTTCATCAAACATTGCTAAGAACACTCCCGACTAATTTCTCTTTCAAACAAAAAACAAATCAAAATCGGTTCATCTGGTCGAAAGCTACGATGCCACAGCAGACACACACACACACACACATACAGACACGTCAAATTTATAACACCCCGTCGTTTTTGCGTCGGGGGTTAAAAACGATTATCATAACAACACGACATTAAGTAGTGACAATTGGTACACTGCTACATACACACTAGTTACAGGCAAAATGGGTTGGTTCCCGAAATTCAACGTCTGACCTATTTGCATAGTAACTGTTAATTGCAGCTCAAGTCTCTAGTTCACTAATTCTAGTGTGAACTCTAGTGGTCTCACGTGTCATCTTTGACGACAACAAATAAGTTTGGAAGTTAAAGTTTTCTTACAGTGTCTAACATATAAAAATTTAAGTAATTAAAGTTATAGTTCAACCTACCAGAAATAATATAAATCCATTTTTAAAAAGTAGGTAATCTATCCGCCAGTAGTTTAAAAAATAAGGTATAATTTTGTTCTAATATTACAAAAGATATTGTTAAAACCTTAAGAAGTACTTTGTAAAGTTACTTTTGTAAAATGTAAAAAGAAAATCTTTGGCGCATTTCGGCCTTGTGATCTTTGTTAATTTGTCACAAATGAAACAAAATTAAAGGAATTATTTTACTAAATTTAATTAATTAACGATTTTCTATCAAAATACTTGTTAAAATCGGCGTTTTTACCATTCACGTGACGCTTTTATTTTCGTCGTCACTTCGTCACTTTATTTTGCAATTTTTTACGGATTTATGAAAGGATTTTCTATTTGTGTATTTAGTTTTAATTTGTTTAGTGTTACGTTTCAAAGACTAGTGCCATTCAGCCCAGTTGAGTATTTCACACCGACAGAGTTACTGTTTCCGAAAAATAAGTAAGAATTTTAATAAAATATCCATGGTTTTATCGTTACCCAACTGAGTTACAAAAATAGGAATCAGATATTCAAAACTCCAAGCCCTTCGGTTTGAAATTTGTTAAATTTTGATAAGGAAAACCTGAAGCTGTGGTGGACGTTTCTCTTAAAAGTTATCCTTTGCTCGTGGGCTGATTAGATTAATATTCCATCCAAGTCTTGCAAACGGATATAAAATAAACCCACTATATTTATTCACTCTTTTATACGTAAAAGAAAATCGTTGGATTGAGTTGCCATAATTAAATTTCTCTTACTTTT
Organism: Parascotia fuliginaria; assembly: GCA_963082885.1. Classification (NCBI taxonomy): domain Eukaryota; kingdom Metazoa; phylum Arthropoda; class Insecta; order Lepidoptera; family Erebidae; genus Parascotia; species Parascotia fuliginaria. The sequence goes on from OY720184.1 coordinate 10,876,705, forward strand.
GATTCCACGTAACTACTATGTATATTTTTTTGATTTTTTTCATCTATTATAGCCTACCAAAGTGACTCCACCCCGCCTGATGTTAAGCAGTCAGTGGAATCCAGAAGTGGCGGCCACTGTACCAAAAGCCATCGTCTTAAACTGCTGGTATGGTGGCCTCCACTATGGCGGCTGGGAATGGGGTTCGGGGAAGGGAATGAGGGAGGTGAGGAAAGAGGAAAGGGGAAATTGGGCTTCCGGCGCCCTCACTCACCGAACGAAACGCAGTAGTACGGATACTACTACTCTTAAGTCGATCTTCTATGAGAGATTAGTACTTCCCCGGACGATCCGGCCCATTCATGCTGAAATCAGCGTCGATCTACTACCGTACATTATTAGTTAATTGAGGAGTTATATAAGACTAGTTGAACCGGCAGACGTTCTCCTGTCTAAATTTAAATAAATACTCTCTCTCTCTGGATCGTCAATGAGCGACAGTTACCACTTACCATCACGTGGGCTGTACTTAATCATCATCATCATTATATCAGCCAACATCCACTGCTGGACATAGGCCTTCCTCAATTTCCGCCATTGTGACCGCCGCTGTCGTTCGCCGTCCTCCTACATAATCTTAACCTAAACTAATAACAATCCTATATAATAGCCCTTGCTTCGCTTCGGTATCAAAAGTGTCATTCGATCTCACAACAAACTCCTATCAAATTATCATAGCAATAGTTTATTTTATTTATTTATTTATTTAAGACGAACACAACAGTTTACAATCATATAAATTAAAAAAGAAAGTACATGAAAATAGTGTCGGATTGCATTGCATCATCATTCGGATCTATTAAGGCACTTAAAATATTGAATTTCTGATGATAACTGTTAATAGTATGTTATACATGATAACATATAGCCTATATTTATTTGATTCATTGATTTCTACAGATGAAAGAATTTTTCAAATCGGTAACGTAGAGTTTTAGTTAAATCGTTGCAAACAAACAAAAAAACATACAGAACATCAAATCTTTTCTCTTATATTGTTTTATATTGCAAAATGCGTCGGGAGGAAAAATAAAGTAGGTTTTTTTTATTTTTAGTTAGCTTTAAGCAGGCGGGCATTTTGTTTTTTATAATTGCATTAATTTACATTTTGCTTGTTATTGTGTGCAAAACTTTTTGGTTCGTGCATCACTGAAGTTCGAACGTGAACTGCAGTTTCATCCATAGATTGCTTTGTATCATTCAAGATAAATGGATGAGAGAACCATGTTCGCAGGGTTTTAATGGTTTATATTTCTTCAGGATTTATTAACTCGTATTAAATTAAATTATTAATTCGTATAGACATCTAAAGCTCTTCGCTCTAGATTTCGATACGATAGTAAATCCTCGATCAGTACATCCTTCAGACTAGATAATAGAATCAGTACTTACTAGATAGTTTTGAAACTCGGCCATCCTACTTCCATATGTATTGAGAAGCAAAATAATAATGCAATTTTTAAACTACTTAATACTCTTATATAATATAGGTATTTAAATATAAATAGTACCATGCATCTTTTAAAATGTCAATTTACATCGAACAAGCGTGTTCTTTGTATGAGAATAAGGCTTGAACCGTAATTGCTGTGCTAACAGCTTAAACTCTAAAAAAAAAAAGGCAATTAAAATTAAGGCAGACAATCAAATGTTTAGCAAAACTCATTATCCCATCCCCATAACCGCTTCAAAACATCCTGTAAAACCGTTTTATTTTATTATTTGACCAGGCTCTTACGTTAAAATGGTATTTATTGAGTCGACAGATTTATTCGGAGCAGGGTCTGTTTTGATAACTGATAAAGGAATTGATCGAAATCGGATTATTTGCCCATGGTGCCGCATAAACTGTCACTAATTTGTAAATAACTAAATTTATAATAATATTCTGCGCACAATTTTGCACTACCACATCCTACTAATATTATAAATGCGAAAGTTTGTGTGTGTGTGTGTTTGTCACCACTCAGCGTCTAAACGGCTGAACCGATTTCATTGAAAATTCGGTCGGCGAACGACATAGGCTACTTTTTATTCCGAAAATAGGTCTGATTTCCTAGTGATACAAACATATTTTACGCGCGGGCGAAGCAGTGGAGTGCAGCTAGCAATTACATATGTCTGATATCTTCGTCTTTTTTATACTTTAATATCCGCTATGTATTATAAACCTTCCGTAAGAAATTATCTGAATATCAAACCGTACAGAAATTTCTTGCATGGTTTAGAAGTTAGTGAAGAATCTTTATTTGTTTTTTACACTATTTAGAAAAGAGATACCTACCGTATTTGCACTGTATATTTAAATAATAAATAAAAAAAAATAACAAGCATGGTTTACTCGATTATTATCGATTTATCTGTAACATTGTCTAAATAACGCAAAAATCTTAGTTTAGCTTTTACGTAACCAACTGCTTTTAATAAATTCGAAAGCTTGTCATTAACAACTTAAGTTTTTTTATAGTTAGGTATGTTTATGTTTAAAGAATCTTTATTCTCAATAAAAACAAAAGTCACTTACTTGAGAACAATAATAACTTAAAGTATAGTAACAATTAGTTCGTCGTAGGTACTACTACTAAAGGTAAAGGTCTCTAAGGTTTCCAAAAAATAAATAAATAATTTACATTTTTTACAATAGCAGGCCTCATTTAAGCAAAAATCATTTGCTTGTGTTAGATATTTGCAAAGAAAGATCAAGCTAGAATTAATTTTATTCGTTTCATTAGTTGACGTAGTAAATTACTAACTTTCTTGATTTGATATTGAGTAAACTCTCATACTATGGTAGGCAAACATAGTGTCCATTTGATGGTAGGCAGTTTAAATCTATAGATGGTAATGCAGTTTATATTTGGTTTTTGTGCTATTTTGACAAGTGTTCAAGGTAATAATTTGAGATCAGCTACTTTAGTTCTTATAGCTATCGAATAACTATCATAAATTTCTAGGTATTACAGATAGTACGGTAAATTTCGGTAGCACAAGGGTTGTGTGTCTGAATTTATCAAGCCGCCATCTACAATAGCGCGTTTTGTAACTATATCTATTCTGAAGAGTTTATTTGTTTGTATGTTTGTACGCCCTAATCTCTGGAACTATCAGGTGGATTTGATAATTATTTTTGGGTTTTATAGCCCAGTTCTCGAGAAAGGTTATAGGCTATGTAATCAAATCAAATCATTTATTGAAATAAAAATAGGTATACAATAACATAGGTAGGTACATAAATCTTTTAAAAATAGGTTAAGAATATTGTGTGCCTGTACTAGAAAGATCCTGTATCACAGGCTGTCATAAGTGCTAATCATATTATATTAATGGTATAAAATACTATATTTTTGTCAAAAATTATATTAAAAAATGAAATGGTAATAAATTTTAAAACTAATTTGCGTAAGATCTATATAAAGTAGTTAGTAGTAGTAGCTTTTAAAACGCGAGCATGTTGCACATTTCGGCGACTCATTTATTTCACCACAATGTGCAACCAGTACAACATGCTGGGACTTGTTCTCTGCATGATTTTGCGGTGTGACCATACTGATGGCAGTTATAACATGTTGTCACTAGCTAAAGGCTATGTAATATTACGCTACTGACGACGGGAGATGAGCAGTAAGCAAAGACGCGGGCGAAACCGCGCTGTGGGAACTACGGATTCTTCAAATTAATAATTTGCAACTACGAGTATATAATAAAGATGTTGTCATCGTAAAAAACTCATAGCAAAGCTAATGGAATCGTAACATAAAAATAGCTAAAACATTAGAATGGAGAGATAGATAAATACTAATCATAAAAGTTTGATTGCCTGCGCTTCTTAAACTCAATCCACATTAGAATATTCTTTGTTAAACTTTACTTAAAAAGGATTAGCTATATTATATACGTACAAAGTTATATAGGTTTTTTAACATCAATTAGTTCTAGAACATTTTGTGCCAAGAGCGTAAACATTTTATGTGCTTGTCCTTTTTCAGAATCTCTTAAAAAGTTTACTTATTTTCTAAAGACATAGTCCCTTTTAAAATATACGACACGACATCGACATAACCAAGCAATGCTTTTTACGATAGTGTTGCTTTCTTTTTTGAACAATACAAGAAAATAACATATGTAAAAATTACAAGAAGAGCCTTTTAGCGGCAGCTAATTTTACTAAAAATTATTATTGTTTAGCTATGAACAAGGCCCAAAAGCATCACAAGAATATAATGTTAATAAAATTAAAATGTTATTTAGTATTCCACAGTATTGAAAATAAGTTATTTGTACGCAATAAGGTTGCCTATCCATTGGCGCGGAGCGAAGTTGTAGAGCGAGGTTGCTTGATCATAACATTTCTTTAGTATTAATTATTTCTTCAGTCAAAGCTTTCAAATTGATCACGACTAATATTTGTTTATTTATTTATTGAAAAAGTATTTACAATATCATTACAGATATAAAACCCAATACGATATTATAAAAACCTAAAATTAAAAACAATATAACTAATTACTAAATAAATATACCTACTTATCCAATACTAAAAACTCGAAATGGTCCAGTGGATAAGGCTCCCGCTTCGTAATCACGAGGTAGTGGGTTCGAATCCGGGCAAGTACCAATGTGATTTTTCAAATCATATGTACTTTCTAAGTTTATCTTGGACATTTCTGAATAACGGTGAAGGAAAACATCGTGAGGAAACCTGGATTTAAATGTCTGAAATTGCCAATCCACCTTGAGCAAGCGTGGTCATTAATGCTCATACCTTCTCTGTATGAGAAAAGGCCTTTGCCCTGCAATGGGACAGTAAATAGGCTGGTATTATTATTATTATTATACTTATCCTATACTATACATTTTTGTGCAACATCCTTGAATTTTTACAGGGTACATTGAAAAATAATAATTTGAAAATTAATAAACAATTTCTGAAGAAATAATATTAATAAGTCGTATGTCGTATAATATTAATATCGCTGAGTGTAAATGTCTTTCACTTTATGGCACTTTTAGAACCCACGACGTTATAGGGTAGATCTCAAACAGGTAAGTGATAGCCAATTAAATCGATTAGATCATAATATCGGAGATGACAGCGTGGGAGTGGCACCGGGTGGTGCAAATGATGATAAAATGGTAGCATATGTACGATCTGTTAAACAGCCAAAGTTTTTATGACGTATGTTCGTACAATTCTGCCAAGAACTTTGCTCAAAGATATAGAGATACATTTTTGAAGTGTGACGCTGTTCTCGAAAATTCTTTGACTCTGCTGCTACACATGCTAATTTGTTAGAACAGTTATAACAGCGATTAATTACACTACGACACAGATCTTACGCATACGTCGACCTTGGAAGTGGATCAGATTCCCACATGTCTAGTCGCAGGGGGCTGATAGTTGTAAATGAAGAAAACTTTACTCAAAACTAGTACTAGCCTTAACTTTGTAGGGGTGAAATTACATCCACGTAGATATCGATCCCGTAGAGATATTGGGTTAAGAAGTAGCCTATGTTACTCGCCAATAATGTAGCTTTCTTCAAGTGAAATATTTTTTAAAATCACTTGAATAGTTTTTGAGTTTATCCATTACAAACAACAATCTATTTTCTAAATTCTGCTTAATCTATAATAACAATATGAATGAAAAGTAAATTACGTATATGCAGTTTATATTCTTGCTCTAAACAGCATGATATAGTCTTAACTCAATTAATCGTACTAAGGTCCTTCATAGACGCTGTAATCTCCAGTTAATATACTCGTACATACACTACCGAGAGTGGTTAACTGACCGTATTCAGTTCACATTGTCTAGCAATCTGCATACCTAATGACGTCAAGTTAATTCGGTATTGAGGTTTCAAGACGGACTAGTTGACGCTTTGACGTTTGGTATGAATAGTAATGAATAGTGATGATTTAATCGACTTTAAGTTGACTGTGAACTGCAATAGAATGCAAATTATTACAATACCTATGTAGTAATTACTCATGATGAGCCAGTGGTTAAGATATTCACTGCATAAACGCGTGGCTATGGGTTCAAACCAAGGTGTCTTTTTGTTTTTCGTTTGCAATCTAAGTCTTAGTTTACCTTGGACATTACTTACCTGGACTTATATGAAAAATATGTCTAAATTAACAAACCATCTTAAGCAAACGTAGTGATCAATGTTCATGTTTTCTCTGTATGCGAAGAAGCCATTATTACCCTGCAGTGGGATTTAATAGAATGGTGTCATAGGGTTGTGTGACAGATATATGAACATGGCTCACTACCGGTCAAGGTAGCAAATTTTAGGTAGGTCTATGTCCACTAGTGGAAGTCTTTCAGCATGGTACAAAGTTGGACACTTGAATTAATCCTGGATAAAGCTAGAATTCTGTTATACCTATTTATTAAAGAGACAGACGAAATAAATATGTGCTTAAAATACAAGCTATAAAAAAAATCCAATGATAATAAATATTATTACTTACCATAAACTTGATTTATATAAATATTGATTGTATTGTGTTAATAGAAAATCAACCTTCGTATAGAGTCATAAAGTCTATTGTAATTTGACTTAGTTTCACGAATGTTTGGCCGAATAGGCTAAAATTATCTACGTCTTGTCTAGGGATATGAATTGCGCACATTGGGCATTTTTTAACCTGGTTATTTTTTTAACAACAAATGCTGTGATATTAATCACGACACTAATCTCCATACGTAGGTGTAAGCCTCTCTTCTTATAAAAAAATGGTAGATATTTAAGTCGTTGTTATGCGTCTGGGTTTACTTTGTTTTCTTAGTTTTAGTGTTTATTAATAATATACGCTGTAAAAAATGATGAATAAGTAAAAACCTCATTCTTGCGTCGTATTCCATTCATTTCTCGTCGTATTCCTCCCTCCATTCATTTCTTTCGCCGGCGGTGTGGAGGGCGTTGTGTATCGTAGCTTCGAGAGCAGTGCGGATCTGGTCGGATCAACGTATTGGGCTGCATCCACGAAGCCTTTTCCCGTCTACTTTGTCAGAAACGATAAATTTCTCGACCATCCACTGTTTTTTCTAGCAGTGTGACCGAAGTATTGTAAGACTTTGCCTTGACATTCGGATGACAGCCGCGGGAAGATTTAGAGTTCTCGCAATATGGAAACATTAGTCCGATTGGCTGTCCAAGGGAAACGGAGCATCTCTCTCCAGCACCACATCTCAAAAGCTTCAATACGTTTGTGGTCTGCAGTTTTCAGCGTCCAAGTGTGTACTGGCGTATCAAACTCCAAAACATAGTAAGAACCTACACCGCGGTTATTTGAGTCATCGAGTCATTCCGGTCTGATCCGGAGATCAGACCTGGGAAGATCTGATCCCCTAGGATTATTATTATTCTTTAATTTTGTTCTGATCTGTTCCTGTGCCATGTAAGTGTGTTATATGGCAAGCATCTGGCAAAACTATTATAACTACAGTAGAACTACAAGAAAACATAGAAACGATCTCTATTTTCTAAAAACTGTATCTATATAATAGACATCAGTATTTTTGTAACAGGTATTTTTACTGAAAATAATAAATGGTTATTTTTTTAATTGAAACAAGAAGTATAATTTAAATTCTAACAAAATTTCAAGACGCCGCAAGGTAAAATAAACCGAGTTTATTCCACATTAGACTTTCATGAGGATCTCGCGGTTTTGTTACGATTTACAACGCTAATTGGCGATTGCTTCCTTTCACAGTGGAATCTAAAGGGTCTCGAACCAAACGGTTCAGCACTTCATACTTTTGTCGCTCAATTAAAGCCTGGAACTCTTTGCCAGCGCATGTGTTCCCATCTAATTTTGATCCTGGGTCTTTTAAGCGGGGCGTGAAAAAGCATCTCACTAAGCCGCCATAGTGGAGGCCACCATACCAGTAGTTTGGCTTTTGGAATGGTGTCCGCCACTTCTGGATTCCACTTACTGCTTACCATCAGGCAGAGTGGAGTCACTTTGGTAGGCTAATATAAAAAAAAAAAAAAAAAAAAACCATCGTAATCAGAAGTTGTTTAAAATAATTATCACTTGGAGAATCTATATTATAAAGATCATTTACATGAAATGTGTAACACCCACGCGAGCTACGTTTGTACATATCTATGTAACAGGAGGCCCTAGACAAGTGTCAAAGATTTCTATTCTATTCATAGAATAGATAAAAAAATGTATGAGATTGACATATGTGTTGGCGTTAGCTTATGTCAATCCAATACATTTTTCTATCTATTCTATGAATAGAATAGAAATCTTTGACACTTGTCTAGGGCCTCTGGTACCTCTGCGTGGCGTCCATACATAATACTGTTGCATCACCACGGCATATTTTATAACATTTTATTATTAGGTAAATATTAAATCTTTCTTTGAATACAACGTACTCATATACAAATGCCGCAGATACGAAAAAGTTTCTGTAAGATATCGGAAGAACTTCTTACAAAACTTTGTTACATGTACCAAAGTTATTTATTGAATAATAAACATTTCTTCGAGATTCATTGTTGCTTGTAACTCATACAAAGAATCTTTTCGTATCGTGATTATGTCAGAATTTTAAGTAAGTGAATATAAATTTAACATTACTTTGGCAACTTAGGAAGATGTGCATGATTTAGACTAGGCGCGCACTATGAGTCTTTTGCCACAAGGCTAAACAGCGCTGCAGCATAATGTCGTAAATTACTTAATACACATATGTTATTAATTATTATACCTTGTAGTCTTATGTAGATTATAGAAACCGAGTCATTTCCCGCGAGCGTCGTAAAAGTGACTAAGGAAAGAAACGGACAGAAATGTTCTTTGTGTAATAAAGATTATCTTATTGCGGCCACTAAATCGTTCGCTAAACAACGCTCTTCGGTAACTATAGCAACGCTCTTTTGAGAGTAGACCTATATGTCCATTGTCTAGTTTCCGTATTAACTTGACTTCGTAGTTTTGTATTATTTTACATATTATTGCATAGTGTATACCATTACATAATTAAACTATCGTTTTTATCTAACACTATCATTTTTATAATTTAAGGAGGTCAAAGTCACTACTAATATACTAATGTTATAATTGCGAAAGTTTGTGTGTGTCTGTGTTTGTGTGTATGTGTTTGTTACCACTCAGCGACTAAATGACTAAACCGATTTCGATGAAAATTGGTATATACATAGATACGGTGCCGGAGACGGACAAAGGATGCCTTATATTCCTTACTTTTTTTTTCTATTGGGTTTGGTGCCCGTGTTAAACTCATACCATTTTCCGTTTTTCTTTTTTTACTAAATTTCCGATTGAATCATCAAAAACTGTCCACCCAATCAGGCTTGTCTGGTCTTCCGCGAATATTTCTTACATCGCCTCATACATAATCCCTTCCTATCTCTGCTTACTAATTAAGTCCAACATAGCAGCAAACCGGGATAACGTCCACTTTGCAGCAGATAACAAGGAAATAGTCCCCCGTCAGGTCATTTACACAGAAATACAATGTTTGCGCGGTTCTAATAAGGCTTTGTAAACCAAATGACTGCAGCTTGACACTGATATTATGTTTGTTTCTGTTGCTTTGTTGTGTTGCTATAGATTTACTGATATTCATTATTTTAAGGTAGACATTTTTTGCACATTACTATAAACTATACTGTAGTTTAAACCACATCTCACAATCAAAGCTGTAAAATGTCTATAACTGGTAGTAGATCTCACTCAAGCATTATTTACTTTATAAGTGACGATGCTTGGGTTATAACGTGACACATGGTAGTTGATTTGGATATTTTTCATAATTATATTTGATTATTGACTTAGTAAGTCGTAATGGCCTAGTGGTAAAGACATCCGTTTCGTAAACACGAGGTCGGGGATTCGAATCCAGGCAAGTACCAATGTGATTTTCAAATCCTATCATATACTTTCTAAGTTTATCTGGACATTAGTGACTGAAAACATCGTGAGGAAACCTGACTTCTGAGTAAGTCTGAAATCGCCAATTAGCCTTGAGCAAGCGTGGCGATCAGTGCTCATACTTCTCAGTATGAGAAGAGGTCTTTCCGTACAGTGGGATCATAAATATATGCAATGGCATATACACACCATACAAAGCCATACATATGAAATTATGTATCACGTCTCCATTTAATTCCAAAACAAAACACGACTGCAATACAAAACACTATAATACAAACCAGTGGCCAAATATTATATGTCGCAACCACATCCTTCGATCCTCTCAAGCGATTCTCGCTTCAATAAGCTCGGCAAACGAACAAAGTCAAAATCATAAATCCATGGCTGACTAGGGAAAACGTGTTCTGATTTATATTTGTATGGTGTATTGAAAATATAAATTATGAGATTGTACTGGTGAACGACCTACTTTCAATTAACTTGAAAGATCTTTATTATAATAGTTCTATGATGTTTTGCACACAAATGTTTAGCGAATTTTTATTTCAGTCATTTTAAGAATTTCAATATTTTAAGCGCCTCCGTAAATCTAAATGATGCAATACGACACTATTACCTACTATGATATTTTTAGTAGGGGTTTGTTGTGAGATCGAGTGTAACTTTTGATACCGAAGCAAAGCGAGGGCGGAGTTATGTAATAAAATTATTATTTTTTAAGATTACCATTAAATTAGAAATAAAATATTTTTTTAGGTGAACTTGCACTAAACTTATGCATGTTTTCACTTTGCAGATTAGTGATGTTGACTGAACCAGTTTTGGATCTCAAACGTTGCTGAGTGTACAAAAAAACAAGATTTACATATGCATGGAGCTTTTATAATTATTTTTAGTGAAGTTTTGGTATTACAACATGATTTTATAATTTTATGCAGTTTACTGTCCATGTTGATTTATCGTAATTTATCCATTCCCAATTAAAGTATCTTATTGCGCGTTCGATTCCCGCTTAATGCAAATATTTGTGTACATGAACATGACTATTTGCATTGGGCTGGGTATTTCTATGTATAATATGTACATAGTTATTTATTTACAAAGAAAGGTATTGTTAATAAATAAGTATGTATATCCGCATTCTAGAAATATTTATTTTTTTATAACACAAGCTATAATATATGCTTACTTTAGATCTAGATGGAGTTGTGTGTAGTTGTATATATATTAGCATCTATGGATGTCCCAGAATACATCATAATTATTATGATTTTTTTTTTTTTTTTCTTTATTTAAGGACTTTTGTTAAAAAACATGTCAGTCCTATAGTATCAAAAACATAACTATCTTCAAAATATAACTATAATTCTAATAAAAATAAACATAGAAGATTTTATAAAATAGTATATGAAACGTAGTTCACACGACCATTCCATAAACTCTTCTTGCTGCGTCAGAACTAGGTTCAGCTAATATACTATTAACTGATCCCAAGTTCGCCTTAACAATATTAAAATCCAAAAACAGTTTATCTCTGGCTCTGCGATTCCGGTCACACTCTAACAAGAGATGATGGACATCGTCGATTGTACCACAAGTTAAACAATTGGGCGAGTCAAACTTCTTCATCATATGTCCAAACTTTGGTTAATAATAATTTTTTAGATTACTTTAATTGTATCTTATTTACTTCAAAAGCAAAATCATCATCAAAATGCACGAGAACATTATACTAAACAGTAACCAGTAACTTTTGTGTCAGTTAAACAGAAATAAAAATTTCGGTCACGGCTGTTCCAACCATTGTCCTTTGAGCCTAACAAAGTTACGACTTTGACCCCCAATTTTTACGATTTTCTATGAATACAATGTGGTTACGTTAATGTATAACGTCTACGTTTAATATACCCGTTGACCCCACTATATTATTTATGAGTAATAAAAACTGCAAATACGAGATCTGCAGCTTTAAGCCTATATTTTTTTTTGTTTTGTTTGTTAAATATTTATTGTCTGAAAGGGTAAGCATGTGAATCAACTATGAGAGGTGAATAGACCATAATTTTAGGATTAATGGTTTACCCTAATTCCGGAATTCAGACCAACCTAATACGTTTATCCCAAGCGAAGTATGATACCCGGCTATTATCATGACATACATAGATAATAATATATAAACCTCCTAGGTAAGAATGTCTACTGTTTCTAAACATATTACTAAAATCTGTATTTGACATTCGGCACTGCTTTGTGCTTATTACACATGCTAATGTGTTTCCAAATTTTAATCTCCTTAAATCTAATCTTAAGTCTTAAAATCTCAAAATTTAATCTTTTTTTTTTTTTTTTTTATGTTAGCCTACCAAAGTGACTCCGCCCCGCCTGATGGTAAGCAGTCAGTGGAATCCAGAAGTGGTGGCCACCATACCAAAAGCTATCGTCTTAAACTGCTGGTATAGTGGCCTCCACTATGGCGGCTGGGAATGGGGTTAGAGGAAGGGAATGAGGGAGGTGAGGAAAGAGGATAGGGGGGAAATTGGGCCTCCGGCACTCTCACTCACCGAACGAAACGCAGTAGTACGGATACTACTACTCTTAAGTCGATCTTCTATGAGAGGGTAGTACTTCCCCGGACGATCCGGCCCATTCATGCTGAAACCAGCGTGGATCTACTACCGTCAAACTATTCTTTAATCTTTATTTTATTTATTTTTCAAAAGACAATACTTGTAGGTACTAGGTAACAAGCCCGAAGGACTTCTCAGATACAAAGTGCAGTTAAACTTTGTACAAATAATTATGAATTATACGTAAAGTATTGTCACTTACGCGAATTGAACAGTTGCATTGTCGGAATACTCACAGAGTAATCACACACAACATTTAACTGTATGGCATATGATAACAGGCAACTGCCTGTGATCGCTATTAAGACAAAATAACAACCTTTTCCTTTCTTATTTAGCTTTTATTTACAACAAGGAAGAGTAAGGTTTCAGTCATTAGACGTGCCTTGGCTACAGTAACTACTAACAGACCGATGGTACTCGGCTTGTTAGCGACTAAGTCATAAAAAAGTATGTTGATTGTTTGTACCTTAGGTAGAAAAATAGACAGTAAATAAATATAATGAACTTTAGTTAAATAAAAATGCAGCCAAAAATAAAGGATTAGGTTATTTTATAGGATTTTATTTAGGTTATTTTATAGACCAAAATAAGCAAAATATCAAAATATATTTCTTATAATCTTTTACAGTGGAATGTAATTTGATGTTTTGATAAAGAAAATATATGTCCTCACGAATTTTAGATTGCATTTTTTCTATACAACATATATTCGTCCTTTACACCGCAATCTATTAAAAAGTGATAACATTTTATACGAAAATGATATTTTTATAATATAATATTATTTCGTCTTTGTCGTCACCCAATCTTTGACAATTTTCAACAGATACGCTTCTGGACTTCGAGAAAAGCAAATTTGATTCTCCTTTGAGTTTGAAAATTTTCACGTTTAATATAATAACTGTTTGGAAAATGAAGATCAAAAATACCATCAACAAGCAGAGTGTGTGATATCTCTATCGGTTAATAGTATAAAATCGCTGTTTTTTCCCTTTTGTTTCTTCGTTAGCTTCATTTAAACTACGCAACAGACGTTGATACAGTTTTTACTACGGTTTAGACCATTTTTTTTGCATTGTTTAAAATTATAACATGATATTATAAATTAACTATTTGTAATCATGTAAACAGCATGAAAGTAGCCACGTGCGAAGCTTTATAATTTAACTGATGCAATTTGACGCAATCGTTTCGGTAGATAATATTACCGTAACTAGAATTATATTACTAAGAAATTGCTGCCCCTTAATTTGGAGGCCACTTGAGAGTAATGGTCTGCAGTTAAGTTTAGTGTTACTAACTTTAATTGAGGCACTATCATATATTAATTGAGCTGAATGTTATGACAAATTTTGCTTTATTTCAGTATAAGATAACATTTTATCTATACTATTATATAAAGCGTAAGTGTTTGAGTTTATTTGAATGCGCCAATCTCTGGAACTAACGGTCTGATTTAAATATTACTTTTTGCGTATGATAGCGCAGTTCTTGAGGATGGTTATAGGCTATGTAACATCACGCTACTGGCGACGGAAGCAAAGCGGTAACCAAAGACGCAGGTAAAAACGCGTTGCGGAAAGCTAGTTTTTATAAAACTTCGGTGTCACGGAACCTATGAAAATGGCTGTGTTCTCTAAGTAATGTAGAAATAAAAGACATCACAATCAAACTGTTGCCGATTGTGTAGAATAAAGGAAATGGGGAAGAATAAGGAAGAGAACCGAGGGGATAATTGGGCCTCCGGCGCTCTCACCGAACGAAACGTGTTTTGGAAGTCTTTGCTTTATGCCAATATTCTATACTGCTCCGGTCTCCCATACTCAAACCATAAATCTACTACCATAAAAAATATCTTTTTTAGGGTTTGTATTTCAAAAGAAAAACGTATTTTTAAGTACCTGCTTTAATTGTATATTTGTTTGGACAGTTTGGTTTGATACAGAGCATTTATCGACACAAAATCATAACGAATAAACCAATAAATCAATGTTGTTACATACTCGAATGAAGTTAACGGTGATGCCTTACTTCATTTGAGTGTGTACAAACATTGGTTCTACAACACTTTACTTTATAGACCCAGAAGAATTTCGTAAAGGCATAATAGGACTTGACTTTTGCCAGAGCCCAGATAATGAAAACTTTCTATTTTTTTATTCTAAGATAATTTTTTTCTACAAATAGAAGTTGCGTCAATGGAAATAAAAAGCTACACCTAGTTATTCCGTATGTGCGCCGCGGCTCTTGACTATAAATAGCTTTGTTATTTTATAATAGTTTGCTAAAACGTACTTTATTTAATTACGAGCCGGGCTAGTACTAAAATTACTTATCATCATAATCAGCTTGAAAACTGCTAGGCACAAGAGTTTTCGCTGAATAAGTTGATGATAAAAAAGAATATTTTCTTTTTTAATTTTACATACTTTCAAGGTACGATTTTTACATTTGTTTGTTTAACATACGCTTTCTTTACTTCATTCTCTTCTTTGCAATAGCAAACTGAGGCGAAGCCATGTAAAATTTTAAACATAAACATGATGCACATACTTACTCCTTGTATATTTTTTAACATTTTCCGCGCGCAATACTCTGTCTCGACTTTATTTGTTTAAGCTGTTGTAAACCTGTTAACTTTTTATGACATTCCATTATACTTTGCATTAGTGTAAAGTTTTATTATCTGAAATGCAAATATCTATTTAAATTTCAGATAATAAAAATGCAGGCAAGTTCTCGGGAATGAACTACTTGTTTTACAAAGCACTTATTTAAACAAGGCTTTGAGAAGAGAATTAAATGTAGGTAGCGATTAGGTGGTATCTTTGACAAAATAATGTTCACGATATTATTAAGTAAATTATAATAATGTATTAAATCTACAACTGATATTAAACCACAGCTACCTGAGTTCAATCCCGGTGTATGTATTATTAAGTTTATTTTTGTTTATCACATTTCACACTATTACTTCGATAGGAAGTTTTAGTGTGTTACACAGGTTAAGGGGGTTTATCTATAGCCATATATCGGATACAATATCAAAGTAATAATGTTTGAAACGTAATACGAAATATGTTTGTTTAATAACAAACATATTTGGGAGCCTTTAATTGTCAATTTGTGAATTGTACAATGTATATTATTTTTTTAAATTACTCCGTAGGCTCTCTGTGAAATAGAATAATCTATACATATAATAAAATTGGAGTGTTTGTTTGTAATATTGAAATAACCGTTTTTTTACTACATGTATATGAATATATATACGGTACATACACCATAAGAACATTTTTACAATTTTTGTCTGTCTGTCTGTTTGTTCCGACTAATCTCTGAAATGGCTGGACCGATTTTGACGGGACTTTTATTTGCAGGTAGCTGATGTATTATGAAGTAACTTAGGCTACGTTTATTTTAGAAAAATAAATTATTTTAGAGAAATAAAGTAATGTTGATCGACTGTTAGGCGCAACGAAGTTCGCCGGGTCAGCTAGTAAATAAATGAAATTATTTTATATTAATCTCATGTTAATTATTATTGCTTAGTAGTACTTTTCAGTTTTTGTTTATTGCCAATAAAGGCGCGATATTACCAAAATTGTCTTTGTTTACTTTATTTACTACAATCATGTTTCTTAAAACTGTCTTCACAATGAATGTTGTAGCTTACGCGAATTCGGTTAATGTCGGTTATAATTTTGTTTGAATATCCAAATTCAAAGCTAACTAAAGTACTTACTTAATTATAAGGAGCAATAGTAACAGTCTATATTTTGAGCCGTGATTACAATTCACGGTTGGTTATTTTACGACGCGGTTTCTCGTTAGAAAATGTTAATTCAGTACGTGATTCACATTCAAACTATTAATATTTAACTGTATAATTAAGGAAAATATAAATAGGAAACTCTCTAGAGTTGTAACGCAATATCCATGTTTTATTTGACTTCAAGATTTTATCTACTAAAAATCTCACTCTGTTTGATGGTAAGTAATTAGTTAGCGTCCAGATGAACACGATTCAAAAAGCCATCGTAGCAAACTGATGACTTAGTGACCAAAACTGGCCTAGTGGCCTTTGCGAGATGTTTTTTTACACTTTATGAACGCGGGATCATTATTGTAAAAAAGTTCATGAACCGCTAAAGAATATCTGGGGGCATACCACCACTTCTTATAGCAGTATTATTTTAATGTTACTTTGTGTTTTGTCTTTTTCTTTTGTACCATTAAAAACAAAGATAGAGACTAAGACGTAAGGTTATAATAAGATTGCTTTAAAAGGATAAGGTAAGGCCACAGGTTTTAACTGTGCGTCTAAATTACTACTACTTTTACTATGGATTATAAAATACTTACATTTATACATAAATGTGTACAGACGGATTTAAATACTATGTAAAGAAAACAAACTTACGTCAAAGATTCAAGCGCTTTTAAAAATATTGATATATGTCATTAAGTCATAATTATTACTAAAAGTAATTTTGAGTTTAAAAGGTGAAAGTAATCATAAATTTTTAAATATCTGTTACTTGCCTAATTTTGTTATCGCATTTATTTTACAAAAGTTAGAAAATTTGAATATTTCCATACTTCAAGTTTAATTAATAACTAAGATTAATTTAAAACTTAGTGACGTGTAAAAATGTTCCGATTTTAATATAGCTGTCAATATTATAAATTCACTGTTGGCTTCGGTCTGTTTTGCCACAATTTTTTTTTAAACCACGTATAATATTTTGATTCGTGTTTTACTATCGTTCAGAAGTTTTCTGGAAGGTTTATATTGTATAATACAGTAGAAAATAGCTGAGAATTTCATAAATTTATTATAAAAGTATACGTGTAAATCTGGATCGGGTCGCTAGTTTTTAATAAAATGTAAGCTACGTTAAAGTTTTGTTAACTACATCATCATACAACATCTATTTAACGCTATTGTGTGCCTAGTCTCAAGTTGTGCGCTTACACGGAGCGAAATGTTCCCTTATTGCAACACGAAGGCTATACGAGAAGAATAAACCTATTGTAAACTTTTCCATTATCGAACGTATTTCACAATTTCAAAGCCATTTTGTTGGATGATAAGTTTAAAAGTTAGTAAAAATGAATGCATGTTCGGTTTAGCGTGGTAATATTTCTTTTATAGTTTTTTTAACGGAAGACGAGGTAGGTTTAGTTGATGTTTAGTAATTATCACTGCTTTGGCAGCCCATAAAGTATGGTTTGATTGTTAAAGCCATTTCTACTATGAAATACTTAATAGTTTGACATGACATGTATATTATTATCTGCCTGGAACTTGAGTACACTGATAAAATATGAGCATCGTATATTGATGTATATAACTGTACGCCATATAACGGACAACTGACCAATATAAGGTGATCTTTACATTGTCTCCTATTTACCCGTAATTGAAAGGAAATTAAGAGAAAACGGAGAGCGTGGGAGGTCTCATTATGCCGTTCGCATTGAGGACAGACTGCCACCCACGGGTAATCTATTCAGTGGAGATCACAATTGAATAATACGTCTATTTTCAGTACTTGCTGTTGAATCAATTTGTGGAATATTTTTGTTTATTAGTTAGTTTATTAAAAACGTCCCACCACCGCTTTGCACAAATGTACATTGTGATGTATGTTGCATTATAAATCTCCGGAAGAAATTCACCTGAAGATTTCCATTGTAGCACGAGACCCCAAGGGGATGGGAAGAGGAGAGACAAAAGGGAGGTGACATAATAACCACGCTTGTAAGGCATGTCGATGACGGTAGCAAGTGATAAAATCAGTACTCAGACATATTTAATATTTCAATAGACGCGACTCTTTTGCAAAAATAAATCTGTTTTCATATTTTACTTCGCTACTTAATTAACTGAATGTAACATTATATAAAATTTATTACATTTTGGGGTAGGGCAATAAACAAACAAGATTACAAAATTGTGGTAAACCTTGATCGAACAGTAAGACGGTAGAGAAATTAAACGCCAACGTTCTCTTCATACCCTTTTTCACGTTCAAAGGGGTTGAATCACGATTGTTTGGACCAAGATCGTGATAGAACATGTTGTCGTTGTCAAATTAAAACTTGAGAACTTTTTGTTACTGCTATTGTTTTTAGAACAGCCTGAGGTCCTAGTCAAGTGGCATAGATTTATAGTCTATCCAAAGAATAGAAAAATGTATGGGATTGACATAAGCTAACGACAACTTTGGAGTTAGCTTATGTCAATACCATAAATTTTTTAATCTATTCTATGAATAGAATAGAAATTCAAGGCACTTGTCGAGGGCGTCTAGTAGTTTAGTGGCAATGTGTACAACCACTTAATAGGTCTCATAGTTGATCTATGGGTGAAATGATTTTTCATCATCATCATCATCATATCAGCCAATAGACTTCCACTGCTGGACATAGGCCTCCCCCAATTTTCCCCACCTTGACCGGTCATGAGCTACCCTCACCCATCGGATGCCCGTCACCTTTATATGGTCGTCGGTCCACCTTGTGAGGGGTCTGCCCAGGTTGCATCTTCCGATTCCTGGTCACCATTCTAGAACCTTGCTGCCCCAACGGCCATTAGTTCTGCGAGGTATATGTACTGCCCATTGCCACTTAAGAAAAGCAACTCACACAAATTCATTCCCTTCCTCTAACCCCATTCCCAGCCGCCATAGTGGAGGCCACCATACCAGCAGTTTAAGACGATGGCTTTTGGTATGGTGGCGACCACTTCTGTATTCCACTGACTGCTTACCATCAGGCAGGATGAAGACACTTTGGTTGGCTAATACAATATAATATATATATATATGCTACGAGCCCTTTCGACCCTAAAGATTTGACCCTTTCTTGGTTTGAGTACCCATTCGACCCCTGGGATAACAGCAGCACCCATTCGTTCCTTTTCGCGAGTACGTATAAGGTAAAGACGGTATAAAAATCTGTATCAGGATAATGTTATTTAAAATAGGCACTCAGCAATACACCCAAAAATACATTAACTGGTTTGTTTAAAATAACTTCTGTAAATAATTTAAATCAGAGATTTGTTCAGAAATCAGTCTTATAAATACCTTAAAGTTATAAATTACATACAAAGTGCATTAATAATTCAAATCACAGCCATTACTTTCTTTTTGCGAGTACGTACATAGTACAGTCAGTATAAAAATATTATAGTATCAGTATCATGTTATTTTAAAAAAGCACTTGGCTATTATACCAAAAATATATTAGGTCATTTTTTTTAATTAACTTCTTATAATTAAAATCACAAATATATCACAAGCACACTAGTGAAACGATGCCAGGACTCCGATTGTGAGGTTGTAACTTTGTAGAATTATAATTAGGTTATAAA
Organism: Parascotia fuliginaria; assembly: GCA_963082885.1. Taxonomy (NCBI): domain Eukaryota; kingdom Metazoa; phylum Arthropoda; class Insecta; order Lepidoptera; family Erebidae; genus Parascotia; species Parascotia fuliginaria. The sequence continues at coordinate 10,896,691 of OY720184.1, forward strand.
TGTATCACTACAAGTATGATAAATTATTATAAAAGTTAACTCAGCTATTTGTAATTCCAAAATGTAATTATAGTATTTGTAAATAACATTTAATTGCATAAAAAGTAAGAACAAATCCTTGAAAAAATGTCTTCAAGTGATTTGGTTTACAATAAAATTATTACTCAGTTTTATATATCAATCATGAATAAAATAGGTATTCGTAAGAACATATTGTGTATACTAATGAACTATATGATCAACTATTTCCCAGTATATTACGTGAGGAAAATAACATTTCAATTATACATACATTTATAAATGTCAAAAAATTCACAATCCACTTAAAATTATCAATCACTATAATCACTTTGCACTACACACTTCCATAGCACTTGAAATAAGCAATGATAAAATAGGGCCTGCTAAAATGACGCTTAGAATAAAGCAATCACAAGCCGATACCGACGCTAAATAAAAAAAAAATGATTTTTCACTCAGTTTAATTTTAGTTATAATTATATAAAATAATTTGTAAAATTATAAAATTTTCTTTGAAACAATATTTATATTTTTCCCATTATTCTAGTAAGTTTTTCTTTTAGTAAATTGCTCTTCATTCAGAGTATCATACATAACCTCGGATTATTTCTCAACATTCTTAGAGGCGAACGAAAAGATCTTTCTATGAATCAATTTATTGTTAAATTAACACAACTTATTATTGTTATATATATATATATATATATATATATATATAACAATATATATATATTACAACATGCTATATATATATATATATATATATATATATATATATTGGTATATTGTTTGTATACGTATTGACGAAGAATAAAAATAGCAACACAACTTATTAAATATTTTAACATAATTTGAAATGAGTTTTTTTTTCTGACTGTACTGGTTTTCTTCTAAAATTATAGAAAACACGTAGAGGTACGTTAGGGCTCTAAAATAAATATTAATTTTATTTTTTCTGGATTGGTACATAAAAAAGGTACGAATTGGCTCTTTAAAATAGGGTCGAATCTACAACTTTTAATGCAGGGTCGAATCTTAAGGGTCGAATGGGCTTGTAGCCATCATATTATATATATAATATAATAATAATAATATTCTACCACATTTACACAGCGCAAAGCAATTATATTTGCTTGTGTTATGGTTACTAAACAACTGATATACTACTTAAATACATTTTTTTTTGTAAATACATACATATTATAGATAAATTACACCCAGACATAGAACAAACAATCATGCCCATCACAAAAAATATTTGTCCTGGGTGGGAATCAAACCCACGACCTCCGGCTTAGCAGTCAGGGTCACTAACCACTAGGCCAACAGGCCAGTCAGTATATAAATAAATTTATTTTAAATCGTTTAGACAAATAAAAGTATTTTATTTATTTCTTTTCTTATATATTTCGTAATATAAGGTGTACAATAAAGAATATTCTATTTAAGTCATAATAATAACGTTGTTATTTAACTGCAAATGAACACGTTATTGATCTACAAACTGCGTAAACATGCAGTCCATTTGAATCTACGTGGTGAGGAATAATAGCAAACGAACTCGTGCACACTGCGTTGGCGTTGCAAAAACAAAACGAATGACGTGGGAGGAAATATTACTATGTAAACTCATACGTTTTTCGATTTTATAAGTTTTGTCCATAATTATTAATCTGAAAAATATTATGTTAAAAGAGTAGATCTATGAGTTCATAGTTGCATTAAGTTAAATTAAGATAATATGATGACGAATATTTTAAAAGTTGATTTTATCTCGCCTCGCCTATTTAGAAATTGTGAAATTGTAAGACGACCAAAATGCATAGAAGTACAAACTTGACGTTGTAAGTCCTTTTTTTATCCAAGATCAGTCTAACATTTTCCCTCACAGTTTTCTGTTGATCTCTTACTGCTGCTTGAATAGGATAGAACAGTATATACTTTATTGAACGCCACATGTAACTTACTATATTAATTAAATAAGTTGAAATATTATGTCTATATTGTCGTGCACTTCTAACAACTACTGCAGCAACGTACGTTTAGATAATCTAAAATAATATAATAATACCAGCATGTTTATTGTCCTACTGCAGGGCAAAGGCCTCTTCTCATAGAAGGTATGAGCATTAATCACCACGCTTGCTCAAGGTGGATTGGCAATTCCAGACTTTTTAAGTCCAGGTTTCCTCACGATGATTTTCCTTCACGTCAGAAATGTCCAAGATAAACTTACAAAAGTACATTTTTGAAACATCACATTAGTACTAGCCCGGATTCGAACCCATTACCTCGTGTATACAAATCAGGTGCATTATCCACTGGGCCATATCGACCATAATCTACATATCTGATAATTACAACATGCTATATTACGTTTGACCGTTTGATGCTTATTATTTATTGCGATTTGCCCGATTTCAACAACAGTAGTTAGCGGCTTAGCACCTAAGAATGCAGTTTAACTCATGCCCAGCCATGCGCATATTATGATACGAGGAGAAAACGGCGATATTCGATCGAAACTTATCACTCCTGGAAACGTAAGCGAAAGGATAAATGGTTTTGTGTTTACTTGTGTAGCTACCATGCATTATGTAACTAAACTAAACAAAGTTTTGTATTATTTTATTGTTGTAAATAAGCATACAAACTACCGATGGCATTAATTTTCGTATCCTAGTCTAAAAGCAGTCTTGCAACTTGTTCTTAAAAATGTATTTCTAAAGAACAATCCGCCTGTTAACTACGACAAAAGTTTCTTTACTTAAAAGTCTACATATCATATCATAAAGCCTTTAAATATATTTACTCTGCGTCACCAAAAGCTTCTTGTAAATGCATATGTGCACGAACGTGATATTTAGTGCATGTTGCGCATTTATATTTAGAGCAATAGTGGTACTATAAATATATGCTGTATATTGATTAGATGCCTACACAAATGTTCTACAGTTTCAAATAGGCTAATATAAAAAAAAAAAAAAAAAAAAAAGCGTTTCTTTTAAAATGTCATATCATGTAGCAGAACAACGCTGTAGGTACAAACATTGAATGGGATTTAAATGTAAATATGCTATGTCACTCAACCTGCAGATCTATTTTTTAATGTTTAACTGACACTAAAATTACCTAATTTGCCTACTTTAAGGCCGATTATGAATCTATCTCGAGTGAGTTAGAGAGCATTGACTGGTCGTTAAAACTTTTAGAATGTAGCTCTTCGGATGATAATATGGTAAGTATCTTTTTAATTTTATCAGGTACTATAATCCGCGCGCCTTTGCTTACTGCTCTGCTGTCACCAGTAGCGTGATGTTATGTAACCCATACCCTTCCTCATGAACTGGGCTATGATACGCAATTTTTTTCAAATCCGACTGGTAGTTCCAGAAATAAGCACGTTCAAACAAGCAAACAAACAAACAACAAGCTTTATATAATAGTATAGATTACATGCAATAACTAAAAAGTATTATGTGCATAACATTAAAAAAGTTACAGTAAACATCCAGTATGGTTCCTTCTCTTAGTAATTTCCTTACTCTCGGAGAACAACAAAACTAGGCGTATATACCTAGCGTTCAAGAATCCTCGTAACAAAATAGAGTTCGATATCTTGCGTGACAGAGTAAATATTATTTAAGTAAATGCTTTAAGAGGTATGTTACTGGAATAAAGGATGCAATTACCAATAACTCCAAGATGTTTTGACAATTTAAAAAGAGTAAACGCAATAATGTTACTAAACTTCCGACTAAAATATGCTTGGGTAATCTATCAGTCGATTGTGGTCCTGACGTAGCTAATCTATTTGCTTCACATTTCTCTTCTGTATATAAAAGTCATACACCTGTGTTGGACATTGCTCCACTCAATCCGCATAGTCACCATGGTAATTTGTCATATATTATCATACGGGAATCTGACGTGCTATCTAAGTTAAAAATACTCGACACTAAGAAAGGGCCAAGTCCGAATGGAATACACCCGGTATTTTTTAAACGCAGTGCACGTGCTGTGACATTTTAAACAGATACCATATTTAACCGATCTCTAAGTGATGATATTTTTCCTCAATATTGAAAAAAGGAAATATTACACCAATACAAAACCTTCTGTTTTTAGAATGATTACATCGCTGACGGCAGGCGATTAATTTATTTTCTAAATTTTTGGAGTCAATTAATAAATATTAGTGACCATAGTGAGAGATCCGGTTGCAAATTGACCTACTTACAAATAGTAAAATAGAGAAAGGTAGGTCTCATAACCAAATTTAACTTGAAATATAACATGTGTGGGTCTAGCTTTTTTGTAAATATACGGAGACTGACACAGCTGAACGATCAAGACTCGACCTTAATGCAAGAGCTGTATCAGGTACAATCGTTACGGGCATTGGTCTCTGGTGATGCTATTTCCGTAATGTTAAATGCTGCAAAGCAAGAAATTCAGAAAATACACGTGGTGACTATAGTAATGCAGGAATAGTTATGATACCTGTTGAGGCGGATGCTTGTTGGAGCAAACGCTTATACAAAAATAATTATTCTGCACTCTCTGGTATAGCGGTTATAATCGGCGAACCTATGGGGAAAGTGTCTACAAAATTCGCAATAAATTGTGTATTATTTGTACCCAAGCCAGAAAAAGCCAGCCAGCAATAGCGTATAAATGCACTCAAAAGACATTTGGGATCTTCTACTAGCATGCAACAAGCCATATTACTTGAAAGGTTAAGGAATTAAGTAAAAAAAATGATATATTAAACATTAATAGGGATGATGATTCTTGCACTTATGTAATTAGAGTATAATTAAAGTGTCAGTCTTATCTGGATAAACCTATTAAAAAAATTGAATGTACAAACCATTTATTGAGGAATTACAGTATTTTCATCAAGAGATTGTTACACTACACGATGCAATGCTGCAGTGGTATCCTTTAATACTGGTATGCCACAATATCATCTTTTTAAAACAGTTTGCCATGTTAGCCCAGGCAAACCAATTCAATTGTTGGAAGCTAGAAGAAACGCCAAATGTTAGAGAGGTAATGGCTCGTAAAGGCAATACTCATAAAAAAATAAATCACAATCCCGTGGATGCTCATTATGGAAATTTATGTGAAAGGCCGGATATGAAAGACGCAGATTACCAACAAGGCCAATTATTATATTTAAATATATTAAAAGAACAGACCTTAAACGCAATATAATTGAGAGCCACCATATTGCAAGCAGATAGCTAGCTCGTTATGGCTTGAACTTAGAAGATGTACCTAAATCTTACCGCGCACTGTTTTGGTAAAGTATACATAACGCGAGCAAATCCAAACTGCTTCCCTGGTAAAATTGATTCTTTATCGTACGATCACATTCCTGCAACTAAAAATGGTAGATACAACGAACTGGGCTTCAGCACAACTCAGTGTGCAAGAAAATATTACCATAGGGAAATGTAGTCTTTTTGTAGACGAGAAATATTATTGTTAAAGTAAAAAAACTTAAATGTTTCAAATTGGTCAATATCATATTCAATGACTCAAAGCCATCAATGGTACTAACAAATGCAGTGTCAGTTGCATAATGCGAGGAAGATGTTTGTTTACTGCGTGGACTAGTCCTGATTTTCCATTCAAAGTCCAAAGTAAGTAAAGGATGTAAGGAAAGGAGGAGTAAGTGAAGGATATCAAAAAATGTTGATTTTTACCTGAAAAATGCTTTCTTAATTTATACGGTTAAAATTATTTATATGGTTAATCATAATTAATTATTCCACCCCGAGCGCTTAGGAGCGGTCCTAACCATCTGAGGATAGCGAGGATTCCCTGACGGTGGAGTGGCTTAAGGAGAAGAGTCCGATGAACATGCACCGTTACCTCCTATAGACGAAACAACACCAACTCTACCTCCCTCTACTGGCGCTGCCATGGCCGTTAGAGCAGATGATGTCAGAACATTGTTCTCACCCTAGAAAGCATTTTCCAGCAGAAATCGTTATTTTAGGGTAAAATTACCCTAGAAAGACCAATGCCTTTATGACAACTATTCATATAACCCAATATACAGAACAAATATATACTAACAAACTAACCAAAGAGTGAAATTGTATGATGTCAGAAGTGAAAGATTATGTAAAAATAAAATACAATTGTTCATTAAACATCATGTATCATCGTTACACAGTCATAGTAATTACAAATGCTTACAAATGCTACAAGCAAAATATATTATTATAAATAAAAGCCTGTCTGCCTAAAACAAACTAAAAAGAAAGAAAGAAATATTTTTTTAGTGCATATTGCAATATTTTACTCCCTCAATTAATAGAAATCTATTGACATCTCATTATAATAAAATCTAGTAAGCCATTTAGGCTGTAGAGCGTGCCAAAGAAATATACTTACATATACAAGTACAAAATATTATTTAATATGGTAAATTAGGCGCTCAAAAGCTTTGAATTTCATATAAAACGTGAAATGACTTGAACTTTATAAATTCTTCACAAAAGCAAAACAATACCTTGTCTTGAAACCAAAATTTATACGGAGATTACAATTTAAATCTAGATTTCTTTGATAACAAATAAAACTGGTTTAAAGTCTTATATAGCAACAATACCTAAACTAAGCGTTGAATATATTTCTATTTACATTTTCACAATAAGTACATGTTCCAAATTTCTTTCGACCTAAATAATTTATCCCGAAATGTTGGAGCATTGAAATTCAAATGTGGAATTAGTACTGACATACATTTTTAAATTTAAATTTGGGAAGCGAGAAACAACAGTTCTTTCTGTACGCGAATGAGATTTAGGGATGCTATTAAATTTTAAAGCTTGGTTCATAAACGAATTTAGTAGTGTGAATTAGTTGTTTTTTTTATCTTAGTGGCCCAAACTCTGAAACTACATATCACACTGTACATTTATTTAACATACGGGCACAGAATAATCTAATAATAACATTACTAACCTTATTAATAGTCACAAGTCAGAACGGTGGCGGGCAGTTCGTTCAAGAAGATACTGCTTCCTTCGGGATGGCCGATCAGAAAGAATAATTGATCGATGGGTGATCTTTTATGTCACTTTGACGTAGGTAAACAATTATAAAATGATCTTTACAGTTTATTGCAAGCCTAGCTAAAGCGATAATGAGGGTGTTTTGGAAAATTTTTGCCACCAGTTGGCGACGCTTTGGTTAAAGGTTTTCCATTTTGACAGCGATAAAAACAAATATTTTTCAGTATTCATTTCGGACCTTCAATGTTTATTTAAAAAACGGATAATTCACGTGCTTATGGACAAAAGAAAATTGCTGTAAGGGTTTTCTAAAATGGTGCCCACGAGGTGGCAGCACCGATGCGTCAGATCTAGCTGTCAAGCGCTGTCAAAAAGTTAATCACTGATTGGTCCAATGTGAAAGTGAAAGTGGCGCTAACTGGTAGCGAAATTTTTTCCAAACATCCTCAATAAATACTTGTGAGGTTATATTATTTCGGAAACGACAACATTATCATGAGTCTTTAAAAGCTACGAATTAAATATTTTTTTAAATAATTTTGGCTGATTCATCATGTATCATTAATAGCTACGAATTGAAAAAAATAATAATAATTTTGCTGATTGATTACAACAACTATTTAGTGTGAAATTTATATAATTTTGATTTTAGTACCTTGGTATTACTTTAATGTGTCTCACTATTTTTGCATGTTGTGTATCATACCTAAGTAAATTATAATTGTACACCCTGTGGGTATGATACAGTGAAACATTTATCTACTACCACCTGTATTTCATAAACTACCTGTAACAAACAATAAAGGTTCATTTCATTTCATTTCATTTCGAATAAAATAGCATGTAATTCATTATAATGATTATCAAGATGTAAGTGTGACGCCCTTTATTACACAGTATATAAAAGTAGTCGTATAATAATAGTTTACTAGAGGCGATACAATACGTTCTTTCATCATCATATTTGCAATATAAATACCTGAAACCACTAACAAATGCAAAGTCGCTATATTATATCAATAGAAGGTCTCACACAATTTTCGGTTCTCATTCAGATGTGATCAATAGATGCGGATCAACAAGGGTTTCCTACACCCGACGTGACAACAAGCCATCAGGGCTGTCACCTCACTAATCTTGTTTTATATTTTTTTTACCGCAAATATCTAAATGAAAATATATAAAGCAGTAGAGTTTGTTTGTCTGTTTCTTTGCTTGAACGCGCTATTCTCTGGAACTACCCGTCGGATTTCTAGGGACTACCAGTTCTTGAAGAGGTTATAGACTATGTACGTCACACTACTGGCGACGGGAGCAGATCAGTAAGCAAAGACGCGGGTGAAACCGCGCCACGGAAAGGTAGTAGTTACAAAAATACGAATACAATATAAATATGAATGAGAATGTGGTAGAATATTATTATTAATATTAGAATATATTTCATATTATTATCTTACTTTATTATTCTTCTAGCGATTCACTTTGATTTCGCACGAAATGTCCTAATATGTTTTTACGAATCACATCATTATCTGCGGGGGGCCATTGCTGGACGTGGACCTCTGCCAAAGCGCATAATTTTGCCTGATTTTTAGCTGACTGCAACCAGTTTTTTATATTATAAATCTCTAAAATTGTCGTCTTTACTCTAAATAGATAATTGAGCTTGACTTTGACATTTATTAAGTATTATAAAAGAAAATAAATAATAAATAATTATTAAAAATCCTCGGCTATGGAATCGTAAAATGAACCCCACGGAAACATAACTTCTACAGCGAGCAACGTGTCTTAAAAAGTCGGTATATGAGCCGCCTGATGGTAGGCAGTTAATTTGAATGTCTATAGATATTGGCGATGATGAGAGCATCATTACCATTATTTTTATACTTATTTGCTTAGAGATTAGATTGCATTAAGATAATTTCCTATCAAATTTCGGTAAAGATGTACGAAATAAGGGTTGTTTTTATTTCATTTATATTTAATGCGTATCTTTCTATGTTATTATAAAAATACGGTATAACGATGCCTGCAGGCAATCGCCCGACCGTTATATAGAATAATAATAATACTAGCCTGTTTTACTATTCCACTGCGGGACAAATTGGCAATTTCAGGTTTTAAGTCCAGGTTTCCTCACGATGTTTTCCTTCACCGTCAGTCAGAAATGTTCAAGATAAAGTTAGAAAGTGCAAGATTTGAAAAATCACATTGGTACTTGCCAGGATTCGAACCCGCTACCTCGTATTCACGAAGCCGATGTCTTATCCAGTGAGCCATTTCGACTACCCGACCGTTATAGGTACGTGGTTATACTACAGTTGCTACTGAGAACCCTATTATTTGTATGTAAACGGTTGCAATAGTCGTCTTTGTACCTATTTGAGGGTCTGGTTTGATTTTATGGCCAATTATACATTTACTAGCTTTAGTAGCATTCCACGACGCGGTTTTACCCTCGTTTTTGCTTACTCTACTGCTCCCGTCGCCAGTAGCGTGATGTTATAAAGCATTTAACCTTCCTCGAGAACTCGAGAACTATCATACGTAAAAAGAATATTCAATTTCGACTTATAGTTCCAAAGGTTAGCGCGTTCAAACAAAAAAACAAACAAATGAACTTATTCGCTTTAAAAAAAAATGGTCTACATTTATTAAGTCTTAGAAAACATAGCTTGTATTTTAGCGCAGAATACAAGCGAAATATGTTAATTCCCGTCAGTCTTTTTTTCCTGCACCTGACTACATCGCTTAGCTTGGTAGACGATTTATCAATTTTTAAAGTGTTTAATCCTTATTTTATGAGTATTTCATTAACCTTATCCCTTTATTAAGCACTATGATGACTACTTAACAATAGATACACATAACTTATGCACTATCGTCAAACTTAAGTCGCAAGTATATTAGCGCTAAATCTTTATTAATTGAATCAATAACATTTGAATAGTGTCGAATATTCTGTTACTATTACATCAACATTCACAAACGACTGGTAAGATAATTATTAACTATGTGTTCAGCGCTAATTCAGCAAGTTAAGTGTAAACTATTGATTAATGTTAGATTAGCAGTCTGTTCACGTTTACGATTATCAATCAAACTATGGTCGAAAATCTATTGTACTTGCAAGAGAGGCGTGGCAAGGGCATCAACTAAAAAGGACTGACATAATAAAACTCCATATTATAAATAAATAATACTACAAAAATCACACAACGCCATCTAGACCCAAAGTAAGCTTCAATTATTGGCTTGTGTTATGGGTCTTAGAATGCCGATAAACATACTTTCCTTTTTTGTAAATACATACATATTATACATAGAAACACTCAGACCAATGCAAATAGCCATGTTCATGCACACAAATATTTGCACTAAGTGGGAATCAAACCCGCGACCTCTGCGTGGCAGTCCATACACAGTATCACCGAACCATAGAGGTTGTCATATTATTATGGATATAATCTTAAAATTTATTTATAAGTAGTTCAATGTAATTGTATCATGTTATTATTTTATAGCATCGATCGTATTACCCTTTGATATAAATTTTAGTATAATGTTGCCTTAAAATTGAATCACCCACTTATGTTCTTCCACAAACTATACACTAGCTGCGCCCCAAGACTTCGCCCGCGTAGAAATCGGTATGTGTTTAATTAATGTAACTCGGAAAACAGAGCGATTATCGGGATAAAGCCTATGTCCGTCTCCGGTGTCGAATGTATCTACATACCAATTTTCATCGAAATCGGTTTAGCCGTATAAGCGCCGAGTGGTAATAAAAGTAACACCACACACTCACATACACAACTTTCGTACTTATAATATTAATTAATAGGATATTTTCACAGAAGAGTGAAGGTCTTTACTGTGCATTAATTGAGCCTATAAATCACTAAGCTTGTTAAACATAATATTCAAACAACATTCACAATTTTACTATAACTCTATGATAAGAGAGGACTGGCGTTCTAAAATACTGGCCAAAATTTTGTTTAGATAAAATCTATCTATATATACAAAAGCGAAAGGTCACTCACTCACTCACTCATCACGAAATCTCAGAAACTACAATATTAGAGGTCTCAAATTTTGCATGGGTGTTCCTTTTAAGACATAGGTGCTCACTGAGACGGGCTTTTGCGAAGGGTAATAAAAGGGGGTGACAAAGTTTGTATGAATCTTCTATAGTTTTTTTAGTAGGATTTCCAAATAACTAGAAATTACTCATTTTATATATTTAGAAACTACCCTTATTAAGTGGGCAAATGGGCGTCGCAAGTGTGGAATTTCGTCAATTTTAGTGGTAGCGGGGTTGTTAGATTTAAATGGGATTCTCCATATAGACGGATTATACTGATATTTATTACTGATACAATGTACGATTGTCGTAAGATCAGTCAGGCAATATTCTCATACATGCACACATCTGAATTTTCACGCGAACGAAGTCGTGGGCAACAGCTACTTGTGTAAATATATTAGGTACAGGTTACAAGTAATACCTATTAATATCCATTTTATAACAACAGTTTGTTTCAAATTTTTTTTTTCATAACCTTTGTAACACCACCAATAAATACTTATATAATAATCACCATTCTACTAAATTAAAAGACAGAATGTAACAACCCTAGACCCGCCAATTTTATCAACATCTCGCCATACAATAAGCCATTATGTCGGCCCCGAGTTCACGTCGAGTCGTTTAAAAAACCGCTACCGGATTTGACAGTCTTTGTACGAGGTGTTTATTAGTAGCAGATTGCAGACATTGCAAGTGAAAATGCGATAAAAAAAACTACATAGAACATCGGATATTGTTCCCTTTAGCGGCTAAGCATCTCATCAATATTTTATTTGAATAATGTTGATATCAAGCTTACAACTGCGTATGGCATGTATAGTTTAAAATGAGCTTTTTATAATATAAAAGTTATGATGAGTGTCTGTATGCCTACTTAAATATGTTTTTTTTTTCGGAAATCCGTGGAGGTATCGAGCTGAAACTATATCTTACAGCCCGTAATAATATGTAAACAAAGGTTTAAGATAAATTCTTGTATTAAAGTACTATGTTCTTGTCACTGAGGTCGGCCCAGCTTGATACCTCCACGGGTTTTTTAAGAAAAATGTCTTCAGTGAGGTAGACTGACGACTGAGAGGTGGTAGTTATGGATTGAAGGCGAGACCTATCCGTATATGGAAGTACTACACTTAAAATATCGTTGTAAGTACTAATAGATTAATAGCAAAACAATGAATTACAAAACAATTCTAGGACGGTTCAAACAATAACTTACTTTGCTTTGTTTCATTTTCTGTGAACAAACTAATGAAGCCCTTCTAGTAATAATTGATATTTAATTGTTTGTTATTTCAATCTTTACTTCAAACAGATTTATACAATTTTATTAAAACAATTAATCGTTGTAGGCGTTATTTTAATTGTAAGCTTTAGTTTAAATAACAATATTTATTTTTCGAAATACTAAATGGATTGAACTAAATTAGTTTGTTTGTGCATTTTTTCAATACTATTAATGATAAGTGAATTCAAGTGTTTTGAATTTGGAGATTGTGTGGGCCTTATTTCAATCATCAGTCCAACCAAGTTAAATTCGTACTGCTGCAAAGTTCTTACCGTTATGCTCTTTTGGGCCAAGCCGGGAAAATTGGTGGAGGCCTATATTTAGCAGGTTTTCCTAGTTTCACCACCTGAATTACAAAATGTAATTGTAAAAAAGGAAAGAAACAAAAGAGTACTATAACAATCTACTACTATTTCTAGACCAACCTCTTCTAAAGGCGTTCAAAAGTTTTCACATTAAGTAATGTGTCGTACAACGAGATCTATTTTTAGCGCGTGAAAGTGACATCTTAAGTAACAACAAACACACTCTGAGTTCTAAATAGAACACGTAGAGAAGTTAGGCCGGTAATTCGGACGAGCGAGGTAAAGCGTACTGAGGCATAGTATAGAAAAGTAGAGTTAGTCTAAGCCTAGTAAACTTATTCTTTAGGAAATTACTTAAGCAAATAAAGGAGGGCTGAATATAAGAAAGTGTATTAGATAACTTTACAAAGTAAATATAAAAATAATATTTTACTATCTCTAAGAAAAAGTCATATGCATGTATTATTTTTACACACTACACTTTCAATGGTAAAGCTGTGGATAGACAATTTTTAACATAGCTTAATGGCATTTGTTACAAGGCTGAAAAGGACGGACTTTTTAAGACTTTCGACAGTAATTATAGGTCACCGGTGACTTAAACAATAGACTCTCTATTGTGACAGCTTGATTGGTGTTTAAAGCGTTAAATTAAATTAGTATACTGTCCTAAAGCATTTATACAACTACTAAAAGTCATTCAATCCCAACGAAATACATATTATTATAAACGTGAATGTTAAATATAAAATACGTTGAGGCGTTTACTGACGATATTTTGATCATAACTTCAACGGTGGGTGTGCTTAAAATATGCACTTCATTTCACGCTTCATAATTCTCAATGTGCAGTGTTATGCTCAAAAGGTTTGACGTGAAATCAAGGCGGGACTTTAAAGAGGTGTTTTATCTTTGAAGAAGGTGCTAACTTGTTGTATGTATGTCAATATTTTCTTTGAGATGTTTCTGTATAGAACTTTGGAGTTTTAACGATGTTGTAGCGGGTTTTTTTTTTATTTGTTAGGTGAGGTTACGGTTGTTTATAAAAGTTTACTGGCTTACATTGTCGTAGATATCTCAGGTACTGCAAGAATGTTGATTGTTACATTGTTAAATGTTTAGTATATGTACTCACGTTGTTTTTAAGTATTACATCTATTTTACTTACATTTATTCTGAAACATAGTAGTGATATATTTACTATCTGCCTTCTTTTTTTACATTGTCTACTAAGGCAAATAATGAGTCAGATATTTTTGCAAAGGCCTTATGCATCTTAATCATAGTTATAATAAAACTTAATTACAAATACGTACCGCCTTAAATTTCACTATCAACAATGCTAGGTGAAATAGGACACAAAAATATTTTGCTACGGAACTAGAAATTAAGATAACATTTATATAAAAAACTAATAATATCTTTCGTTAACACCATGGCTGAATAATTCCTAAGTACTTATCTTCTGCACATAATTTAATGGAATAAATTAAAACTTTTTTATTTTTGTTACGTAAAAGTATTATACTTAGAAAAAGTTTGAAATATTAAGCTTTGTATACAGAGGTTTTACTACTGTTCTAATTTGAATACTTTAGATTCAAGGAGAATCGTTCGTAAAGTTTGCCCACTTGTCTGTATATTATCAATAGGTACAAGACTCTTGAATCTTTCCAATTGGTAACTGGAAGTGTAATAACTAAGTTGTAAAGGGTTCTTCGTAAAGAGTTTGGATCAAATCTGATGTAGTCTGAATATTTTGAGTAAGTTAAACTCCGAGTGAAAACCAATTTCAGATGTCGCTGAGGCGTTGAATGATAAAAGTTATTTCTATTCAAGTTGTCATTTACATATAATTACATTAAATTCTTATCATTAACAACATATAAATATTGTCTAAACAATTCGTTTGATGTAAAATTTGTTAGATCATTCCATCAATTTGGTACATCATTAAACTAGAACAAAATCATTTTCCGTAACCTTTCACAAGAGTAGCACTTAGTATACAATATTTGTCACCAAAATAAACATAAAGGGACAACCCTAATGGAAGACACATAAAAACTTGGAACTCAGGCTACTTAAGTATTCTGAGGGCCTAAAGCAATAAATCTAAAAATATGACTTGCCTAATTCTGAGTCGTGTACGACAAGATTTTAAATAATAAACTTAATATCCATTAAATTCGACTTTTATGCTTTTAAGAGTTCATTATTTTATTAAATTAATATAGCCTTTTCAGTGTAGATACTATGGTATTTTTCAAGATTGTTTGAACATTACTGTCATACTATGGAAGAAAACACCACACATTATGTTGCAATAAGACTGCAATTGCTACAATAAGCTTGGCACTTGAAGTCTTATCTTGCGTATAAGTGAGCTTATTCCGGCACTTGGTGATCCTCAGAAAAACTATAAAGTTTAGAGTATGGACGACGTATCTCATTTATTAAGTGTAAGTGTAAAATTTTAAACGGAAAGCAGACCAAAAATTATTAAGGTTCCTATCCTAACCTATTAAAGAAAAATGTGTACTTGGTAAACCTATCACAGTTTTGCACAAACCACACTCGCACTTGGCCGCTTTTTATGAAACACTACACCTACTACTTTGGGTCAGTTCATTTTATTTACTTTTATACCAACCTCTACACGAGGCTTTTAGTTTTATGTCGTAGAAAGGTATTTGTTTACGTTATTTGGTAACGTTATGGTGGTATAATCCTGATTAAAGTGGTATTTAGTGACATGAGACGTTGTTCTAAATAGCAAGCAAAATCTTTGTTTTCTTATCTCTTTCTCTAGCATGAAAACGTCTACTGCTGGATATTTGGCATTCTCAATCAAAAGGGTTTGTCAAAGTCACCAACAAGCAGGCAGGCATATCAAGACCACAGTTATGTAGTATTTAGAACGCATGTAAAGGCTGCATCGCATCGTTTAACAACAATCCTCCTATATTACTTTTGTACATTTTAAATGAAGTAGCGCACACTACAGGCAGGTCGCATCGTAACGCACCGTTCGGCGCGCAACCTATGTGCTTTGACGCAATATTGGAATGCGTTGTGATGCTGCCGTTGTACACGTCAGTCTTTATACGCTGCTGCCTGTAATCTGCCATTCTCTTGCCTTTTACAACACACACGGGCAAAAATGGTTCCATATTATACGCTGGAACCAAACGGCAACTATGTTGTTGAAGTTGTTATTTCAATACCTACTCAAAAAACATAACCTTTAAAGGTTAAAGAGCGTTTGAATAGACCATAAATAACTACAGCCAATACAATTAAATGCCTTCGGTATATTTTTCATTCAGCTATATTGAAAGCCTTCTGTTTATTCTATTCTGAGAACAATGCTATGAATTGATCGAAATATTCTAAAATGGAACAAACAGCTTTTACGTCCACGCATGAAAATCGTTTAGTGATACTTCAAGCTTTAGAATCGATGATAAGGCAAATAAACCTTAATGTTAACAAAATAAGGCTGTTTCTTTTCAATCTGGGTTTAGTTTCAGAGTACTGACTAAATTTAATATTAGGCTATTAGAAACAATAGAATGTTATATAGAAAATCAGTTTTCACTGGCA
Source organism: Parascotia fuliginaria (assembly GCA_963082885.1). NCBI lineage: Eukaryota > Metazoa > Arthropoda > Insecta > Lepidoptera > Erebidae > Parascotia > Parascotia fuliginaria. The sequence goes on from OY720184.1 coordinate 10,913,038, forward strand.
AAATAAAAAAACACAAGCAATAATACTCATGATAGTCTGATTTTTAATTATTGAGACTACAAATGTCGTCAAATACATAACGCATGAGGATGATAAATAAAATAATTTTTAACTAAAAGAAAACCGACCCTCTCCCTTTTTGTCCAGAACAACACGTGCGGGACTAAAGTGCCACCCTTTCACAGTGGAATCTAAAGGGTCTCGAACCAAACGGTTCAGCACTTCATACTTTTGTCGCTCAATTAAAGCCTGGAACTCTTTGCCAGCGCATGTGTTCCCATCTAATTTTGATCCTGGGTCTTTTAAGCGGGGCGTGAAAAAGCATCTCACTAAGCCGCCATAGTGGAGGCCACCATACCAGTAGTTTGGCTTTTGGAATGGTGTCCGCCACTTCTGGATTCTACTTACTGCTTACTATCAGGCAGAGTGGGGTCACTTTGGTAGGCTAATAAAAAAAAAAAAAAAACCGACTACAAACAGGAAGGAAACTAATTAGTAAAAAAATAAATTTACATGGAACAAGTACAAACAAAGTAATTCATCATCACAATTCAATCATCAGATCAACCCAAAACCTTCACTAAATAGTAGTCCCTTAAAATATTTAATGAAAAACATAACGAATGCACTAGTAGGCAGTACGATTTTCGAAAGTTCCTCGATTTCTCTGAGATGCCATCATCAGATCCTGGTTTCCTTATCATGGTACCACCCTTGAGATATCTCCTTTCCAACAAAAAAAAACGAATTATCAATTCGTTTTTTTTTGTTGGATTTTTTTGTTGTTTTGTTTTTTTGTTCAATTATTGTTTCATAAACGACGAAATTATCCGCGGACACATTAAAAAATAAATATATATACGGTCGAATTAAAAAATTTCCTTCTTTTTTGGAGTCGGTTAAAAATTAAAAAAGCTTAAAATTTAGACATTAATGAGAAATTAAAAACGTCAAACAAAATAATATCTGAGTATTACATTATTCAATAATTATGAATTATATAACATTACTCTAATTAGTTTTAAATTATGTATGACTAGATGTCCGCCTTCGTTTCGCTTCGGTATCAAAAGTTTTATATGCTCTCAAAACAAACGCCTACCTAAAATATTATTGCAATTGTGTCGAATTACGTTATTCCGATTTATAAAGGCGCTTAAAATATTGAAATTTTGAATATAGCTGAAAAAACATATAAAACAGATTTTAAAAATAATTTAAAGGATTTTTTTTATCGGTTACGAAGATCTTGAACAAACAAACAAACAAAATACAAAAAATCTAATCTTTTCTCTTTAGGTATAATATAGCTGTTGCCCATAGCTCCGCCCACGTGAATGTTAGTTATATCGCATTTTTCGTATAAACTTTCATCTCCTATTTTAACCCCTTATTGCTATTTTTCGCGATTAAAATACCTACGTTGTTCTCCGAGGTCTATTCTATTCCTATACCAAATTTCATTAAAATCGGTTCAGAGGTTCAGGCGTAATAGCGTAACAGACAGACAGACAGAGAGTTACTTTCACTTTTATATTTAGATTAGTTTAGACAACATAAACATAATGTGGCATTTGACATTTTAGACTAAACGATAATCAACTATGTTCAGCTAAAATAAAGTTGATTTCATGTGGCATCAGAAACAAAATTATTTGTACACACTACACCATAGCACTTGTTTGTACAATCCGAATTCAAGTTATTCGATATTGCCTGTGAAGAGTGATGCGAAAACGGATATAAGGACTTTTTTAATCTATAAATCTTTATTCAATATGAATCGAGTATCCGCAATACACATAAGCGATTGACTGAGGCACTGAGTATTGAGTAAAGTGAGTTCGAAATTCAATTTTAGAACATTCTTACTCCAATTTCAAACGCATTTCAGGACATGATGGAGAATTCGAGTGGCCTCGTTTTTAGTTTGCTCAAGCGAAATCCCCGCGGACGGCGAACGGCACACGCTACTGCTAGTGATGCGAATGATTAAGTATAAGTGTACACCGCTTCGCTCGCGCGGCAATTAATATAACTCGGGATCCAGATCGATTTTCGGGATGAAAAGTAGCCTATGTTCACACACACACACACACACACACACACACACACACACACACACACACACACACACACACACACACACACACACACACACACACACACGCGCGCGCGTACATACATACTCACTAACTTTCGCATTTATAATATTTATAAGATTATGTAGCTAGATTTTAGATTTTATTACATTTAATTTAATTTATCCCTGTGTTGTCTGCTTATGTCGAATTAATGTAGTTTCTTTCGTTCTAAATTCAAATTCGTTAATTATAAAATTATATGCTGTGAATCTGTTAAACTAGAAGACCGATTTATAAAAAAGTACAGCAATACGTAATATTAGGATTATTTTTTAGGTATTCTCTTCACAGCGTGTCGGTACAACCCTAGTCGGTTTCTCGTACTTTTAAGCAAAAACCTTTTTCTGTAGAAATTTAGAAAATCACAAATACATATCCGCCTTATCTCCCTTGAAAGTTTCGCATCTCAACAGTCTATTCTAGTGTAAAATGATTTGAAAGAAGGTGAACTTATTTTAAATGTATTAAAATTCTAGACAAATTAACAACCATTGTACATTTTAGTTTTGTTCAATATTTAACTATTGATCGTAATAATTTGTTATCGCAAAACGGAAAGTAGATTGACCTAGCGAAACAAGGTTAAAAGAGTCGAAGTCGACCTCAAATTAAGTAAGCTTTAGCTCGTAATAAAATATTCTTTAGTCGACTACTTACAGCTTCGTAGATATTGGCTGAATTTTATGTGTTTATTTTGTAGATTTAAAATATTTTCAATCACTTGAGGCTTACAGACTTAGAGGTTTTAGTATTTAGTGTTCGGCTCTTGTCCGTGGCGCATTTATCATATAAGTATTCTTTGACTTAAACAAGGCCAGTATCGCGGGCACCTTTACAAACTATTGTGAGAGAGTTGTCGTAGTATAAAAAAGATACCTATTATCTATTTAAAAACTATTTCAAATATATTCTTCGTTGTTCTTTCGGTCCAGTTTGCTTCTCTTATCCATTGAATTGCATTTATCCCGGTTTGTTGTGGACTCGTAATGGCGCTCTACCCCATTTTGTTTACTCAACTGCCATCGTAAACATAGCTTTAACATATATATCTCAATAGTTTGAGTGTACGTTTTTGTATGTATCTCAGAAGAAAGTCTTTTCTTTTGTTGAGTGTAGTATCGTAGACCTTACAATAGAAAATAAAGTAGGAAAGTAGTTTAGGGATACTATAGTTATTTAGTTTCTTGTTGAATAAGAAACCCTTATACTTGTAGTTTCTCTATGTCCGTCTGTCTGTGTGTCGGGCCGTGGTTTTGGTAGTACCAAGAGTCTCTGAGCTAGGCGGCGGAACGAGCTTAAGCTAAAACTAGGCGTGAATATACTTAAAAATCACACCTACAACGTAATACAATATAAGCTTAAAAAAATTAACGTACCTCCAGTACACCTAAGATGGGGATGTTATTATTTTTTCCGTTTACTCCATCATAAGGAATGTCGTTAGATTGGTTTTTAAAAAATGTTAAGGGTTTGTAAAAGCCGTTTTACGATTCAGGGATCTGTTTGCAAATTATTTTTCTTTAAGTTGCTCGTTTTTGTTAGAATTAAGTGTCTGCTCCCCTTTTCTACCAGCGCAACCGTTGTATTTGGAAATGTGAAAATGTTGTAATAATAGTCTACCATTAATTTATAAGTAAACTATCACTGCTAAGTAGGCTTTACAGGTTAACGAGTTATACTTAATCAACTTATAATATGTATTTCTAGATCAGTTCAATGGATTTGGTTCCAATCACATCAATAAATGGCGTTCATCTATTTTATAGATTTCCTGAAACGCGGTGTTAAGATCTCAATAGTTTACGTACTCGGTACTTACGTACATTACAAGATTTTTTATTAAATTAGCTATTGAAGGTACGCATATAGCGTAATTACACTACTACGGAAACCTATATTACTCATCGCCCGACACACACTTTTTTTATCTTGTAAGATTGTTCTTACGAAGTGACCTTGAAACTAGGGCAACAACCAATTATTACTATTCAGCCCCATCGTCATCAGTTCAGGCAACTATTTATCTTGTCTACTTTTAATTTTAGCAGCATAAAGTAGCAAACAAATAATAGTCCACAATAGATATATAAAACATGTAAGTATTCATCGACAAAAACCAAATTATTTATGGCCTGTTGGTCTAGTGGTTAGTGATCCTGACTGCTAAGCCGGAGGTCGTGGGTTCGATTCCCACCCAGGACAAACCTTTGTGTGATGAGCATGATTGTTTGTTCTGTGTCTGGGTGTAATTTATCTATAATATGTATGTATTTACAAAAAAAAAAAAGTATATAAGTAGTATATCAGTTGTTTAGTACCCATAACACAAGCAAATATAATTGCTTAATTTAGGGCTAAATGGCGCTGTGTGCATGTGAAAAAAAAAAAAGAAAATTTACAACGTTAATATCAATTTATTTATATTACAGATGATTTTTACAGTTAAAACATAATATTATCAAAAGTTTGCTGAAGCAAATCCGGCTTCTAATAAAGTACACGAAATTTCGTTAGAATTTGTAATTTAGACGTTAGGGCCAACTCGGTGATTCTTAGAAGAAAATAAATAAGAAAAGCTAACCAATTTTATGAAGAAATGGAAAAGTTTATAGGTATGAGACCAAAAGTCTCTTTTAATTACATAATAACATATAAAATAGTAGGTACTTACAAATAATGACTTACAAAATATTATGAAAGGTGAAAGTAAAAATACAATATTTAATACGTAGTACAATACGTATGAACTGAATAATATAATAATATAATATCGCAACAACTGCACACAACGCCATCTAGACCCAAAGTAAGCATATATTTTAAAGCTTGTGTTATGCAGAATAATGCTCTAATGTGTTGTAAATTTTTTAAGAAGCATTTAAATTAACATATCAACGTAATAAAAACCTACTTGAAATTAATAGGCTTTTAATATCTAAAATATGTTGTGTGTTGTGTGTATATTGTTCTATTAGCCGAAATCGACTGCTAGCAATAATTTATTAAGACTAATAAAAATAATGTTACCGCAATTTTATTGTTCACCTTTAGATTATTTGACGTTTCGACCATCGGTAACACGGGACCTTTTATTAGATGGCAGGACATTACATTCCTTAACATTTTCTAAATTTACTTCAAAATTACTGTTAAACCATGTCAAGGCTTAAACTATATTTACGCTGTTCCTAGTTGTCCGCATTTCTAAGCAATGCCCGTCAACCACGACCACGTTAGTGCAAATTATTACTAGACCAAAATGACTGCCTTCATTTGTAGTAACAATTAATTGAACAATTAACGGTTGTTTCTTGGTCGAGAGACATGCTCTGTTCAGTTTGAAACTGTGCCAAGAGAAATTATACTTGTTTGTATTACACGTCTGTATATAATAATAATAATAAATAATAATTTATTTATTTTTATCAAATGTAGATTGTAGTATATAGCTAATAATTTAACAAGTAGTATATTAATTGTTGACATTTGGCCTTACAGTCTATGTGGGTGCAGTTCTGCTATCCTAGATAGGTTTGAAAAACCTGTGGTAAGGAGTACATAAAACAGTTATAGCGCAATATCGTACCATATAATATAGCAACCTCAATAGATAAGAGTTTTAAAACTAAATGCATGTTTTTGGCAATTTTACTATGTGACAATTATTAGCCTAAAGTTAATTATTACATGATAAAACAAATGCGATATTATCTTTTCGGCTGAAAAATATTTACAGCTGGATTTAGATCTTGACCTAGCATTACTTCTATAACGAATTCCGATTGACCTTCGTTCATCACCTCCTTCAAATTACCAATATTTAAAGGTACAAATATTTATTATCTTGATAAGTCACTAACAATATATTAGTTCAAAGTATCTATCAAATTTAAATCTACACAACGCCTGTGTTTCTTGTTACACTAAGAAAACGTCATAATTTATTAATTGAGTAAATTTCTCATTGGAAACATTGAGTTCTGTGACCGCGGCGGCAATAAATTAGCGGCATAGGCTCCAGTTACATCTGCAGCATGATTTATAGCCTACAGGGTGTTACCGCTGCGTCCGTAAGCCATTGGCGTGGTGTAAATCACAAGACACGCTACATCCAGTATTTTATGTTTAAGTTGCACCTACCAACTACCACCACTCAAAAAAAAAAATAACTATTTTTTTTTTTGAGTGGTGGTAACAAAAATAACAAATTTATGTAACAAAAATAAAAATTGTACTGTATTTTATGTATTGTGCTGTTAGGAAATACATAGCACGGTTTCTTGGTAAAGTATTATTGTAACTTATGCATAAACGTTTACAGTACCAAAAAAATCACTTAAATGATGCCGACATTGAGACATTTATTCTTAGTTTTGGATACGTGAGTATAAATATAAATAATAATAATAAATAAATAAAGAACACTAAATTTCAAATAAAATGGTATTTCATCGTCATAAACAAATAAAATTTAACTTTCTATTTATCTCATGTGGAGATCATAGCTACAATACTCAGTGTCGTTTGTTGAGTCACGACGTGACCTACTTTCTTTCTGTTAAAACAATTGCTACAAATGCATTTGATAATAATCTCAGTAAATCAGTAAACATAGAGTAAAATAATTATAGCAATTGAATTTATTATATTGACAGACCAGAGATAGAACGGGATACTTTTATTGATAGAGTTGTCTTACGTCCTTCAAAGAAACGTGTGCAAACATGACCCTTATTTATTTCTAACAAATATGCTCTCATTGTTATTACAAAAGGAAAATTTGTTGAACTCTATGGAAGATTCTGACTGTATAAAAGAAATTATTTTATCCTTATTGAACTATTTTCTGTCAATAAACTTGTCAAACAAAGGGACCCATACGATAGTTAAGTAGCGTTTTCGATGCTTGGTAATCTGGAAAAGTCTGAGACATTTTAATTAAGTTTGTAAGTTCAGATGAGGCCACTTTTTGCTGGAATCATAAAATACGTTATTTAGTAATAGAATATAGAATCCTTTGTGAAAAATGCCAACCAGTATTTAAAATTAAATATCGCTACAAAGTTGTCTTAAGTGCAACGATCGCAGTTTTAGTCACCTTGACCTAATAAATTTCCCGTCTGCCTGCTAGTAAGCATCGCAGTAGTTACAGACATCATTTTAAACCGTCCTCTACTTAAGCTACTTTCTGAGATGTTTTTTATCTCTTTAATATTATTATTTTGCTAACGCTATATTCCTATCACTTCGTCACACGAATCTTTATCATGGTTTTTATTTTCATACTAACAAGGGCTATAAAAAGCCACTGGCTTTTATACAAGATAACTTAGTTGAGCAGTAGTAAGCTTACAAAATAGATTACATCTTGGAACGGCGCTATTTATATTTATTATTCTTTGATGAAACTTTTACTGTGGCACTTAATTACAAGGTACATAAACAGTTTGAAACTATTTACATTAACTTTTAAGATAGATATGCTTATTAAGAACATAGTTATAAATACATAGCCTGTCGAATACATAACCCTCCGTTTGGATTTGCCGTAGTCGGGTAAAAATGAGTAGTTTTTGAAATAAATGTGTATAATTAGTTTCGCGTTGCATGCTTTGTTATACACAGACGGGAATGAATGTATCTATAGCAAAATCATAATGTTTTGTTTGATGTTAATGTCTACCCTAGACATTACTAATTTACGCTGAAGAAGGACATCGTGGTAACTTATAAAAATTTACTGAAATTGCCAACCTGCCTTGAACAAGTGTAGAGTTTAATTTTCTTTTAAAATAAAAGGCCTTTGTTCTGCACTGGTATAACAATAGGCTGGAACTATATTGAATAAGAGAAAGTTTATAATACAACAATGCAGAACGCTTAGGAACTCATGGTTAATTAGCAGCGAGATTAAAAGCTCTGTTGAAAAACTGTACTTATAACAAACAATAAAGAAATATTCATAAGTTTTAATACTAAATGAATAAATAAATGAATAAAAAAAAATAATACGAGAATGAGTTTCGCATTGAAATAAAGCGGAGACCCCTATTGTATACTCTTGAACATTGGACAATCCCACCTCTTACTGCTGCGCGTAGGTGTCATAGAAGTGTCTAAGCGAACCTCAGGATACAGGCTCCCACGTTATCTGCGTAGTAAATAATAGCTTTATTGTAGTGGAATTCTAGATGCTTCTATTAGATAAGATGTCTTATGAATTAATTGATATTTAAATTTAGAAGATTTAATTGAATGCAAGTACCTACATTAGGTGAACAGCAAAATAATACTAAGAAATCCTAGTTGCCAACAACGACGACGAATAGAAATGGAATCTAAGGGGTACCTAGTTAGATCTCCAGCGCTCTTTCATATCGAATGTACGTACTGTACGTTTTTATTTTAGGAGACTTTAGACCTTCTTAATTGATCGATCTGACACATTAATACTGAACCTAGTAAGGCTACCACCCTTGCAGTGTTTTATAATAGTGTTGTCACTCACGTCTTTGCTTACTGCTCTGCTCCCGTCGCCAGTAGCGTGATGTTATATAGCTTATAACCTTCATTAAAAACTGGGCTATTATACGCAAAAATATTTTTTTGCGTATAATAGCATTTAAACAAACAAACAAACAAAATCTTCCGCTTTATTTAATAGTATAGAATCAGGATACAAATATAGATTGTGTCACCGACAATTTTAAAAAGCCTATTCTATTACGTGACAATGGCGTCATAAAATATATGATAAGTGATGTCAGCACTGCCACATAAAGGTGTTCCACCACCGCGAGCTTTCACCCGTAATATAACGTTACATACGCGCAACTTGTTACTAGAGTTACTTCCTGAGTCGGATCCCCCAGATCTGATCCGCCGCTGGTTATTATTATTATAATTCCTTTCTGATCTCCTATAAATTTAATCATTCCGGTCTGTGTAACCCCAAAGTGTAACATTTTGAATTTGGATTGATAAGGTGCTCCCTCTCTGCGAACATTCACCTGTAATTTAAAGTTTCCAGTTTCGATTTGAGCATTACGTTACAAACTGCTACCCTGACTGCCAAGCATTCCAGATTCAAAATATTACACATTGTGTCATCAATTTGTTCAATGTATTGCTCGGTTGATCTCCCTCACCAATGTAATGCTCGAATTGTATCATTACAAGTTGTGCACTGTAATGTTTGGCTCGCCTTCCTCACCAATGCAATGTTCGGTCAGGGAGCACCATAGGACGAAAAGTTATACATAATGCTTGGTAATTTACATATTTTTATTGACATTAATATCGCCAATGTTGCTGTTTTCCTCTGTTTCACCATTAACTGTTTTTAAACCACGCAATAGATTTTGATACTGTTTTTATTTATTTAAACTTTCTGTATTCAAAACTTGCACAAGGCGGACTTAATGCCTTTGGCATTTTATGCTAGTCAACCTTAGGGTAATGCAGAATTAAAAATGTCAGGTGTCAAAATTAAAAAAAAAATGAAATAATTTTTTATACTTAATAATATTTAATTTATATAAGTACACACTTTATAATATGCAGTACTTCAATAAGTATTATTTTGAGAACATTTACAAATACATATTTAAGTAGGTGAGTGCCTGCATTCCTAGCTAGGCTAAGTAATGAGCCTGTTTTTAGGGATACAGTTTCTTACCTCTTTTAATCTGATAATGTAAGTTTACAAAGTAATAGTTAGTGTGTATGTGAAAGAGGGTTTGTGTGTGGGTGTGTGTCCGTGACACTACTACCAGTGGTACCTACTACTATCAGTGCCATGGTTTTCTCTATAAATTTCTTTCGGCAAGTATATATTAGGGACAAGACAAGAACCAAACAAACTGTAGTTAAAGTAGAGAAGCGCTGAGAAGTTCAAATCTTTATGATTCCATCGTAAAAATACCTTTATTAGTAGTTATCCTAATAATAAAGAATATTATATAAAAATTAAATCATGAATGGTTTGAAGTGATTAAAGGAAATTAAAACAGGTGACATAGCAGAATTTATGTTGGCCTATTCAATTAGAGTAACAAAGTATCAGATATATTGCATCATATATGTATGGGGTCCCCAGATACTGTTAGTGTAATTAACAAATTACTTCCCTAATAAACAGTTAGGTATGTAATAATTATCATGATTAAGTAAATTAATGCGTATTTTTGTCATTCCACTCATAACGTAGGTACGTCAAATACAATTTTATTAATATAAGCTAAAAAAGCAGATATTATTTGTATTTAAGAAGAACATTTAATTTTAAAACTTTGAATTATTTTTAAATTACATTAGTAAGCATGAATAGAAATTGGAATAATTGTTATACGAGTACATTATTAAATTAAAAATAAGACGTAATAAGATTAAATAAAAAATTGTAAGTCTTGTTACGGCAGATATTTTTCATTTGTCATACTCGGAAAGTAATGTTGTTTTGATTTAATTATTAGGTGGAAAATGCTGCTTTTCTTTCATAGGGAGGGAAAACTCATACAAATTCATTCCGACCCTCGGGCCGGAATGAACTTTAAAAATAGAACTGCTGTCAGCTGTGAAGAGTTTTATGTTTAAAAAAAACTAATTTAAAAAATGTATGACTTTCTAAACAGCCGAATAAGCCGCGAGTGCCGCGACAATTACGCGGCGAGCGGCGAGTTCCATATTTAAAATTTATAAAGTCAACACAAATTGGCGGGATACTAAAATCTGTTATGTATGTATCTGTGACGGACTTTTGTGCTAAGATTTGAATTGAATATTAAAAATGAGTTCAAGCGAATATTGACACCAGATTCCATTACAGACGAGGCAAATTGTGTCATAGAAAATCTTTTTAATTTCACGAATTGTCCTAATTTGACTATTAATTTTAAATAGGTACTACGAATATATTATTAACAATAAATAGTTTAGATAAACAACTAGTTTTATTTTCCTCATATTCTAAATGAAAAGTAGAGTGTTGCCACGGGTAAAAGAATCAATTCCTACTCCGACTATAGCCGCGTCTAACTACCTCGGGAATTGATTCTTTTCAACCCTAGGCTAACAATCTACTAGGTATATATTTTCGATATTTGTAATAAAAATACTTCTGTCATTTAGTAGAAACGTAATTTATGAATTATTTATTCAAATTATATTTTAATATAATTTTAATATTCAATTTGCACACAAACTGTAAAAAATAAAAATGTAAAATAACTAACAAATTTTATCAAGTACGAATGTAATGCATTTGTAAAAAAGAAGCGGGCAGCTTTTCTAAGAGAACGTTTACATTCCTTTACTTAAAGAAAGTCTATTCAAAAATAAATATAGATCTGCTGGCATTTAGCCAAGGCCGGGATAATCTAACACAGCCAGTGTAAGTCGGTTGCAGCCGCAGTCCAACTCTATTGAAAACTCTCCCACTCGAGTTTATTTTAAAAAGCTATGCAACGCGTGTAGCATGAAAAGTTAACCTGCTTTTTTCCTTTCGTATAAAGGTCTTTACATCGGTTTTCATAATTCAATTTGAAATCGCACACTTTATCTTTTATATGACTCATATCGATACATACCGCTGGCCTAGTGTCATCGGTAGCGGGTATTTTAATGATACCAACTTTTGCAGTTTTAGCTTTTAATTGTATTTTGTTCAAATCAATATTTACAAGGAGCCCTTCAAAATAGTATTGTGTGAGACTAATGATTGTCCATGTCTTTTAATTCAAATGATGATGAAGAAGTGCTTACAATTTTATTTATAACTAGCGACCCGCCCCGGCTTCGCACGGGTGCAATGCTGATACTATATTTAGTAACAGCATTGCCGGTGCGAAGAAAGACAAATGTTGTGAACGCTGTATTTATGATTTACACATTCTGTAGTATATTTAATTTTACTACAGAATGCGGGCCCCCTGCCGCTATATACCTCCCTGCATTTTTAATCTGTAATATCTTTGAAAATATTTATTTAAAATACATGCTCCAAAGGGCATTATTGATTTATATTAAATGCACAATGTACTTAAGGTACTTAATTTGATAAGAATAAATGCTGTATTGCTTAAAATCGCTTCGAAAATAAGCCATTATTTCTCATAAAATGTAAAAGATAAAAATTATTATTGTGGGTTATCCCTTAGAGATAGTCATATACTATCGAGGACTTTTTTGTAGACCTTTTTAAGGTGTACAATACTGTAGTACATTATTTTGATCTATCTTGTAGGGTTTAGCCAGCGCTGCAATGTAAGCGCAAAAAATTTGTTTATTTACGACATCACATTAAAAACATCTAAATTCATCAATGTTTCTCTACTATATTATGCATGTTATATACATATAAACCTTCCTCTTGAATTACCTTATCTATTAAAAAAACCCGCATCAAATCCGTTGCGTAGTTTTAAAGATCTAAGCATACATAGGGACAGACAGCGAGAACCGACTTTGTTTTATACTATGTAGTGATGATATGGTGGTTAAGTATCTTAATCTTTCGAAATCACGGCGCAATTTTCTTAGTTTTCTTGCATAAGAACCTTCTCCTGACAATAACAAATACAACAAAAAAAGAATTGACGAAATTGATCTAGTCGTTCACGCGTGATGCCATGACCAAGGGAAATAGGAATTCATATATATAGATTAACTAGCACTGTTTCGCACCTGAGGCCCTAGACAAGTGTCAAAGATTTCTATTCTATCCATAGAATAGATTAAAAAATGTATTGGATTGACATAAGCTAACGCCAGCGCTTATGTCAATCTCATACATTTTTATATCTATTCTATGAATAGAATAGAAATCTTTGACACTTGTCTAGGGCCTCTGGGTAGTTATATATATGCTTATACTTTTAAGCTTATACCAACTTCTTATCCTTAAAAAAAAAATGTTTTTTTAATAGGGCTAACTGTATTAAAAGTTATGAAGAAGTTAACGGGGAATTAGCAAGCAAAATATATTATTAAAAAAAGCCCGCCTGCCTAAAACAAACAGAAAAGAAGGAAACCCATATTTATTGCACTAAGTGTACTGACCCTACAATACAAAATTATATACTATGTCACTCCCACTATTAACACATATCTAATGACACCTCATGTTAAAATCCATTAAGCCATTTAGGCTGTAGAGCGTGGCAAAGAAATAGACAAACATTCATACATAAATAGATACATACAGTATACATAAAAACATATATAAGCTCGAAAAACATTACCCTCCTTGACTTTGGCACTCGGGTAAAAAGAGCGACTGTACTTTATATTGTTTAGAGATAGACATGATGACTAACTGATAAATGAATAACACAAATCGTAGTGTTATCTATTTAAATATGAGACAAGGACGACTTATTGACTGCGAAAGCGTAATTGTATTATTCATCAATTATCAGTCTTATCACGTCTTAATATAAATATGTTTTGAATGATTAATTACTATGAGATATGTGGAAGTCCCCCGAAATATATAGGTATTCATAAATTAGCAGTGTGTCATCGAGTACGCTCTCTGATAATATTTTGTTGTTAAAGGTCCCAAAAATCTGTAAAAAAAACTCTGTGGATTAGACCGGAATAAAATATTAATATTTATTTCTGATCCTCTATACGTGGGATCAGTACGGAATAGAAAATATAATAATAATAAACCGATACCCGGGAATCAGATACAGGAAATCCGACCGCTACACTCGATTACGGTAACCGATAACACCAAGCACTTAAATTATTTAGGATTATTATTATTTAAGCTCGTTGTGTGCAGGGCAAAGTCTCTGCCTTCTTTCAGCTTTCTCTGTTCAACGCTAGTTTGTGCCAATCTTCTAAGCCGGCTTTTGCCCAATAACTTTGGCGTATTAACTTAGATATTATTCTTGCCTATTGCTGTGTATGTCGCAGGGATATTATAAAAAAACCGAGGTTTTTTTAATTTATTAGTGATATTATAATTAGATACCTGCTTATTATTTTGGTTCTACTCGGTATTCTGGCCGCCTACTATTCATGAAGCGAGCCCGGTATGACTGCCTTGTTTTTCCGAAAGAGGCAGTAAGAATGTAAATGCATTTCTACTCTAAAAAAATTTGGTACCAATAACAATTAAAAACTTTACAGTTTCACTATGTTTTTTTTATATATTAGCCTACCAAAGTGACTCCACCCCGCTGATGGTAAGCAGTCAGTGGAATCCAGAAGTGGTGGCCACCGTACCATCGTCTCAAACTGCTGGTATGGTGGCCTCCACTATGGCGGCTGGGAATGGGGTTAGGGGACGGGAATGAAGGAGGTGAGGAAAGTGGAAAGGGGAGCAATTGGGCCTCCGGCGCTCTCACTCACCGAACGAAACGCAGTAGTACGGATACTACTACTTTTACGTTGATCTTCTATGAGAGGGTAGTACTTCCCCGGACGATCTGAATCATGCTGAAACCAGCGTGGGTAGATCCACGCTGGGTTTTTGGTTTTTGCCCTGCAGTGGGACAGTAAACAGGCTAGTATTACTATTATATATATATATATATATATATATATATATATATATATATATATATATATATATATATATATATATATATATATATGTATAGTTAATAGGATTAAAAAAACAAATCGTCGTTGACCAATCAGTGGCATAATTTAGGCATAAAGCAATAAAATTATTAAATGATTCCTTTTATCATAATTGTCAGTACACACTATCTATTGTTTATTACAGTTGATAGCATGTGTCATCTCGGATTATAATATTAAAATTTCATACCGGATTCGTATCGACCACCACGTATCTCGGTTCGATTTGTGCGTAATCATCATGACTTGCAGTACGAAATGCCTCCAGGAAAGCGAAATTAGAGGAAGTATTTTGCTAATCAACTTATAATTAGTGCATATTACCATAACGTATCATAGCATCACGTCTTTTTCCACGAAGGGGGAGGCAGAGGTGTGTACACGGCAAATGTCTTTTCACCTACCTCTTTCCACATACCCCTTCTTTCACTGTAGGCAGCGGCTTCGCAGAGTCCCTGGCAATGCTAGGGGTTCTGAGTTGTCCATGAGCGGCAGTTACTACTTAACATCACGTGAGCTGTTTGCTCGTCTGTCACTGTCGACAATAAACAAAAAAGAAAACACAAGTTGCATTACCTTATTGCAAGAAGCACATTATACAATAACAATAATATAACAGCAACTGGTTGTCCAAGTAAATAATAATACTAAGCGTTCTAAGTGCAGACAATGAGCCCAACAATAAGTAACACCAAATTATTATTTATATATATATTGTAGTAGTAACTCGCCCCATCTTCGCATGTTGGTATTTTTGATTTGTACGATAAGATTACAATTCGTTGTAATTTTATATATTACTAGCTGACCCGGCGAACTTCGTTCCGCCTAACAGTCGATCAACATTACTTTATTTTTCTAAAATAAAAAAAAAATTCTAATATAAATGTAGCCTAAGTTAATCCTTATTACATCAGCTACCTGCCAATAAAAGTCCCGTCAAAATCAGTCCAGCCATTTCAGAGATTAGCCGGAACAAACAAACAGACAGACAGACAAAAATTGTAAAAAATATTATTTTGGTGTATGTATCATCATATATATATTCATATACAATTAGTAAAAAACGATTATTTCAATATTACAAACAGACACTCCAATTTTATTATATGTAGATAGATAATATGTATGTATTATAATTACAAATTTTCTGGAAGAAAGGCTCGAAACGATAGTGAAAACCGTATCATAATCCTGTGCGTGTTTTTTTACTTTAAACTATTTCGAAGATTATTTTCATGAATTTCTTTCATTATTGCTTTCTTAAACACAGACGATTTGTAAAGTATGACAAGCTTTAAAGTTTTACGTGCTCCGATAACGACATAGAGAGACATTATTGCCACATATTTATGTATTAGGTACCTACTTCATAAAATGAATAAAGAACGTCATTGTTGTGAAGATCTAAATCAATTATAAGATAAGGTCTTAGATTTAGATAAAATAGATTATTTCGAATATAAATTATAGCTCTAAGCTATGGTAGTATTCAATTGATGACTAAAATGCGTGTACTCGTTTGGTTGGGTCTTTGCTTTGCGGCTGTCTCAGGTACGTAGAAATAATTATTTGTCGGAAACCCTTTGTTTTAAGCAATAATAATTTTAACATTTATACATTTGTGATTTCTTTCTCTGTTTCAGCTGCCTCCTCTGATTCGTCGAGGATAGTTGGTGGCTCTTTAACCACCATAGAAAACTACCCTTCGATGGCTGCCGTTTTGACTTTCGGCTTGGTTTACCGTCAAGGTTGTGGCGGCACAATACTAAATCAACGATCGATTCTCTCAGCTGCCCATTGTTTCTTGTAATTATGAAATATATTTAATTATATATTTAATATTATCCCTATGTTGTCATATGGTTTAAAGACGTCCACTGTTGGACATTGGTGACATTGGCCTCTCTTAAAAGAAGTTGTTTATCAACTAATTGGTGATTGTAGCAAGGTGATATTTAGTACACAGGTCTTACTGCTAACCGTTACCTGTTATTCAATTATTTGCCTTACAAAATCCACGGCAATAAATGGTTCTACGTTCTGTACCGGAGACCACAAGATTTTGAAACACACAGCATACATGAAGGCAAATTTAAGTTCATTGGCATTTCTAACAATTTTCATGGTAATGCAGAGTAGAAACAATTAATTCATCTTGAAAGAAGTCAATACTGTCATCATCATTTCCAATGCTGCAATCAACTAGCAATTGCAATCTAGCATGTGACTTTTATACTGTATCATCTTGCGACTGTAAATTTATATTGTGTTTTGTTTGATAAAAATAGGTAATTTGACATTTTCCTTTACAGGCCTGTGATTCCAGTATTGTACCGTGTGCGAATAGGCTCTAGTTACTCTAACAGCGGTGGTACCGTACATAACGTGAACAGCATTATTCGCCACCCTGAGTGGCATGATCCGACCACAGACAACGATGTCGCACTCTTGCACAGCGCGACCTTCTTCGTTTATAGCAACGTTGTGCAGCCAGCTCCTATCGCTGGACCTAACTACTTCCTTGCTGATGACACGGCCGTCTGGGCAACTGGATGGGGATCTACTTACGTAAGTCCAAATTGTAATAATAATACATAAATATCGATGCATGGCGTTGTATTTGTCATAATCGCCCCGCTTTGCATTTGCATTATAAATAATTTCTCACTACCGTGTAGAGTAGCGAAAATTGGGGGAAGCGTACTTCCAGCAGTTGTTGTTGTGTGTTCGGCTGATATGATAAAGATGATGATGATAATCAGATGCATACATCTCAGCAATAGGTTATTAGCGTGTTCGCTGATAGATCGACTCAAAGGGTTCAAGCTGGCATCCAAGTGCCCCTGCCCAAAGGCAGTACCAGACATAGGTCTGAACTCTGAACTTAAACTTTATAAAGCTACATCTTCTGTGAGCAGTCTTTTTTTTAAGTGGTTAGTAGTCAACCTAGCGTCAGAATTTGTTCAGGTCATCCATAGTTTATTATAGAGGCATCCGACTTGACCTGGCGACTATAAGCAACGACGTTCTGTCAGCAGTGAAGTACGGCTTTTGCGATGACATCTTGGCCTAATTCTCCAAATGAGTTTGAGAGTTAAAACTGTAAAGTAACTCCTAATAGAGTTTTCTTAGCTGTAAACGTATACTCAAGGTCATTATACGAGGTCTACAGTTACTGATGACTTGATGAAATTGGCGGGTAACTGATGGATGAAGGTGAAAATCATAACCTATGTTCCAGGAGGGCGGTCCTTTATCAGAGCAACTTCGTGATGTCCAGATTTGGACTGTAAACCACGATATATGTAACCAGCGTTATGGCGGTCGTCTCACAGAGAACATGCTGTGTGCCGGCTGGTTAGACGTCGGTGGTCGTGATCAGTGTGTTGGCGATTCCGGTGGACCTCTCTATCACAACGGCGTAGTTGTCGGTGTCTGCTCTTTCGGAGTCGGTTGTGCTGAACCTCGGCACCCTGGTGTAAATGCACGAGTCTCGCGTTTTGCAACCTGGATTCAAGCTAATGCTTAAAATCCGTTAAATAAAGACACCTGAAAAGCAACTCTTATTGACTTTTGATTTCTTTTTGTCTTTGTAATAAAAACTTATGGAACAAATTAAAATCTTAGCCTACTAAAGTGACTCCACCCTGCCTGATGGTAAGCAGTCAGTAGAATCCAGAAGTGGACTGAAACCAGCGAGAATCTATTACCGTATAACTGTGTATATATATGTATGTTTGGAGATGTAACATAATACTATTGTCTGGAACTATGGAATATTTTTATTATGGTCTAGGTAGGTAAATATTTATCGAAAATAACAGCTTTATCGAATTTATTTGACGTGGTTTTTGACGTTTTCCTGTTTTTATCTCTCTTACTGAATAATTTAATTTCCTCAAGCGTGGCGATCAATGTTCATATCTTCATAATATAAGAAAAGACTTTTCCCGGTAGTAGGATAATAACAAATTGGTATAATGATGCTGATAGCGCATATAACTTTCAAAATATACACAATAAAAGACAGCAAATAGTCTTTAAGTCTTTTAAAATAAAAATCTACTGCTGAACATGAGTTCGAAAACTGTGAACATAAACTTCAGGTCGAACGATGAATAAATCATATTTTGTCATGCGACTTGTGAAATCAGTGATAACGAATTGTTTTAACAACGTTGGTATACAAGCACTTTTATGTTATAACGTCTGAAGATTGTATTAAGTGTAGGTATACCCTCGGACCCATAATCTGAACGAAAGGACACGGCGCGTAACGATTTATTGTTATCTATTTATCTGCTAACCCCTCATAACTCGGATTTTATTGCGAGACGGTTGGACGGGACCGCCAAGTCCGGAATAATGTATATATTACCCATAAACGAGATTGCTGAGAATTAGTAATGATTGTTAGGTTAGGCAGCCTTCGGCTAAAGATTATTCAGTTTCGATTTACTGACTAATAACTTAGTTGTAGTTTAAATGAAACCATTAGAATAACGACTTTTAAGATCGGTATTATACAGTGACAAGGTAAAATACATTAACATATCTGATTAATGTATTTCATTAATTGAGTAAGCGAAAATAATGTAATTTACTACTAATTAAATTAAACATAATACAAATGTTTCCATGTTTTATCATAAATAAACGACGTAAAATATTACATTCGTTTGTAAAAAACCAGTCAAGTGCGGGTCAGACTCGTGCACCTAAGGTTCCGTGCAAGTAGTAAGGTATTTTGACTGGTAAATATTTTGTGGTTACCAGTAAAGTTAACTGCATGTACACGTTATCTCATGACATAGTTGTATATTAAGCTTAGTAGATCATATATTTTTTTTAACAAAAGCATCTAACAGTCGTGTCTGAACTACCTGATATTAAGTAGTGCATCTACAATAAGGAACATTCATTTACATTACATATTTTTTTTTACACGTGGAGATCAAATTCAAAAAGCACAGTAACAAGACCACATAACAAAACACTACTTTTTTACTACACTTTGAAGCGAGAAATATCTCTCACAGTTACCTTTAAAATGACTACTGTAGACGTAAGAGTAAATAACAAATGAAGACAGAAAATGTCTAGGATTACCGACACTCGACAGTCACTCGGAAAAGCGTGAAATTGAGTAAGTAGTCGCACTTCACCGCAACAAAGTGATTTCAAACTACGACTTTAGTTAGTTTTACAAATGTAACTTGCAACAAAATGTTTTGCTTCTTCAAACTAAGCTAGATTCACATGTGATGTAACTTGCTCTGCAAAATGTTTGGTTACGTTTAACACTAAACTTTTCATTAAAAAAAAAATTTCTTTTATGAGGCTCCTATAATGGCTACATTCTGTCTGATGGTAAGCAAGCAGTGGAATCTAGGGATACATTCTACGAGTATTTACCATTTGTCGTCATTTGTCTGATCGTAAGCCGCCCTCATCCATCGGTCGGTTGCCCGACAATGAGGAACAGCCTATTAAAGATTCTTTCTTTAAAGCAACACTACCTATGTAGTGTTTTTATACTTCGACCTTTTCTAATCTACGTTGCTCTTAATTAATTCTTTGTTAGCGGAAATTCACAAAAAACACAGCGTTTTCATTTTAGAGAACAATTTTGAAACAGAAATACGATTGTTAAATTTACGAATCACGTAGTTATACTCAAATGAACTTTATTTTAACTTGTTAGTCTAACAAAAGGACATTATTAGAAAGTAGAAATACCTAAGTTATTTTACATTTATCTTAATTACATTTAATCAAATACTATCTATCAGACTACTAAAAGTCAACATGATCGCCTAATGTATATACAAATTCTGTACCAATTACTAAAAGTTAGACAATGTTATTATTGATCGACAGTTTAACATGTTAAGCTAAAGTTTAATAATCATTAAATAGTGCAACGTCTATATATACATACAATACGCCTACAATACCTACTTAACCTTTAACTACCGACGTGGGGGCCTTTCAGGCCCAGCGAAATGATAATACAATGTTACTCCCATCTCTCGTGCGCGACGCTACTCCTAGTAGCTTCGAGTTAAATTAAATAATGGCCATTAAGGGTGGTATACTTGTCAGTGCACGCAATTTCGATAAGTAAATACGTTCCAAATTTTTTTGTGGGCCCCTCTGATAATTATAAGATAGATAATAATATAATAATTATGAAACGTTCAACTAAATTCACCAATGATGGCTCACATATTGATAAAACTAGAAGAGATTTTGTGCCTAGTGATAGTAATTTTGATTCAACCGCTTGGTTTGATTGTGAAGATTCTTCGGCGTAGCAAATATCGAAGATACGTTTATTCTGAAGCAACATGGAAATAATAATGATTCTAAGAACATAATCAACAAGGAGTATAATCCAAAGACGATGTTCCACTGTCCGTTTTGTTCGTCTGTGTGTTAATTGTGAGAATTGGTACTTAGCAGTTTACTATTTACCCTATAGTACTATTGTTTATTTTTGTTAAAAATTTAAGACATATGAGATGATTTCTGATTTCAAATGATTTCAGCCAAAAATGTTTACTGTTATCTAACTGTAAAGTCTGGTTTAATATAAAAATGTTTGAAAATGCAGTTTCTTTTCATTCATATGTGCATATGTAACGTAACTGTTAATTATTTATACCAATAAAGTCTCTAGCTAGATTTACAAAAGATATACTTAAGGGTACGGGATCATCCGGAACCTACGTCGGTGTTTACGTGAAATGAAAACCACGTCAGTAGTTAAAGGTTAATAACCATAATTCCATAATAAGTAGTCCAATAAAGTGAATGGTTTGACAATATTTTTTACTTTCGACTTTATTCTATGATAATTCATTATAATTATTTTTGAAATTTGAGATTTTTTATTAAATAGTATTTCTATAATCATAGCATACTTAATTGTTTTAATTTTTATATCACAACTACGTTTTTAAATAAACGAGTTAAATAAAAAATAGAAAGTAAACATGGAAAGTTATTCTTAACGTATCAATATAATATCTGATTATAATTTATTTAAACAAAGACCGCTTACCGACACATGTTATCCAAATTTCGTAGACTAAAATTGTATACAGTCGGAAAACTCAATTAATAGACCTTTGGAGCCTTTGTGCGGCAGCTGCCTATTACAGCCTTTGACCTTTGACGGGAGTCATCACAGTGTGTATGAAAAAAAACATGCGGTGCTATACTGTAAAATATGTAAAAGGCAGAACAAATTTTTTTTGGCGAAGAAATCAACATTTAAAATATCTCTGTCACTGCTAGTAATGATGATAAGTTTAAATAAAATATGAAATTGTACATAAATAAAATCTAAAATCGCCATCATCGTAAATAATTATTCAATAATGTAATCTAAAATAAAAATAAATTTATTGCGAAACATTTGTCTATACCATAAACTAGAAGACTGTTGAACTGAACGGAATTTTTTTTCATTTAGTTCTATCAGTAAAACGAACAGTACAACTAGCCGTAATAGGCGATATTTTTAATACAATGACTAGCTTTCCGCGGAGCGGTTTTGCCAGCGCATAATATGATTTGTTGTATCCCTCGGGAACCAGACCGATTTTTGGGAAAAAAGTAGCCTATGTCCGTCTCCGGCACCGAATCTATCTACATAGCACACACACACACACACACACACACACACACAAACACACATACACACATACAAACTTCCGCATTTATAATATTAGTAGGATTTTAGAACAAAATAGAGCGTTTTGACAGTTCTTAAAAAGTAACTGTATTCTTTATTACTTTGCCAGTACTTATATTGTTTTTTGTTTTTTTGTCTTATTTATATGCTAGTAAAAGCTTTGAGGTATAAAGATAAGATAAGAGGGATAAAGAAATATTATTACTGTAGAATATTATAGTTGTGAACTTTTAGAGTTTACTTAAACGGTGATAATGGGACGCTATTACAAAGCCTACCTCCTTTGTTCGAAGACTTCTTAGCTTGAGAGGGTACTTTTAAGACGTGTTGAGTACTTAGTTGGCTGCAATTTTCATAAAATGTACTTAATGGCATTTATCTTAACAAATTATTGGCAGCTTAGTGAAAGTGCGTTACGGCGGGCCGCACCGCATCGCGTCCTGTAACAAAACCCTCCTACATCACTCTCACTTATATAATTATATACTACAGACGGGCCGCAACGGACCGCATCGCAACTCACTTCTGCACTTCGAATAATATGTGCTATGCGGCGTGCTGCGGCCGTAGTATGTGCTAGCTTTTATTGTGCTATACAATGCTGAGTTTGGGTTTGATACCGACACAGAATAAAACTTTTATTGAATCATGTAATATTAGTGGCCAGTCTGGATGCATGCATGCAGCTTGTAATCTAAAATGAAATTACCTAGTCATTAAGGCACTATAGATATGGGCATAGCTGTTACTGAACAATAATATCAGACACAATAGAAACAACATTGTGCCTCGTGTAGATCTGCTTCTAAGCACACGATGAGTTAAGCTAGAAGTTTAAAATTGTACATATTTCAAAAATATAATTAAAAATATTACACTGTACGGAAGTTGTTCACACTTTGCTTATTAAAAAAGGTTTTCCTTCATTCATATAATTACATTGAAGAGGGAAAAAATTTAAAACTAATATTTATTTTGTGGACTCTTAATATCCACTTGGAAAATTCAAGCCTACGCAATTTTGCTTTAATATGATGTTTTTTTGGTGTTGTATTTCTTTCTTAATTCAATTATAAAATAGGGAGTCGTAATTAAAACCTCACTTTGTATCTGCCAGTGTACAAGTAAATTGCTCAATGTCAACATAAGTATAACAAGTAATTATCGCTGCTCAAAAAGTAAGTTATAAGCGTTAAACCTAGTGCTCTTAAGGCAATTTCAATCTGAGATATCTGAATTAGACTTTTGTCATACCAGCCCGTCAATATCATATATCGAGTGTTTAGTGGTCAACGTAGTATCAGGTTTTGGTCAGGTCGCCCATAGAGCCATCCGATTTGACCTAACGACTATTATCAACTTGGTAACATCCGCACGGAGACGCGGTCATCCATCCATGGGCCAGCAGCACTCTAGATTGCTTAACCCGCTAATCGTTTACCGATCAGTGAGCGCAACGGGCTATGAGCTCATTATTATCCCATTACAGGGAAAGGTTGCTCAGAAGTATGAGCTTTGCTTGCTCAATGCGGATTGACAATATCAGACTTTTTTTATGTAAGTCCATGTTTTCTCACAATGTTTTACTTCACCTTCACCACCTGAGGTACACTGTCTAATTTGTGCTAACTGGTTTAAGCAAATGTTAATGTATAAGTTTTTACTTAACAAACTTTGAAACTAAGTATGTAATATTCTGTAAAATTTAAAATACAGGATTAAAACAACGAGACACAGGAGAGCTAACTTAAATTTGCAAACATAAACATTTTAGGCAAGTAGTCGTTTACAGGGTCTAATATGTTCATACTAAAATTGTAACAATAAAAATATTTCTAAAATATTCGCATGGCGTAAGGGTTTTTAATGCTCTATTTGCTTTGTGTACCTATTTGCTAAGCAATTTTAGTAATTGTTTTGTATCTTGTGTCTAAGTAGTATAAAGCAAAGCTACCAAAGCTGTTTTCATCTGTTTTAATTATCTTATAGAGAACCTCTTCCAATAAAAATGAATGCGAATTTCAACGTTTTGTGATCATGTTGCGAAAACATAATAGTACCCACGTGCAAAACCGGAGCAGATAGCAAGTGTTAGATGATAAATAAAAAATACTCTGCAATATTTTTATAACATAATATATTATAATAATCTTAAAATCCTAAATTCGTACCCTTTCAACGCGAAGATGATCTGAACAAATATTACCAGCGTGTTTGAAACAGAGTTCTACGGATTAGTTTAGTTCAGTGTTCTTAATAATATTTGACTGGTTCTGTGCTTCAGTGGTTCTGTGTATGGTCTGCTATGCAGAGGTCGAAGATTCGATTCCCGCTCAGAGCAAATATTTGTGTGCATGATCATGTCTATTTGCATTGGTTTGAGTGTTTTCATGTATATTATGTATGTATTTACATAAAAAAGTGTTTAAGTATGTATATTCGCACTGTAAAAATTATAACACTTATCCAAACATCAACTGCCAGCCATGTTTTAAAAGACACCGTTTAACCTTATGAGGAGTCTGCTCACGCTGCGGCTTTCAGTTAAAACAACAACACAATGTCGCCTCAACTACCTACAATTAATTAATTTTATTAAAAAACCTTATAGAACGAATGGATCTACACAAGATTTTCCTGGCACCAGGGTTATTTGCTAGGTATTTTTTCATCTTGCCAAAAATAAACTACCGCAATGAGTAAAGGTTAAGTTTCTTGACTAGTGTAGGTATGTTAGTTTCTGACTCCACATAACTACAAAACGCTGTTTTATGGTAGATATTTGATTGATGACCTATTTACTTTATATTAGTAGCCTTTACTTTGTTACTCGGGAATCAGACCACGCATGCAGGCACGCACGCACGCACAAACTTTCGCATTAACAATATTAATAATAATAGGATTATCTATAAGTATTTATGAAAAAAGGAAGATATATATGGTTCTTAGAATGTGTATGCGCATTATAAAAACCATAACACAAGCTGTAATATATGCTAACTTTGGGTCTGAATTGCGTTGAGAGTAGTTGTTGTGTTTTTATATTATTATCTATATAAATTTCTACACGTAACTTGCCACATCAATAATAAATAATATTTTAGAGTATCGCCGTTTTCAATCATACTGATGATTCCATTTTCTTGTAAGATATTGCATTTATATGAATAAGTATTCGTCTTCTGCAGATGTGGAATGCATTCATTCGTTCTTTGTCACGTCTTTTGTTCAAGTTTTTGTTTGATGCACGACTACAAGCCACGTTTGTGGAGCAAAGAAAATGCTGACTTGGCATTTTAATGTAAATTTACCAAGTAAGTTAAGTTTCCTTTGTAGAATTTTCTGTTATTAGTCTTTTTGTATAATTAAATGGCAACAATTGGCCACATTATACGACATGACAGTTTTATAAAAACATCATAGAATGGAAGATAGAAGGAAGGGGAGGAAGGAGAAGACAACGGATAAGCTATAAGAGTCTAATAAAGAAATGTGCTGATTACCATGTCGTATAAGGAGATTATGAAGTGGCGGAAATTGCATCAGTTCCACAGACAAGACTCCGATGTAAATGATAATCGCAACTTCTGCAGTTTTATTGCTAAGGCCATCCAACTTTAGGATGTGTCCTAACGATGTGGTAACCTACAATACATGATATGGTTATATATTCTAGACCGAGGACCACAAGACTATCATTGTGTAAAAAGGAAAATCTCTTATATAATTATAGCCGAAGCCGCTTTATTTAAAATATTCTACTGTCAATACAGTACTATATAAAAGTACTGAAATCTACGTGATTGCGATAGGCTGTAAAGTGAGATGTAAGATGTCGTACCTGTTTGACACATCGAGGCGATCGATGTTCTCCCGTCTAATTTAATGATTCTCCGCCCTGTCAAGGTTATTTGTTTCGCTCACTCAAGTCTTCCATATGCGTAGGTATATAAAGTTATATTACAACTTTTATCTATGCTTCAGGCGAATTAAATCAATAGGTAATATCTCTCTAAATCTAATTTGTTTACACTTCAATCACTAACTATTGGTGATTTCGGTTTATAAAATAGTAATATTACACACACATTATATATATATATATATATATATATATATATATATATACATATATATAAATGAATCCCTATTTCCCTTGGTCATGGCATCACGCGTGAACGGCTAGATCAATTTTGTTAATTCTTTTTTTATTGTGTTTGTTACTGTCAGGAGAAGGTTCTTATAAAAGAAAAACTAAGAAAATTGCGCGGTGATTTAGAAAGTTTAAGAATACTTAACCACCATATTAAATTTAAACCGCTAAACAGATTTCAGTGAAAATTGGTATGTCGATAGATTTAGTTTCGGGACATAGGCTACTTTTTATCCCGAAAATCGCTCTGATTCCCGAGTACATTAATTAAACACATAGCAATTTTCGCGCGGGCGAATCCGCAGGGCGCAGCTAGTATTTATATATAGATCTTGGATATGACGGAAGAAGCATCAAAGTAAATTAAACGCAGTAGTGGCAAGAACTTTAAAAAGCATGTAAGTCAAGGTTACGTGAAATCATAGAAGTGGAATAGCGAAAGAGGTTCATATGGTGGAAATACCTGGGAAGGTAGGCAGGTGTCGCTCCAGTTGGACATACATCGATCAGGTAGGTGATGTGATGGAAAAGGGTCAAAGTAGAAGCACGCGTAATTGACGAGCGTGTATGAAGAGATTAATGAATGTTAAAGAAGTGAAATAAGTCTGTTTGGATAGAAGCAAATCATGGTGCGAACCAGGTGTTGAGTTTTGTATGAATTTATTTTTACAGTAGTAGTTAGATATTGCAGTATCAAGCATCTCACTTTCAACAAGCTTGAGTGTCATGTGTTAAATTCCTTCTAGAGATATTTTATGTATTTATGTGATTCGTAAATAATCGTTTAGGCGTAACTACTCTCTGTTCGTAAATTGTATGTTTATCAAAAAGTAATGTATAATCATATTTAAAGCTCAATCTTTATACTTAATTTCTACAATGCGGTCATTACTACGGTAACACATGTATCACAGTACAGTTTTATCACAGCCTCCCACGGGTGATATATATCACATTCAGATCGACGGACGATCGGGTCGGGACAAAAACGCCTACAACCCAGTAACATGTGTTTTGATTTTCTAACGGCATCCGTGATATGAATTTATAAAGCCTTATTTGAGAAGCTGTTACATTAAATAATTTATGAACGACCTAGTTTATTAGCAACAGGATATCTGAATATTTTGGGTTGTCGACCTCTGGTTTTATTTAATAAGTCAACGTCATCTACACTTCATAACAATTTACTATTCTAGTATTGATACCGTTCATACCAAAATACAGTATATTTATATTATCAAGTCGAGAGCAAGTCAAAACGTTTTTGTCGAATTCTTAAAAAAGTACTATTAACGAAAAACGTAAAAAATTTAAACAAAAGGTTCCTAAAATCTTATAAAAGCTACTTCAGGCCAATATTACGATTTCTACTTATTTTTACGAATTTTTAGTTTTGAACTTATGAAGATGATGACTTAGAATTTTAATTAAAATAAAATGAATAGAGATATTTGTTTATCCGTACACTTACGCAGGTAACACTGCTGTCCGTAACCTAATATACCCAAGTCGTATGGTCGTAGCGATTGTGAGCCTACGCATAGAGATGACATGCTTTAATATTTTAAACCGAAGATATACACAGTTAAATAACGCACTAGTTTTGTATTTCATAATTTGCATGAATGGCGTACCTATCGATTCGATACAAAACAGAAACCTTGCCGTTGCTATGGAAAACAATTTGTATCTATCATTTTCCGATATGCATATTACAATTTAAATTTTGATGAATGCATTCGCTGTTATATTTACATTCGTATCGAATATTTGGCAGGATTATATGGATTGATTTCAATATATTTTGCTGAAAAATTATACACAATTCTCGCACCTAATAGTAGTAAGTAATATCCGGATTCTAGAACCCATATCACAAGCTAATATTAATATGCTTATTTTGGTTCCAGATATTGTTGTGTATTTAAATATTTTAAACTCACGCGATTTGTACACATAACTAATTGTGAAACCTTATAATAATTCTCTAACACGTGTACGCCCGTACACGTGTTAAAGAATTATTATAAGGTGCCATACCTTTTTACCCGATGTTTCGGTCAAATTACACCGACCA
The DNA here is from genome assembly GCA_963082885.1 of Parascotia fuliginaria. NCBI lineage: Eukaryota > Metazoa > Arthropoda > Insecta > Lepidoptera > Erebidae > Parascotia > Parascotia fuliginaria. The sequence continues at coordinate 10,941,717 of OY720184.1, forward strand.
TGGTCACGGGCTGACTGATGTAGCCAGGTGTCGTCTTCGCCTTGAATTATTGTTTATTGTTGTGTAGTTGTGTTATTATTATTATTTATAAACTGCGAAAATAAGTGTTTTACAATAAAGAGTTTCCATTAAAAACTCTGGTGTCCATGTTATTTTTTTAATATTTTGTGAGACAATACATATACGTGTTACAAGTATATCTAAAACCAAATTAAACTTCTAAGGCGTTTTAACTTGTACCTTTAAAATTCGATTACCTACTTCATTTGACAGTAATAGACAATGCCAAGTTTAATTTTCGCTCTTAGAAATAAGGCGTAAGAAATTAAGTTAATCGATACCAAAAAGGTAAAACCATTTTATCCGAAAGAGGTCATCCGCTATCGCACAACGCCCTCTAGACCCAAAGTAAGCATTTTTCTAAAGCTTGTGTTATGGGTTCTATAATGCGGATATACATACATAAATACTTCTTTTTTGTAAATACATACTTAGAATATATAGGAAACACCCAGACTGAAGGCAAATACAAATGTTCATCGCAAAATCTAATAAAAGTTCATACCCGTCAAAAATGTATCATAATGATAAAATGTATACAACTGGTTCTGACATCTGTGAATTACTTGCAACTTATTTCTCGTCTGTATATGAATCTCCTACCTCTCCTGAGTCCATTGCAAACGCCGACGTTCAGGGTTTGTCATCTAATACGCTGTGTAATATTACTTTGTCTGAAGATCTGATCCTTAAAGGCCTTAAAAAACTAGACAAGAACAAAGGCCCTGGATCGGATGGCATACCCTCAATTTTTGCTATTAATTGCGCCAAATTTTTATCGTATCCCTTGACTATTATATATAATAGATCGTTATCTACCGGTACATTTCCTTCCACTTGGAAATATGCTCTAATAGTGCCTATCTACAAATCTGGGGATGTCGAACTTGCAACCAGTTATAGGCCCATATCTATTCTACCCATTTTTGCCAAGCTATTCGAATTATTACTACTTCCATTTATTACCTGGCATATTAAACCTATAATTACTGTTTAACCCTTCGTCACCCTCCTATCTTAAAGAACGTTTTGAGTTTCTTCATGATACACATGCAAGATTCTTACGATCATCAGAAAACCTAAAATTAAAAATGCCATTACATACCACAACATTTTATGACAGTTCTTTTACAGTTAATGCCATACGTTTGTGGAATGCATTACCGGTCCAAATTAGACGAGCTCAATCATTGGTCTCATTTAAGACAATGGTCAAGCAATTTTATTTAACGTCAATATCCACACAACGTACACTATAAAACACCTATACGCATATCTATATTGTTATATCTTATTTGTTACATTTTATCCAATACATAACATCAAGCATTGTCACTTCTACATATTTTATCTCTAGTGTCACAATCACGTTGTATTTATTATAATATGTATTAGTATGTAAGTATATATTGTATTTAAGTTATAATATTTATATATATGTATTATATATTGTATGTATTATTTATATATATTAGACAGTTAATTTGTTTGTATATAACTTTATTTATTGATTCGAATTATTATTTAATGTACCTGTACACCATAACTGCCGATTAATATTTGCCTCAAGTCCATCCAAAGGTTGTCTGGAAGAGATCGCTTTTAGTGATAAGACCGCCCATTGTCACTACTTATTATTGTGTTGTTCTGTTATTTGTTTTGTAATATTATGTGGTGTGCAATAAAGAATATTCTATCTATCTATCTATCTAATTACACCAAATCAGCATGGCTTTTTGAGCGGTCGCTCTACTACAACTAATCTCATTTCTTTCACAAATGACTTGATTGCATCGGTTGACAACGGTACCCCTGTGGACGTTGTCTACACAGATTTTGCAAAAGCATTTGATAAGGTAAATCATAATATCCTTGTTAATAAGCTCCTGCAGTTTGGTATAGACGGCTCCCTTCTGGATTGGTGTTCGTCGTATCTAAGGAACCGTACATGTCGAATTGTAATTAACGGATTTACTTCTAAACCTTTTATGGCAACCTCAGGCGTCCCACAAGGTTCGCACCTCGGCCCTACGTTCTTCAATATATTTATAAATGATATTACTACATGTTTTCATAATTCTCTTAGCTACTTGTACGCTGATGACCTAAAAATCGCCAAATCATTAAACTCAGTCGCCGATACCAATCTTCTCCAAGATGACTTAAATCGTCTTGTCAAATGGTGCTCCGACAACGAAATGACTTTAAATAGCGATAAATGCTATCACATGCATTTTTCTAGAAAAAAACATTCCTACAATACTACTTATTCAATCTTAGATAATAAAATTAAATTAGTTGATACATATAAAGATTTAGGAATCACCTTTGATAAACATTTAAAATTCGATACACATATTAACAACATAACTTCAAAAGGGTATAAACTTCTCGGATTTGTTGTAAGAAACTGCAAGGATTTTAAAAATACATCAACGAAAATAAATATTTTTAACAGTATAGTAAGGTCAGGTCTCGAGTATTGCAGTTCCGTATGGTCACCACATTACGAAGTGCATTCTAATACGGTCGAGCGTGTACAAAAGCGGTTCATTTATCACCTTGCATACCAAAGTCAAAAGGCAAAAAAGCTATCATCTTATAACGACCGCCTAAAATTTTATCAAATGAACAGCCTTAAAAAGAGGAGAGAATTTTTTGATCAACTTTTGTTGTATAAGATAGCTAATAATGTGGTTGACTGTCCACAATTACTAACCAAATTAAGATTCAATACTCCTTTCAAATTACCGCGTAAAAAAAGATTTCACCTTTTCGCTCCTCCACGCACACACAGCAACCTGGGCCTTAACTCTCCAATAATTAGACTACAAAAAGCTTACAACACCATCTCGATTAACAAAGACAGTGATTTGTTTATGCACAATCTTGTAAGATATAAAACAGAATTAAAGAGAGTTCTCTAAACTTATTATGCATTCTTGTTTTCTAGCTGTAAGTAGGTATGCCACAATTATTAATGGTACTAAATTTTGTTCATTTTCTGTTTACCTAAAAAATAAATTCATTAATATATTAAACACTAAAAATGTTATTGTTTACCATTTATCTTACTGTTATGTTAAGTTGTTTCCGCGATACATTGTATATTTTTCTAAGCAAAACGATGTAAAACGTTTGACTATATAACGATGTATTTATAGCCTTAGTTTTATGTGTTATATAATTGAAATTTGTGATAAAAAAAAAAAACAATAACTACTAACTACTTGTTTGCTCATTGTAAACTGTAATGCATGCCGTGGCAACTTGGCAACTTGTAATTGAAACAGCACTATTGCTTGAGCCACAAAACAAAATTTGTAACACTTAATCATTTCCTAAGTGTATGTTTTGTAAGTTGTCCTATTAATAAATAAATAAATAAATAAATAAATAAATCACACAAATATTTACGTTCTGCGGGAATCGAACTCACGACACCCGGCGTCGCAATCGTTTACACCAACCACTAGACCAATGGTGCAGGCAAAGTTAGCGTCATTCTCATTATTTGGATAATAATAATACGTATTATTCATTTAATCTTATACCTGGCTATCCCTTTATCTATAGATCACCTTTGTCGCTAACCTTTGTATAAATCAAATTGTTTTTTAGGAGTAACTTCTTAAATATTTGCTTATTTGAGTTATTAGGCAGAAAATTCAAAATAACTAGGCAAACATGTTTACAACATGCAATCTATTAGTAGACAATGTAAAATTTAATTCGTATCACAAACGCGCAGTATGTAACATGAAACAATTTTCCATCCACTCTGTTGGTCAACTCTCATTAAGCGCGTCGCTTTTGCTCACTCGCCTACATGTAGGGCACAGTAATTAAAATTGCACTGAGTGAAAGAATTTTTACCGATTACTTGCTTTAACATTGAGATGTAGAAATAATTGAGTGTTATTTTAATGCAGTTGGTAAAATCACACGGAAGTTATATTTTTATGCGACTTGGTGTGACAATCATTATTCGATTGATTGGTTGTTTTTAAGTCGTAATGAATAAATACTATAAAACAAAATTTGTGAACAATAAAGTTTTTTTATTTATTGTAGTGCCACTAAGCAGCCTATTTACCGCTAGACGGGGTAAGATCGTTACTATCCAACGTGACATAGTTCAAAATTATTATAACTGGATTATCACGCGCAAAAATAATTATTCAAATACTGTTGGTCTAGTGGTTAGTGACTCTAACTGCTAAGCCGGTGGTCGTGGGTTCAATTCCCACCCAGAACAAATCGTTGTGTGATGAGCATGATTGTTTGTTCTGTATCTGGGTGTAATTTATCTATAATATGTATGTATTTACAAAAAAAAATGTATATAAGTAATATATCTGTTGTTTAGTACCCATAACACAAGCAAATATAATTGCTTAATTTGGGGCTAAATGGCGCTGTTTGAATGTGGTAGAATATAAAAAAAAACCGACTGGTAGTTCCGGAGATTATAGCGTTTAAACAAACAAAGACGTCTTTTGACTGATATGATGATGATGACTTCATCGGTAAGTATACCGAGGTATGCTTTGGTAGTGTGAAGCTTAGCATTGCGAATGTATATTCAAGAATAATACAAAACTACTGGGATCAAATCCAAGAGATTATTGGTTATTTAGCCTCCTCTTAGAGATCTATATATCATTAGTAGACGTTTCAGAACGTTTTAATACGCTCGCCCAAATTCGCCACGACTTAGCTGTGATACTCTCTCTCTCTCTTCCCGGCTATTCACCCCACATGGTGGTGGGGTTAGCCTTCCTACTTTTTCTCCTCCACTTCGCTCTATCTGGGACGTCGTCATCGGAAAGCTCGCACTCTCTCATGTCCCTTAGCACAACATTCCTCCACGTTGTCTTGGGTCTGCCTCTGGATCTTTGACCAGACGTGGAAAGTTGCAGTGCCAAGTTCCCGACGTAGTCTGCTGGTCTTCGCTTAACGTGACTATACCATCACAGCCTACTCTCCTGCATCTTGTCGGCGATGTCGCGCACACCAAGACTTCCTCGCACGTGCTCGTTGTGGATTTTATCAAGTCTGGTTACACCGCACATCCACCGCAGCATTTTCATTTCAGCGACTTGGATGGTATGGACGTTTTTCTAGGTCGTGGCCCAGGTTTCGCTGCCATACATTAAAACTGGCCTCATGATGGTCTTATATATAAGGCCTCTGAGTTTGACAGGCATCCTTTTGTCGCATATAACACCAGTTACTTCACGCCATTTAAGCCATGCTGCGGCTATTCGGTGTTGAATGTTGTTTTCTATGTCCCCAGAACAATGCATTACCGTTCCCAGATAGTTATATTGGTCACACAAGGTAACTGCTTGTCCATCGATGTCAATCAGATTGCTGCTATTGGTATCTGGGTCGTTATAACACATGAACTGGGTCTTCGCTACACTCAACACTAGGCCACCGGTTTGCAACTGGTGCACGACTTAGCTGTGATACTGTCTTTACTTTTTTATTTTTATTACATTCTATTGTTTTAGCGACTACCCTGGCTTTTCCAATTTTCCTGCAGCGAAGGCATAGGTATCTTTTTGTGTGGCGACGAAAATGTAACGTTCTTCGTGACAGTAACAGTAGTGTGAAGGCAATTTGCGAACGTAGGCTAAAAAACATAGGTACACTTACTATAAATTTAAGCGTCACCTATAGGTTGAAGATATTGTTTACGAATGTAGTTTTCATAAAAGTACACTTTTGTTGATTTCGTATTTTCACAATATTTTCGACATTTTTTTTCTCATGAATATTTTTCGATTTTCTTTTTTTTTAAATTAGTGATTTGTGATTTTTCCTTATAACTTAACTTTATCTTGAATTCGCTTTCATGGTTGAATGTTAGGTGATGAAAAATTCCGTAGAAATAGACCAATATTATCAATTGTATTGATTTACGTTTAATATTTTCTTTAGTTTATTTCTACTAAGTAACAACACTCTAACAATAATTCAAAGGAATGTTTATAGTTATATCCCTTTAGACGATCGTCTTTGTCACAATTTAAACGAATTTGCATAGAAAATGCAATGACTCTGATTTTACTCCAGTGTTAATTTTTAGACGGTCTTAAATCCGTAGTATGAATTTGAAACCATAAAATCAGTGTCAGTAGCATTTTCCATGCAAATTCCTTTAAATTATTCTATTGGCAAGTTATGAATTATGTAAATCCATAGTAGGGGTAAAACAGTCCCGCTGCTATGCTGGTAAGCTGTCCTGTCACTCGGGCTAATTGAAAATCTGTTAAAAGGGGCCGGTCCTGACATCATTACTAAATGAAACTTCACCAAGTGTAAATGGCTGTGGCGTGACGAAGGGTGACTTGGGATCTTCTATGTATGTTGACATATAACGTATATGCCATATAAAATCAGTTTGGTGTCCTCAAGTTTGTTAGATGTTGCGTAGCTATACTGTTTTAAGGATGGATAGGATTACATATCGATGAAATTCTCTGTTTTTTTCTACTATTATACGCACACACTAATACATACATTTTGCGGTAGAAATTATTTAAACGATAGTGCAAAAAAGTATTAAAATTCGATGCGTGGTTAAGAAGATGTTAGCGGCGATACAAGTAAACACCAACTTTGCTTTATGAGTGTATTATTCTTTTTTGTTAACCTTTTTGTAGAAAATGTTAACACTTCTTTGATTGCCCATGCAAAACCAGGGCATGTTGCTGGTAGTGTGACAAATATAAGTGCTAGGTGGTTAAAAGTACTGCTATATTTGCATCGGGCAAATATGTCTGATATGCAAGTAGTTGTTGGGGCTGATTATGTTCATTATTAAAATCTGGAAAATGCGTGAAAACTGTATCAAGTGTTAGAAGCGATTTTGCAAAAACAGGAAAATTGCTTTTCTTACAGAAGATAATTATAATTGCTATTTTCTCATACATAGTACGCTAAATAGTTTGGTAGCTGTTTAAAAAATACTTCGGCATCTAAAATCCTAAAATTAATTGAAAATGTAATGAGTCGCCGCTTGTGTAAGATTCACAGCTGGTATCGACACATTGCATTGTCAAGCTGAGTGCACACATTTGCTTCGGCTAGTATCTGTGTTACAGGCCACGGCCCATTAGAAGATGGATCACCAGTTTGTTATTAGATAGAATGCGCCTTTAAACTATTTATGCCTCTATATATTTACTGATTAAAAATATAGATATTTTTTTAGCTTCTTATAAGGCCACGAAGCTTAAACGGGATTGAGTCTTTTTGCATGCCCTATGAGTTGTAGACTTTACAACACGTAGATCACGTGACCGTGGTACTTTTGCCTGCCGCGATGACAATTCACTGTTTTGAGGCTGATGCTTAAGCTAATAAGAATATGCCGTAATGGGTTGGAGAAAATACATTAGATAATAGATCGAAGAGTAAATTGGTCATAAAGAGAGACTTTGTCTAGTGAAATAGTGCAGGCTAATGTATTAGTAAAGCTGCTTATTGTGCTTTGTATTATAATTTTCTAATAATATTTTTATTATAATATAATTTTATTTTACACATCTTAAATAGTTAAATTGGTTAAAAATAGATATGTTCACTAACTTGAACAATTTCTTGTATTAGGCCAGTGACACAAAATGACCCGTTTGCATACCGCCCCATTGCCCTGAATAGGAATAATCTCTTGTTAGAAGCGAAGTTTACGGATGATTGGAAGTTTAGCTGGGACTAAAGGAGAGCAAACAAGCCTGCTAAAGATGAAAGACAGCCTTTGTAAGCTTATATATTTGTACTTAATATACATAACATAGTACCATTATATTCTCTTAAATAACTAGTCCGTAAAAGTATTTCACTCGTCCCTTAATACTGATTGACACATAGCTAAATAAAGTTAGTATTGAATGCGATCTTTGACCCTTGAAATTTCAAAGCAATGTTTAACTTTAATGTCCAATACTATTTTAATCTCATCTAGAAATCAAATAAGAGACGCGTGATTCGTAGCCCTTTCTTAGCTATTTAGTTTTTGTTACAGAATATGGAACCACCCAATCTTTTCCATAGATAACGTAAGAAGTAACTGAGGAAATAACGCATAACCGGTAGTAACGTTACCTGTAGTATAACTTTACTGTGGTCACCAGAGTAGATAAGACATATTATACATAGAAACATACAGACCAAAACAAATACACATGTTCATACACATAAATATTTGCACTGAGCGGGGATCGAACCCACAACTTCTGCGTGGCAGTTCGTACACAGTACCACCGAACCACAAATGCAGTCAAATGTCTACAAGCTGATGATGTGATGAGTTGTGTTCGCAAAGTATGAACAGTTATCATACTGCCTATCCTTTATAAAATGACATAATATTACCGTAAACAAACATATATTATATTCCCTTACCCACAATACTGGCCATATAGGATAAAATTAATATAGTTTTTGTATATAAGACGTGACAGTAAAGATATTATATACTTTTATAAGAAGCTTTTACATTAGGCCGCACAATACTTTGGGGTATTCTTTTGTCGCTAATGTCTCAATATACTTGTACATATATCTCAGTTCTTTGTGGTAGAGAATATGGGCAGTAAGTGCACTTACACTATATATCGATTTGTGTAAGTTTGAGATATTCGTACTGTTATACTTTATTCTATATAAGTATCCTTTTAGTTGAGGACAATTCTTACGTAATGGGGCACTTTACAATCAATCAGTTTACGAATACTTATACTATTATGGAATACCCCGCCAAGGTCGCGGGTACAATGCCCGCTCAGTGCAAAATTTGTTCTCATCAACATGAATATTTGCATTGATCTGGATGTTTCTATGTATAATAATTATGTAAGTATTTACAAAAACAAAGTATTTAAGCATAATATAACGCGTTTACGAATTTGGGTGTTTATAGGGTCTTTCAGCGTTTTGTAGTTGTTGTATTATTATTATTATTTTTATACTTTTACAGTTGAAACAACTACATAGTTCTCAGTGTTATGTGTATTGAAGTGTGGTCTACGATTTAAAACATGAAACCGTACTAAATATCACCTAACTGCTTGCCAAGCACAATGCTTGTGCCAAACTCCACCATCTGGCGATTGAAAAGAGTGGCGTGAGTTTCTTGCCAGTTCTTCTCACAGCTCTACTTCGTCAGCGAACTGGCTGTAGATTAATTAGCTTACTTCATGTAATTTTGATTTTTCATAAGCATCATACTTTATGATCAAAATGAAATAAATACTGTGACTTTGACTTTGATGTTGAAAGAGATGTGAGAAATTTTAAACAGAAATATTTCCAATACTCAATACTCAATGGTTTATTGCTTCCACAATGTATTAACAGATGGTAAATAAATTTCAATTATGTAACAATCATGGACTCTGTCGGGCACAGCATAGTCGGTATAGGAGGAGAGAGGAAGATGGCTTATTAACATACAGTAACGGACGGAAATGTTTGTCAAATTAGTAGGTATTTAGAATGTTAAGTTTTATACAAATATTATTAGAAGTTAAAATGAACTATTTTTTCAATATTGAAAGAACTGTTTTATTACAAAATGGTTTAAATAAGTTTTTTGTACGAGCCGTCGACATTACCTCATATGCTTATTTCCACAAAGATTTGATAGAGGCATGCTGTGCTTTCTGGTCATGATTACCTTTTCTTTTTAGCTGTACCTACTCTATTTATAAGTGTACGTATATTGAAGAATTTCCTTTTTTTTGTAGTTTTATCTCGATCTCGATTACCTTTCTTCCTTTTCTTGCAGAGTCAGTTGTTACTACTCTTATATAGCAACGCAGTGACAAGAACTTTGCGATAAATTTGGGCTTATAAATACTTATACCTTTTTACCTCCATATCATCCATATGATGATATATTTTTGCCAATAATAAGGAGAGGTTTACAATTTACGAGCGAATGGTTCATATCTAAAATATAGTAGGTAAATAACAAAATATATTTCCTCTGCCCGAATCGGGAATGAAATAGCCAACAATAAAGGACCGCATTAAATATTCCTCAATTCCGGAATGCGAAAAAAATGTGGAAACTGCTATAATTAATTCCAGGGATCAAGCTCCAAAAAAGAAAATTAAAAGCATGATTGATGAAGTGAGTAAAAAGTTTTGAAAACTTTAGCAATTATGAAGCTGACGTGTTTTGTTTGGTTTTACTCGTTTGAATGTTTGTTTATCGTATGATAGATGAACTATATGTTGATTATGTGACGGCCTAGTATGGTAGGAGTGTAGTGCTAAACTAAGGCAATGAGACCCAGCGTAGGCAGGGCTGTCGCTAAGTAACGCGAGACCTGGTAAAGTTGGTAATTTACATCGAAAAAGGTGTGAAGGTCTGTCGCTCTAATGAAATGATAAATTGATAAAATTCCTATTGAAAATAAACTAAACCTTTGTGCAGATACTAATAGCATCCTGTTCTACTGACGTTAAGGGTGTGTCAATAAGTAGGTTTTCGAAAAGTTGATGAACATGTTTCATCTATTAACAAACTTTGCGATCAAACTCAAAAGCTGCACCATTGCATTCACAGGCAATACCACTTGCCGATACAGTTAAAAGTGTTTCATGATCAGATAACATATTTTATTGATACTTACCACCATGGACATACTTAGACGATAGACTGAAAGGTAATGTTACATGGTCGTGAAATAACAACACCAATATCGTCCATAAACATTTATTAATATAATTTACCATTTTCCATATTCCAATATTAGTATTAATACAATTACCATATTCCGATCAGGAACATACAATATAAGAATCTAGGTACAGAAGAATCTACTATATAGGCTGCAATACCATACAAGTTCACCCCCTGTCCGAGAGCCGCATAGAGTACATTAAAGATTCGTTTATTAATATTATAATGAATGTATTGACACATTAATAGATATTTTAAAAATCTAAGTTGCCAATCGCAAATGCAAGTGACGTTGTTTCATACAAAGGCTTATTATAGCGTCTTTCACCAAGTTTTCCATTACCGATACTCTCTTATATAACTAGAACATTTATTTTAAAAGTTACATTTATATTTTTTTTGTTCTATTTTGTAGTGATTTCTACTTCCTATTGACATAAGTTTACCACCAATTTAGCAGCTACTGCTTTAACTACGATTAGCTTACCTATGTCTACATACATACATGATAAATAGAATAGTTGAACTGCCGTCGGGGCGACAAGCCGCTTCGTGAAATCAAAACGTGAAACAGAGCATGTGAGGAGCCGTCGCCGGAGGCAGTTGCCGGGGTCTGATTGACCGAGCTTGGTGTCGAGGCGTACTGATTGGGCAATAAGGCTGGGTGATTGCCCAACCACGTAAGCGGACACTCGGCAAATCAGATAAAGAAAACGCTACATAAATAAATCAACATACCAAAATCTAATCGAAACTAAAACAAATCTAATTTTTGTATATTATAAAAGGTCCAAAAATATTTCCAAACTAAAATCTAGGTCCCTGTTTTCAATTTGAATCTCTCTAAGCGATAAGTTTGAAGATATAATGACTAGAGAAGAGAGGGTAAGAGACATAAATGAAAATGAAACTCAAGGGGTCCGTGTTTAAGTGCGTAAGTTGTCGCGTCCGATGGAGCGGCGGTCAAGTCGGCTGGTGGGAGTTGGTCGCCGCTTCAGGGGAGCCGATGGGCTGCGGAGGGTATTACCCCCATTTTTGGAAGAGCCCCATGCGCTGGCAGCGGCAGTTGGAGCCCCACAGATTGCACCTGCACGATGAGGAGTGGCAGCAGTCACCGGGGCGGTGGTCGCAGTTTCCTCCTCGCCGCACACAGGCGCGTCTGAAAACGTAGATCAGCGACGAACGTCTGAAACCGATTATTGAACGATAGCCTAAGTTTATGTTCAAGTAAATGCTGAAAATAGCATTTACTTTATGAATTAATGAGGTTAATGAACCCTATTTAATACTCTTTATTGTAGGGATCATAGTTAGTCTCTGTAAGTATGGAATAACCCCATAAGTAAAAGAAATTAAATGCGCTGCAGACTGGTCAATGCATATTAGCAGATCATCATAGGCGAAACAAACACACATTAATTTATATTACAGTTGTAATAGAATTCGGAACAGTATGAAGATTTTTTAGACAATCGGGTATCCTGGCGATATATTATTCTACAACACCGTATTGGCGCATTTTCAAAGTTCTAGTTTAATGTATTCACTGATTTAAGTAGTAACTTTCTTATAAAGCTCTAAAGACAAAGTAAAATTATCCTTATAGAGTTAATAATAAGGACGTCTCATCAATATTCAATAGTACGCTGTGAACAAAAAACCCTCTTTGTCTTAACACCCGGGATTTTATTTTAGTACCGAATCTTTTATTCATATACTGCGAAGCTGATTTTAATAATTATATTCTTCGTTTATACTTCGCAAGCTGTCTCACCTAGCTTAGAAATCATTTAATTTTGAGCTTTACTAAGTAAATATTAGAACTCACTTTCCAACGTCCTGCAGCAGCTGCAAATCTGCAGGGTCTTCGCCGTAATCTTGCAGGTTCACTTCGACGTCATCCTCTCCTGTTAACAAGGCAAATAAGTTTATATTTGTGCATTTCTGGGACCAATTAAATGGTATAATACTGTTGAGCTTTATGTTCATATAAAACGAACAAAGAAAAACATTTTCCTCGTTTTTTGCAAGACATAATATGAAGAGCATACATTACAATATATATTATTTATATATTATTATATTATTAATTAATAATATATATTATTCTTAATTATTATTATATTTTCTTGCCAAATTACCAGATTATCCTTTCTGTTCTCAACTTTGCCTTAATATTTAACACTTATTGTTGATATAATATCTATATACTCATATTTTGAAGTAAAATAATAAGCTACAGTACTGACAAACTTCCATACAGTAACAATTAGATGGTATGAAAGAAAACATCAGCAGATGTGAAATGTGCGAAGTTTTTTGTTGAGCTCAACATTTTCTCGCTAACTATATTGTTTTTCATGATTTTACTATTTGTTCGAGTAGTGGTTAGTGTATCGGTTGTGATTGCCTTTTAATCATTGTGTGTTCATATTCAGACAAGTGCTAATACGACTTTTCAAATTATTATGTGTTGTATAGTTATGTTAACCATTACCTAAAAAAGAAATGGTTACCATAAATGTAGCCTGGTGTTTCTAATGTTTTCTAATAGGTATAGTTCTATGTTTCATTTTATTTGATTTCTTTTTTATATTTAATTGTGCTAATCAGTTATTTGCATTGATTTTATCTTTTGCAAAAGGAATAATATGTATATCAGTACTTAAAACAATGAATAGTAGATTACCGGGATCTATATAGGAAGCATGCGCCCACTCTGCGGCGAGTAGGACTGCCGCAAGCGCTAGCAGAAGTGCGCCGGCGCGCGGCATACTGCCCGCGCACCAACCGCTGCTTGCCTGTAACATACAATTAGATAAAATCAGCCTCGAACATTCGCTTAGCTGATAGGATATTCGAATGAAAACAGCGATCGTAGGGACAAATCATATAAAGGTAAAGGTTCTCGAATAACGACCACAAACTACAAAACTCAGCGTCAGTAAAACACGCAACCAAATGCTAAATTTAATCTCCAATGTAATCAGCTGTACGTAACAGCTGATTGCATATCACATTAAAACTGTATTTTTGCGACTGATGGCCACAAACTACAAAACTCAGTGAGAAAAGCAACAAGATGGTCCCATGACGGTTGAATGATAACACCTGTGACGACACACAACCTAAACATCTTAAATTATATCCTTAACTGTTATTAATAAAACGGCCATTTTAACAACAGTCATAAACGACTTCAAAATCTAAAGAATACAACAAAGTTCGTCTATTTTTTCGCCATTAAATTAATAGACCACATTTTTGTGAAACACCAAAAATTTCTATAAAGACCCAGTTTCAAGAAAACCTTTGCAAAAACCGAGCTGTGACGCTAGGGAGCATGGCAAACCTACTTTCTTGGACCCTGAAACGAATAATAAGAAGTAAATTTAAATAAAACGTCGACTTTCTTCAAAGCAACATTCATTTATTTATTTATTTATTAGGATTACCAACAAGAGAAACACATACATAAAAAAGTAACAAAAAACATAGGTAATGCAGGCCTGGTGCTCTCTCAAATACAGGCGACCACATCTAACTTAAAACATTTATACTGTTAAACTTATCACAATATAATGAGTAAAGGTAAAAACACAATAATAACGTTGTTATGAATAATAAAATGAAATGAAATTATGACAAAAAAATAGAATAAGTATAAGTAGGTAATTACAAAGGCTAATAACATGTCAAAATTTTGTTCTCAAAGTCATCACTAAGAGCACTTTTCAGTTTTTGATACCGATAATGATTTTACTCTTATTTTTTATAATATTATTATTAATAAGAACATTGGTACGAAGTTTATTCTTATTAAACGAATCATGGAATAACAATGAAAGGGCTTAAAATATAAATAATACAATTATATTGTGATAGTATAGTGAATGTTTACACATAAGGTCCAGCTAAACAAGATTGCCGTAATTAAACAGCTCACGTTCTTTTTTCTTATGTCTTGTTTTAGTCACTTACGACATTCTTCTTTAGTAGAGCAGTAAGTATGTGGTTATTTGGACCCATACCGTTAAATCCACACCTTAGACAAAATAGGCGTGATATAATAAATTACTTTAAATGTGGTACTTTAACAAAATATACGAAAGAAGAGACATTTGCCATCTTAAGTGCCAATTTACGAGCCCAAAGTCCTCTGACAAGATAGTTAAACGGTGGTAGATGAGTAATGCGAAACTACAGCCTTAATTGATCGAGGCAGGTGTTTCAAGGTTTGAGAAATTGACAATTTGAGACAGGCAGAACCTTTTTGGTGATGAAATATAACGTGACAGCTTCTCATTTATAATATAAATACATCCTACCAATACTCAATATTTTCTTTGTTTGTATTAAAATACAAAATTATGACATCATAGTTTTTAGAGTCAAATAACGTATTTTTAAAAAATACAGTTTCACAATTAATATTTATGTACGAATATGGATGGCAACATTTTAGACAAATGAATAATTTGAGAATTATTTCATATTTTATTTTTGACTTCTGATCGAGAGTTTAAGTTAAAAACCAAATATTACTAATACATTTTTAGGGTTCCGTACCTCAAGATGCAAAACTGTACCTTATAGTATCACTTTGTTGTCTATTTGTCTTTCAAGACATATTTCTTAGCAACGCAGGAGGTATCAGACGGAAAATTATATGAATTACTCTTGTCTGCAATTTTTTTAAGCTGTGACAAGATCAATTCTATGTCAGCGCAATCAAAATATATGTTCGTTCGTGCTATTTATATTGACTACAAGTTTGTACGGAACCATCGGTGTACAAGTCCGCCGTATATAAAATCAATGCCAACAAAACCTAAACCGATAAACCCTCTCATAAAATATTAATACAAAGTAGTCTCCATACGTAATTCTATCGGTAAGTCTTACTTATACCGGAGGCTCGATTATTCCCTCAGTCGAAAAAGGCTTGTTTGTGTTTTCTGTGTATTGTTTTTACAATGCTTTAAGAAAACTGTTATGTGCATATTTTACGATCACTTAGCATCAGGTGGGCCGTATGAGTATATGTCACATAAGTTGTATAAAAACATAATTAAGTACGTTACGTTATCTTATATATCTACTATAAGCAGAATTTTCATTTGTTTGTTTAAACGCTCTAATCTCTACCAGTCGGACTATAAAGATTATTTTTGTGTATGTTATCTATTTCTCGAGGAAGGTTATAGGCTATGTATCATCACGCTACTGGCGAAGGAGAAGAATAGTAAGCAAAGACACGAAAGAAACCGCGCGGCCGAAAGCTAGTGATAGTAAAAAACATCAAAATTTTACAAAAAAATGGCTATTTTACATTTCTATTCATTTAGATTGCACCTGTTGCATAAGTATGTACCTACTTGATGCATAGGTGCCTACTTTTTCATGTAAAGTACTACTGTTAAATCAGAACAGCTATCGTAAGTCTACATTGAAATGACAATAATTTAACGCCGCTGCCGTAGCACCGTAGATCGTCTACAATTAAATCTCGTAGAGCACAGCTACGAGGCTACGAGTACAAGTCGCTACGCTTTTAGCCCGCTTAGTACGCTTGAACTACGAGCCGATTACTACCGCCTTGCGCCATTCCTATCCGGATATCCGTTTCCTGTCAGCTAACCCTGCTATTAACCCTACTCTATTGTAACAAAGACAATCGTTTAGTTCGACTTCATTGACTTGACTGACTTGATAATGTCTTACTCAGTAAGACTAAAGACTAAAATGGATTTAAAAGTTTTACTTGAATTTTAACATTTATTTTCTTAAACGAAAAAAAATTATTTAAGTTGGTATGTAATTTTGATTAAAATATTGAGCTTTAGTATATTAAGCTTTATTTTCTACCTTGTTGAATAACTAATCTTGGGCTCGTGGCATGCACTTTTGTCATGGTTAGGATGTGGATGGGTAAGCGTAAAGTAAATGGTGAGATAGTTGCTTTAATTAGGATTTATAATGTTTAGTTATGTAATTGCAAATCTTCTAAATTTCTCTACATCATGTTATAAACAAATCTATTGAAAATTCAGTCCTCCGGTTTCTAATAAAATTAACATATACATAGGGGAGTATTGTCGAGTCACCACACACCACTCCTTTGTAACGTGATATCAAGTATTCATAACGTAAATATCTTTACAGATCACACGACGAGAATACGAAACTTGTAAGGGTGTTTACAGAGAAGCGATTTTACTGCGTTTTTATAGCGTTTTATTTAATTCTATTGTTGACGTTTTTAGCTAAAACTATTTTTTTTTATATTAAAATTTAAAGCAGCTAATTAATTTAAATTAATTAAATTAAATTGATTGCTTGCATATGTTTTAATGTAACATGTAATAATAGCATCTGATTATCAAATTACTGTGATACTACACAAATGCTCCGAAGATATAACGTAATTAAACTAATACATTTGAAAAAGCAAATATTGTACGTATGTAACATTAACAATATTTTAAAACTGAACTAGTAGCTTACTTTTATAAAAGCGGTTATTTAAATGGCACTTAGAGACTCGCTCTTGTTAGTCTCAAAACAATATGTGCAAAGCACAAATTCAATGCTTGATGTAAGGTCTACCATAGTTGGTAATGCCCTAGAATGGAATCCCAAATGGTTGAATTTAAACCTAACCGTGCTTATTAAAATTAAAAAGGAAAGTGTTTAAAAATTATCGAACTATCATCGAAACATCGCTAGTATGGAAGTACACTAAGCTAAAACATATCTACAGACTACAGACAATACAATGATCAATAAAGGTTGAAGTGAACGGTTTCATTTCGGTGAGACAAGTCAGTGCGTTTCAATGAGATATTGTATTATTTGTCCCCAGTATTGCGAAAGTTGCCTACGTTGTTTATTGAGGGAAATTCATTGTAATGTGTTTGATGTCACGTAGAATTTATCTATTATCATTATTATATTCTATTTGCTACGTGTTTCAATATTAAGCCTATTATTTTACATATTTAGCCTTAGGACAAAAGAGTTTGCTATATTTACCACATCTGAGGCCCTAGACGAGTGGCATAGATTTCTATTCAATTCATAGAATAGATTAAAAAATGTATGGGTTTGACATAAGCTAACTCCAACATTGTTGTTAGCTTATGTCATCCCATACATTTTGTCTAGAGCCTCTGGTAGGAAGGTCTTGCGAACGCAGAAAGGTGATGTTATAGTACATAAAGCCTGTTACTATAAATGCCAAATGATAGTAGCTCTTGGAAGGCTTTTAGAGAACGTTATATAAATCTTTTAGTTTTATACAACTTTGGTGCAAACAAACATACGGCCTACCAGTAACTGGTAAGTAACCGTAACCTGTGCTTTTTAACATTGTAGAGATAATGCTTAGGAAACACAACTAAGCCGATGCCGACCATGTGAGGAGAAGAGAATGAGGAAGGAAAAGGATAAAAAAAAGAGGACCGAAGGGAAAATTGTACTGCCAGCGCTTTCATGAATCCTTGCTGGCAACATGGTAATAATGTCCTTCCGAACCAAGTAGACAGTTTACTCAAATAAATGTATTTTATTACAGCAAAAATATTTATCCACTAACATCTTACTGTCACCAAATGATTAATTGATCATACAATTCAGTTATGAGTTATGAAGTCTAAAGCACAGACAGAGCGACGCCAGAACAAAAATGCATACTCATTTGATAAAAATTCACTGACGCAAATTTCATTTCCAACTTTTAATGCGATAATAATGAATTTAAGAATTGTATGTTAAGCTATCTCATAATAAATAATAAAATTTTTGATAAGGTTAAAATGACACCATAATGTAGCGGCTTTCATTTTAAATAAAGTGTCAAATTCGTCTATCCTTTAATATTATACATGCGAAAATTTGTGTGTGTGTGTGTGTGTGTTTGTTACCACTCAGCGCTTAAACGGCTAAACCGATTTCGATGAAAATTAGTAGGTATGTAGATAGATTCGGTGCCGGAGACAGGCAAAGGCTTCTTTTTATCTCGAAAATTGGTCTGGTTCCCGAGGGATATAAAAAAAAAAATTTTTCGCGCGAACGAAGCCGTAGGGTGCAGCTAATATACCTATAAACACTCTTAAGAGCATGACTCTTGTCCTTGCAGCTTTAATTTTTCCTTTCTAATTCCTCCTTGCATGTAGTAACCTTGATTTCATTTTATTTGTGTTATATAGCTCGGTTTAGTCCTCTTTCTCCTGTTTTCCTAACTTTTTTATGATATTTTTAATACACACATCGTGTATTAGATGGTCTATCATTTTACTACCTCTGATTTATCAGATCCACTATTTCTCAACAATTCCAAGTTTGCAAAGTCTATATATATCATTTATCGTGTATAACGTGTTAGTTTCAAATATCCATAACATTTCTAATTAATGGTATCAACTCGAACCCTTTTTAAGTACGTCAACACCAGCAATCAAACTTGTCAACCACAAGTCTGAAAGGGAATAGTTGGTAGAACTTTAATTACTTCTTCAGCCTTTGATTGAACATATCGGCGCGTGAAATCTCGATCGAGGACGATTCTGTGATTGCAAAACTCTTCACAACAGTGAGAAAGTTCTATTATTATTGTTTAGAACCTTCAGGAGAAGAACCTTTACGAGGAAACTTAAAAGTTGGCAATCTGCGTACCTACGCTTGTCATTTTCTGTATAAGATTATTACAAAGTATTCATAAACCATGCTGTGGTTAGCAACCATTAGATAATCTTATAATATAAAAATGAATTGCTGAATGTGTTGCTAAGCGCAAATCTCGAAAGCAGCTTAACCGATTTCGCTAATTCTTTTTTTCTAATATTCCTTGAAGTATGATGATGGTTTATACAGAGACAAAAATTTAAAAAATACCAGAAAAAAAATTAAAGAATCGACTGTTGGGCGGTACGAAGTTCGCCGGTTCAGCTAGTGTTAATATACAATTAAGCTCCTGGGATCTGCGAAATAAAAGTATTGCAAAGATACAAAAGTTATATATTTGTATGTGTTAGGCCTAACTAAGTATGAAATTTCTTTTGACTGATAGATTCAGCTATCCTCTACCTGATTTCGTATTTCTTTGATACACACACACGAAGTCGTTTATAGGTGCTTAAATTATCATATATTTACTCTAACGTTATTTGTCCCCGTTGTGCCCTTGTCACGTTTCATATGACATTGATATCTGTCGTCAACTACAACTGTCTGTTCCGCCGTGGTGACAACGTGATTTAATATTATTGTTATTTTGTTATTGTAACAATCTTATAAGTTTTATAAAAGGCGCAGGATAAACTTATTTAATTTGAAAGCATTCTGATTAATGATTTATATAAAAAAAATATGTATATATATGTACATATGTACTTCCTAAGTTTATCTTGGATATTTCTGCCTGACGGTGAAGGAAAATATCGTGAGGAAACCTGGACTTAAATGTCTGAAATTGCCAATCCGCCTTGAGCAAGCGTGGTGATTTATGCTCATACCTTCTCTATATAAGAAGAGGCCTTTGCCCTGCAATGGGACAGTAAATAGTCTGGTATTATTATTATTATTATATTAAAAAAAATTGATATTTATAGATCGCCATGAATTCGTGCACTTGACAACGGTTACAGAATAAAATTTTGTTCTCAGGGTAAATACTAGAGGCACTGTTCATATCATAATAACGGAATGTAAAGTTACATAATGTACAAAATACATACACAATGTCATTAACCTTATAAAATTGCAATTACTTATTCGTACCAAAATATCTTACTAAAATTATCGACAGCTTAATTATAATGGGATTAACCTTCAATCCCGTATAATGCGTGGATACTGGGGATTAACCGAAATTAATTTACTTACTCATAATTCTGCTCAAAGAACGAGGTAAATGTACAAAACAAGGTACAGGGTAAACACTTCTATTGCAGAAACTTTAGGTTCACTTCCCCAAAACGCAGGTACTAAAGTTGTGGTGTACTTGGTTAGCAGAAATTATCCACGACATTAATGAATAATTCATTATTATAGTAATCTTTTTAATTAAAACTACCAGTGGAATAAATAAGGAATTTTATTATGGAATGGAAAATATTTATTAAAAATACCCTGAATATATTCACGAAATGTATGAAATATATATTGGATTCAATTAATCACGTAAATAATTATTTAATGGAAGTGTTGATTTTAATTGAATACACGTTTGTTATTTTAATGTAAATTCGTTGATGCGTCTGCTAAAGACTAAAAATACAAGCGATAGAAATTGATAAACTACCTAAAAATATGATTAAAACTTATTTGAAATGTATTTCATTTTCTTTACATGACGAAAACTTATTAAGAGGGTTATTTAGAGAAAGAGACCTCGATCACGTCATCATTCTAAAAACGCTCATTGAGGAGAGGGACGTTTGCAATAGCCACCACGGTTAAGACCCTAGTAACATTTGTTAAGATTTCTCGTGATGTTTTACTTCACTATTAATTCAGAAATCTATACTTATAAAGCGGAAGAGTTTGTTTGTTTGTTAGTTTGAACGCGCTAATCTCTGGAACTACGAGTCAGATTTGAATTGATGATCTTTTTGCGTATGTTGTCCCAGTTCTTGGGTTATAATAGGGTTATAGGCTATGTATCATTACGCTACTGGCGACGGGTGCAGAGCAGTAACCAAAGATACGGGTAAAACTGCGCTGCGGGCAGCTAGTATTTAGGATTAACTTGAAATATACATTGAAAGTCACATTGGGAGAGTTACAGTATTTGCTTAACCATCATGTAATATTTACCTTTGTTCATGAATAGAAACAGTGATACTTAATAGTGTTAATAAGGTTTAAAATTATCGGATTTCTAACCGGAGTACCTTTTTAAAGCCGAACGCTGTATAATGGAATTATTCTGTTTGACAAATCCACTAAGGTTTCTAACTTGTGAATCGGAATCCCATCATTTGAACGTACTTTTACTATAATAGAATCTGTCCGTCAATGTTTCGATAATACGAGTTGGGGTAACGGTTTTAATCAATTTGGTTTGATTGAAATTCAGGTTAACTTGAATTAATTAGTAGATTTTGTATCTGCTAAATAGATAGAAATATTTCACAAAGTTAATTAAAGTACAAAATATTCAGATATAGACGGATTCAGGGTTTATAACTACGAAAGACCTCATTTTAATGACGAGTAGAAGAAAATGACTCTAATAAACTAACCTTCAAATCAAATCAAAAGATGTTTACTTCATTTTTTTAGGTTAATTGAATTAACACATATGAATGTTAAAAGTTATAAAATGTCAGCCAATTGACCTACAGTCAGTACGCTAACGTGAGGATAGAGCCCATAAGAAGAACTAGCAAGAAACTCTGGCCACTCTCCTTAATTGCCAGGTAATTAAATTTTTTGTAAGTTACTATCCTGTAACAGCGTCATAAAAATATTTTATTTTTATACGACTAAGGTGACAAACAAACATACAGCCCGCTTAATAGTAAGCAGTTACCGTAGCCTCTAGACGATTTGCTAAGATTAATTAAATTGATTGTCATAATATTATTGAAGTTATATTCCGGTACATGTTACTGTCCTCTTACCTAGTAATATTATAGCTGTAAAAGATGAATATTTGCTTTCTAACCACGCGTAAACGGTACATGAACTGTATTATATATTAATCCATGGTATAAAGCATCATTCACTACCAAAGTTTTATTAAGTAAATTATAATAATGTAAATATAAAATAAATAATACAAGAACTTGGTTTGATTAATGAACGCCAATGTAATCTATTCTTCGCTCCCAAATCTCAAACCATAAATTAACCCTCGCTGTTTTCCATCAAATAAGCGGGTGCTTGGTTTTAATTTTAATCTGTTTATTTACCATCGCTGTTTTAATTTTATTTGAACCATAATTCATGATTATATTTGAATAATTATGTAATGAGTAATATATGGTTGAAGCAATAGATTGGGTATTGCCTGGTTCGAAAGTTACTACACACTTAATTATTATGTCAATCAAAGTAATTAATGTACTTACGTAATTAAATTTCAACAACATTATAGCTATATATGTTTAACTTTAAAGTATTATTTTATTTTACGCGGTAGTAGATCCACGCTGATTTCAGCATGAATGGGCCGGATCGTCCGAGGAAGTACTACCCTCTCATAGAAGATCGACTTAAGAGTAGTAGTATCCGTACTACTGCGTTTCGTTCGGTGAGTGAGAGCGCCGGAGGCCCAATTTCCCCCCTTTCCTCTTTCCTCACCTCCCTCATTCCCTTCCCCTAACCCCATTCCCAGCCGCCATAGTGGAGACCACCATACCAGCAGTTTAAGACGATGGCTTTTAGTATAGTGGCCGCCACTTCTGGATTCCACTGACTGCTTACCATCAGGCGGGGTGGAGTCACTTTGGTAGGCTATACTTAATATAAAAAAAAAAAAAATCTAAATGCGTGAAGAAATTGTCTGAAAAATTTTATGCGACGAAAATACCTATGAATAATTTTGTCGATGCTACAAGTTTATATTTCATTTATTCTATCTATATAGTACATGCCTTTAGGGAGAGAACGTGACCGCGCGAATGTTCACGATGCCAAAATGCAACGTAAGCACAATATGTCGCCAAACCACTACCCAACATAAATAAATGATCCTCAGCAAGTGAAACAGTAGATAGTTTCTCTTCGGATGTTTGAAGACTTACTTGAGTTTCTAATAAAAAGTACTACATAAACTAAACCTCACATTATGTTTATTTTGATGATATAACCAGTAAAATGATTAGTGCCATGTTATTATCTAAAGTTAGTAAGGCAAAAATCTCGTAGGCCGTTGAGTAAGTGCAATTTATTAAACATATATCTGTAGAGCTTTTATTAGTTATGTCATATAAGAGTTTTATATTACTAAAATGGTATGATTTATGACAAAAATCACAAGACTTAGAACAGTCAGAATCTAACCATTATGATAATTCGAAGAAATTGAAAGGTTGATTTATCCGTGTGTACAAAGAAATGATCGCACATTACATAGTACGTTATGGAGAATTTTACTTACATAAAATGAACATAAATTACAATAACACTATGAAAAACATTTTTGAATTACACAAAGTTTTCTTTACACCTCTTACATCAGTTATGCGACTTTACCACTCAGGCAATAAATTAGCAACTAAATAAAATCATGATCATATCGTCATATGCTGACATTTGGTGTTCTGGTTTCTTATGTAAAAAATTTTCTTACATTAAAATGAGGTTGATTAATTATAATTTGGTTTCCTCCTATTCTATGCTCAATCTCAATCAACCTACCACCCAGTCTACTGTCAGCAGTATATGTTCAGATATAGGTCGCTCCCAATTTACGCCATAACATTTGGTCGTCCGCCCTCCACATCCAGCCAAAACCGCAACCTTTTTAATGCTACCAATCATTATAATCCTGCGATTAAAAAAGCTGGCCAGAGTTTCTAACTGCAAACCCAAATGGCTATATCTATGGTAGCAGAATGGCTGTTTTTGGTGTGATAAAACGTCTATGCATATGCATAAAAATATAATCTTGACTTTGAAATATGAAGGCGTATATTGTTTATTAAATTTTATCGCCTCGATGTACGGAACAAATTGTTGTATGAACTGCAAATAGTTTTGCTAACGCTGCAAGTTTTGTTATTAAGTGTGTTCGTGAATTGTATATTTGTGAAGAATTTTGTGAAATTAGTGTAACTGTTTTGAAACGATAGAATATTATAAGAGCCACTTAAAATTGTGTCATAATACATAAGTATATATTAGCGCCTGTTTTGCGTAACATGTAACCAGCTAACCTTCATAAATAAAAATAATGTTTGCGTTAATTGTGAGGCCCTTTATACAGTGCTTAAGTTATACGTTCCCTTGAATTTATTATAAGGTCAGGTTGGAACCGAGTTTATGACGAGTTGTTTGCGCTGAGTAATTGTCGATGAAGTCTCGAGTGGCGTATAATGTTAATAGGAGTAAACAGTTTTCGCCTGCAAAATTTGTTGACATTTTGTCTCATGTTTTTTTAAGGAATTTACGGCTCGTTTTGTGTAAATGGGTAATGTAAACTTTAACGGTTACTGAATTTAAAGCGTCACTGGCAAGTTGTCTTTAACATAAAATCTTAAAATGAACATTTAACATAAAATCTTGAAATGAGGGACGTGAGGAAAGAGGAAAGGGGGGAAATTGGGCCTCCGGCGCTCTCACTCACCGAACGAAACGCAGTAGTACGGATACTACTACTCTTAAGTCGATCTCCTATGAGAGGGTAGTACTTCCCCGGACGGTCCGGCCCATTCATGCTGAAATCAGCGTGGATCTACTACCGTCAAGAAACTTTCTTTGTTATAACTGTGGTAAGTTTCAATCAGAATTATTCAAATTTCTCACCTTTCATTGCAACTAATGAGTCAAGTTCTGTAAATTAGAGAGTCCTTTCATCGCTTCCTCGAATACAAACGATTAAAACTTTCAGGTGCTACTTTGACAATTACAATAATCGAACAAAGTTTGTAATCCTATTCGGATAAAGACTTGTTTTCATATAAACTTGTACTTTTATTACATTTCTTTTATGTAATATTATTATATTTGTTTCAGTCGTTTCGATGTTCATATTTTTTCTTTTATATAACTTTGGAAAACATTTATTTGACTTACCTGACTGCAAATAAGTATTCTATAGATATAGCAGTGATTTCTTGCAAAAAACAGTACTAAGAAAATATAAGCGTTGCTGAAAGAGAGATAAATAATGAAGAAAATAAAAACAAAGAACCTCCTTTAATTTTTCAGAGCTCGATATTCTAGTGAGTTGCAGCGCTGTATCGTAAAGTAAGTCAAATCCTAAATTGTAGTCTATTATGCACTTAATAACGTGTCACAAGCTAAAGCTTATCATGTCATGTTTGTGTTCAAGGAAGCAACAATGTTATATCACTTTCAATAGAAACTGATATAAAATGACAAAGACGATTCAGCAATTTTAAACCATGTGGCATACAACATTCGGTAAACATTCCGGAGAGATGTATTTTTGTCTTAAGCTTTTCCCCTGCAGGTAGATAGGAGCAATTTCTCTCTAAGAATGACTTAAGACAAACGTTTTGTGCCTACCGGTCACTGAGTTTGTTTGACATAAACAGAGCAACGCTGGTGACATATGATTAGAACGTGCATTGAGAAAACAGTAACAAAGTATTATGACAACAGCAACTAACTTCACGTGCCTGATAAGGTATTAGATTTTTATAGTAAACAATATCTTTGAATGGGTGCAGAGTGCTATCCGGGACTACATAATGTTCAACAGCGGACGCCTTGATGGAGCTGTGAAAACAATACGTAATTATCCACGTTTTTACATGAATATTCCCGACACTTTTTTGATAATAGATCCATAAATTGATTTCAATATGAATGAACCAAACCGGCCGCAAAAGTTCTACTTCTAATAGAATACTGACGTAAATTCTTAGTTACTGCGATTGCGTTTCGTTCAGTGAGTTAGTATCAATATACATAATTCATTTGTTTTTCTCTATATTCAAATTTTTTATATCAATTGCCATAGTGACAAATAATACTATACATGAAACACGATACCCGAGGCCGGACTCGAACAAAAGCTTTCATAACGTGAACAAGGAGCGACGTAGACGGCACTTTGGTTAACAGGACAAGGCACAGAGCAATGTATACATAGAATATAATATTATGTATGTGTCAAGAGCTATCTTTGGTTAATTTATTGTATGTCAAGTAATATAGTACTTAGTGACACAACTAATTAAATTATCAACATAGTATTTACGACTATCTTTTGTTTTTATTATTATTGTTTTAAAGAGCAAGTAATAAATTTATTTAGTCATCATCTTAAGTAATATTAATAAAATATAGCACTGCAATAACCTTCCGAATGTCACAGACTGCTTATTCTGAAAGGGCTTATTTAAGTAAGACATATAACTTTTTTTCTTATTTTATTTTCTATCTTATATTTATCTTAGTAAGATATAAAATATTGAAACCATTATGCGCAACTTTTTTTTAATCTTGTTGTTTCTTACACAAGTTCCAAAATGATGGTTTCACGCTTAAATTTATGGATTTTTAAATGCTCGTTTTATCAAAAACTGTACTTATTTTTGTAGGTTTGTATCTATATCAATTTTTAACAAAAAATTTACATCGATTGATCCGACATCTTACACATTTTTTTAAGTTCATATCCAAACATTTATTTCGAAAAGAGCTTACATCAGCCAGTTGTTAAATAAAACCCTCTTAAACTTGAGTGCAGGGAAAGATCCTTTTGGGGTTTTAGTAAAAAAGGGATAATATTATAATATGAACTTTACCAGAGCAAAAAAGTATGAATGATTCTTACTGAGGATTACAAATGAAAATGACCTGAACATAAGATTCATATTTCGATTTGAAAATTGAAAGCGTTTCGAATAGTAATATTATCAGCCAATAGGCTAATACAATAACAACATCAGGACATAGGTGTCATAGGTATCATACAGAGAACGCATGAGCATTAATCACCATGCTTGCTCAAGGCGGATTGGCAATTTCAAGTTAATAAGTCCAGGTTTCTCACGATGTCTTCCTTCAAGAAACTTTAGAAAGTAAAAACACATAAATTTTAAAATTCACATTGGTACTTACCCGGTTGTGAACCCACGACTACGTGTAATATTTTGAAAAAGAACTTAGTGTTAGTAAGTGGCGCGAAGGTTTGATGAGCTACCGTCTGCAAACATTGAAGGAAAATACCGCTTAATGTTTGTAAAACGAATTGGGTGAGCTAGTTCGCTATTATTTTTCTTAGAAAAAGTATTGTGTATTTTGTGGGTATTGTGAAGATTCTTGGTGAAACGAAATTAGTTCCATTGGAAAACACACTACATTAAAGTAGAGTCTTGGTAACAAAGAACTATATTATGTATTTACTATTGAGTTTCTGATTATGAGTAGATTTGCCGTACCTTTTTGAAGAAAATTACGCCCATCTGATAGATTTTTTAATAGGGAAGAATAACATTAATATTGTATCGTTACTCTCAAAAAGGCATTAATATGTGTTAGTTATAAATTTAGTCATATCTAGTGTTACAAAGAATTTTAACAATGCCAATATCAGTCAGTTCCCAGCATCAATATGAGTTCCACTGAAGAAATAAAAATTACTTCACGTTTTCCAAAAATATTCTTTAAGCATATTCATCAATCAGTATTACGGCCTCCCGTGCGGAATATGCCAAACCAAATCCGTACTGTTAGAACCGTAACATCTTACTCAGTAGGGAAACAAAGATGAAAAGTATTGTTTGTCAGCGATTTATTACAGCTGGTGTAAAGTGCTAAATGTATGTTGTAAAATAAAAATTATAGCAGCGGTATACTAATGTGCTAAACATATAGGTATCTAAAGTGTTATGTTGTAGATTTATTATTGGCGAATGTTGCGATGTTTTCGGACAACGAGTTTCAATAACTTTAATTATGTATAATAAAACTTTCTGAGTTACAAGCCTATTCTTGATGATTACGTATCCAATTTGGCTAGTTAAAGTTAGATGCAATTAATACTCACCCTACTTTCAGACATAAAATTAAAATCAGTAGGTGGTTAACTACTCGTTTAATATCGCCATAACAAGAGTTTAGCGTCTTCAGTATAATTTAATAACATCAAATTACTCAAACAATTACAGGCGAGTCCATAAAACTCTAGCCGCCATATTGCGTTTAACAATCCATACTAATAATATAAATGCAAAAGTAACTCTGTCGGTCTGTCTGTTACGCTTTCACATCTAAACAGAACTGCAACGATTTTGATAAATTTGGTATAAAGGTAGAATAGATCTTGCTGAAAAACATAGGCCATCTTTTAATGTGAAAAATAGTTTAAATAGGGGATGAAAGTTTGTATGAAACAGCGATAACCGACATTTACGCGGGCGGAGCTGTGGGCAACAGCAACAACAACAGTAAAGTAATAAAACAAACACCTTTGACAAGGAACTTAATGTTGCGATAGTAATGTCTGTATTATTTGGGTTACGGCTTGATAGGTTACGAGTTAGTCATTGATGAGTTAATTAAACACCAGTTTTATTGGTGGTATATACCACCAATACTGTTTTTGTGATAATTGTTGCCATTATCAATTGGTATATACCAATTGATAATGGCAACAATTATTACAAAAACAGTTTTAACTAGCAAATATAAAGAACGCTGTAAAAATCTCAGTTAACGTAAAAATAGGGAAAAATTATGGATATTAATTACAATTTTATTTTGTCGTAGTAACGACCATAAAGACCTTTTGTGCCATATTTTTTGTTGTAATAAGTAGTGCAGGATTTGTTGCGATATTTTACGAAGACTAAAAATTAATACTGCTAATTGTAGAATATCGAACTTGCAACCTTCCGTAAAAGGCGGTATCGTAGCTGCTAAGCCAACTGATGTACAACTCATAAGGCAATACGTGTGATGAAGATAGCAACACGAGTACGTTATTAAAATTTTAATTTTATTGTACACAAAGCTATGGCAAAAAAATTACTAGCTTCCCGCAACGTGGTTTCTCCCGCATCTTTGGTTACTGCTCTGCGCCCGTCACCAGTAGCGTAATGTTTTATAGCCTATAACCTTTCTCAAGAATTGGGCTATCAAAAGAATTATTCAAATCCGACTTGTAGTTATGGAGATTAGCGCGTTCAAACAAACAAACTCTTCCGCTTTATATAATTGTATAGATTATTGTTATTAATTACGACAACTTGTTTGTTGTTCTGTTTTCATTTTTTATTTTATATACACAAGTTATTAAGCCATGCCTAGATTCTGTATTCTACAGAATACAGTTTACAATTTGGATAAGGGTATATAGCCTTTTATACCTTAAACATAATCGTAGAAGACCCAGGAGGGAATTTCTAAGATTACACTGAATACCTCTGTAATCTCAACATACCCTTTCTTGCTTTTCTAGTAATCCATTGTGATTCTGTTGTACATTGTACCTACCTACTTTAATTTCTAGTAATGAAAAATATGGGAAGTTTATATCGACATAATATGATTACAAAATCGATTGTCTGTTTTAATATGAACTGTAAAAAGCTTCATTTCCTTTAACACAAATTTATTAGTTTAAAAATCTACAAAGGGCAAAACATACTTTTGGCATTCGAACCCAAGTTTTAAAAGCATTTTTGCATTTTAAAATACAAAATTTCTTTTGATTCCTTCGTAATCCTTTTAATCGACTTTAAAAAGGAGGAGGTTCTATGTTGTATGTGTTTATTCAATACATGTCTATAAACTACTAGAAATACGACACTACTAGCGCTATGTCATTTAACAGCAATCTTTTATAAAACATTACAATTAATATACACAAAAGACAATAAAAGATACATTTCTCAGATTCTCTATTGTTATTTCTATCATTTAAATTATTTGGTCAATATTGTACATAAGACAAAGGCTGTCGAAAATGGTCTCAAATCTTAACTTCACAGTTAAATAAATAAACGAATTAAAGCTTTTAGTACTTCAAATAGGACAATTTGTCGAGTAGCATTTCATTGGTGTAAATAATATGAATAATTTCTCAGAAATAGCACCGTCCATCATTGGAAAAAGGCCTACTCAAAATAAGTATTTTTAGAAATATTTATCTTGTAGACATAGACACAAAACTCAAATTGCTAATTCACTAATCTTATTCTATGTCACTTGCTCACTGAAGGTTTGAAGTGTTTCAGTAGTACCTACCCAGATATTGCCCTTAAATCAATTATTTATTATTGTTTTGACAAACATCTTAGGGATGACTTGACAATATCTTAAGTAGCATTACGTTAATTGCTTTTCAAGTATTTATACTCTCTGTTGCCGTCATTAGGACCATTTCAAAAGTTCTGTAGCGACAATTATTCGCACCGATAGAAGTTCCATGCGTTTAGGTTCCTTATAAGAAATGAATTGACTGTTAAAGTATGTTGTTAGATAATGCATGTAGGCCTTGTAAAATACATTTAACAGGCGCTGAATTCAAATTGGCTTTTTTTTATATATTAGCCTACCAAAGTGACTCCACCCCGCCTGATGGTAAGCAGTCAGTGGAATCTAAAAGTGGTGGCCACCATACCATCTTTTTAAACTGCTGGTATGGTAGCTTCCACTATGGCGGCTGGGAATGGGGTTAGGGGAAGGGAATGAGGGAGGTGAGGAAAGAGGAAAGGGAGGAAATTGACCCTCCGGCGCTCTCACTCACCGAGCTAAACGCAGTAGTACGGATACTACTACTCTTACATCGATCTTCTATGAGAGGGTAGTACTTCCCCGGACGATCCGGCCCATTCATGCTGAAACCAGCGTGGATCTACTACGTACTCTGGCTCTGTCATATTATATAAATTTGGGTACCATGCTGGAATACAAATAAGTACCTAATTTCTTAGGTATAAAGTTGATCAGTTCAGAGCAAATTGGTTAAGTAAATACACATTAATACATAGTCTAAGTGTCCCGGGCGGATAATTTAGAAAAATATGTTTGAAAAATAATTGTCTCCTGGACAAGTGCTACATGTTTTCACCCAAGTCAAAGCTCTCGCAAGGCATTTGACGCCTCTGCCTTTATACATGCAACCGTTTGCCGCCAAGAAGTCTGCTTTCAACTTTTATAAATAAATAAAGGTTGAATAAAATCTTATCTTAACCGAGTTTTTAACCAGGCATTAGCTCAAGTCTTGTAATGTTATCTCTTCACAGCTTTACGCACGAATATTGGCAAATAAATAAAGGTTTTCTCTATACATAAATATAAGACTTGTAACTTTATACGGCGACCCAAATAAATGGCCCCTATATACTTGATATAGAATTCAATACGAATGCTACAACATAAACATTATTTGCGATAAATTAAGATGGAGATTCGAAAAGTGTAATTTACACTTTATTAATGGATTATTTATGAGAGTAAATATATATTTCTATAAGGACTTCTTAGATTGTGGATTACAAACATGACACGGTTAAATTTGTTTTTTATTTAGTGGTAAGTATTTGTACGATGCGTCTTAAGGTGTACTAAATATCGAATTCAAATATAGTTAGTAGCTAATGCAGCCATAACCACACCAGTTGCATAGAAACAGCCTTTTTGCTAAAACTATAATATTTTGAATTAGGTATGTTTAACATTTCATTTAGTATTGTGTTAATAAACCATCTAAATAAATGTATACAAAATACCCTTCTAAGATTATAAACAAATATATTAAAAAACCTGACCTAATTTCGCAGTCAGCGTCTCACAAACAAGTCTACGGGCCGCGTTCATTTACTAAAAAGGTCTCTGTAATTATCGTTGCGAACCACCGACATTAATAATCTCGCCTTTATCTACACCCACAGTTGGGCTAACAAGATTTTCTTACACTTTTTTTCCTAAAAGCCTTTAGACTTAGCGAATAAGCTACGTAAATTTTATTCAATTCACACTTCGTTGTGTTGGGATAAAAGGCGTACGATAACGAGTACGATGAACTACGAGTATATTACACAGATTTTTGGAAGGATTAGTGATTATCTACTTAGCAAATCGGATATTCTGGGATTTCTCCCTCCCTCCTCTCCTCAGTACCGCGTCAGCTTCGCTAAGGCACATAGTGTTAAAGAGTCGATCTCTGATGTGTCGATGGTTTGTTTCTAACAAATGAGTTTGTTTGTACAATTGCTGATGAAGTTATAAGACGAAAAACTACCGGAAATATATCCTGAGAGATGGCACTATTGATATATATCTGGCATGTCATCACCCAGGTGAGTCTCTCAGGCTTATTGTTTCCGGCTGTTGTACTTGCACTGACATAACAAAATGGCCAGGTATAACCACCAGCAACTTGCTTTGCGATACAAACTTGTGGGCGTCGAAGTGCCGTACTACAGATATAACCCTGAGTTCTCGAGAATGGTCATGCGACGTGATACTGGGATTGTTCCATCATCACGGACAGAAGTATTATAGCTAACAAGCCTGATATCGTGGTGGTGAACCGATCTGAACGCCTTACAATGACAGTCAATATAACAGTCCCACATAACGACAATCTCATGAAAGCTGAGAAAAACAAACAGATAAAATGAAAACAGAACGAGATTGTGATTGATTTTTACGGTAGTAGATCCACGCTGATAATGGTTGCAATGGCTGCTAAATGGTTTAATACCAAAGAGTCTCAACCAACACCTAAAAAGGCTTACATTAGAGGGATGGCTCAAGAGCTAGATCGAGAAGGCAGTGCTGCTCGACACGGAATCTATTCTGAAGAGATTCCTTTCTCTGGAACCTTAACCGTCGGTAGCTTGGACTGTAGTCGCGATGACGGTGGTACCTAATATATTTTCAGGATATATTTTTTTTTCAAATAGCCTTTTTTATTATAATGGCATGGATTGCTGTAAATTAACTACTGATTTAAGTTCTAAATCAAATTTAGTTTCGACATTGTTTATGTGTAGAACGATATAACTTTCGAAAGTCATATATTTTAGGAATAAGTGGTTTGCAGCTTTTGGAAATAAAAACGCCTAAAAGCCCCTTCGCGTCCTAACAGGAGGTGTGACGTTGTAATAAACGTCAATGTGATGGATGTCTGTACATTAAGCCTTGATATAAAGTGTCACTAACACATACATTCTCATTTTAAGAAGCTGAAGTACATGAAAAAGGTCATATATGTACTTAGCAATTTTAATATTGGCTATCACATATTACGGCAGTAGATCCTAGCTTGTTTTAGCATAGGCTAAATGAACGAGAAAATTATATAGATACTCGAACTCTCTCAAAGCAAATCGACCTAAATTACTCATGTTCATACTATTGCGTATCGTTCGGTAAGTGAGAGCGTAAGAAATATTTATAATATATTATAAATTCTTATATTTTTATTAGGATTCCTTACGCTCTGATAATGTTGTCGGCAATCTAGTAGTAATAGTTTAGTTATTTTAAACAATACCTAGCAGTTAGTTCTTCTATACAGTATAATACTTCATTTCTCAATATTATTTAACTTATTAACATACGAGTTCGGTGAGTTCGGTTTCGTTGTTGCGCCGCTAACATCGTTGTAAACATTGTGTCACTAAAATATACTTTATTACTGTAAACGGTGCTTTATTCTCCCATAACCCTATAAAGTATTATAATAATAATAGTATAATTATATAAGTTTATAATATTTTATTTGTGAAAAATGAGGACAAAATGGGTAATGCTACCACTTTCCACGTCTTCCTCGTATGATGGCCCTAAGATATAATAAATGAGAACATGAGACATAGACGTTCGCATTTACTATAATCTTCAGCGTATAAGTAACTAAACTAATATTATAAAGAGAAAAGATTAGATTTTTACTATATTTGTTTGTGTGTTATGGATAAACTCAAAGTCTACGTAACCAATTTAAAAATACTTTCACATATAGGAAGGTCTGATATTGTAGCTTTCTATATGTGATTTTTTTTTCGTTTATGTAGTATTTTCGGTAACATAGGCAAAAATTTTTTGGGGTATACCTACACACGCGGGTGAAGCCGCTGGCTACAACTACTCTTCTATATCTTCGTATCGCCACAATTCAAACTAGCAGCGAAATAAATGATACTGCGATAGTATTACATCTCAACAGCCCCCTGTCATAAGATGTCTACCATCAGTACGTTTCAAAGGAAAATGTCGTCGCTCTTATGTACCACCCCCCTTAGGCGACAGAATGTCTGTGTTTTGTAAAGGTTTACGTTAACATAATATGTCCCTGTTTTATTATTAAATGGTTATTATTAAATGGTTATTTATATTAAATGGTTATTTCTATGCAATATAAATTGTTATATAAATATATGCGACTTGGTATTATTATGTTTTTACAATATAATTAAAAATCGTTAAAATGTTTGTATTAACTCTATTTACTATATAGGTAGATACAATATTTTTAAAAGAACTTCTCTAAACGACAGAGAAAATCGTTTCAAATTTTGTTGTATGATTCAAGGAGTTAAGGGAAGCAGACAGAGAAAAAAAAACAGAAACTGATTTATATTTACTATTTTGAGTTATTTTGCATAAAATGAGATAATTCCTCCTTTTTCATACAATTAATAAGTGGTTACCAGAACCTGTGGACATGATTCTGTTTCTAAGCATTGCCGCAATATTACAAGACAATGAGGGTGTTTAGGATTTTTTTTGCCTCCACTTTCACTTTCACATTGGGCCAATCAGGGGTTAACTTTCAAAAAGCGCCTGACGCTAGTCACATCGGTGCTGCCTCCTCCAATTTCCAATTTCATCAAATCCAAATTTCTTTTGTCTATATGCACGTGAATTATCTATTTTGTAAATTAAACATTAAAATTTCCGAAATGAACACTGAAATATACTTGTTTTTATAGCGCTGTCAAAATCAAAGACCTTTTACAAAAGTGGCGCCAACTGGTGGCGAAAATTTTTCCAAATGAGGGTTCATTCAACTAAGACGATGGCGACCGTGAAGGTTAAAGGGAATGGACGAAGAATACATTCTGAATATCTTTTGAAGTTTGCGACAAAGTTATATATATAGAATAAATTACCATCCTACGGAATATTGGTAAAGGTCAAACGAATAATTGCCAAAGCTCGTTTTGTTCAGTTTTAATGGTAGTAATCTCGCTTCTTTACAGCTTTTGTTGCTGCCTGAATCGATATTCGCAATTATATAGATTAAAAACGAGCCCCAAAGTACTCTTACACAAAAATATGTTATAGGCTTTAGAATAAACTGTAAACTGGAATGCTATGATCAAATAAAGTAGTAAACAAGTTAAATTGTAACACTACTTAATTTTGTAAGATTACGTGTACGTTCGAGCAGTTGCTTCGGTATGGTTCAGTGTCACTGTACAAACTGCCATGCGGAGGTCTCGGATTTGATCCTTGAGTCGTGTAAAGTTATTTAGTTATTTCTATTTCTTTTATTTTTACATTAAACAGAACGGTTATATTAGGCTTTCTGTCTGGAGTCTAGAAGTGTGCAAGTGGCAACAAGCTCGCCACCTGTTACAAAAGACCTAACTTAGCTGGTAAAACATGCCAGTTTTTCAGTCCAGTTTGCGCTTTTAGGGAAAAGGGCGTGATGCTATCTATGAATGTATGAATGCGTACAAAGTGGCATAAAACTATATAAGTCCCTAATTTTGCGAGTTAAATTACGTACTATATTAGGGATGTTGAAGCAAGTTTATTTAGCTTAGAGAGCAGTAAAGGGCATTTACACCAATTTCTAAGGGTCTTGTATAGATGCGTGTATACCGTTTGTAAAGTTTGTATAAATAAGTCTCGCAAAACGGTACACAGAAGCATTATATATTCGTTGTACCTACACATTTTGTAGCCGTTTACTAAGGACAGTATTTTGTTGGATGATTATTTTGTAACACGTCGATACTTTTAAATTTATGACAATGTTCAATCTAAAATCATAAATCATTATGAGCAAAATAACCGACTATTATATCTTTGTTACATTATAAATTTATTATAAGTTAAGTTCAATATTTCCAAGGGGTAGTTTTAACTTGTATGTCTAAGTATTTATAAATTTTATGTTCGTCGCCGCTGGGCAGAAAATAAATACTTTTCTTTATTTCTTTCAATTCATTACACGGTAGTAAATACACGCTGGTTTCAGTAGGAATGTGCCGAATCGACCGGGGAAGTACTACCCTCTCATACAAGATCGACTTAAGAGTAGTAGTATCCGTACTACTGCGTTTCGTTCGGTGAGTGAGAGCGCCGGAGGCCCAATTTCCTCCCTTTCCTTTTTCCTCACCTCCCTCATTCCCTTCCCCTAACCCCATTCCCAATAATAAAAATGTTCAGGTAGCTCTATTTAAATTACCTGATTTAAATATCTGATTTTAAAAATCGAATTGACGTCGAATTTCATACAAAACGTGTCATAAATTCAGGCCCACGTCAGTGAAATCAGAATGGTATTGACGCGAACGTCACTCTGTCGCAACCGAAAACAGGCTTAATTAAGCTCTATTCATAGCGACGGTTCAGAGCTTAATGGCAAGTGTTATTGGATGTTTACTATTGTGATCGGATTTTGTTTGCAATTAGATCTGTGCTTGAAATGACAAGCTGTATTTTGTGGATTGCTCAAGGATTGTAGTAGCCATATTTACTTTCTTAGATTTGAGTATAAAATCAGAAAAAACTAAATCTATCTATTTTTGTATAACTTCATCTTCACTTCTAATATTACTAGGGTAAGCAGAGACTATAGAAAGCCCTTTGTTAAGATACAAGTATATATGTACATACCTCCGCCTCTTCAACATTAATTAATCTTTTCAAACACAAACATCGGTAACAAGTGATTCACATCACATCACATTGGTCCATGTATGTGCGTCTATGGCGACCCGTACCAACTTTTATCTATGTCTTTTAAGGCAAATTTATAAAAAAAGAATCGATGTGCTTTGACCAATTAGAATCAGCTCCTTAATGTACAAATGTTCAAAGCTTTTATGTTGCTGAGTTTATAATCAAGATGCCCCTAAATACATATGTAGCATCTTGTGCGTAATTTGTTACAAAATTGTGCCTAGGTCGTTTTCATCTTCTTTTTTATCATAAATTACACGAAAAATATTTATCTTAAAATTTTCTTTTTCTAGTAACTTCTAATTAGCTAAACAATACCTATAAACTTTGACATTTACCGAATCTATACATATAATAAAATTGGAGTGTCTGTTTGTTATATGGAAATAATCGTTTTTTACTTATACATGTATGTATATGAATAAAAAAATAAAAAAATATTTTTAAATTTTTTTTCTGTCTGTCTGTTTGTTCCGGCTAATCTCTGAAATGGCTAGACCGATTTTGACGGGACTTTTATTGGCGGGTAGCTTTTTTTTTTTTACGTGGGAAATGCATTACGCATACGCACCCGCCCGGGCAAGGCGGTGGTTATGTCGGACTCTCCGACCGCACTCAAAGCGCGGCCAGCATACCGACTAAAACCCACGGTGTTCCTCCAGACGGCCAGAGTGTCGGGGCACGGGAGTCGCTTGCGCATTCATCCGCGACCCGGAAGGGCCATGGCCCGCTCACCGCGAGCGGGCCCCGTCCGATTTAGGGGCCTAGCCCCCCCTCCTTTGAGAGGCGCGTGCGGAACACGCGCACTGCCGTCTCGGGCCCGTGCTGTTCGGGCGGCGACTACCCGATCGCCGCCCGCAGGCCAACTCGGCCGCAGAGGATAGGGAGAACGGCGCATCGCAATACCGACACTCCTCTTCCACTGCGGCCCCACCGCGTCCGCAATCTGGCGGTTGCGGCTCCGCCGAGGCCGCGGAAGGTAGGGAGAGCGGCGCACCGTTATACCGGCACTCCTCTCCCGCCGCGGCCCCGCCACTCCTCAGCCGCAGTGTCGCCGAAGCAACACTGCAGCCCGACCCAGTTGCGGTGCCGACCAAACAGCACCGCAACCCACCAGAGCCGCTCCCTCATGGGCTTACCGCGACAAGGCGGGAACCGCGTTGGGGGGGATTGGCGGGTAGCTGATGTAATAAGGAGTAACTTAGGCTATAATAATAATATGCGATGAAACCGACATTTACGCTGGCGGAGCTGCGGGCAACAGCTATATTGAATATGCAGATAAAACTTCAAAACAATAATTTATTTTCTACCTTGTTATCTTAATATTGAACGAACTTGTTTGTATGTTTAGGATTTGAGGACCAATATTGTGTTTCAGACCTTTCTGTTAACTAATATCTTCCTTTAATAAATTATAAAAAAGTATCAGGTATTATTATTATAATATAAACTAGCGGACCCG
Organism: Parascotia fuliginaria; assembly: GCA_963082885.1. Taxonomy (NCBI): domain Eukaryota; kingdom Metazoa; phylum Arthropoda; class Insecta; order Lepidoptera; family Erebidae; genus Parascotia; species Parascotia fuliginaria. The sequence continues at coordinate 10,980,524 of OY720184.1, forward strand.
ACAGACGTTGTCCTGTCTTAATTATTATTATTTAATTTTTCGCAGCACCTTCTCCTGACAATAACAAACACAACAAAATAAGAATTAACGGAATCGGTCCAGTCGTTCACGCGTGATGCCGTGACTAAGGGAAATAGCGATTTATTTTTATATAAATAGATATTTCTAATCTCCCATTCTACAAACCCTACCTACCTACACCTACCTACAGATATCCCCCGTAAACTTTTCACTACCTTCCCCTATTCCCCTCTCCCTTCTTCCCCACTCCTCCCATTCCGCTTCTTCCCCCCCCCTCCCCCTACCTCCTTTCCTCTCTCATTTCGCCGTCATTTCAATCGCCCTTTCCCTGGCTTCTCTCTCATTTCCCCCTCACTTACATCTCCCTTCCCCTATCTTGCCCCACACATCCCACTCACTTCCTTCTCATTTTTCTCTCATTTTCCCCTCACTACCCCCTCACTTCCCCCTCGCTTTACCCTCACTTCCCCCTCACTTCCTCCGCACTTCCCCTCACTTCTTCTTCCCTACCCCTCACTTCTCTTTCACCGCCCTCCCTTCCCCCTCTTTACAATTTTCAAGTCGTTAACTTCAAATCTTTCCATATAATATTTCATCCTTAATTCCGTCACTTTAAAATCCACCCCAATTAAAAAAAAAGTAGAAGTATTCCAAAACAAAATTTCAAAACTATGAAGAAGTTTCATACAATCGTTTTCATCCCTTTTCAGACCACCCTTAACATTTAGGGAGATGAAAAATAGATTTTGTCCGATTCTCAACCCTAGCCGATATGCATACAAAATTTCACGAAAATCGGTCGAGCCGTTTCGGAGGAGTTCAATAACGTATACCGTGACACGAGAATTTTATATATTAGCTATATTATATAAAGCGGAAGAGTTTGTTTGTATGAACGCGCTAATCTTAGGAACTACCAGTCGAATTAGAAAAATCTTTTTGCAAATAATAGCCCATTTCTCGAGGAAGGTTATAGGCTATGTAACATCACGCTACTGGCGACGGAAACAGAGCAGTAAGCAAAGACGTGGGTGAAACCGCGCCACGTAAAGCTAGTATAAATATATTTAACAACCTGGTGGTTGTATATGCATTACTATAGTAAACGCTGCTATGCCAGCAGATCGCAACGATGGCTTGCATTTTAATATACCTACATAACCCTAGTTTCTGAAAGCCTGATCAAAGAAAAATTAACTAATCACCTGTTAAATCTCATGTGAAGTACCTAAAAGCATGCGTAAAGCATAGATGATTATTTTAATTTGATCTAAATAGTTACTAATTTGATCAAATTAAACTAATTATTCATGCTTTTAGTAACCCAATTGGTAACCCCACTCAGTGTACCTCCAGGTAGAGTGAAGTTATAGGCTAATAATATAAATAAGTCTACCGCAATCTATTAATCGCACGATGACAGTTAAATTATAATTATTATTGTAAGTCTGGAGTCTAGCTCGTGCCGGATAAATGACAAACAGGTTCACACCTCGTTTTATGAGACTTAATATAGCTGGGAAAACGTAAGTGTTATACATCTGCCTTACCTTTCAGGTAAAAAACGTAAAGTTATTCTATTTATTTTATCTTTCAGAACTATTCTTGGTTCATAAAAATTCATGATCAACGAGGATCGTCAACAACGCTCAAATTGCGTCTCCGAGTTTTCCAAGCTTTGAATTTTTCTTGTATATCCGACGAGTCGACGTGTATTGAGTAGTTTCGAGTTGTTTGCTATGAGTTACTCCAGTTATATTGCTAAAGGCGACATAGTTTGCCCTCGTATTTTAGTATTATCGGAGTTCCTTTCCCATCTATATCCAGTTACGAACGCCTTGGGCATTTGTTGGGATATGTAAATTATTATTTATGGCAATGTTTACCTTATTGCGATTGCCTACTACAACTTAGTTGCTATTGATCCCGGAATCAAAATCATTAGTTGGACAAATACTATTGAATTGAATAGAGGTAGGACATTGTGTCCGCCAATACCGGATTTTTTATTTGGAAGCTTTAGGTGGGTATCAGCGGCTATCATTAGACAGACAAGTAGTCAGATCATTTAAGTCTGAAAATGATAATCTTCGTAATTACATTATTTGCCTATCCTTTTATCAGAAAACGTTTGATTTTACGTTATTTTTTATAATCTATGACCGTCAGTAATTATTTTTTTTCAAATATATTCTCTTCCCGTTTATTTATAGCTTTTTCGTGGCTGGTTTAAAAATGAAATAGAATTTGTCGTCAACACGAACGCAGGTGTGAAGAGTGATAGCGACTGACGTAAAAATAAGTGAATTAGGCACACACCCTAGTTTCAAGTACCCCCTGGGAGAGAGGAGCGAAATTCAATAAATGTTTATACCACTGAAAAAGCAAACAAGCTTGGGGTATGATGGTAAGAAATTGCCATAGCTTAGGGAAGTTTGCTATCTCAAAAGTGTCGCTTACACGTTGTCACCTTATTAAAATTAAACAGTTTTGTAATAGCACCAGTTTCAGCTGTTTTGTCGATGATATAATTAGATAAGTAATAGTAATTTCTTTGAGAAATGAACACTGTCTCCAAATGCTCTCTATTTGTATTGTAATTGTATTCTAATATTCGTACCGGAAATAAATACAAGTTCATTTGATATGTTTTTGATAGGTACTTATATTCAAATATAATGGCCATAACTAAAGGCAACGTAACATTCACCAGTTTAGCAATATAACCGCACTATCTTTACTTTTATTATCAGTAAAAACAAATACAGTACCAAAATAGAAGACAAACGAGTCAAAATAGCATATTCTTGTGCACCTGCCTAAACATACCTAATATAAACAACTCAGGAAAACTATAGAAGGTTACATACGATCCTGTTACCTAATACTTTATTACACTAAACTTCACTCTCTTGAAGAAGCAACCAATATTCCGTCTTATTACTTAGATTAATTAAGAGTGAAATTGTGTGGAAAATAAACATAATTATTTATTAAACAGTTGCCAAACTTTGTTTAGATACATTTAAAGTTTAGTTTATTTATGAACTTATTTATAATTACTTCGGTAATTCAGTGGGTACACTTCAGTAAAAGCAATTTTTCCAGACAGACTTTGTATATAATGTAAAAAGACAGTAAAGATTCGTATAAAACTTAATATCAGTAATAGTGAGAAGAAACTTATTACTGCTACAAAAATATTTCTTATTTTATTTTTCCAGAATCAGAAAATTTCTTACATATTTTTATGTTTCCTGTTTTTTCTCTAGCGGACAAATCTAAGCAAATATAAAACAGAATTTACCACACCTCAAATAACAATGTCTAAATAAAGTCAAGCCGTGAAGATTCATTACATTCCGGAACACCTCAAAAGCGTCCGATTGCAACGTTTAGGCAATGAGGAAAGGAATGTTAAGAGTCATTATGTTTACACCCGGACTCGCAATAAAAGGTGGAATTACAAGCGATTTTATGGTTGGGGTGGTATGAGATATCAGTATTGTATTGTATTTTAATTACCCTTATGTATAACTAGCTTACTGCGGCGCAGTTTCACCCACATCTTTGCTTATTGTTCTGCTCCCGTCGCCAGTAGCATGATGTTACATAGCCTATAACCTTCCTCGAGAACTGGGCTATCATACGCAAAAATAAATTTTAAATCCGATTGGTAGTTCTAGAGATTAGCGCGTTCAAACAAACAAAAAAACAAACTCTTCCGTCTTATATAATAGTATAGATTACCACTATTGTAAGCGGTAGAGAACGTGAGATAAATAATCAATTAGTATCTTCCTAACAAAGTTTAAAGTAAATATGAGAGAATAAAAGCTTAGTGGTATTTGATCTGAGCGTCTCCGTACTTCGGCGGTCACGTTAAAAGCAGGTCCCGGTTGTTACCAAGTTGATTACTGTCGTTTGGTCAAGACGCCTCTATGGGTGACCTGAACAAATACTGACACTAGGTTGATCATTAACCACTCCATATTTAATTTGTAAAAGCTTAGTAAGAGTGTCATATAGTAATATAAGTTTAGCACAAGTGAAATTTCACTGACTGCGCTGGTGAAGAGGTTTTAAAAAGGAAAGACAAAGAATGAAAGAAGAGGAAGTACCTATATTCCTTTTAATGAAAAGACAAAATTAATATTGTTTTCTTTCTGCACTTTCACGTTCACACAAAACACTTACAAAAAATATTTTTCAGCAATATCATGCTCATAATAACAGAAAACAATTTTCCTAAAAACATTTTCCTAAAGAGTAAAGGAGCTTTTAAAATTAAATAAAGCACATAGAACAGTTTTCGTATAAACATCGGTTTCGAAACATCACATTTGAATTCTAAACTTAACTCAACGAGCTCCCTACTCCAACTAGTTTATTATTCTCGACATTGAAACAACTTTAACTTCACATTATCGTAACGTAACATAAGCATGTTCTTGTACCTTTATTAATGACGTTTTGGATACGAGAACAGTTCAGAATTTTAATGTACTTAATGTCAGAAAACTTACATTTCACAAAACAATTACTTTATTTAGCAATGAACCTTGATCTAGCTTATTAATAAGAATTTCAGACTCAAAGCAACACTGACATGCCTTGCTTTGGTTAATATAACATCAAAATATAACAATTTTAACGAAGTTAATGTTGAAAACAATGCAAGCGTCACAAAATCGTTTTTTTGTTACGAATAGTTAAAACCTACTCGGGGACAGTATCCCGAGAAGAGTTTGAGCGTCATCTCAAGGTCGATTATTTCACATTTAGATTGTTTTGTTTAGTTGGTAAAACGTATACTATAAACAATAAAACAAAGTATCTATGTTTTTTTCATAAATATGTTTCGGTCAATATAGCAATAACCTACAGAAGACTCCGCTCATAAAGCTAATTTTATAACGGACATAAAAGGTATTTATTTTTGTTACACTTAATATTATCATATAAAAATAAACCTTCAAGTTACACTATTCAATATCCAATATCGGCAAGTTATTTCAGTTTGGAATCACTTACAAATGAATGATATGACCTCAGTGGAAGGCTATACCAGACTGAAATAGAAACGAACGGTCAATAATCATAAATGACGTACAAGGTAGTACCTATACTCGTATGTAAACTAATAATGTTGGTAAGCGATATTATTGACTGACCTATTTTGAGGTGTCGCGAAAAAGTTTCCAAGGAATTTTTTTGAACTGTTGAGCGACATAACTTGTATTTTATATGCAGTCGTCAATCCGAATTGTTTCGGTGGTTTTATGATTCTCAGTATAAGTTGTGAGCCTGGCATTGTATTCGATAAATTGCAACAAGCAATTTCCCTCTAACATGGGAATTAATATAGTTGACAATAAATGAGTGTTAGTAATAGATTTCTGCCTACACCTATGACAAAAAAGTTTGATACTATGTTACCAATTTGCTATTGTTTGTCACAAAGAGATATTTTAGCATATTGTGTCAGTTTTGGTGTCTGGGCACTAATTACTTCATAGCATATTAATTGCTTGCTAACAAGGGCAAGTAAAATGGAGTAGAAAACTCACATGAATTCAACATTTATATGGCCTAGGTGTATCTAAATGACTATGCTGAGTCTGTATTTATACAGAGTGTTAACGACGGTATGACATTAAATGCAATTACGTATAGTATGTGACATTATAAAGCGAGACAAAAAAAAATCTACTAAATATCTTCAATAGTTTAGACACAGGACAAATTTTTTAATTTCTTTAATTCTAAATTAACACTATGTAAGTACGTCAAACGGTCACTGACTTAAGTCATAGTCCACGTCGAAGGATAAACGTTGCCGTTCATTACAGTTCAGTGAACTTGTCATAATAAAATGGTGTATTACATGGTGTATTACTTCGTTACTATTAAAATATTATTTATTTTGTTAGAAAATTTCAAATTTTTGTTTTTCGTCAAATTACTTTTGTGATTAATTAGAAATCATTATATGGGCTAGTAACACCTGCCTTTTCATTTAATGTCAAACCGTCGTTAACACTCTGTATAACCCATAATGGAAACGGCGGCAGTGAAAACTACTGATGATTTCATTATGAATTGACAATGATTGATTCTCAGATTCACTCTTTAAAGTTGTATTATAATAGAATACTTTAAAAGATAATGTATTCTTTTGAATATCAATAGTCAATAAAAAAAATCTAACTTCGACCGATTACAATTTGAGGAAAACGCCGAAGGGAATCCACTGATTGCCCTCAAATAAAAATGAAAGAAATTTATTTGCAATAAAAAATAACGCTGAAACAAAATTCAAACTCAACACCGTAATGAGGAGTCTTCAAATTATTATGACGCGAATATCTTTTTTTTTTATTCCAAAGACTTTGTTTGAAAAACTCTTTAATTATTCTAAATCTCTATTTCTGACAGATGCTTTGAAATGGAAGAAAATGATTGTCTACCCGTGGCTGCAGGCAACGCAAGCCCAACATAAAGGCTAAAAAGCTAGCTGGAAACATAATTTGCTGTGATTAAAAATGTCAGCTTAATATTTTTATTGATGTTTTTATTTTGGTTGTTTATTAAACAGGATTTTAATGAATGTATAAACGTTTGATGAATGTCAAATTTGAAAGGATAAAATGTATAAATAATACATATATTTACGCCTGCAAATACATAAACAAATATTCAAGCGGAGGTTATAAAACGTCATTTTCTGCTATCCAACAATACATAATATACTCGTAAGTAATAACTAGAGGTAAAAGTTAAATTATGCATACGTTATTAAAGTACACAAAATATATGTGGGCAAAACGATTCACAATTCCAATGCTGAATTATTCATGATTTGAACGACTTCTTTGATGTAGTAGTAATAACATTAATTTATTTCTAAACATCACGTTCCATAAATTTGTTTTATTATTCTTACCTTAAAATTAAGCCTCGTATACCTATTTCTCTAAATAGTATAAAGACTTTTGATACGTTCAATATTGTTTTGAGCATTTCTTCCAAAAGGTTCATAATAATTAGTACTTTTATGCATATTATGGTAGTGAAAGCTAAGAATTTTAACTGTGTAATCACGTCGCAAAAGCATAAAAGCAGTTCGAAACAGGGTCGAATCGCTAGTAAATAATACCTCATTTTCTTCTAAAAACAGTGGCTATGTACAAAGGACTTTTATTTGTTGGTTTAGTAGACTAGAAAATGGCGGTAATATTTTTTCTACTTTTTTTCCATTACGAAGGCGATAAAACAGTAATTGAAAACAAACTATGATGAAGAGAAAACTATTTTCTTATTTTCCGATCCTTGAGGGATGACGGAGTGGCTGTTGATTTTGTTACCAACCTTTTTATTGACTGAAACTTCATTGGTCATGATCGCTTGTTTGAACAATAGAATGTCAGAGAATACCCGTATTTATGTACAATGTAGAAAGGTTCAAATAAGAAATACGCCTGGCTGTATTTCTTTTCGGAGTGAAGAGAAATGAGTACGACTTAATATAAGTTTCCTTTTTCTTTCGGCTTAAGTTTAACTTACGAGTAAATTCATTTAGACTACCTCTGTAGCTCATTCAGAGTATGTGCTGCTGTGGATTGTGGGTTCAATTCTCACCTGAGTCAATACTTTGTGTGATCCATAAAAAATAGTCAAAGTCTGGTTGTATGTTTTATTCGATAATTGTGTTTGTACAATACGTCGCGATACAGAGGTTGTTTTCAAGAACAAGTGAAGTCTTTTAACTAAAAACCATTTATAACCGCGGAAAACACTCCTCTGTTCATTTTAAATAAATCCGATAGTGCGCGTTTATAGTCGATTTCATAGTCATTATCAATCATTAACCTTGTCCCGTCTTCTGTGAAACCCACAGTAAAAATAGTTTAATAAGTACCACTTAAAAGGTTGCTAAGATTGCATATTTCTTCAATCTAGTTTCTACTGAAACTATAAATTGATGGTTAGATTTTATATGAGGATCTCAATAACTCATTGAATTTGAATTATAGCCCGCAGAGTTGTTTTTCATAACTTGTTTTAAGCTCTGTAGAATAATCGAAATACTGTAAAAATAATAAGCAATAGACATTAGTTACTTTGATACTTCAAAATAATATAATCGTATTTATGTACAATGTAGAAAGGTTCAAATAAGAAATACGCCTGGCTGTATTTCTTTTCGGAGTGAAGAGAAATGAGTACGACTTAATATAAGTTTCCTTTTTCTTTCGGCTTAAGTTTAACTTACGAGTAAATTCATTTAGACTACCTCTGTAGCTCATTCAGAGTATGTGCTGCTGTGGATTGTGGGTTCAATTCTCACCTGAGTCAATACTTTGTGTGATCCATAAAAAATAGTCAAAGTCTGGTTGTATGTTTTATTCGATAATTGTGTTTGTACAATACGTCGCGATACAGAGGTTGTTTTCAAGAGCAAGTGAAGTCTTTTAACTAAAAACCATTTATAACCGCGGAAAACACTCCTCTGTTCATTTTAAATAAATCCGATAGTGCGCGTTTATAGTCGATTTCATAGTCATTATCAATCATTAACCTTGTCCCGTCTTCTGTGAAACCCACAGTAAAAATAGTTTAATAAGTACCACTTAAAAGTTTGCTAAGATTGCATATTTCTTCAATCTAGTTTCTACTGAAACTATAAATTGATGGTTAGATTTTATATGAGGATCTCAATAACTCATTGAATTTGAATTATAGCCCGCAGAGTTGTTTTTCATAACTTGTTTTAAGCTCTGTAGAATAATCGAAATACTGTAAAAATAATAAGCAATAGACATTAGTTACTTTGATACTTCAAAATAATATAATCATATTAACATCTCGAGAGGTAAGTAGGTTTCGCTTGCACATAACTATTATTTGACACCAGACCAGGTTGAGTGGCAATAAGTATATAATAACGATACGGCATAGTCTCAACATAAACTAGCAATTATGCAGCCGATATTGTAACGTGTGCAAGATAATTGCACATTATCTCCTAAACTCAAAGTTCAGTGAAGCTGCAATGGAAGCCAGAGAGGCGTTTTTGGCTCAATACGCGATCGTTATTTAGACGGTTGCTATAAGGTCATCATGCAATTTCTAGCCTTTCTTAGAACACCTATGGAAGTGCTTATATTCTAGAAAGACGAAGAATAATAATGTTTCGTCTTTTCGGATTACCAATGTCAAGATGTCATTGCTCAACATTGCTACTACAACATCATAGTCTTTAACAGCCGGCCCGCAGTTCATTTTAGTGCGACCCGAAGTACTTAAGTATGTTTTAAATATTATAACGATAGAATAAATTCTTAACTTTTCAAATTTTATTGGTACCTAGATATAAACCCCTACAGGCTAAAAGAAAAAAAACGCTATTATATATTATTATTATAAAAATGTTTTTTTTTGTTTGTGCGATCTATTTAGTAATTAAATATTGGCCCGGGATCATAGCCGATCAGGACAGCCCTGATCTTCAAGATGACTTGCAACGCCAAATAATGAGAAGTTTTTTTTTTGTAAAACTTATTGTAACGCTTGCCACAATTGGTAACAAAAAAAAATATATTTATTATTACAGATTGTTTTTTAAAATGATTCAGCGTCTTAACCATTCTAATATAAAGATGTATACTGCAGAATATGAAGCCTTTTTCAGGCATCTCCAAATTAACTGATCCTGAGCCGTTCTCATCCGTCGTAAAAAGAATATATTGTTTAGTATTTCACATGTCATTTTATGTCGTCATAAATGTGGTCGTAGCGACCGAAACGTAAAAACACAATTGAATTAAAGTTGGAACTCCTTACCAGCGTATGTTTTCTTCTGATGCTGATACAGGTTTATTCGAGCATCACAAAGATTTTATTGTGAGGACCAGCATGCTACTAATTTGCCATGCTATCAGTCAACATATTTAGTATGCTTCCTAGACCCTACTGATTGCTTACCATCAGACAAAGTAAAATCAATTTAGTACCTAAGCAAATTTAAAAATAAAACGAAGATTGCTTACCGAACCATATGAGTATGTTAAAGAAATACATTACGCAAACAACTTAAAAGCCACAATTTGCTTTTGCTTCAGAAATTTGTATCTCGACATTTGCTTTTAATGTAAGGGGATTTTGTATAATGACCTTTTTGCTATAAAGAGAGGTAATATTAGAATCTGTTTTACAAGCTTTTAAGATCCATCTTGATCGTTTATTAAAAAGACAGAAAACAATCTCCGGTTCCCGGGGATTTGATAAACATTGCAATTCAGTGGGAGACAGCGTGTAGTCTAGCGGTTAAATTCGCTTTGCCACTAGAGTCTGAGGGTCTGAATTTACTTTGTAAAGATTAATTGTATGTATATTAAGTTCTTCGTGATGAAAGACTTGTTACCGAGTACAAAAAATACACTAATTTTCCCCGATTTCAAACGACGGTATTAAATATTCAGAACAAGCGCTTTTACACCGCACGGTGCTAATAGTAGTAGGCACTGACAATTACATTAACGGTTACGAAGGTACTAGGCAGTGACAGTAACAAAGTTAACAATTATCACTCCATGCAGCCTAGGTACTTAGTTTTCTTTATTAGGTAGTAGCGGTTCAAATAATGTAAGCCTACTTTGAGCCAAGTCTTTGATTATCATTATATCAGCCGAAGGACGTCTAGTGCTGGACATGACTTCTCCCAATTTTCGCTACCTCGGCCGGTCGTGAGCCGCCCTCATCCATCGGTTGCCCGCCATCATTATAAGGTCGTCGGTCCACCTTGTGAGGGGTCTGTCCACGCTACGTCTTCCAGTTCGTGGTCGCTACTTTACAACCTTCTATATGCTCAATGCCACTTCAGAGTAGCCAAGTCTTTATCGTAGTGTAAAGGACGATTTAATCATCATTATCATAATGGTTTCAACCATAAAACGCTTACTGCTGGACCTTCCCCAAGTATTTTTACTTTGATCTGTGGGTCGTATGCCGCTCTTATCTATCGAGTGCCTGCTATCTTTACCAGATCGTCACTTCGTCAGTCCACTTTGTCCTTACAAGCCTGTCCACCTTTGTCAACTTAGATTTATTGTTATATATTTGGTTGGCTCAAAATTGCAACTTAGCGCTTCATCACGGTCCTTTAAATGACAGTTTGTTGAGTCGCAAACGATAGACTATGAAAATAAATGATAGAAGTTTGTTATTAAGTTTTAGTATAAAATATTTGAGTGTTATATTTGTGAAAGGAAAATAATGATCAAATGGTACCTCAGAGTACTGAAAGTGAAAAACATAGAACATCTTTTCCACGGGCTCTTACTCGTGCTCTTTCTTATCAATGATTTTACTGATTTAAGTCATATGTTATATAAACCGGAAGAGTTTGATTGATCGCGCTAATCTCTGGAACTACCGGTCGGTTTTTAATAATTATTTTTGTGTATGATAGCCCAGTTCTTGAGGAAGGTGATATATCATCACGCTACTGGCGATGGGAGGAAAGCAGTAAGCAAAGACGCGTGTGAAACCGCGCCACAGGAAGCTAGTAATCATATATTTTTGAAGATAAATATTTCATAGATTTTAATAAAGAGCATTATTATGAAATTTGTTTTACTAAGCTTGAAAGACGGATTGCCGGCCGTGGTGGTACCTTAGTCACTATTGACTGTCCTGTCTATTGATTTTTCCTTTTCATATGATGCGTTGATCGCAATCATTTTCGGTTGAGAGACCTCCTAGTCACCGCTAGTAGGTGCAGTTGTCACTTCCTTTTCCAACCTTAATTAAATAACACTAATTAATCTAAATTAAATTTGTAAGGTATAAGAGGGGTGGCTTTTGTACACGAAAATTGAGCAACACACACACAAATATGAGTTTAAACGTGAAATACATTATACGCTAACTTTGCTACACATTAAACAAAACGGTTCTCCTCATTCTAGAGGTGGATTGCCGGAAAATCAACGTTAAATTATAAGTAGAAATTGTGAGTATTACACAGTTATATTGGTTTATGTAATGTACCGTTTTATGAATATAGGGTAAAGTGTCAAGCGCCTTTAAGTAGCTGTTTCATTGCTCGTCTTAGTGCCCAGACTAAGCCAAATTAGCATTTCGGGCAAAATACGTCCACTACTGGTCATGAGCTCTTCTAAGTACTTAAGTAACATAAGAGACTAAACCTACATCCGATACTCATTCCTTCGAAATAGGTAGGGTTATATTTTTATACTTTTTATGAAATATAATTTGAACGTAAGAAAGCCTCTGTAATTCTACTGTTGCCCCATAGTGGAAAGCGATTATCGTAAACTAGATTTATAACTAGAGAATATTTTTATTTAGTATGTCTTCGAGACTAAAATTAGTATGTATATTTTTATTACCTGCAATTGTAAATCATCTAAAACAGTTATATTGATCTCAATTTTACATTTCATTCGGTGTTTTCAGTCAATTTAGAACAAGTTTAAATAGATGGCACTGAGCCAAAACGGTACGAAGTTGCCAAAGCTAAAAATATCCGGTTTATCGATTGAGCCGTGGAGGATGTCAACAAACGTAATACCACCTATGTAGACACTAAAGGTAATTACTTCGTGTTACTTCGTGGTACAGTTTTACCAAACTATATAACTATCTATGTTTTCGTTGCAAAGTGACGCCTACACCACAAGTGAAGTATAATGAATTAAAATAATCAATATAACATTACATGAATATTATCAAAGTGTTTTTATGTCAAAATTTTGAAATTAATATATTTTACATCTCTCATATTCGGTAAGTAGGTCCTTATTACCCCCAAATGGGGCTTGTAGGTGACCAATTAGAGCTCTAGGGTAATAATGTAGCTAGAAAAGCCCTAGTAATTAAAGTAATTAAAAAAAAACACTTCACTCTTTCAAAAAGTTCGCGTACTACTAACCATCATACTGGCAATAGACATCATGCATTCAGCCCAATGACAAAAGAGGTCGTTTCGCTATTCAGCCTTGTCTTCGTATGAGTATAATAGTCATCAATTTTAAAAATCGAACGGCGAAGCTCAATTTCGTTCTTGAAAAAATAAATAAAAAAAAAGATGAAAAACGGCGGGAATAGAAAACTTTTATTCTTGTAATGCCGGGTTTTTTGTACTTACCTCACAATCGAGATGTAAAGCAGAGTAGTTAGCTCGGGTGTAAGCATCAATTGCAGCCCGAGATATTTAGGCGCACGAGCGCAGCGAGGGTGCCTAAAGTTCGAGGGTGCCTTACAGCCCTTGGCTACTAATCTACTATTAACGAAAACCTTGACCAGATACTAAATCACAAAAAAACTTGTAAGAAAGCGTCTTTTGTTAATCAAGCGGTAAAAAGATATTAAGAAGCCTTCACAGTGGAGATCTCGCGCCTGTCGCTGGATAATAAAACGAGAAAAATTCTTTGACAGAAAGATCTCACTAATTCTTTAGGGCTGATCAGTTTACGATCGACATCACGACCTTTCACAAGCCAAAAAATTTGCCATGGGAGTAAAGAGACAATAAAGTATTAAATTGTTCATAGCTTAAGCTATGTTTCAGGTGAATTAAAGAGTCCAGCAACTTGAAATATTGCTAAAAAATATGTATATCATGATGAGTACACACTACTTGACAAGAGCTATAAATGACATAAAACAGAGTATCAAATATAAAGGATGTAAAACTATTAGCGATGGCTTGTAGGGTATTTTTGAATTGTTGATCTTCATATGATAAACTGAATTAAGCTTCGTATATGATTTTTACCACATTTCAATTATGCCATAGTGGAAATGGGAAAAAGTAATATCGCTTCTCTATTTAGTCTATTACCAACCTGTGAAATTAATTTAAAAAAAAAATTGTAAACATGACATGTACAATTAAATTTATTTAAAAAAATCGCTATTTATTTTTTCATTTTAAAACCTTTTGATAGCAATATGCATCGTTAGCATATGTATACTATACATACATACAGTCATTACGATATTATATTTTGAAATACGATATTATATACATAACCGATTTTTACTCTTTTGTATTAAGCCGGTTGTATTTTTTTGCTAAAGCAGTCAATCTCCTGAACTATCTAACCTGGTGGGCAATATGATTACTTATTATGTGCACCCGGGGCGAATTGCTTCTGCTCGGTTTCAATTTATGTGGGTCATCAAACCTTGATAACTACCGCTCACGTTATCAACTAGACTAGACAGATAGGCAGTATTAGATGAAATTTAGCTTTTACCATAGAAGCAACAGATAGGTTATGAAATTATTATTTTAAACGTATGAGACTTTTTAAAAAAAAAAAACTTTATTTATAATAGTAAAACTAACAAATTTTGAAGTCAAATCCTTTATCCTTAACCATATTAACCCTGTTTGTTAAAATAATCTCCTTTTTGACTTTACTCAGACCTTATTTTGATAAAGTAAAACTTCAGAACATATCAGTAATACGTGGAAAACATTCGACTTATAAACTGCTAAGTGATGTAGAAGCAGGTTGATAAAAATCGATACCAATTAACTTTCCTGAGGTAATCGAATTACGGCGGGACGCTTCATTAAGCTTATCAGGATTAGCTCGCACTCATGTAGAAAGTCACTAATTATATCAAACACTTTGGAATAATCTAATATCTCTTGTAAATTTAAGATAACATATAAAAAAACAGTTTGGAAATCCTAAAATTAAGTCACCTATCAACTCAATTGATGGGTTTTTTTTAAATTATCAGGTTTTAATGTTATTTTCAATAAAGTTTCTTATACGAAATCAAGAAAGTTAGAAAAACAAATATGTACAATATTGTTCGAATTTAAAAATTACAAAAATAAAAGACTACACATTTTCTGAAAAAAAAAATAGGACTTGCATCTTAGAATAAAAAAGTTATATTTTGATTTTACAATGTGTCATAAAAACTAACTATAATATTTTTAATATGCTCAACAAATTTGCACGTTTAGTAAGAATTTAATAAATATAATAATATAAAAAAATGTTGCACAGTGATGTCAGTGATATACTAAATGGATATATCTAATATTTGTACTCTGATGGCTTCGACGTCGCTATTTTCCTAGTTTTCATCAGTAGATGCGATAACGGTCGTGACTGACATTTCAAATAATGTTTAATACTCATATTATATTATAGTAGATACGTACATATGTGTAGGTACCTATGTTTATGCACGATAGGCACATTATACACGAGCAATAAAAACCTATTTGCTTTTATTGGGTACTACAAGGTTATAGCGGTCTCCTCTTATAAAATAAGGTTTAGTCCACTCTGTTAGTATTCAGTCATATGTAGATATCTATACGATTAAAGATGTATAACTAAAACAAGACATGTGTGGTATCGTAATTATTATTTTTTTTTTACACTTTGAACGCCACTTTTTCTAGACACATAATGGAAAATCTATTATTTGATAGACACCAGTTTGAATACATGGCATTCAGACTGATAAAAGACTGTGAGAAATAAAACAAGGTGTGGCGAGGTACCTTATAAACATTCAATCAAGGAACATGAAGTTTTAGACTTGGACCAAATATTATATTTATGGATTACAAAAGTTTTTGTCCCGTGTGTCGAACCCTTAGTACAACAGTCGCATATGCTTACACTGCACCACCAAAACAGTTAAATTGTGTTTAAATTAACAAAGAAACTGTAGTAGTTCTTGTATTGACAGCTGTATCTCTGCCAGTAAGTTAAATTTTCAAAACTCCTTGTAGTAATATTACACACAGAGCTGACAGACCTGTTTCTCTTAGACAAGAGGTACAACATTTGTTAGTTTTAGAGTGTTGAGTCGCGACTGATATTCCTACCAAACTACCAATATAAATTGAATTTAATTTATCTTAAGAAGATATATTTCCTCTAACATATTAGTTGGAATTGAGAAACCGATATTAATTAAAAGTAAAATAATGGAATTAAAAATATTATATTATATCATATTTCAAACTGGGCGATAAACTTAACCTGTTAAAGATGAAGAAAGTATCGACAATTACTTGGGATTTGCACAAAATGTTTTTCTCTTGCATTTTCTTCTACCGACATGTAAATAAACTTACTTCTGTATATGTCACCCATTGCAATTAATCCATATTTTCTCATCATTCCTCCTTCTCAATTTCATATAGACCCTTAATTCATTCGTAAGTAAACACGACATATTAACACTTCAGCAAATATCTTTATTACACTTCACTCAATTAGTTATTGTATTATATGTACAGTCAAGAAACAATGCGTCTGAAACGCACGGAATCCAATTAATTATGAACAGACAGTACAAATTTACATTATTCATTAATTATGTTAGTGTGCCGTCGGCTGGAGCGACGTGACGAATTTTGCTGAGGACTGCTCAGTAAATTGATTGTGGTAGGATATGTCAGTTTTTGAATGGATATTATTTTAGGTGGTGTCTGATTTAGGATCACGCAAATTTATCTATTGAGAGTGAATGGTCGATCGATCTGTCAGGATAAATTAGGTAATTAAGCTGGTCACTCACAGATGTCACTATCTTAATGAACCTTATTTAAAATTGAAGTCATCAAGTAGTGTTAAAATTATTTAGTTCTTTAATAGATTCGACAAAAAAATAAAAAAACATCTATTCGATGCTTCTATAAATAAATATATTGATATGTCGAATACAATAAATATTTGTCAAAACATCGAATCAATCCGATATATCGTACGGAAAACATCGAATAAATTCGTTATATCGATGTTAAGTGTTAATATCCCTAGTCGAAAGTGCAGTAAACATAATATTCTCCCTTTCTCATTCTAAATATGAGAGAACGAGACAGTATAATTTTTATCTGTTTTATCTAAAGGTTCACCACGTGCTTATTTTTGTGAAACTTCACTATTTAATCCGGTATTAGGTTGGTAAGTTTATACGAACAACATCTGAAGTTTTACTGAACATATTCAGTGTGCGGTTTTAAGTATAAAGCAAACTATAAACTGTAAAGATAAAGATACGTTTTAAGAGGATCGTATTCTCTAAGGTTCAGAGAATACACTATGATTATACATTGTATCGAGAATGACGTAACATTTTAATTATAGACAACTTATGCAGAGAAAAAGTAAGGTTTAGCAATGTGCCGCGTCTTTTCTTTTACTGGTAATATTCTCTTATGGAAAAGGTAATGCAGAAGATGCTTCATCGCGTTATATATTTATACTTTTATATATAGCGGAAGAGTTTGTTAGTTTTAACGCGCTAATCTCTGGAACTTCCCGTCTGATTTGAAAAAATATTTTTGTGTATGATAGCCCAGTTCTCGAGAAAGGTTATAGGCTATGTAATATCACGCTACTGGCGACGGGAGCAGAGCAGTAAGCAAAGACGCAAGTGAAACCTCGTCGCGGAAACCTAGTAATTATATAACGCAACAAACATTTTCACATCTGACTGTCCTTCTTCTATTCTATTTGTAAATAATCGAATGTAAAAATGTTTTTTTATGTGTTAATGAACACATAACGATTGCAGATGTGCATAGTTTTGTTAAACTAACGCAGCTACACTCTATCATACAGTAGCAACCAATTTAATTAAGTAAAGTTACAAGGACAACACTTGTAGCGAAAAGGAATGAAATTATAAATGTTGCTAAGCCATTCTCACCTTTAAGTTAATTAAGACACGATACAAGTTTCTGTATTACGTCTTGCGCCCTTTTTCTGCTCAAAGTGCGATGTTATTTGGATAACGCTGACGTCATAGTTTGACATACTAAGTTGAAGTTAGATTCAGTAGGGGACGTGTCCATGGATTAAGAGTTAAATTATCTTTTATTTTAACTTTTTGATGGAGATAGGTACGTAAATAAAGCGAGAAAATAACACTGAGTATTTATCAGGAAACAACGAGATTTTCATTCAGAAACATCTTATTAAAATTTGTGCAGTCGAACTACAAAAGTTTAAACCACCAAAGTATAGTAGTTTATTTAAGAGAGAACGCCAGTCATAGTGATGTTAATTAGATAGTTTTTTGTTTCTGTTCTATGGTTTTCATATCTTTGGAATATGTAATCATGCGTAGGTACCTACTGCGCAACTGTATTGTTGACAATAAATCATTTTCTTTCTATCTGTACCTGTGGGTGCCCCAAGAGTCAGGGAAGTGAATACCAGATCACGGCAGTATAAGTTTCTATTATGTATTAAAAACAATAAATAAATAAATGTCATGTAGCAGTGAAGTTGTTTCCACCAGTAAGTATAACAATTTTCTTATTTTTATAGAGCGATTGTTACCACTCACCATAAGAAAGGGTCGCTAGATCGTACGTCACTGTTCGCAATAAAAAGAAAACTCGAGAAATGTCCTACAGTAATGACTTACAAGTGTAAATGGAGTAGCATGTTGGAATACGAACTCTTTAATTAGAATATGCGAGAAATTACGATGTATTTACTTGTTACTTGTAGGAACGTCAATGTGTATCATAATGTGAAGTCGATGCGTAACAATATACTTTGTACAAATCGTACATTATAAAAGAATATTTAGAATTTAATATTTAGATGTGTTGGCCACCATACTAAGATCCATCGTCTGTAACTGCTGGCATGGCCACCACAATGGCGGCTAAGCGAGATGCTTTTTCACGCCCGCTTACAAGACCCAGGATCTTAATTATATGGGAACACATGCACTGATAAAGAGTTCCAGGCTTTAATTGAGCGACAAAATATGAACTGTTGAACCGTATGGTTCGAAACCCTTTAGGTTTCACTGTGAAAGGGTGGCACTTAAACCCTGACGCGACGTTTTTTCTTTTTTTAAACTGTATTTATATTTTAGGTACTTATTTTCAGAGTAATAAAAATAAATAGAACCTTGACGCTCGTAAATATTTTTAAAGCGAAAATACTAGACACAAGTTCGCTTTGTACGCTTGTGGGCAAAGGCAACCTAATATTCAAGTCTAAATTACATGCAAACGAAGGCGAAGCACATGTGTTACAAAATAGGTACGATAAAGTTGTTAAATTTACTCTCTATCGTGGCTTTCCCGAGAGACTACAAGGCGTTCTTCAAGAAAGGCGTTAAAGGATTTTTACTGGATTAGCAGCGAATGTGATATTCCCGGTGTTTCAAGCTGCGGTAACTGCTTACCATCTGGCAGGCTATATGCTTGTTTATAACCCTGGCTGTAAAATAGGTACAAACCCACTTAACCTATTGAATACTTAAGTCGTCTATCAATTTTAATAAAAGCTGATGAAAAGAGATATTTATAATCTTGTAACCATTATAACTGTTTATAATCAGGCAGGCTGTATGTTTGTTTGTCACCTTGATCGTATAAACAAAATAGACACAAGCACAATCTTTGAGACATCAAATAATTGAAGATAAATAGAGACAGATACGTTTTATATATATACTTTTGTATCATAAAAGAGTATTTACTAAATATATGTACTTTTTGAAGTAGACTTGTAACCTGACATGGACAATAGATACGGTTTTATATGATAAGAAGAACACAAAAGATTGTAAGGTATACTACTTCTTTGTTATAGTTCACAGAGCTTGGAATATAATAGCATCTAAATACAGACTATTATAAATAAAATGTGTTTATTCTATCAGCACAATAATATTTCTCTCACCCTGTTTTCTGTTGTTCTATTAATATAATGATTATGAATGATTAATATATTATACTATTAATGTTATTAAGTGATAATTGAATAAGTATCCCAATTCCCGGTAGCTCGAAAATGTCGAAATCTATACTTATTGAAATTAAAACGTTTAAATTTTTCAATTGATATTTGTAGAAACAACGAACTCAACAAAAATAATCATAATTTTTATATAACCTAGTTAGTTTTATAAGTTATACGAAAGCCTTGAGGGAAACTAAAATGTAAATGAACAACTGTATCCGTAGTAAATTTTATCGTAAATGTATACATACGGTTACGGTAATGGAGAGTCTATTTATTTATGAAAAAATAAATTATATTGAACCTGGCTGGCTTTATGAACAATTTTTTTTATGGAAATATCATGAAACGATGAAGTAGTATTTTATAAAGAGCCTCATAGAAATGTATAAAACAAATCTATTTAGATAGGTATTGTTTTAACACAGAGTACGGCAGAGAATTGGTAAATTCTAACTTTGGTTTGACCCGAATAGACGTTGTAACTGTTTCATTTCCATGATTTTTTGAGCGAATAAATAATTTTTGCTTGTATCTGCAATTAAAATAAAAACATATCTTCATTTAATATTAGAAACAACGTTAGGACATCTAGTTGAAATTCAAGTAATAAAAGTATTAATAAACTGAAGAGTATTATCGACTGCCTCTGTGATACGGTTGTACTCTGTACGAACTGCCTCGCAGGGGTCGCGGGTTCGATTCTCACTCAGTACAAGTATTTGTGTGCATGATCTATTTGCATTGGTATGGCTGTTTCTACGTATAAGTATATTTACAAAAAAAGTATTTAATTATGTGTATCCACATTCTAGAACCCATAACACAAGCAATACTTAATATGCTTACTTTGGGTCTAGATGGCGTTGCGTGTAGTTGTTGTGATATTATTATATTAAGCGCCAAATATTCGTGCATAATTATGAAATAATCTTATTTGATTTACTGGACACAGTGAACTGAAGTGAAGATTTTCAAGGTATTGGCGGGTTTTGGCACAATTACTACGATTGGTACAATCTTTTATACAACGTAGGTATATTGCTATAATTATAAAACTTATCATATACAACCGCGTTTTATTTATTATTATTTAGCTAGCAGCGAAGAGTCACTTTTTCGAAGAGGGATGCCGGTGGGACTAAAATATTTTAAGCTTCGGAAGGCTAGTTAGACTTTGAGTAGACACGCAAGCAGTGATAGGTATAAGGAAGTCAGGGCATATTTTAAAAGGGAAGCCGGCAGGAATCGTGTTGTATGGACGCTTCGCCACTGTTAGCTAGTGTTCCTATTGAGTAGCGGTCTTCTGTGGATTGCCATAATTGTATTGTTCTACAGAATACTTGGTTTTTTTTTACAAATATTTAACTTTCTTTATTTATAATTCTCCTTAATACATACACCCTTTTAGATATCATATGTTTATAATTATTGAAATTGTACACCTAAGTGCGGAACAATATTTTACATATTACATATTTTTGTCATAAAAAATATTAATGCGATAATAAAGGCTAGGCAACAAAGATCCTCTAAATTAGAATAGGACCGCTAGTCCCAGGGAACTCTTAACAGAATTTATATAGACAGTGAAGGATTAGCCCAGGGAATATATATTATTACATAATATAATTTAGGTGAGACATAATATGACATTGATCAAATATCACATCGATACCAAACTAGTTTGTATAGAAGAGTTTTATTTTTACTGAGAGCCTGTAACATTTTCATCATTTTATTTTTATAACTTCGGTGGCAACTATGTCAATGCGTGGCAATCGAGCATAAGATGCACATGCCTTCGTTCTCTTAGCATTACAAAAACAACAATTTAAACAAAACCAAGCTTTGCGTGAGGTAAAGAACGTAAGGTAGAAGAAGAAGAAAAAGAACGGAGACCGAGGGAGGTATTGGACGTCCGACGCTCTAACTCACCGAACGGTGCAGCTAGTATAAAATGTCAATATTTTATGAGAAGGTAAATACTTCGTCGTTCGATTCAAACCTTTTCAAATTCGGATTCGTAAGATATATTACTTTATTTTTCCTTTTACTAGATAGATAATATAAGTACACTTAACATAATAATTTCCTTTGCTACTATTGACCTACATTTAAATTTCCAAAGAAAGCGATCTGCCGTTTTCCTTTGAAATAAAATATATAAACTATCTGCCTGCTTTCTTTGAGTCTTACATAAAAATGTGTCCAACAAAGTACTTCAATAAATGAAAGCAAAATTTATCTGGATTTTCGATTTAGCCTCTTTCAACTATAATAGCTCTCCTCGTTATACCGCAGAGCTCATCAATACTACGTAGAGTATCAATTTTGCAATGTACTTACTTTATACTGCAAGATTTTTCAAACCGAAAGACATGTCGTTTATAAAGACTACTAGCTTTACAAAAAATTCAAAGCGAGTGCGACTCTTTAGAAATTCATTAATGTCGGTTACCACTTACCATTACGTGAATATATATATATATATATATATATATATATATATATACTACTACTAGCGACATACCCTCGCTTCGCACCGGTATCAAAGCTACAGTTTCCTACCTTGGTTTACTATAATCATTCTATCGTCTACAAACTATGCTATTTAATAATAAAAACTGTTTCAAAATTTATTAAGTGGTTCTTGAGATTAGCGGTTTTATATAGACTTTCTATTGTACTATTATATAGATGCAAATATACCGAGCATACCTCATATTATTATGTAAATGACAGCGTAGTATTTGTTGAATTAGTAATACGATATTATCTTTATTGTAATAACGTCAATTATAATATATCGCGTTTCAATTGACATTATTTAATATTGATTCGATTATGAACTATTTTCCACTGTGTTTGGATATCATATTAGCCTATTATCATCGTCATACACACAGTAGTTATTAGTTTGGAGAAATTATTAAATGTACATAAATAAAATAGTGTTACTCTGTTCAGTAATATTTAAACTACTGTGTTATTGCTATGACAGTGGCAAATGAGCAATCAGCCTACGTAATGGTAAGTGGTAACTGTCGCTGAAAGACGACTCGGAGTCTCTGACATTGCTTCAGCAATGCCAAGGAGTCTGCGAAGCCGTTGCCTACCGTGAAGAGATTGAGATAGGTGAAGGGATTGAGTAAGATAAAGAAAACTATATAGAACATCAAACAAAAAGCATGTTAAAGGAAAATGAGAGGTTTTTCTGAGAAGCAGTTTTCTAGAAGTTTCAATAAATATTCTTACTTCACTTTCAAACGTACTAAACTTAAATGTAATGATGTGTCTTCGCCTAATATCTTGGTGATACTAATGTCTTAAACTTTTCTCTGTATATATAAATCATAAACTTTATGATGTGGGATCAGTTGACCAATTCAAAAACACACTCGGTCAACTAAACCCACGTTCGATCACTTATCCAAGGAGGAAAGCTTTTATCTTTATTTTATTTAACTAACAAGTTAAAATGAAATGCCTTAGAGTTACATTAAAGCGTGTTACCCGGTCTAATATGCAATAAATATGCGCCCACCAATCGCCTGCTAACATGGTGACTATGGTAACAGTCTTCAGGCTGTTAACTAAATATATGTACAACTTGGCATTGAAATAAAAGCAATTATTTATTTGGGCACTGTTTATTTTACCTACAAAAAGCCGGTGAAACTACCCCAAGGTAGATATTAGTAACTAAGTACATTGTATTACAAACTATATTATTATAAGGTGGTATAGTCAATGTTACATTACTAATCATATCATACTTATTAAGGTTAGTATTTGTGTTATTATTCTGTGCAAAATTGTTGATGTAAAAGTATTACTGTATAAGTTAAAATAACTGCTATCATGACGTACGTTTTCTTTTTTTTTCAAAAAGGTTAAATAAAAGGATGAGTAAGCATATGATTTGCTGCCTCTGTGGTTCGGTGCTACTGTGTACGGACTGCCACGCAGAGGTTGCAGGTCCGATTTCCGCTCAGTGCAAATGTTTTTGTGCATGAACATGTCTATTTGCATTGGTCTGGGTATTTCTATGTATAATATGGATGTATTTACAAAAAAAAGTATTTAGGTATGTATATCCGCATTCTATAACTCAAAACACAAGCTATAATAGGTATATGCTTACTTTAAGTCTAGATGGCGTTGTGTGTAGTTGTTGAGGTATTATGAAAAAGAATGAAATGAAAAGACTTTCACCAGTAACAAGCTCTTAAGTGAATAGGTATTATATAAAAAAACTTCAACAACATCTACCTTTTCGCAACAAAATTTAAAGCAAAATGTTGTCAGCACGACACCATTTTCAGTCTACATTTTAATTTTAAATCGGCGATCAAAGTTGTCCGTCCTTTCGTCGTTTAGTAAGAGTCCTAACAATCAGGCAGTCTAGAACTATCTTCACACATGGCTTGATTCTCCACGGTTCAAAGTACAACTTTCGGAGATGGATTAAACTTTAATTTAGATGCGGGTTTGCTTATTACACTTCGTTTAAAGAACATTACCCCTTTTGTGTGCAGTTCTCGTTTTACTATCTTCTGTTAAAATATTCTTTGTAAATATCATTAATTGAAAATGTTAGTGACTAGTGTCAGTGCGATTTACATGATTATTTATGTAATAAACAGACCTGTCATATAAAATCCATCGATATAATATTTTGTTACGTTGTTTCTATAAATATACATCGAGATTTGCGTATCATCATTATCATCTAAAAAAAGTAATATGATCGCGAAAACTTTAAAATATAAGACATGATTAAAAAGTAATTATTTCACCTAAATATGATAAAATATTTAGAGTATATTGTAAAAAAAAGAAAACGAAAAAAAGTTTTATGTACCTACTGTTTATCTGTGCTTACACCACCGACATAGTATTTCGATACGAAATGAATTCTTGACTCGAATGGAAATACTTAACATCCTATGTGAATGTTATGTATTTCTATTTAAGTTCGCATTAAGATATTTCCAATTTAGTTGAAATACTTATCTGGGTTGTCTTATTGAACATAGTTTACTTGACATTTGAAGACGGTCAACGGATTTAATATTATCGGAACGTATCTATTTCATAGTTAAAGCTCAGAAACCTTCTGATTTGTTGAAATCCTTTTAGAATAGAAGTCCGAAAATGAGACAAATTATATTAAAACATTATTAAGTCTATAGATTTTCATATATTCATTTAATTCCATTGTACCTGTATGTAAATACTACCTACATATTACCGTAGTGAAAATAGATAATTTTAGAGAACCGTCTGAAAAAACATATTATGGTTCAGATTGGTTCAGTAGTTAAAATATTGTTTTTAATCATCTCCAAAGGTTACTTTTAAATCCACCGATTAAAAAAATAAAAATACTCTTTGCTAAAGGGAACTATCTCACAAATTTAGCATAAAGCAAACTATTCGCGTTGCCTTTCAAAGGAACAAAAACTAGTGTTAAGCGTTTGACGTTGTTCAAAATTAAACTTTGCTGTAATAACAGACGTAATGAAACAATTACGTCACAAGTATCTTTAAATATAGTAGGTACTCGAATGTAGTAATACCCGTGACTTTATTTCTTAAAAAATATATCTAATAAAATTGAATTCAATTCAATTGAAATTGAAACTACTATCTCAGCTTTACTCAGAATATTACATAAAAGCATTTATCAATTATTTTTTTATTATAGCTTATGATATGGATTCTAGAATGCGGTTAAACATACATAAATATTTTTTTTATTTTACTTTTATTAATAGGTAGATATGTACAAAGAGCAGAGTTATCGATAAAACCAAATTCCAATTTAAATTAATACTGTGCGCCAGTATTTAAGAATAAATACGAGTAGATATGTTAAAAATCATTGATACTTCTGAATTGTGCCCGAAATATATACCATACCATACTGGAATAACCAATGAACTCATCCCCTATTAGTTATATCTATATTGTGAAAAAAATACTGAGATGTACCCATAAATCTACACATTTATTAAAACAGTTTAGCTATGTTCAATATCATTATTGTCTACTTAAAAAAAGATCCTTCAATTTCTTTGATACAAACAATTATTTATTATTTATTTTTCAAGTACTAGCATATATATCTATACACTTTTGTCTCATTAAATTTATCAAAAACATTATTCGTGTCGATACACAAGGGGTATTAAAACGTGTATAAAATATTAGCGTTTTATTTATCGTTGTTTATTATGAGGTCATAAGAAATATCAGTTAATGAATACGAAGAAGAGAAAAACGGATCAAAAGTTTTCATGAAGTACGAAAATAAGGGCTGAGAAAACGCCCTTTGTCTTCTAGGTCAAACAAAATAAACTTGCACTTAACATTTTAAATAATTTTAATGTGTGTTATTATAATTATAGTCTCTTGTGCACAGATCTACACCTCAAACAAACAGAACTCACTCACTCGCGTTCTACATTTTTAGTCTGTATTAGTAGTGAGAGCGCCGGCAGCTCAAATACCCCCTCGGTCCTCTTCCTTTCCTCTTTTCCGTCCTCGTCCCCTTCTCCATGATCGGCAATGGCTTGATTGTGTTTTCTAAACATCATTTCTACAATGCTTGGAAAACACAGCCATCTCTTTAGGTTACGGTTACCACCTACCACCAGGTGGGCCGTATGTTTGTTCGCACCAATGTATTATAAAAAAATAGTCCAAAATACACTCAAAAGTAGTGTACAAAACTCACGTTCTGTTTATTTGAAGAGTAAATCGATACCACTACAGAGCATCGATTGCACTTGGCATACGCCCAATACGCCAAACTTGCAGTTAATACTGCGCTTTTATTATATTACACGAATTTCCTTTGCTAGGTTCCAAAAACACACATCGCGCAAAAAAATTCTAAACAATACTATAGATTACTTTATGACCTACCCCTAATTGTGTCTTGATTTAACTATCACTTTTTCTTTTAAGTTAGCATTTAATACCGCCTGTATAAAAGCGTCACGGATTTAGAATACGCACAGAAATATTTTTGCAATAAAAAGACAACTCTTTGCACTACAACTAGACTCCATATTGCCGTCATACGGTAAGCCGCGTTCAATCGTGTATAAAACAACAGAAATGCTAGGCCTTGATGTCACGACACGCAGAAACTAGAGCATTCCCGCCTCTCACTGACAAAGCCATCCCCCCACTTATTTCAAACGTTAACTCAAGGGAGTCCTTGAAAAACTCTGTCAAAGTATATAAAAATATTTATAGCCTGTGATGATAATTTTGGTTAGCCGGGTTAAGAATGGGACAGTTCGAAATAAAATGCGAAAATAAAATGTAATTTGATATCTATAAAAATATTACCGATAGTGTTCGAAGAAAAAGATTTATTAGTATTATAATGAAATAAATCAAATACGTTCAGTAAAATGGTTAAATAACTGAAAAAACAGAAACCGTGAAACACATAAATTTAAAAAATGAAAGTCTGTTTGATTGTGTGTGTATATGAATGAAAGCCTGTTTGAGTGATTTTATGGTTTATCCCATAAAATCTCATGACATATTCCATCAGTGAGGTATACATACATACATATATATGTAACTTGGTCATAGTTTGTACATTGCAACATAATTATACCAATTATTTGACAAATATTCACGAAAACATTTCTGATAAGTCTAAAATGTGTATCAATATACATTTTCTATACGATTCTATCTAGTAAAGTATCTTGTTTGAATCGCTTTAAATTAACGTAGCTATAAATCACTTCGAGTAATCAACGGTAGTTCAAAATCAAATCAACTCTTGTTTTAAACCAAGAATTCCAAGGATTCCTGTTATTTCCTTTAAAATAAACAAATCACTACTGCTTGCGTTACTCGATGCAAATGAAACTAAGTTGCATTTTTGAATCGAAATGTAAAGTTTGACTGGCATTTTATGTATGAACATTCGAATTAATCAAAAATCTACATTTAACCTTGTATGATAATAATGGAATTGTATGCCCGAATTCGAAGGATAGAAAAACCTATAATTGCATTTAGTTTCAAGTTTCAAACCTACATAATATAACGAAAAAACCCATTTTATACAAGTGTAATGTTATTGCTTTAACATTTAACTGTCTCGAATAATATACTAAAGCTACGTATTTTTAAAAGTAATTATAATTAAAATATAATGAAAAGTAAATATTTCATTTTAAAATACCTCTTACTGTAGCGCACATCCTTAGTAGATCGTCTCATCGTCTCTGGTCAGAGCACCACGCCGTTCTGGTCGTGTGTGTCGTCGTAGTGCTCGCGTGGGCAGCCCGACGGAATGGCATATTTACTAGTTATTTTTCGTACTTAATTTTATGTTTCCAAGTGTCCATGTAAAACTAAATTATTTCAAACTTATCATTTTCTCTATTAGTTAAATTTTAATATAAAAAAAGCTTAGACATACAAAATGTCACAACGCTATATTACTTTACTTAAAAATTATCTAAAGTTAAAAAGAAATATTATAAAACGTACAAAGACAGGCTAATAGACAGTTCCTTTATAAATCTTGGTAACAATTTATTCAACACCCCAAATTACCATTATAGAGTTTCGTTGTCGGGAATCAAGTTGTAAGAAAAAGGTAGGCATTAGAATACGCCGCGGGTTCCGTATAACTTTCATACATAATTTCCTTGGCCAAGTTTACATGTTAAAGCTGAAAGTTACGATACTTTGGGGCATAAGATCCGTCTGGTCTTCCAAATTTGCTTATCTTTCAATCCCTTACCCACTGTAAAAACTTTGTAATTCATTCAAAAGTTTTCTTCTAATTAATACTCTTTGAATATTAGTTATTGAACTAATTTTCAAACATAAACAGAACGTTACTTAAAAGATTATTTTAAACATTTAAATTATAAAAGTTATACGATTTTTAAAGATATTAATTTCGAATTGGTACATAAATTTTATATGATGTATTGTTATTTATGAGAAGCAATCAGAATATGTGACTGCTGCATGTTGTATATAAAGACATTCTGTAGTATATTTAGTGTCAGCATTGCACCCGTGCCAAGCCGGGGCGGCTCGTTAGTGAACTCAAAATACCATTGCACATTACTACTATCTACAAAATATTGTTAGATAAAATACAGCCGATTAAACACCGTCTTCTGTAAGTATGTCTTCCTCGGCATAATATGAAACGCGTAAATCAAAGAAGAGTTTTGTAAAATTTAAATTTGATATTAAAATCTAAAATGATTCTTAACTTTAACATTAGTAGAAGAAACTTGGAAGCATAAAAACCTAAATGTCATATAAAGCTATGTAGCCCTCTTACATAGTTTAATTTTAATTTTACTAAACTAAACACTTCAATTAGAACTAAAATAATTATAAATACAAGTATTTTTTAGTTTCAATGTAAACATTAGTAAACATCTAGTTAAAACTAGAAATATCTCAAATGTAGTATTGTAAGTAAAAAGAAATAAATGTAAAAGAAAAATGAAAGATTTCACCTCAGGAGACTACAGTTCGACGCTAATAATATCAAAGATTTAAGCTCTCTTGCTAAGTGTTCTGCAGATGAAACGTATTGTGTGAAACAGTGGATGTTCTCATAAGAGATGGTGTTTAAATGGCACATAATTCAATGACTGTACGAGTAATCTATACTATTATATAAGGCGGAAGAGTCTGTTTGTTTCTTTGAACGCGCTAATCTCCAGAACTACCAGTCCGATTTGAAAAAAATATTTTTCGTATGATAGCCCTCTCGAGGAAGATAATAGGCTATGTAATATCACGCTACTGGCGAAGGGAGCAGAGCAGTGACTAAAGACTCGGGTGAAACGACACCGCGGCAAGCTAGTGTTACTATTACTAAAATAAATCTTGTACTTAGGGTAATGTTTTGATTATTGATATTTGTTTGGTTTATTTACAAACTCCACCAGTTATTTCGCTAAAAATACATGAGTCACATTAACAAATGCCTAATGAACAATATTATGTTATCTGATTATGTGTAGATAATAATTTTTAAGAATAGGAAAATTGTAAATATGTTTGATGAATATCCATAAAATTGCTTTACAAACTTCCGAACATTTTTTGTATATACTTCTGAGACTCATCAGAGTTCTTAATAACTACGTAACTTTTTGGATGTTATAATTATTTTTGCAAAAGTTATACCGATCCCTGCTCACACACACATACATCTCGCGTAAAGTATAGTTGAGAACTAGTGAACATCTTGAGCTGGTACTCGAAATAAGAGGGAGGACTGCAAATGAACAGGGCACTCGTGACTAGTTTGTAGAGCCACTAGAAACATGCCAGATTCGCAATATGGAATCAACAAAATATCGGGTTTATCGAGTAGCACACTCAGTGGTAAAGTGATATCTACTCGTATACTAAATATAAAGCTGAAAGAACTCTGGAACTACTACTCAGGTTTATTTATTTTTTGCATTTAATAGCTTAATTCTTGAAGAAGGTTACTGGCTATGTAACATCACGCTACGACCGACGGTAGTGAAGCAGTAACTAAAGATGTAATTTAACGCGCGTGGGACCGCGCTGCGAATAGCTACTAAATGAAAAATGTTTGGCGTATTTCGTTGTATACTTGTTTACTATTGCCATACAAAAGTATTACGTTAAATAAGCGTTTCAAATTAATTTCAATATGAAAAATGATTATATTATTTCTAAATTATTTATTAACTTCTTACTATTTTGAATACAAAAAATAAACAAAATTCCAACAAAAGAACTTGCTTGAAAATAATCTACTGAAGAGTCCTTAAGGAATTGACGCAACTTTTGTTCCAGTAGGTATTTTGGTCAAACAATGAAAGTTACTCGTGACATTTTAGTCTTAGTACAGTCAACATCAAAATTGTCATGATCTTTATCATTTTGAAATTTAAATAATATTGATGTCAAAGCCGTGACACCTGTTATCTAGAATTTCAAAGCTTTTGACAATCATATAATGTATTCATTAGAAATGACGCAACTCAGAAATTGAGTACGAAATTTTGAGGCAGAAACACATTCATTTTGTGACGAACGTGAGATATCATGTGTAACGATTACCTTTGTTCGAAATTAATATTCAATTTGATGTTTAATTCTCCGCTGTTCCGCTTTTAATATATTTTATTATATGGCAGGGTTAAATGCTGCTGCGTATGACTTTAAAAACCCTTTATTTGATATCAAATAATTATGTTGTAGAGGCAAATGAAAAACATAGTTAATTTGCTGCTGTCTGTACAAATAATATACTTACCAACTTTATAGTGTACGGCTGAGTAAATCTTTTGTTTCTTTCTTAAGCTTTTCGAGGGTAACAATTTTTCCTTCGTAAGTTTTGTTGACCTGTCCGCTTTCGCCTTATCTCACTCACGGTTGAAATAATTTGTGAAGCAGACTTTAAAAGTAATTTGTACTCTCAAAATTTATTTAACACCTGCAATACTTTCGGTCAAAAATTGTCTTGTTTGATTAGGCCCAACCTAATCATGACTGTAGATAATTATGAAAATATTTGTGATAGAAATACAACGTTCAATTGACTTATTTGATTTCATTTGATTTTGTAAATGTTATAATAAAAGAGATAATAATGAATTAAGAGATATATATCTAAATTCATTTATTTATTCATTTCTAAGAAAATGGCATTAAGTTGCTCAGTATGGCATATATTACATTTATCTAAATCTAAACTAAAAATAACTTAATATTATAAAAAGAAAATATTTTATTCATTGTACGTTTGTTTGTAACTATACTAAAAATTTACGTAACCGATTTAAAACATTCTTTCACCTTTAGAAAGCTACAAATGTGTTAGGTACCAT
Source organism: Parascotia fuliginaria (assembly GCA_963082885.1). Classification (NCBI taxonomy): domain Eukaryota; kingdom Metazoa; phylum Arthropoda; class Insecta; order Lepidoptera; family Erebidae; genus Parascotia; species Parascotia fuliginaria. The sequence goes on from OY720184.1 coordinate 11,012,223, forward strand.
AGGTTATATTTTACCATGTTTAACATATTTTTAGCAATTTTCAGAATTAAAATATTTGTAAATTTGCAAAACCGTAGACAGCAAAAGTAAATTAGCAGTATAGCAATAAATATTTCACAGACAGTATTGCAATCATATTTTATGTATTTCTTGGGAGACCGAATGATTCGAACAGTTTACATCATTTTGATGTTTATCAGCTAACAAAAGATACTTTTGAAACCGAAGCAAGCGCGGCGGCCTTTCCCTTATAATATAGCCGTAAAAAAGACGTATGGCTATGCCCTTTTGAGCTAATACAAGTTGTTAACCTTTTTGAAACATGGCACTCGGATGAGAGCATTAATAATTTCTTGAATTACAGAGCCATAAAAGCAAAAGCGCGAAACACAATGAACTTTAGTTAATATTTGAGAATACCCTTTTGCCACACAGCCATAATTGCGAATTTACTGCGTTTAAAGTCAAGAGTCAGTTTAAAAGCATATCTGCAAGACAGGAATATTGAAAAAAAAAATACCTTGAATGAAATATGTAGAGCGAAAACTTTCACGCTATGTCTTACTAAACTAAAAACAAGGGACTAAGGGACGATGACATAGTTTTTTTTAACAATTTCTATGACAAATTATTGTACGATCCGCCTGATTGTAAGAGGTAACCATAACCCATAGAAGTAGATTGCAGAAAAAATGCTAAGAAAACACAACGAAGCCGTTGTCGGTCTTGTAGAAGAAGTAAAAAAAGGAAGAGAACCGAGAGATGCAATTGGGCTTCTGGCATAGATAATGATGTGTGATATACCACCTAGGAAGACAATCATCATATCTGCTAAGATAATAAGACGTCCACTGCTGGACATGGACATAAGCCTCCCCCAATTTTCGCCATCTTGGCCGATCGTGAGCTGTCATCCATCGGATCGCATTGTCACTGAATCTCTAAAAAGTAAGAACCCATTACGCAGTTCTATTTATATGCAAATAATACATTGGAAATTCGCGTAGCAATATTTTCTTAGTAAAATAACTGTAAGCATTAAAGCACTAATTCTAAAATGTTAGCTTTTTTTAAAATATAGCTCCAATTATGATAAAAATTAAAATTTTTATGATTTGTGACACTAAATTGCGACGTTGACTCATAAGGTGTAAACGCTCATAGGGCCATCATAAAATATTAAAATTATTTTTGGTTAAAAAATGATGTCGACGACAATACATGTTACCATGCCATAATGCTAAGTGACAGCCATTTTTTACGCCTGTATGTGACGTATATCTGCAAACATTGTTTTTCACGGCAACAAGCGTCTGCCTGTGTTAACAATTGAATGTTTGAAATAAGTATTTTCTATTTTTAACCCCCGACGCAAAAACGACGGAGTGTTAGGAATTTGCCGTGTCTGTATGTGTGTGTCTGTCTGTGGCACCGTAGCTTCGGAACGGATGAACCGCTTTTGATTTTGTTTTTTTGTTTGAAAGATAAATTTGTCGGGAGTGTTTTTAGCTATGTTTGATCAAAATCGGTTCAAGATGGCCGGCCCCAGAGAGTGGCGGCTTTCATATTTTTTTACAACTCCCTTAATATGGGTATCAAATAAGTAAATTGCCTTCACTAATAGAATAATGTACACTATGTCGAGGGTTTCTTAAATTTACATTTATATGTCATTCACGTTATTAATATTACTGTTTACATTTTTAGAGTGACGTTATATTTTAAATTTCACTACCTATTAACCAATTGTTTCATGGTTAAAATTACAATTTGACTTGAGGGAAAAGGTAGAACCCGTAAAAGCCATTTTCAACATTTTATGTAAAATACCGTAGCGACATTATTTAAATTTTAAATATAAGGCTTTTGCTTTGTTTAAAACATTTTTATACCATAGGAATCTCTTTTATATACTCTTAGGTAAAAGTGTGCTTGCATAAAGAACGTTGTTTTAGAAACTTATTGACGTACTAAAACACTCCTATCAAAAACGTTATTTATGTAACTACTTGAAGATAAATAAGGAAATTTATTTACATTTAATATTTTTGCCTATAAACTTAGCTTAGCTTAAATTCTCTGTTTAAAATGACCCTTAGTCTACAGATAGACAATAATAAGCTGATACAGATTGTATTTTCTTAATTTTGATCAATAATGGTGACTATGAAAAAGCTTCATTTTGAATACAAACATCAAAATATGAATTCAGTAGGAATATAATTATAACGACCTGAAAAGATTGCGGGTACAGACAGCACAGATAAATATACAGATACATAATAATAATACCAGCCTGCTGTGTGGGTACCAGAGAGAGTTTGATTCTCGGGTTTATTTTCCAGGTCGGGTAAAGTGATATTAAATTATTTGTCCAGAAATTCTCAATATTATTTGGTGAATGGAATTGTGGAATTGGAAAATACTTCATTGTGGTGAGAATCAAGCGTTCAGCTGAAAGACTATTATCACAGATTCAAAAAAGTAAATCGAATTAAGGAAAAGGTAAAATAATTCAAAGAAATAAAATAATTAAAATTACGAGATATTAAAGAATTAAAAGCGGTATATTTTACAAGTAAATAATATTAATGAGGTTTTAATATTAAGCAGTAAACGCACCACAAGATTGTTTGATGAACGTTTATTGAATGTCGTTTGCCCAAAAGGCTTCGTTTTATAGCGTTAATTTAATTCTCGGCAGTAACTTATATTAAGAGGGTCAATGGTATCATAAAATGGTGAATATTAGGCAAAATTGAAGAAGAACAGATATTAGTAAGAATAGGAAGTTATCCCGTATTGGTTACACCTTTTAACCAGCTTTTGGGTACAAACTAGCACTTTTGCATTGTTTTATAATACTATAATAGCGACACACCTCTGATTCGCACATGGATTTACTTTTGTGCTTTTTACGACATGATTACGTATCGTTAAAATTCTTAGCTTTTCTCTACTTTAATATGCATACATACCTAACCTTCAAGAAGAAATGCTCTAAAAATAGTGAAATCCATTGTATGGTTTAGTAGAAGTTAGGAGAGAAACAGTCAGGCAAAACGGCGACTATTTTCTATTATTTAGTGAATAAAATTGTGAAATAAACCTTCCATCTAGCTTTTCCCTAAAGTCTACAACATGGTGTTCTTTAAAAAATAATTTAAAACATTCTTAACAAAGGACCCAGACAAGTAGCATAAATGCTAATAGAATAAAATAGAATATATAAAAATGTATGGGATTGACATAAGCTAACGGCCTTTAGGATCGACAATGCGTAGGTAAGTGATACTCCGTGTGCAAGCATCTATAGGTAACTGCTCACTATCAGGTGGACCGTATGCATATTAATATCATCGTAGTTTTTAAAAAAAATAGGCAAAATGCATTTAGTTTAAAATACCAGGACACTACAGTATCACTACACTATCAGAGCGGTATAACGGGTGTTATTAATATTAGAGAACTATTAATATTGAAGTGTGTCTTAGTAAATCCATCGTTTGCTGATGGCATATCGTAATACATACCAGATGTACTGAAAATTACTCACAAAAAACTATATATCAAGCGTACGTGCTTATTATTAAGAATGCAAATCGACTTCACGGGACCATGAGTCATGTCTCTAACAGTTGAGTGCAGAACGTCGTTTGTCAAGGGGTAGATGTGAAGTGAAATGGGGTTAATGACCCAAATAAGTATTAGCAGGTCAACTGGTTGAGCTTTATGCAGGAGCCTTTTTTGTTGTACTTTTACTAAGTATATAGGTTTTCGATGTTACAAATAATTTAAATTTGACGTTTGAGACCGAATGAAACTATTGATACCGAAGCAAAGCGAAGGCGGACATCTAGTACTACATAAAGCGGAAGAGTTTATTGGTACACGCTGATCTCTGAAACTACCAGTATCTGTATATACCAATTAACAGCCAATAAACATATATAGTATTGAGCAACAAATGTTATCAAAGGCTCTTTAAACTATAGTATCAAATAGGAATAATATACGAATATCCCACTACTATAGAAACAATAGGTTCGCTAAATATAGCTTTTCCCTACCGAAGGCTATTATACGAATGTTACGTCACACATATGACGTCACGACGTCCTACATTCTGGCTATCTAGATTCATTTGCTTTACAGGTGTGATAATGTTTGTTTTAGAATAAATATATTAGTTACATTATGCTATGATTTAATAAAATTCGCCATAGAGACGGACACAATGTACGATTGCTGTAAGATCATGCAGGCAATATTTTCATACAGGCACTCATCTGAATTTTCACGCAAATGAAGTCGCGGGCAACGGCTATTATTATATAAGATTATATCGTACCATTGTAGGGTAAAAATCATCATAAAGTCAGATAATATGCGGTTCTTCAAATAAGGAGTAAAACGTTTCTACAGGGTTGGCATAACGCGGTTGGTGCTGTTACAAGCGCCCATACGGCTACGGTAGCTGGTTATCAAACAGGCCGTATAAATGATTGTAGCCTTAGTATTAGTATTAATGAATTAGAGAATGAATTAGAGTCATGGGCTTTGATCACACGATTGCAGACGTACTATATTTTTATAAGTCAATGTTGATACCTATTGTAGAAGATACCTAGTAGTAGCAAATTACCGATGAAAAATTATAGCGTAAAATTCGGAAATTAATGGCTTTTGTGGTCTGGACAAGAATAACTCAAATTAATCAAGAATGAAAATCTTTATGAAGAAACCTTAATCCCCAGTTTGTGAAAGGCTGATCAACGAAAAATTAACTAATCACCTGTTAAATCTCATGTAAAGTACCTAAAAGCATGCTAAAAGCATGAATAATTAGTTAAATTTGATCTAATTAGTAACTAATTAAACTAATTATTTATGCTTTTAGCAACGCAATTGGTGTTGGTATATGTATGAATAAAATTGATTTGCATCTAAATAAAGGCGTAATATAAAGTTTATCCATTCATAAAATAACATGAAATGAGCCCGCAAGCTTTATTATTTTAACGAGTCGCAGACAAAGGTTCATTTTCATGCTAAACAGTAGGTTGTGTTGTTTGTCACAAAGGTTTTACACATGTTTATATGGTTTTAAACTATAGCACATCTTATCTTTTATCTTAACACATGACTGTTCTTAATAGAGATTCCTTTAATTTTTAGCCTGCTAAAGTTACTCCACTCTGCATGATCGTAAGCAGCCATTGAGTCAGATGTGCTTACTATTCCAAAACCATTGTCTTAAACTGCTAGCATTGTGGTCTCTACTGTGACGGCTTTATGATTCTTTTTTCAATTTTCCTTACTTATACTAATAATAGTTTAACTGACTAGAGGTTAATGTTAATGATAATCAACCACAATAAGTGCGATCAAAGATCACCTTTTTATTTAAGCTAACGTCCAGAATAAAAGGGAATTATTTGATTGATTGTTCCGACACTGAATTTAACGTTTGTAAAGACTACCCCGACACAGTGACTATTTCGAAGTGAGTCTGTAATAATGTCTTTAACAACTTTCCTGGACAGTAAACGGATATGACCGTGAAAACAATAAAACATCTATTGTGTCTACATCGCTGTCCATGACAGAGTTAAAAAAGCATTACCCTCTTAAAACTTCTATCATTTTGATACATATATGTAAAGTTTATTTGTCAATCTCTTCTTTTTTTTTATAAGAAAATAGCGAATGAGTTAATTAAACGCTAAACAACACTAAAATAAACTAACAAATATAATAGTAAATGTTCTATCTTTTCGAGGAAAGCTTAATTAGCGGTATCATATCGCTCCACTGAACCGTCAAAAAACGCATTGACACCGTTTAACCCTAACCTCTACAAATAACACCCATCAGAAACGATACGATAAAATTTACGAGTATCCTGAGTATTGTTCAATAGAAACAGAGATATATATTTTAAAACTGACTTCTTTTTTGTATTTTTAAGCCTCAATTTTCCTTTTTATTTATACTTCTCTTTTACGAGCTCACTTTATTTTGAACTGCTAAAAAAAATAACAAAGTGGTTGAGAAACATTTATAATTATTCCGTTACAATATTTTTTATACATTGAAAGAAAATGGTATACTTAAAAACTAATAATTTATGCCGATATTTTATGAAATAGCAGTAAATACTTTCCTGGCCTATTCATTTTGCAATCAGCAAGATAACTGCCTCGCAGCAGGAATACTAGCAACTACTGTACGAATAGTTGCAGTTTTAATTTCCAATTTGTGTTTATTATGTGTATATTTGTATTTGTACAGTCCACCGCAACACGCGTTAACTCACGGTTAAGCTATATACAGCTCTATAAAGCCACGTGAAGCGATATATTTTTAAGTATAAAAGACTGAATAACAGTGGATATACGAGGCAATGGGCGGCTGGATCGCTAATACTTTAATCCACTTAAACTGGCGAGTTCACGAGTTAGATGCCCCGATCGTCAGTGCTTTCGATCATGACATTTATTTATCATGTATTAGCATCTCGCGGCGCGGTTTCATCCGCGTCTTTACTTACTACTCTGCCCTCATCGACAGTAACGTGATGTTACATAGCTTATATCCTTCCTCAAGAACTGAGCTATCATGCGCAAAAATAACTATTCAAATCCGACTGGTAGTTTTAGAAATTAGCGCGTTCAAACAAACTCTTCTGATTTATATAATAGTGTAGATATCGCGATAGTGAATCGCGTTGTTATTTTGGCTAAAAGATATTCACAGTATTTTGTCCATTCTAAGTCATATTATTGTCTTGCCACCTTATTATAATGATTATTTTTTGTCTTCATTCAGTTGTCTGCAGTCTCAAACTATATAACATCATTAAATTGTATAAACTTGTATATTATACTTCACTAATAGGCTTCGGTCGTCACTTCCCTCTAATTTATTATGATGACGTATTATAAATTACTTTTATTATCCTAATATTAAGAGTATATGGCCACCATTACGTGACATGAAATGTCTCACACAAACGCTTCTAGAATAATAATGACCGTTCATTTGTTCTTGTTGACTTTTAACTTGAAATTGTTACCAACGTTGTTGACAAAGTTCTTTGGAACCATCGTACATTTAATCTTACGTATGTTAGCTATTTCAATAAAATAAGTAGTTCAAAGGTTAAGGACATTTTTGATCAATCAGACAGTTTTTTTTATACAACTTTGGTGGCAAACAAACATGCGCCCCACCTTATGGTAAGTGGCAACCGTAGCCTATAGAGACGGCTATTTTCAAGCATTGCAGAAGTAATTATGCTTAGAAAACACAACCAAGCCGTTGCCGATCACTGAGAAGGGGATGAGGAAGGGGTATTTGGGCTGCCGGCGCTCTCACTCACCAAGCGAAACATATTAGCATGAAAACTAATATTCATACGTCGATCTTCCATGAGACGGTAGTACTTCCCCGGTCGATCCAGCTCAATTAAGTCAGTCAGCTCAGTTATCTAATTTCGACTAATAAATTGACCGTTACAAGAATATTCGAAATTCTTACATTGTAAAACCAGTAATAGACATTCATATGACCGCCTAGACTCACAGTTCTAAATACCCACATGATGTGCTTAACATCGGGCACCTATCTTCAGAAGGTTGTCATATGTGAACAAGTTGTAGTTCAACAGACGAGACTCTTAATAATGTTTAATGAATATATTTATACTATATTTACTAATAAAGTCAACATTTTTCTTCATTAAATTCTACCTTTACCAAGAAAATTGTGCTGTTCCATATTTTAAAAAGTTCTCTAAGTGTTTTTATGGTACTTAGATGGCAAATTAGTATACAGGACACCTGATTTTAAGTGGTTCCCGTACACTCTTCACAGCGGTGCAGCTGACGTAGACGCTCATATTAATTTTTAAGCTTAAACTAAGGTTTAATTCATAATAATAATAAGTAGTTGTGGTCGCTGCGGTGGTTGCTGCAGTCCCTGCAAACCATATACACGTATTGCACAAAGATCTGCTAATAAAAGAGCAGTTCCCCGACAAGCCATGATGTCGGTGAATGAAGCTTGCTGATTACGCTCATCAATATAGTGTTTGTACCGTACCGTTTAGTGAAAAGACTACGCCCTCTAAATATAGCAGAAACAATGTAAGTAAAAATAACACAACAAAGCTATTACTGGCCCTGGCGGAGAAGGAAAAGTAAGCAAACCCAGAGAGTAATACATTGTCTGACGCTCTTGTTTAAAATTAGTGTTTTCAGTTAGGTCATAATATGTATTTTAGTTCATAAGCATCAATATAAACTGCTTTCTGTGGCTCATTCATATAAAATTATAGCAAGTACCTAGGTTAGCTAAAATTATTAAATAAGATATCAGAATTTTTAATCAAAAACCCGTAATAGTTAGAAAAGTTTTATTAAAATAAAATTGTCTGAACTGCGCTATCTGTTCAACTTTATGTGAAGAGATGTAAAATTTTCCAAAGAAAAATAAAACTCTGCCAAGTATTATCTAGTGTTGCCGTTCATTGTGACAAAGTTGCCAGTTTTTGGAGACACTAACATCCGATAGTAATGCGGGCATTTTTGTGTTGTCTAAAATTTGAATTTAATTGTATTATAATTTAGTCTTGATTTTATTTTCCGTTAAGTGTATATTAGGTACCTATATGACTATTTTTTTAAACTCAAATAATTTACTTTAAATGAAAATTAAATTTTGGGTGTTTGCGATATCTCGTGTGTTAGTAGTTTGTAATACAACCGTCTCGTTACTAGTCTACATCTTAGGGAGTCCAAGATACACTGTGGTAGTTTTTGTAAAAGCTTTTTACAAATCTTTTTCACTAGTAAACTAGGAGCAGGAGAGGAAGATAAAGTTATATTAGAACCAACAATTGCGGCGGGTATAGGTTATTAAATATTATTTATTTCGAATATTAAAAATTATGTAAACATATCATCACATTTTAGTGGATACGTGGATGAAAGTTATGGATATAATTTCAGTTAAAATTGCTAATTACTATGTAATAAGTATTAGGAAAGGAGTAATTCTCCTATACTTCTCATATAACAGAAGAAGAAGAAACACATGACCATGCTTTAAGGCATTGTATATATTTATTTAACAACTTGATATACAAAGTACCTAAATAAGCGGACTTAATTCCAAAGGCAGGCCTCACAAGGTGATGCAGAGATAAGACAGTGTAGGTTCATTTGAAGTTGAAATCTAAAAACTGAAGAAAATATAATATTACATGACCCATAATTATATAAGATATAAATACATATCTATACTATTATAAAAAGTGGTTTGTTTGTTTGTTTGACCGCGCTAATCTCTGGAACTACCAGTCGGATTTGAAATTTTTTTTTTTGCGTATTCTATCCTAAAGGAAGGTTATAAGCTAAGTAGCATCACGCTACTGGTGACGAGAGCAGAGCAGTAAGCAAAGATGCGGCTGAAACTGCGCTGCGGTTTCAGCATCAGATTCAGATTCAGATCACTATACTAGCGCTGCTAGTATAAATTGGCACCAATACAACATACACAGAAAATCACAATGAAATCAACATGTAACTCGTAGCAAGGCACAGCCAAATATATGACAGAACTTGTTGCTATACTCGTATGACTAAACAACAATATTCTTATCAACGAAGTATACAAGGTCAAAAAGAACATAAATGTAACTTGAATTAATAAATAATTACATTTATTTGCACATCCAAACAAATAAAATGCTTAACATTAAAATTAGATATATTTACCTAATTAGGTGAACCGTATTAGATAATTAATGGCTTACGTAAACATAGAAACGATCGTAAAAAACAATTGCCACCAAATGTTCCAGAAACATCTCTAAAAACATGAATTCGGGATTGAATGCTCAATTTAAATTTTCCCTATTTACATATCACGCCTAACAATGCAAATGAGAAGAAACACATTTTTTATACATTATGCTATAGATAATTTAGAAGAGCAGGATAAAATATAAATTGACATTATGATGCTTTTAACTCAAAAATCGAGATCGACGTTTATTAAAAAACTATATTTGCAACCATTTTAAACTTACGCCCATATATAAATAGAAATTGAGCGTCCAGTAAAGATAATCCAAAATCAAACCCACTGAAGACCACCGAAACTTAAACTTCGACTCACCGAGATCGCCACAAACAATACACGAACACTTACGCACCTTAGCCAACGAAAATACTTCAGCTAACAAAATGATATTGCAATTTACATTGAACCTTTGGAAGAAAACTTTGAATATGGAATTTTAATTTTAAAACTTTGAAGATACATACGCGCGCGGTCGTTGTTGTCGTGAATTGGACGGCGCCCGAGTGATCGGGTCGCGGTTCGGGACGAAATTGAACGCTGCGGCGCCGCGGCAGCCCTTATACCGACGAGCTCAACCCCTAACGTGATGGCGGTGGGCGGCGCTTTATAGAGCTGTTAATCTTTTTTATGTAATTTCTATTTTTAAACTAATTAGAAACGTTTACAAAACAGAATCTATGTACCCAATAACAATTTGAATGCGAGAATTATCAAATATATCTTGGTAGACTGAAATCATATTCATAAAACGGTAATTGAATAACGCAGAAGTCGTTATCTAAGCTATTATCTTAGCTATATTTAATATACTTTTTGACGAATTTTCATTTCCTCTAAACAGGAAGATAAAGCATAAATACAAAAGTTTGGCTTTCAATGGAGATGTTACTTCAAAATATGGGCATAGAGTTTGTGTTGACAAAAAAAATAAAGAGCCTTAGCAATAGCGATAATTACAAAAAAAAACTCAATTTCCATAGTTACATTGTAATCTGATAGGTATTAACGCCTCTTTGTATGTCCTCTATATTTCTGTCTTTATCGCACGCTCGTGGGTTGTCAACAAAAAGTTATTAGTCGTCATCTGGTTGGAGCTTCTAACTGGAAAAATTGTCCCTGAGTGGAAAACTATAGGTTAAGTTGCGATATCATGCTGCAAGATTGTGATTGTGTAAACATTGCTTTGACGTGTCATTGTGTAAGAATAGAATGAGATTTCGGTGGAGTTTATGATATATTAATGGGTAAGGGTAAAGGTTTGTGTGAATATTGAAAATTATGCTAAGGAGACTATCTATCATTATTATTAGAAATGTGGCGAGCAACTAATGGATCCATAGCGGCTTATAACCACACAAAGTGAAAGAGAGTACTTAGGGAGGCATATTTAGTTCTATGATCACTGGTGACAGCGGTTAAAAATAGTTAAAAAAATTAGTTAACAAAGTTCAAAGCGCTGTTTATTTACGCATCCAATATTTTATCCTATCTCCGGCAATAAAAACGTGCCTCAAATTATGATGGAGCTACTTTTTACCAGATTTTCGAAGTAAAGGAAGGTAATATTGTATTACAAACGTCATCATTCGCTAAAACCTGTAGTTGTAAGCAGCGCCTCAAGTATTTACTCTAAGAACTTAGTACCCAGTCTATTTTCTTGTGAGGTTTTTCATACAAATGTTTCACGCTGTCACGTCGACACCGCACTGTGGGAGAAAAACGCGTTTTAACTTGGTAGAGCTACTGAAATAAGGTTTGCAAGCTTTACGTGAAACTATTTATCTTCATTTACCTAACTCCAGTGAAACATTTATTTGTGTAAACTGAATACTATATAAAATATTAATGAAATCTTGGGTATTGGTACCAAGAGCTTGATTTTTACTTTAATAATAATAATAATAATAATAATAATATGTGGACACTATCACACACTGTCGTCTAGTCCCAAGCTAAGCAGTGCTTGTGTTATGGGTACTAGATAACTGAAATATAATATATATACATACTTTTTTTTTGTAAATACATACTTATAATACATAGGAAACACCCAGACTAAAGACAAATACAAATGTTCATCACACAAATATTTGCCTTCCGCGGGAATCGAACCCACGACACCCGGCGTCGCAGTCAGTTACACTAACCACTAGACCAACGGTGCAGTCAACTTTGACTAAGATAAATTGTTAGGTCGTGAAATTTATTTGCATGTGAATTATAAGGAAAACATTTCTCTTTGTATCATTTACTTATATGTCCTAACCGACACTTTTACAATATAGACTGTATAAAGATAGGATATAATGTAAGATTTCTTTTAATAGAATACCTCTTCTCGTCCGGAATCCTATATTTATATAACAATACTATGCGGTTAGTATTAGCTGTCTTCCTATTGTTGAGTAGGGGAAGCCACTACTTTTATATTTCAACAGTGGCAGCTTAAACGTACGGTACGGCCCTACGTTGCCAACACATTAAATTTTTGAATTTAGCAATCAAACCGTAAAAAAATCATGAGATTTTACGGTAGGCTTATTATTAATTATTTATTTATTTATGTTTAGGGCTATTGCAGGCAACAGGGCGAGCACAAAAGATGTACTATTGTGCTCACCCAGTTCTAGAGTTCACTTACATTTCTTGTCAGAATTTTAAGTAGTCCCTACGGTAGGCTTTCTAATAGGGATTACTGAAGCTATTTGAAAAGTCCTACAATTCAAAATTCGTCCTTATAAAAATAATTAGCTAGTAGATTCAGAACAGAGTATAAAATACAGGTTAAAATAATAAAATGAATGTGTATATAAAATAAGATGCGTAAAATAAGATAAAATAATGAAGTGTAATACCTTTAACCATGAGAGGTTTATATTTACTGAAATCTTTTAAACAAGATACCCTTCTATTACATTAACTAATTAATCATGTGTATGGTTCTTTCTATAAGGGCACTATCTCAAGTTATTCACAATACTAAAAGTTATAGTGACCGTTTTTATTATTATTGATAAAAAATATTGAACTAGTCATGTATTTCAGATCTCAATCGACAACAATAACAACAATTAAATCATTCAACACAGGACCGGCAGAGTTACAGTGCGATAAGACTCTCGCCAATTGTGAACTTGCCTATTGTACTTGAATATTAAGGCCTGACTATATTATATACCTGTATAATATTAACACTAAATCTTTGTGTGCCCAGAATAAGGTAACGCAACCCACCCTCCGTTATATGGTATTTATTATATTCATAGAAACATAACCAAACATGATAAAGATCTGACAAATCTTTTTTTAGAAAAGCTTGATGCCATAAAATGTTGTATATTCAGAGCAATATATCTTTTTCCTCATTTTATAATAAAAAATCCCGCTTTTATTTCGTATCTCCCACACGGTACATATTTATTAAATAAAATAAACAAAACTCATTGACCTTCATCCAGTACAAAATTACACTGAGATCTAGAAGCTACCCGCGTTGTGAGTTGTGAAATTAGTTTATGAATTGCTTTGTTTTATTGTTTTAATTTAATTAATATTATTGTTCTTGAAATGTTTAAAGTTATCACAACTAGAAAGTTAAATTATAGCTATAATTCTAATTAAAAAAAAATCTTTGGTGACTAGACAGCGGTAGATACGACTGTAGATTTGTTACTCTGTTAAACGTGCATTTGTCTCACTGGTAACAACATTATAAACAAATTTATTACGTAATATTCCAAGTAGAAATTTAAAAAAATGTAGTCAAGTAACAGCTACGTAAAAATCGATAGATACCCGAGGTTAAAAGCATTTGTCGCGGTTAGTCTATGAATGGATGGCCGTATTCTAAACGAGCGGTAAACTGCCGGGGTAGGCTGTATGATAATTGCTACGGATTAAAAGTCGTTTGGCAAGTCTGACTATTAACCTAATCGCGAATATTGCCAAGTAATGGAGTTGTGTAAGTTAGATGATAATCACAAACTTTGTATGTAAAATATTGATATTCATTCGCAACCGATTCGATTAAATCATTTGATGACTAAGTACGTCTCCTTTATTCTGTCCTTAATTCAAAATTCAAATTCAAAATTCATTTATTTCAGATAACTCAAAGAAAGATCCATAGTTATGTTAATAAAACTTATATAATGTAAGTAATTAATAATAAATTATAATAAAATAAACATTTGGCCGCACTGTGACTCACCGCTGTACCATACCGTGTGATATAGCACTGCAGCGATTCACATATGTACAGTCTAGGCGGCTTGCAATCATGTTTAGAATGCGATTGGGGCTAACCCGCACCCTGGACACCAGAGATGCACACCTCTTACGCATAGTAGTGTAAAAACAGTCTACATGAGCGTCGGCGAACATCCCCGATGCGCTACACAAGCGGGGCAACCCCAACAACATCCTAAATGCGTTATTATATTGAACGCGGAGGGCGCCGTACGCTTTCTGCGTATATTTGGCCCACAGGCTGCACGTGTAAAATGTTGTGCAGTAGGCCCGAAAGAGAGTAAATTTTACTTTAAGTGAGCAGCGTACCAGCGAACCTGCGTACCAGCATATTCGCCCTTACAGACAGCGCCCTCCGCTCTCGCTCAATATCAAGGTCATCGTTAAGGTCAGAGCTTAATATGTGACCAAGATATTTAAAATTGTACACACGTTTAAGTGGCAACCCGCTTAGTCTTAACGGTGGTATATTTTCTGGTCTTCTACCCCCGGCCTGAAAAACCATGACCTCTGATTTTTTACAGTTATATAACAACCCATGAGTTCGAGCATAGGAATAAGTTAATAATCCTAGCTCTCCTTCCTACTTACGTGAACGCTTTGAGTATCTTGTACCTCGTGGTAAACCTAGTCGATCTTCATCTTCTCTCTTACTTCGAACTCCTCTTCATAGTTCTAGCCGTTACGACGGCTCTTTTACTGTTCAGGCGGTTAGGTTGTGGAATTCTCGTCCTCATGTCATCCGTGAAAGTACTTCTGTGGATGTGTTTAGGAGAAGAACAGGAGAACATTTCCTGTCATTGGTTCATTAGTATACTTGTATTTATTATCGGTCATAATTAATGTATGTAAATTTATCAATTTTATATATCATTATTATATTATTATATGTGTATTATTATTAGTATGTAAGTTTATTTGTTAAAGTATAGTATACAAAATAAATAGTTAAGTATTAGGTTAATTAACTCTATCTCTTATCATTTTTATCTTTATTTCGGTTGTACACTTCACTCGTTCTCACACTAATATTTTTCCTCTACACTCTGGGTTTGCTGGTAGAAAACTCATTACTGAGTTAAGCTCGCCTTTGTACATCAACAATTTGTAAACATTATATAAATAATTTTTTTGTGTGTGTACAATAAAGAATTAAAGAAGACTAAGTACGTCATATGATATTGTGGTATGCAATAAAGAATATTCTTTTCTATTCTACGTCATTCATGTTTCTTTTTTTTATATTTCTTTAAATATTCTTTATTTCTTGAAATTATTAATCTGTCTTAAGAAAGTGTGATGATTGGTGTTCATGCCCTCTTCTGTACGTGAAAAGTTCTTATCAGAAGGTTCACCGAGCCTTTCAAACCAACTTCAAAAAAGGGATGAGGTTTCTCAATTCGACCGTATATATTTTTTATTTCTCATAGATCATGTTCTTTTCGTTCATTCTTTTTTATTTGAGGTAATTTTACATTCAGAAAATAGCAAAACCATCAGCATAAATGGACCTTTAAATTATATTTTTATTACACACTACAGCGCTCTATTTAAGCTCTCAAAGAAGACGTGCTCTCCATAAAATGTAGATACTTACAGTATTTAAATACGAAAGTTTTCAAGAATATTGCAAATACCGTCGGGCTTACAGGAATTTAAATGCATTAAGGGACTCCTACTTAATGGAAGTCCACTATTTATGTATAATAAAATAATTTGTTATTTTAAAATTACCTTGTAACGGGAAATCGTATTAAAATTTTCTGCAGCAGTTTTATAGCAGGTGACTATTATATTTCAATATTAGTTACTAAAATTTTATGGCTCTGAATAATAACAGAAGATTGAAACGTGACTATGGCTCTATGCACCAATAAATGGAGAAGATGGTAAAGATTAGCTCTCATTGACATTTTGTCTGTTTTTGTTTTACTTAATAAAATATAGTTTTCTTCATATTAATACTAATTTTCTTTTGCCTTGGTATATATACTCTTCTTATTGATTCCTTCTAGCATTTAAAGCCACGATGACGTCAGAACGTTACGATGAAACTTATGAAGCACTGCGATAGAACTTCGAACTTCATACTTTTAGGCTCAGCTATAAATTGTCAACTACAAATTGATATAGACTTGAGGTGTCTAATGGCTGAAGTTTGCGCAAAATTGCTTATAATATATTTTAAACTAGTAATGATCGGGTGGGTTTTATAACTGTTTGAACAATAAATGCTTTGGTCTAGATGGCGTTGTGTATAGTTGTTGAGATATAATTATTAAGATATACTTACAATATAACATACCACTTGACTTGTTCTAGTGTTGTATGTTGTGTTGTAGCAATTGTTCTACTCCTAGAACTCACATATAGATTTTGTTGTATTACCTGGCTAAATATAGAATTATGCTCTACGGCCCCTCTCATTCAACCCTTTGCTATCCTAAGTCAAAAATTAAAAGCACGGCTGATTTAAAATAATATGTAGGTATTTGTCAGCACCTTGTACTAGAACGGTCACGTATGGTTTCATTCATTTACTGGGCGTATAATATATTATGAAGTAATTTTCTTCTAAAAATAAAGTCGCCATAATATAAATAAATAAATACAAAGCCTGAACAAACAAAAATAACACAAATGTTTTTCCCTTGTACTTAAATTACCTGGACCGTCATATTTTCAGATAATACTCTGGAGATGTAGTCTACAGCAACATTTACATTTTAAATATACCTTTATTATAATAAACACATGTGTTTCATAAAGGAGGGATGTCAGGAACAATAATTGCAAATAAAGTTGTTTTATTTAAACTTGGTTTTTTATAACTTAGGTGGCAAATATATCGCACCTATAGTGATAGAAAGGTATTATAAAAATATTTCTGACGATACTTGTTTATCCTATGCCGGTTGCTACAAAGTATAAAATTGTCTTAGCATTTTTAGTTTTAGTATAACGTTACTTTTATACTGGGTACAAAATGTGCGATGATCAAAGTACGAACTGTCACAAACAATAACATAACTCGCCTTTGGGATAAAGGTGAGTAAGTAAGAGTAAGCAGGGGCATATAACTTTAGCGTTTCCTCAGATATGTTGAATCCTATTGCATATTGCCTTGCAGACAGAATAAACTAATATAAGTGTACCATTCCCGGAGATCGACCATAAATCACTGAAAAACAACAATTTAAGTTTATTTCTCATTTTACACTTAAATATTTTAATATGAATTGATAAACTACATACACATAAAACTAATGAAATGTAACAAATTATCATTTGTTATGCATGAAAACTGCAAAATTTAGAATAAACACATTTGTTATATCAATATACTTGAACTTCGGCTGTAAATAGTGTTAAAAACGGTTCAACAAAATAATAGTTTTCTCGTTTAGAGCAGTTTATAGTATGTTTTAAATATTCATAAAAGTATTATTTCAGTAAATGAGTCATTTGTATCTATTATAAAAGCGAAAGCTCACTCACACACTCACTCATCACGATATCTCAGAAACTACAAGTGCTAGCGGTCTCAAATTTTCCATGGAAGTTCCTTTTAGGACGTAGGTGCTCACCTCACTAAGACGGGATTTTGCAAAATTCGACCCCTAAGGGGGTGAAAAGGGAGGACAAAGTTTGTATGGAACAAAGTGATTCCTTGGTTTTAATCTACTTCAAATTTTGCCATAAACATTCTCTTACAGAATTGATGAAAGACGTGTTTCGTATTTTATTGAAATTCATCCTTTAACGAGGTTAAAAAGGGGCAAGAGCTGAATTTTAGGGATAGTTTTCTTCAAAGTTGCTGTCGATACTCCTTATTGCTTTTGATTTAAAAATATTTTATTTTAACACATGTTTCAAAACTCAATCAACCTACGTCAATTAAAGTTCCTGTAGTTAGGGTGCGTTTTCACTGACGCAGAGTTTAGGAAACCGCAGTCTGCTCGAGTCCGTACTATCTAGCTCGGGACCGGGTTTTTACACTGTTTTCACCGACGCGTAGTGGAGATTTGAACACTGTGATTGGCCAATTCACGGTCCGGTTCTGTCCACTCCGCCTAGCTCCGCTTCAATGGAAACGCACCTTTATTGTTGGAAAGCATCTTTCTAAGTGAGATATTGTTAAGAGCTATGATAACACAATCATTGCATCGAATAAGTGAAATCCATCGCTCATACGATGCATTACAGTAACCACTTTTGTTTTGCTACGGTGAGAACGGATAGGTTAACTTCATTTTTATACTTCAGTACGATTATTAAGACCAAACAACCGCTTATATAAATGGTATCTGCTGTAAGTTTTTATTCTTACCGTATAATGATTAGGAAAGGAGAAGATAATCATCTGCCATATTTTCACTACATTCGTTGTTTTGCCAGTTTTTAGTCGACATGTTTGCGAAAAGAAATCGAGAAGGAAAGTTTGATTTAAGTATATTAGGAACAATCATTCGCAGCTTAGAGCAGACAGTTGTATACTTGCAAGATGCGATAGGATCACAGGACGTTGATACTGATCAGCTGGGTCAAATAGTAGTGCTGCCTACTTCTTTCAATGGGGGAGGGAGGGGAACGCTCTATGAATGAGCGGGCACAAGTCACTAAATTGAGAGTTGGCGTATGTTGCTGAGCAATATAAATCCACAAAGATTATGCAAGGGTACCAGATACACTAATCGGTTCTACTCCAGAAGTTTCTGTAGATATTTATTCCTAGGATTACCCCTTCGAATTAAAAAGAGTGCAGATAAACATCAAAGTTTGCTTCATAATGACCATAGACGAAGATCAGAGTCAAACGCTTAGGGTAGCGAGCGTAGGGAAAGCTGCTTCACCCACGGCCAGTTGTACATGGCATGCTCCAAGGTAAGCCCACAGAGTAGCCCAGTAATTCTAGCACCCGGAGGAAAAAGAGAAAGAGGAAGAAAAAATCTAAAAAGTGAAAGGTCACTCATTGATCACGAAATCTCAGAAACTACAAGTGCTAGAAGTCTCAAATTTTGCAAGAGGGTTCCTTTTATGACGTAGGTGCTCACTAAGACGGAATTTTACGAAATTCATCCACAAAAGTTTGTATGAAACTTCAATAGTTTTATAGTAGGATTTCCAAATAACGAGAAAATACTAATTTTTAATATATAGAAACTACCCTCACTAAGTGGGCAAATAGGAGTCGCAAGTCTATGTGAAATTTTGTCAGTTTTAGTGGTAGCGGGTGAATAGATTTAAATGGGATTCGCCATAGAGACGGAATATACTAATTATTACTGATACATTTACGATTGCCGTAAGATTAGGCAGGCAATTGTTCTTATACAGACACACATCTAAATTTTCACGAGACCGAAGTCGTGGCCAACAGCTAGTAAAAGTATAAACAAAATCTTCATCTTACAATTAACATCAGATCAGAAGGCAAAAAGAAATGCTGTCAAGAGAAATAAATTAAGATGGCAACATAGTCCCGCGACCTGTCTCGTTGTTTTGCGTTGTATATTGAATATCAACGTTATTGAACCGAATAACATTTTACATTTGCTTTCAGTTTGATTAAATTTCTACTTCAGAGAACAGATTAAGTAAAAATAAAACAAACTTGGTTTCTTATTACTTTTTTTTATGTTTCAGACTACAAAGATTGGCAATACCTAAAATACTTTTTCTAACTTCAAAAAATCTCGAATTTGTCGCGGCAAGTGAAACGTGCGACAAAGCACTGATGCCTTAAAGCCTAAACTCTCAGATTGCTTTAAAAATGCAATAGTTATGTGATACCTATTTAATAATTGACGAAATTTGAGCGATCTTAAATCCGGCTTGAGAAATGAAGGCGTGATTAGTAACGGTATGTTAAGACGAGTAAATCGTACTTAATACATAGCCGTGTATCACTCAAGTTTCAGCCAGTAACAAGCGCATGTGAATACCTATTGTCAAGTACGTAATAAAGGATTTAGGCGCTTTATTATAAAGGAAGAGTAGCGTATAATCATCGGTGTAGAATATGCAATCACCCTGTCTCTTTCCGAAGGTGTAGCTTAATCTGTAGAGGCGCTCATAGCTCGTTACGCTCACTAATTGGTAAACTATTATCGGGTTAGGCAACTTAGAGTGCTGCTGGCTAATGGATGGGTGACCGCATAGTGGTATTTGATCTGAGCGTCTTCGTGCTTCAGAGGGCACGTTAAAAGTCGGTCCCGGTTGTTACTAAGTTGATAACAGTCGTTAGGTCAAGTCGGATCCCCTATAATAAATTACGGGCGACTTGAACAAATCCTAACATTAGGTTAACCACTTATTACTCGATATTTGATGTTTTGCTTAATCTGTCGTCAGACACGACAAAGGGATTACCAATTTTCAGGAGAAAAGCCAAATACCTCTGTTTGAATGGAGCTTTGTCCAACAGGTGACGTCTCCACGCAATAAATTATAAATGAAGAGTTCTCTAACATAAGTCTCTCGGATAACGTATCAATAAAATAATTTATTATCACAAAAACACACAAACAAGATTGCTCATTACAAATAAAGCAAATGATTTACAGTTATGTAGTTTGTGTACAATACAGTTTAATTTATCTATATATATAAAAATGAATCCCTATTTCCCTTGGTCATGGCATCACGCGTGAACGGCTAGATCAATTTCGTTAATTCTTTTTTGTTGTGTTTGTTATTGTCAGGAGAAGGTTCTTATGAAAGAAAAACAAAGAAAATTGCGTGGTGATTTAAAAGTTTAAGAATACTTAACCACCATATTAAATTTAAATCGCTAAACCGATTTCGGTGAAAATTGGTATGTAGATAGATTTGGTTTCGGGACATAGGCTACTTTTTATCCCGAAAATCGCTCTGATTCCCGAGTTACATTAATTAAACACATAGCAATTTACGCGCGGGCGAAGCCGCAGGGCGCAGCTAGTTTACACATAAATATAACTAGGTTATGAGTGTTGGACGTAGCTTAGTGATATTTTTTTTTTCTTTTTTTTTTCACACAGCGCCATCTAGCCCCAAATTAAGCAATTATATTTGCTTGTGTTATGGGTACTAAACAACTGATATACTACTTATATACATTTTTTTTTGTTAATTGTAAATTGTAAGTTTGTAAATTATAGATAAATTACACTCAGACACAGAACAAACAATCATGCTGATCACATAAAGATTCGTCCTGGGTGGGAATCGAACCCACGACCTCCGGCTTAGCAGTCAGGGTCACTAACCACTAGACCAACAGGCCAGTCAACATTAGACTAAATTAGATAAAATCGTTGCAAAAAAAAACTACTACTAATTAAGTAAATTTTTAATTTAACCTTTTTAAATCGCTTCATTGTTTTTTTTAAATTGTTTAGAGGTCATTTACTAAGGATAGTAAAATATTTTATTATGTTTTTTTTTAAAGCCCACCTCTGTAACGTTTTCTTTGTTTCTTCTTTTTTAAATTTCAATAAACTAAATAACTTTTTGTCTCACTAAGATAAAATTTAACTAGTTTTACTTGTGGTTTACACAAAAGGAAACTTTTGCTAAACACAAAGACAAAAACATGATTAAAACAAAAACAAATGCTTCAGTTTCAACACTAAATAACGAGGTATTGTGTATGTAGAGTCAGGTTGGCTCCACACGTTAGTCCCAGCGTTGGCTCCAACGAAACTCGTCCAATGTGTGCATCTAGAAAACAGCACTACTAATACACTTCCAACATTGGAGCCAATACTATTTTTTCCCGCTGGGAGACAGACGTTGGAGACAACGTTGGGGCCAACGTGTGGGTCAAACGAACACACGTTTATGTATTTAAATACCTTGGTTTAGTACTTGTGAAAAATATAAGCCGACATTACTACTACGACTATTACTTTTTAAATTATTTTCGAGTCGTAAACGTTGTCATTGTTTTTATTTGTCTATAAAATGTTGTTTAGATGGCGTCTGTGTTGAGATTTGACGTTAGGCGTTTTATTAGGCGATGTAACGTTTTCATTTCTAGATAGTTCAAGTATTAAAATTATGTTTTTTATGTGTAATTGAAATTGGATTTTTCAAGACACATAAGATGAAATAAATTATATAAGTTAAAATAATAGTCTATATGTAAGGACTACCGAACCTTGGCTCTCTCAACAGACTGTCTGCCAAACATTGGTAACTTTATTTTGTTTAAAAATGACTCTGTGACATAATCTTGCTTGGCCATTAAACATTTAATTTTTTTTCATTTATTTATTTATATGCTTTATTGCAATGATGTACCTACAGTAAATAGTAGGTAAAATAGGCATCCTTATCGCGTTTTTTTTTTGAATAACCTTTGGATTATATATGGAACTGCAGTATTAGCTGTCGGTTTAATAAACAAAAAAAAAACACAACAAAACTTATTAAAATACCTATCACGTGTAACAAATAAACGTGTATTAAAAGCCACAAAATATTGAACTAATAAATAATGACTTTTAAAAAAATATTTCGGCACGAAACGGTCTTGTGCCTCGTGTCTCAAAGTTCGCACGTGACTAAGACTCGTGCACTTACGAAAAACAGTTAAAGTATCACGTGCGCGACCTATTTCTTTTATTTATTGTAAAGTTTGGACTGCACGTGAGATTTTATGGTCAGTAATAATCTTACACCATTTTTAATGGCTTCATTATTTTTTTTAAAGCCGATGGTGGCATACGAGCCAACAGCCCACCTAAAGGTAAGTGATATCTGTCGCTCATGGACTTCTTCAATGTCAAGGACTCTGCAAACCCGCTACTACTGGGGAGGAGAGTGGGTTAGGTGAAGGAGAATGAGAAAGAGGAAGGTGAGGAAAAAGGAAAGAAGAAAATTTGGCCTACGGCGACTACTACTACTCTTAAGTCAATCTTCTATGAGAGTTTACTACCGTGTAAAGTTTAAAAATACATGTTCATGTTTTATCAGTGGTTTAGTGCATTGTACGATTCCAGCATTTGTTTAAAATTTATTTCTGGAACAATTCACAAAATAAAATGTTACAAATCACCCCAGTTGACAAAAACAACATCTTTCCATAAATTCAATCGTAAATTGTCACAAAAACAAGACACTACTTCATATTTATCTGGTTTTCTGGTTAAAGGTGACATCAAATATACATTCATAAAATATCCGACAAAAATAAACCTTATACGTTTTGAATTATGACACATTATCAAGTACTGATATTTATAAAAAGTTTTTCATGTTCACGAAGAACGGCTTACTGACACATATCAGATGTATGACAAGGGCTTGGTTAAATTGGAACGATGAAATTATTGTCTCACTAGCGACACCTCACGTCTTCGCATGCATTTATAATACATATTATAGTATATTGTATTATATCATAATACAAACATTCCGCAAGAAATTCATTACATGGCAGTGATCACCGTGTTAAAATTCGTTGGATGCTTAAGAAGAAGTTAGCATAGAACAAGCAATACTTATTATTAAAAAATAACCTACCTACCAAAATCAAAAAGTGAAAGAAAAAAGCTATTGATTTTCGTGCTGACGCTACATTTAAATATTATGTATCTAATGACACCTCATATTTTAAAAGCCGTTATGTCATGTAGGTTGTAGAGCGTGCCAAAGAAATAGAAATATATATACATACGCTCGAAAAACATTACCCTCCTTGACTTCGGCAGTCGGGCAAAAATATATTTTTGACTGGCGCTGAAGTAGCGATTGCGATTATCAAAAGTTGTTTATCACATAAATGTTTGTTCCAATTCCAGTTGGACCTTGTGTATGAGAAAAGAAATATTTGTCAAGCTTCGTGATAGAGAGACTTTTCTCTAACTGAGGAGTCGTTTAAAAACACAGGAATCTATTTCGAGCTATGTATACGACTTTTACTAAGATCAAAAATATGTATTTCATAGAAATAACACGTGAAAGTAGCATTTATTTCAATTTATTGTCGGAAAGAATAATATAAATAAAAATGTTCTAAATTTTACTTCTCTGTATTTTTACAAACGAACCATTATTTTGTAAAATAACACGAAATCTATGGAAATATTACAGAATTTCTTTAACAGTATCTACCGTAGTTCATTTCTTTATCTTCTGAATTGTATGCTTTAAACTTTGCTACTATAACTCTCAAGTTTTAGTCTCCGTATTTATATGAATTTGAAAATGACGTGATGAATAACCTCTTTGAAATATAAAAAACATTTATCTCTAAGGTATTTAATCACTAGACGAGATTACTACAACGTATCTTAATAGACTCGTATTTATAATAATGATAAATAATACTACCAGCTTGATACTATCTCACTGCAGGGCAAAGGTCTCATACAAAATAGGCATGAGCTTTGATCACCACGCTTGCTTAAACCGGAGAGGTGATTTAAACTTCTTTTATTAGTACAAGTTGCGCTTACGATGTTTTCCTTTATTTTGAACGCACAGAAAATATAAAACACTAGCTGCGTCCTACGGCTTCGCCCGCGCTAAAAAATGTGTTTTGTCTCCCTCGAGAACCAGACCGGCTGAACCGAAATCGAAATCGGTTCAGCCGTTTAGGCGCTAAGTGGTAACAAACACACACATACATAGTTACATACATACAGACAAATTTTCGCATTTATAACATTATTAGGATTTATAAAGCTGTTCTTTTTTTTTTTTTTTTTTACACACAACGCCATCTAGACCCAAAGTAAGCATATTATATGCTTGTGTTATAGGTTCTAGAATGCGGCTATACATACTTAAATACTTTTTTTTTTGTAAATACATACATATTATACATAGAAACACCCAGACCAATGCAAATAGACATGTTCATGCACACAAATATTTGCACTGATCGGGAATCGAACCCGCGACCTCTGCGTGGCAGTCCATACACAGTACCACCGAACCACAGAGGCAGTCAATTGTGATGATGGTGTGCAATAAAGAACATTCTATTATTTTCATTACGACTCACTAAAAACAAAACGCATACTTCCCATGATAGGGATCACGTGAAACGTAAAAGAACTCATTTACGCGTCACATTCGAGTATACAACTCGACTATACAGAGAGAATAATGATCTGCACGTGATCTGACTAAAGTACGTTGTTTGTGGACAAAAAGAGGTCAATATTAAAGAGAAATATTCTGCTTAGTAAACATTGTATTATCAGACGCTAAGGCTTTATATATAACTAAGGTGA
This sequence comes from Parascotia fuliginaria, assembly GCA_963082885.1. NCBI lineage: Eukaryota > Metazoa > Arthropoda > Insecta > Lepidoptera > Erebidae > Parascotia > Parascotia fuliginaria. The sequence continues at coordinate 11,037,569 of OY720184.1, forward strand.
CGATTAAGTTTATACAATGGACGCTTGCAATACCAGAAATACTTTGGTTGCCGGATCTTGCGAAACATTTTGAGTTCTATCTAAAGTTGTCTGAAGAATCATGTTGAAATTCGTAATTATTTAAAGATATAATTTTCCTAATTAAAGGAACACTTTTGAAGATCACAGTCATTATCTATACTTATTGTAAAATGCGAAAGAGTTTGTTTATTTGAACGCGCTAATCTCTGAAACTACCAGTAGGATTTGAGTATTTTTTTTTGCGTATGACAGTCCAGTTCTTGAGAATGGTTATAGGCTATGTAACATCACGCTACTGGTCACGAAAGCATAGCAGTAACCAAAGATGCGCATGAAACTGCGCTGCGGAAAGCTGGTTGTATAAATATAGTGTTATTCCTAGTGGAGGGTTGTACTTTCCAGTGCTCAGAAACCATTTAAAATACCAAATTCATGTAGTCTTTCAGTTGCCATTACTATATACCACCAGGGGATTGACAATAAAAAACACCATTAAAGCAGTTTCGTCACAAACTTAAAAATATAATTAAGCTTGTGTTTGTGACTATTCCTTTCTTAATTGTGAAATTCTCGAATATTAACATCTGGTAATACCTCTACTGAACGTCTAAGGAATAATTATAAAACTATATAAGACGAGTTCGGTAAAACGTTCCTTACGACGATGACAAACAAACAAAAGATGTCACAATGTGCTTACATGACGGTTTTAAAATTTCATTCAGTTGGTATGATTTATTTCAATGTTGTAAGAGTGTTTAATAAAATATAAAACCATAATTATTTTCTTATAGCCTGACACCAAGTCTACCTCTGACTCCCGGGTTATCCATTATTTACGACAGATCCTGTATATCTATTTGAACAGTAGCTCGAGGCATAGCATTTGAAACTAAATATTATTTACGAGTAATGTTACACTTAGTTGGTAATTAAGGCAGATTTCACCTTGTTATTTACTACTGTATGCAAGAGACAAATGGTTGCTCTAAGTTTACCTGGACTGGGTACCTATACTAGTATATGGAATGTAGTAGCATAAAAATAGAAAAATAATATATCAAATATTGATTATTTTCATACTGGAAATATTTTCACGGGTTTTATCTTGATTTTGAAACTTTTATTTAAATTGTTAACATTTTAAAGTTATAAGCTGTTGAAAATATATCAGACTTAAAACGTGGTATAGGCCCGATTCAAGGAGTATGGATCGATCGACAAACCCGTTGCAAGTAACGTGTACAGGACAGTCGCGGTCACGGTTTCGGATTCGGCCTTGGTTTTGGTGACATGGTTTCAACTAAAGGAGACTTTAACCACAAGACTATAACGTATTGATATTAGGTATAAAATGGTTCTGATTAGTTACGACTGCTCGACATTAGTAGGTTATAACAATTATTCTTTAGTAATAAAACACCTAGAATTATTGCCAACACTACTTTAATGACTAAGAGTTAAGTTTGATAAGACCGAATTATGTTAATTCAGGACATTGTTTAAATAGACAAAATTAAGAGCGTTTACGCCTCATGATTGGGAACGTCGCAATTTAGTGTCATTTTTCGTGGTTTTCAATATTTATCATTTAATTTTAGCTATATTTTAAAAATATGTTTTGCTAACATGCTAGAATTCGGTTAAAGCTGTATAAAAACTAAGTACTTAACCATATTGCTTACATATATTTTACTATGAAATAAAGCAAATTAAGTTTCAAATATGTTTAAATATTTTTATATAAATAGAACTATAAACGTTTACTTACTTTTTATACAGCTTTCACCTAATTCTAGCATGTTAGCGGAACATATTTTTAAATATAGCTAAGATTAAATGATACAATTGAAAACCACAAAAGCTGACACTAAATTGTGTCGTTGTTACTCATGACGCGTAAAGCCTCTTAATATGAAAATATAATAAAAGTCTTCTATTCTAGGAAGAGGTTTTAACCACTATCTCAGCAACAGTATATCCGTAGCTGTTAGCTATGTCGTAGCACTGTAGCAACTTGTGTATATCGTTACGCCGTAGCGTGTTAACTTACCATGAAACACAATGTAGTGTTATCACCTTACACGCCAGTTATCACACCGTAATATACTTCGTGCAAAATAACTACATATATCAGTATATTAATATACTAGCTGTTGCCCGCAGCTCCGTCCGCGTGAATGTTGGTTATATCGTATTTAATATTAGTACGAGTACATAATAATAAATTTATTTATTTTATAAAATGTAGGGTGGAGACCTGGTGTCCCGAAACGCAGGCTTTTGAGCCTAGTTCAGGCACCAGTCTCCCACAATATATCTGCATACTTATTTATATTATGTAAACCTTGTAAAAACCATTTATATTGCGGAGAAAGAATAAATGATTATTATTATTATTATTATATTCCATACAAACTTTCATCCCCTATTTTAACAACACCTTCAAGGCATTTTTTTGCAATAAAACATAGCCTATGTTGTTTCCCAAGGTCTATTCTATCTCTATATCAAATTTCTTCGAAATTGGTTCAGTAGCTTAGGCATAAAAGCGTAACAGACAGACAGACTTTCGCATTAATAATATTAGTGTAAAAAATCGAAATCAAAAGATGTTTATTTCATTTAGGTTAATTGAATTATCACTTATGAACATTGAAAATTACTAAATGTCAGCCAATTAACCTAAAGCCAGTTCGCTGACGTGAGAACTCAGTCCACTCTTCTTAATAGCCAGGTTATTAAAATTATACAAGTTACAATTTCAAGTAGCATGCAAAGTGACACACGCAATTAACTTAACTCTATAGGCAATTAATTATTTTATTATTATATTTCATGTTGTGAAGTAAAAATAAAAGTAAAATGTGTTCTTTACAGGCTGCCTCAATTTGCATATTGCTACAAAAAGCTAAAGACAACATGTAAACTGTGGTAAATGTTTATATTATTAATATTGGATATAATCATTCATGTAGAAGACTTATTTTAATCACTTGGACTGATGTAATTTTACAAACATTTTTCCATAGTTACTTTGTACGAGATTCACAGACTAAAAGGTTAAAACAGAGTATAATCTATGGGTTAAACTACCACATCGGTAATAAATGACGCCGAGATCAACAATAACATAAGTAGTAAGTAAGTAGATAACAAAAAAAAGCAAAATATCATTATTTATGTTAACAATATAAAACATACAAAATACAAGGTGTTTGGTGTGTTGATTAATGAAGCAACACAAAATACGTGCATTTTCCTTACTTAAGAACGCAATACTACTCGTTTTATTTCACCCAAATGGTTCTGAGGGTGACACTGCTTTTACGTAAAGCATTTTATGCATCAAAAATACTAGCTGTCACCGCTGCTTCGCCTGCGTGAATTTAAAAATTTACACAATATTTTCTTATAGCCTGTCTTATTCTAATGCATGTAGTACTAATATATATATTATGATAAAGTTTAATTAAAATTCATTTAATACTTTTTGCGTGAAAAAGACATTATACCCTTTCGCGTTTATTATATTACTAGCCTTTTGCAGCGCGATTTTACCTAAGTTAAGTTCTTTTTTTGGGTTACTGGTCCATTCCCGTCGCTCCTAGCGTGATGTTATATAACCTATAACTTTCCTCAAGAACAGAGCTATCAAACACCCAAATCAATCCGACTGGTAGTTCCAGAGATTAGCGCGTTCAAACGAACAAACAAACAAACTCTTTCGCTTTATATATTAGTGTAATGTAGTGGATTATATCAAACATTTTGTGCACTAATGCATTACTCACTTACAGAAACTGCGAAACAAAAAGGTGGCTGTCCTCTATAGCTTTCATAGCTCATATTTAGCTCTATTGTATGTTTAGTGCTGTGAATGCGTTTTCTAAAGTGGAGTTTGTACTTTATCAGACAGCATTTTCATAATTTAAATAAGAAATCTCAGAATATCATGCTTCCATTTATTTATTGCGGTATAGGAAACATACAGTACTATAATTTATTATAACAGGAAAGACACATTAATGCTAGCAATGTCACTAATTAGGTTTCTAAAAGTCCTTCAGCTTGTATGATATTTTGTTATAACAACATGCTTAGCGTTTACATACTCATTGTTAAATTGTTTATTGTTTAAATTGACATAATAATATGCGATTTTCGTTTAAGTTCAAAGTTTATTTTTATGTTGACTAGTCAAAATAAAGATAAACTTAGAAAATACGTATAGATATGAATTTAAAAAGTCATATCGATACTTTTTTTACGACTTAGGTGCTAAGCATATGGCCCGCCTGATGGTAAGCAGTAACCGTAGCCTATGGAAGCTAGCAAGACCAGGAGCATCACAAGCGCGTTGCCGACCGTGTTAAAAACCAACACTTTTCTTAAAGAACCCCATGTTGTAGTCTCTCGGGAAAACCTCGACGGGGAGCTCTTTCCACAACCTTATCGTTCAATACATCGATACTTTCCCAATACTGAAGTCACAACGTCATGTATACCAAGCGAATGCCTTGACCACTAAGCCTAATATTTATACACATAACAATAACATATTAGCTTGATTATATAGCAACTACCTTCTCTTTTATCTTAAATACCGAAACAAAAACATAGAGCAAAAATACATTTTGCTCGGATACCGTTCACATTACTTCGGTAAGTGATTGATTGTCCACTGACCCATTATAATGGACTCTAGTGACGTCAGAGTCTTTGTTATCACTCATGTACGTCAACTATTTGTGCTCATATTTAGCTCTATAGTGTGAAATGAAGTTAAGTAGGAGGACATACCTGATAAAAGGATGAAAATAGAAGAACAACTTTAGATTTATTTTTTTCGTAATGTAGATTTTTGTACATAGACTTTTTGTGACCATTAAAACACAGATATATAAGGACCAAAATGTTAATTTCTACTCACTAAAGTTAGAACGACATCTAAAATATGGGCGGAAGACCTGACACTAGAGGACCTGACACTAGATTTGGTAAAAAGTGGCGGTTAATTTCTGGATGATGACAGCAAAGGACTACATGGGCAATATATATTTATTTCTCGATTTATTTATTCAATAAATATAAATGACCTGTGTAATAATATAGGTAGTTTCCTTTCGGTCTAGTGGACAGTTTTTGACTAAAATGAGGAAATACAATATGTACAAACTGACACACAGAGGTTTCAGGCTCGTTTTCTGGGTCGAGTAAATAACGTGTATTGCCTGCGTTATTTTGCATGCTACTTTAAATTGTAACTTACAAAAAATTAAGAAGAGTGGACTGCCAATTCTTCTCATGGCCCTACCCTACGTTAGCGAACTAGCTGTAAGTTAATTGACTTTGTAAAATTGTTTTTTTATAGTGATTTTTGTAGTAATAGCCCCAAAGTCTAGCACGAAATGTGGCCGTTGTACACCTCTGCCTACCCAGAAAAAGACGTAAATCTGTTAGTTTAAAATCGCCAAACTACCTTAAATCGGCCTGGTGATCAATGTTTATGCCTTCTCTACATAAGAAGCCTTCACACTGTAAGAATAATAATGTGCTAGGAGTACTCAAAGTGCATAATAATGCACTTTGAGTGCTCTCTGTAGGATTTAAATACCATTACGGTCACACGAGTCTGTTCATACATACAATTTGTTCTGCAGACGAGCTTGTTTAAAGGCCCGGTATATACCTGTACTATTACGATGGCATGAATTTCTAACCCGTTTACGTTATTTAAAAAAAAAATTCTTATTGTGAAACAAGTCTTACTTTACAAAGATTCAATTGATGGACACGAAGTACATCCAGATCGGTGGTAGAAGTCTCACTTTTAATTTAATTATTGTCACCTTCGAGTCTAAAACTGTTCCTACTATTATGTTCATATCGACCTTAATGTAGCTGTGACAGAATTCTGTGCTTCATATCACACACAAGTCTCAATATTCTAAGACCCGGGCTATCTATACCAAACAAACGCAATTTTACTTTCTAGGTCATCACGTATCTTGTGGTCTTTGGCGTCGAAAATTCCAACTTAAATGCCATTAAATGTCATAATTATATAGTACTAGCTGTTGCCCGCAGCTCCACCTGCGTGAATGTCGGTTATATCGCTGTTTATAACGATTTTTCATACAAACTTTCATCCCCTATTTCAACCCCTTGAAGCCATTTTTCCGATAAAAGATAGCCTATGTTGTTTCCCGAGATGGTTTTGATGAAATTTATACCAAATTTCATCAAAACCAGTTTAGTGGTTTAGTCGTGAAAACGTAACAGACAGACAGAGTAACTTTTGCATTTATAATATTAAGTATGGATTCATATTTACATACCAAAATATGCAATAACTTTCCTTGTTCATTGTAAATTGAAAAACCGTCAGATCTAATTAGGTAGGCTTCTATAATGAGCATTCTATTGTTATATAAATTGGCATCATAAAAATATTACAAAAAGTAATTTATCCGTCAGATCCAGAGTCCATTACAGCTCCCGTATAAATTAAATATTATACGTCAAGTTGGTACCTACTAAATTGTAGGTTTATCTGATACTGAAGTACGGTCAACAGAAAAATAATCTGAAAATTTTTGTTTAAAATAACCAATATCTAAATAACCATGGCATTCCTTGAAAAGCAATAGACACAATGAAGTATCCTCTAAAAATAAGTTTTAAAATAGTAATTTTTTCTATCGTATATATGGTTTTCATATTATGACTAAATATTTTTAGTTCTTTTTGTTGCTAACTGTACTGTCGTACGCAATTTCGATAGCGGCACATTTTATTTTATTGTTAAAAAGTTGGCTCGTGGACAAGTTTAGAGCTACGAGTTTCGTAGAACCGTAGCAGCATTGTAGTGAACGGCCGATAAACGTGTTCTAATGAATATTTTGGACTTATCATTCTGGTCTACAACGTCAAAATTTCTAGTATCAGAACAACAACTACACACAACGTCATCTAGACCCAAAGTAAGCATATATTATAGCTTGTGTTATGGGTTCTAAAATGCGGATACACATACTTAAATACTTTTTTTTTGTAAATACATACATACATATACAGAGTGTACACGACGGTTTGATATTAAATGAAAAGGCAGCTGTTACTAGTCCGTATTTTTAACATTTATTTTGACAAGTTCAATGACCTGTAATAAGCGGCAACGTTTATCCTTCAACGTGGATTATGACTTAAGTCAGTGACCGTTTAACGTACTTACAGTGTGTTTAGAGTTAAAGACATTAAAAAGTAGTCCTGTGTTTAGACACAGGACTACTTTTGAAGATATTAACTATTGAAGATATTTAGTTGATTTTTTTTGTCACGCTTTATAATGTCACATCATATACTGCATTTAATATCATACTGTCGTATACACTCTGTATATTATGCATAGAAATACCCAGACCAATGCAAATAGACATGTTTATATGATGATGATGAACATAGAAATCTGTAATTAATTATCTATAGAGTTAAGTGTATTGCCTGTGTTACTTTGTATGCTACTTGAAATTGTAACTTACAAAAATTGTAATAACCTAGCGATTAAAAAGAGTGGCCTGAGTTTCTTGCCAGTTCTTCTCATGACTCTACCTCGTCAGCGAACTGGCTGTAGATTAACTGGCTGACATTTTGTAACTTTAACGTTCATAAGTGTTAATTTATTTAACCTATGTGAATAAATGATTTCGACCTCATGCACACCAAATTAGAGACAAAATTAGACTAGATCAAAGGATAAGATTAAACAAATATGTTGTTATATCATTTTATCACCCTACCTACGTCGCTCTATCCAGTTACGCTCAATAAGAAGCCGTAGTCTTGTTTCCTTGACTGAAACTAGACTTGCTGATCAAAAGAATTTATGTTGTCGTGTGTGTCTTTGTGTGATTCAAAGAATTCGATCCGTGTATAGATGCAATTTTAAAATTGAAAAGGGCGGGAGCAATCTTTCATAAATCACCAATAATATCTTCTTGAACTCTCGCCTTATTATATTTCATGGAACCATACATTATACAAATCTACAGTCAAACAAAACAAGATATTTCTCATCTTTTGGGTTTTGATGGTTGCTGCAGTAACTCAAAGTAATTACTCAATTAAAACTTTCTTTTTCTAAATAAGCAGAAAACTCATTATTTACATCCATAAAAGATTCCCACGTAAGTATAAATACCTTTACTGCCGAAAATATCGCTAAATGTAATTCCTTTGTACTTAATAAAAGTCAACAAGAAGAAAAGAATTTATGAAAACACTTTCGTCAATAAATGTCATGGCAACAATGTTTTCAAAATAAACGACAGGCAAGTATTTTCCTTTTACGAAATAATTGGTCTATATAAGAAATTCAAAGTCAACATACATCAAATAAAGTTTGTTTAAAAAGGAAGCATTTGTGAATTCCGCTATTTTCTTAACCGCATTTTTTTATTTTCAATCAGCACAATTTATTTCAACCTTTTTATTTTTTTAAATCAAACAAAAGACTTACGAAATAAAATATTAACTATGCAGTTAATTTTATAAAAAAGAATACATTGCTTATATTAACAAATAAGATTTTTTTTCAATTATTTAAATACAGTATTTTGAGTGCCTTTCAGAGGCATGTCAGTTCTGTTTCTTAAATGCGTGTAGGTTCTAGCGTCATTAATTTGATGCGGTGACGAGTCTATAGCACTGATGATATTTGTTACTGCAGTAACTTACCGGAATCAAAAACTTCATAAATAACATAATTTTCTGATACCACGTTATCTATCGTATCATAATATCATAGTTAATTAATAGTAAGATTTTAGATTACAGTTTGTGATTGACAAACTTAATTTGTTTCAATTTAAAAATATATTAAAATATTTTTTTAGGTTTCTACACAATATAAAACATAGCTACCCAAGAAATTCAGCCAGTCATAATGATTTGATGAACAAATCATTTTACCGATTAAGAAGACACAAAATTTCATTTCGTCTTTTAATCCGTCATCTTTCATCCTAACTTCCATTCGAAGCTTAATTTACAACGCAACGAAGCGAATCAATATAACCATTATTGGCTCGTCATCAAGCAAACTTCTGAGAATAACAATTTGTAGAACTTTCCATTGTTGAGATATGGCGAGGTATTGCTTACCTCGGATAATATCTGGGTTGAACAATTTACATATACTTTATTGTGACTAGTCAAGACAATTTGATATTTTAGTTTTACTTTTTCCATAATTATTTTTCCCGCGGTATTATTCAACGGTGTTGATAATAACACCGTCACTCCTGCCAGATAAATGATTCATTACCTGCAAATTCTAGATTGTTCGAGGTTTTTGTCGATCGTTTTAATCATAATACTAATCGATTAATTAATAATTAACCAACTCATACATAATCATAAGTATTTGTATCAAACAGTGCGGTAAACAAACGGTGGGTTAAATCATCACAAAAACGTAGGTAAACAAAATTAAACGATTGCTTAAAACAAGAAACAAGCAGATTAGCAGCCATGAACCTGATTACCTTAACGAGGTCGATACAAATTGTTTACATGACTGAATGTTTTTGTTCCATTCGTGAAATTATTTAATCTGGCGTATAATCTACACGAGATTTTTTGTCAGAAACCGAGCAAGTTCCAGTTTTTTTATTAATATATTGTGGACTTTAAGGGTTTTTACATAGCTTTAATGGAAAACAAGCATACGGCCTGACGGTAAGTGGTAACCGTAAACTATGGACATGGTTATATTTTCTAATTATTGCAGAAATATTGCTTAGAAAACACAACCCAGCCGTTGCCGATCGTGTAGCAAGAAGGGGATGAGGAAGGAAAAGGGAAAAGGAAGAACACTGAGAGGGTAATTGGACTGCTGGCACTCTTACTTACCAAGCCAATCACATTAGCATGGAAACTAATATTCTTACGTCGATATTCTATGAGGGGGTAGTACTTCTCCGGCCGATCCGACCCATTTATGCTAAAACCAGAAGGTCTACCGTAATTTTTTTAAATTACCGACCGAAACATCTGGATTGTAATGTGAACAAACATAAAAGATTCTAAGGGTCTTAAGTGCTCCGGACTATTACGAACAGGCCCAGCCACTAACATTAGGACTGCCGTGTTCAAACTTTAGGATTCTTAGTATTAGATCAGATAATTTTTTTTTTCGGTAATAACATTATTGGTTTACTTTATGTTACATAAGATCAAACTTTGTTGTGAATATATAATAGATATCTTTCTAACCCTTTAGATACTGAGAGCGTAATGTTTAATGATAATATAATTTGAAGATCTTCTTGTATACAACCGTATACAATTACTCAGGAGAAAGATATTCTATTTTATGGAAAACTAGGTTTGCCCTCTCTATTTTCTGTCGGAGATGGCTCTATTTTTAGCTAAGGGCTATTTACTTAAGAAATGCCTGAAAAGTTTCAATCTACTGGCTCTAGTAGAATTGACTGATAGATGTGCTATAAACATGATTCACTTTGCCCTGAACATAAATAATATCAAGTTGCCCCACTGACTGTAGAAAAGGCCTTTTCTTTCCGATAAAACCATGTCCATTGAACGTCATGCTTGGTGAAAACGAATTGGCAATTTGAGACATCTTTTAAAGTCTAAGTTTCTCCACAATGTTGGACTTGTCTTTATCTTGATCAAGGTAAACTTTAAAAAAAAATATATGTTTTCACCGATTTATTTAACAAGGCCACAAAATCTCGTTTTTGCATTTTTATAATTTGGGATCCAACGGAAATACAAAACAATTTTGTGTGGATTCCAACACTTAAAATATTAAACTTGGATTCAAAACTGGGATCTATCGGAAATAAAACAATACGAAGCGAACGTCTTGAACATAAAACAATATAAAAATCAATAATAAAATGTATTTGACAAACATTTCTTCAACGGCTTCCTTTTTCAATTGAATGTCGTAGCAATATGTTTTGTATTTCAAGATTCAGTGACGTACAAACCTGCAAAGAAAGTACGAATACAAGCTTTTAGCTACGATTGCCTTGAAATTAGATTCCGAAGTCAGTCGGGAATTGTTCGGAACGTAACGCCATGATTACTTGAAACGTATCGTGTCTGGATAACGGCTATTAAATTTTTCCGTGACATATTTGGTGACAAGCTGTGTTCGAATTCGGAGTAATAAAATTTTGGTATTTGTGATTCACTAAAATACTTAAGATTAAAGTTTGTTCCTACAATATTTTATAAGAATACTAAACTTATTTACTTTTAAGCTTTCGCTTTGCATGATATAATTTAAATTAGGTATAAGTATAACGCGATCATGCATTAAGTATTTATATAATTTATTTTGTCAAACAAAATAAAATTTCTACCAGATTACAACGGCCGTGGTGAAAAACTGACTATCAGAAAAAGTCAGCTTATTAAAATACTATACTAAACTTACAGCTTAAACAAATCTATTTAGGGTGGCGCACCTTCAAGGTAAAAGTGGAGCCCTTATAGAATAACTTCGTCGTCCGTCTGTCTGTTAAGACATTTTTACTTAGAAGCTCTGGTAAAGGTCTCCGGCAACTATTAGTTGAGGGAGACACAGGACAGGTCAATGTAAGAGATACTTAAAAGGTGGCTATGCCCAGTTTTAGACGTTTTATCCTGAAATGATGTACTGATGATGAACAAAATCTGTGACGTTAATAAGAATATCAGCGTCTAGACACGTTGAATTTCATATATAACACTAAATTCTTCAAATTTCTTGAAAACCCTTCTAAAAAGGTATCATTCTATCTAAATGATACATATAAAAGTTATGAAACTCACGAGATTTTGTTCCAAATAGCCGTACTAACCGCGTAAAGCTATTAAGTACACCTGAGCTTCCGAAACATTTAATACGTATTTGTATGCCCATAACGAACTCAGTAACGCAAATAGTCGATTTACCAAATTGTTTGTTATGAAGTTGAAGGGAATACGTTTTAGCTCAAAAGATAAATGTAATAAATTGTGTTGAATTATTTTATTGCTATACCGAATGAATACTAACTGTAATGGCAGTTTTTGTAATTTATCAACAAAGCTAATGTGATTTTATCATAAACATCAAAAAAAAAAAAAAAATTTAAATACCACTTTCACTTGACTACGGTAGTAGATCCAAGCTGGTTTCAGCATGAATGGGCCAGATCGACCGAGGAAGTACTAGTCAGTCATAGAAGATCGACATAGATTAATGGTATCCGTACTATTGTGTTTCGTTCGGTGAGTGAGAGTACCTACCGGTGGCTCAATTTCCCTCCTTTCCTTTTTCCTCACCTCCCTCAAACAATCCTTTCATCTAACCTACTCCCTTCATGGTAGGCAACGGCTTCGCAGAGTCTCTGGAAATGTAGTAAAATGCTCCAAAAACTAAACTATAAGCGTCGTGTAATGAAATTGTAACATGAATATTCGAAGCTAAGCTTGAACCATTTGTTTTGTAAAATACAGACATTTTATAATCTATACTAATATTATAAAATAAAAAAACATTTGATTTTTTGTATGTTTCTTTGTTTGCAGCGATTTTACTAAAAATCTATGTTACCGATTTGAAAAATTCTTTCACCTATAGAAACCAATAAACTGAGCGGGTAACATTGGCTATATTTTATTATGTTTAACAATTTTTTGCAGTCATTTTCAGAATTTCAATATTTTAAGCGCCTTCGTAAATCTGAAGACTGCAATACGACATTGCTATGATATTTTCCGTAGGAGTTTGTTGTGTGATCTATTGAAACTTTTGATACCGAAGCCAAGCGAGGGCGGACCTCTAGTATTTTATATAAAACATCAGCAGCGTCATTTGATAAGACTGATGCCTCTGCAATCGCCAATGCATCTGCTAAGCGTGGTAATATAGATGTGGTATTATTCAAATTAAAACACAGAAATCGCCAATCCACCTTCAGCAAGCGCAGTGATCAATGGACATTCGTTCATGTGTATAATTTAACTTTAATATTCAATAAAATAATAGGTTTCATCACTTCGATTCAAAATCCGATTAAAAAGTAAAATTCTGTTTACAAATACGTGTATAAAGAATAATATCATCATATTTGCGCGTTACAAAAATCGCTACGATCTAATATAAAGAATGAATAAATATGAATAAATTCTATGAATAAATAATAGTTTAGTGAATACCTGTTGATAATACGGTACAAGTTAGAATGCTGATCATGTTATATTCATGACTCCTAAAGAAAATTATTGCTTCATAACTTAATAACATTATGGTGATATTCTTTATAGTTCAATGTTTATGTTTTAAAATAAAATTTTATTTAATTTTGTCAATCGATATTTTGTTATATCTTTTTGCGGTACGGTTGCAATCTGTATATAGCATTTATATGGCTGTAACAAAGGCTGTACCTATGCAATTTTATTAATAACTTATTAATAAATGACATTTGAATGTCCTATTTCAAGACAAAAGTTTGTTCTACAGAACTCATTATTTTAAAACTGTATGCACTTAATGTACATCGAAGGGCTTAATGCCGAATGGCATTCTCTACCAGGCAACCCTAAGGTTACACTTACACTAGGTTAGGACTTATAGCAGGTTCTTTCTATACGATCTCTTGCAAGGGTCAACATGATTAAACTGTTTTGCAATGATATCAGGTATTCTTTTTATTTAGTTTCAAATATTAAGTATTATTTTATTGCTTGTATTTTCTTTTATACTGATATAGCAAGTATGTCTGATGTCTGTATAATGTTTTGTATCTTTTGTGTTGTTGCAGTGTTACAAAACCGAAACGCTATTAAATACCATACAATTAAAGTTTACGCTTAAAAAAATGTAAATTTCTAAGACATTGGAATGTTATTTTTTAATCAGTAGCAAGATTACACACCAGAAAGCGTTATTGAAATCAAGAATATAATTAATTCTTGCCAAATATGTGTCTTAATATATCAACATCAACAAGTTTAATTAAAACCTTGAACACAACCAAATTCGTTACAAACAGGCTTAATTACTACGAGTACCTACCAAGTACACTATTCATGTTAATATATTTCATGTTTATGAAATTTTGATGTTAGTTGTAATGAATTCAATATATCTATACTATTATATAAAGCGGAAGAGTTTGTTTGTTTTAACGCGCTAATCTTATAAACTACCAGTCGGATTTGGAAAATTCTTTTTGCGTATAATAGCCCAATTCTTGAGGAAGGTTAGAGGATATGTAACATCACGCTACTGGCAACGGGAGCAGAGCAGTATGCAAAGACGCGGGTGAAACGGAGCCGCTGAAATTCATCATCATTATGATGATGACGAACCAGCCAAAAGAAGTCCACTGCTGGACATAGGCGTCTCCCAGTTGTCACCACCTTGGCTTATCGTGATCTGGTCTCATCCATTGGTTGCTCGTTATCCTTAATTGATTGTATGTCATTATATAGTAATGGTGAAAATTGTATAGGTACTACAAGTTTCCAAAACACTCTGTGAAAACACGTGCAACAGGTAGTCCTGTGATATTTGTACCATAAGATAAGACCGCTAATTGGAAATCGAAGATCGGCCAGATGTCCACTAGGAGTGAAGAGGTTTTATCCATTTCGACATCTGGCTGAAATTCCTATATGCTGCCTTGATACGTATTCATACGTTACTCAATACAAAAAGTATCGGTAAGGAAAAACGCTTTAAAAATGGTTTAGTCGCATATCAACCGTTACCAAAAAGTAAAAAATTAAAGATATAAAAAAGAACAAGCTATGTAATCTTACATATATTTAGTTAATATCCACAGGAGCGGTATTACACCTACAGATTACATGTTCTCAAAGGGTTTTCACTTTATATGATAATTTTTTTACTCGCGCGCTCATTTAACTTTACCGGTATAAAGTCGATATTTTCATCTCATCATATTTTCTCGATTTTAAAAGTATCGTTATGTAGAATTAGCTCACGGCCAATAAAGTAACGATACTTGAGAGATTCTCACAGTCTTTTGAATGAAATGACTGATGACGGTTGTACAATTACTAGCAAATAGTAGTATATGTAACTTAGTGGTGGTATCAGTCTAACTTTTACCTGAGAACTTGGCAGGAATTATTTATCACAGTACTAGCGGCAGTGTAATGTTTTGGAGAAGCCTGACTTGGTATAGTTTTGCTTTATAGATGATGACTGTCGCATGCGTAAACAGATGAGATGTAGAGTATTATGTCTTAAAAATGGTGCGAAATAATCGCTAGTTTATGTTTTTGGTCTGTGTAGATAATATAAAAGTCGAAATGGCTCAGTGGATAAAGCACCCGCTTCGTAAACACGAAATCGTGAATTCGAATCCGGGCAAGTACCAATGTCAGTTTTCAAATCATATGAACTTTCTGAGGTTATCTTGGACATTTCTGACTAATGGTGAAGGAAAAGTCTGAAATCGACAATCCGTCTTGAGCAAGCGTGGCAATCATGGCTTCTCTGTATGAGAAGAGGCCTTTCCCTGCAGTAGGATAATATCGGGCCGATTATAATGAGATAATATAGAACTAGTAGATAATAGACAAACAGAAATTTCTATACCGAAAAAAAATCCTCTGTAGATAGATATCGACTTATTTACGTGAGATTTTTACTTAATCTTTTCCTGTCTATATATCCTCGAATAAGACTAAAAGTAGATATTATAAGTATATCCTCATATCAAAACGTAATGCCCAAAAGATTAGGATGTAATCACAAAAAAAAGAAAAGATTTTGGCGTTATACGGTAAAATCATATTTTATTTGTGTATTGTATTTTGTATTTATAATTTATAAATAAAGTATATTATTATGTTTTATTCCTTTTCGCACAAATGATGGTTTTGAATATGTATTTAACGTATGATTTGCTAATTATTAAGAATGGTCGGCAAATGTATTAAAGAAATAGAGATTCCTGCCGCAGTGACCTTGAAACAGCAATCCTACAACACACACACACATACCACACGCGCACGCACGCACGCACATGAACAGGCATACGCACACGCACACGCACACGCCCTCTCACACACAATTTTCTAATAAATTTCACGCATGTTACCATTTATCTTTATTTTTTGTATAAATATATTTGTTGTTCTTATAAAAACAATTAACAATATAATGGCTGACCTATAGAGGAACATTTAATCGCTCCCACTCAACATCTAAGGGAGCCAGGGGTAACTGAATTTTTTGATGTCTGGCAGCATCAGCTGAGTTATCACCTTTTGCCATACTTACTGAACCTAATAAGTTTTTTATTTAAGTCATTAGTAGGTATTGTATTTTTAGACAGTTAACAGATTATTTTTTTTTAGTACCTATCATGATAAATTGGTATATTGACCTAACAAATTGAACATTGTTACAGGGGCTTTGTGAAAGGTTTTTCATGATCTACCTAATACCGTATAGTTATAGAAAACTATATGTACTAAATACCAAATAACAATATATACCAAAATCACCTAGAAAGCATTGCCAATTCGAATTCGAGAAATATAGTTAATATTATGCCTAGCACCATTTCTTGATCGTTAACAAAGCAGCACCTGTTTATTTATTGATGTAATTTGTAATATCGTTTTTTTTTATATATATTAGCCTACCAAAGTGACTCCACCCCGCCTGATGGTAAGCAGTCAGTGGAATCCAGAAGTGGTGGCCACCATACCAAAAGCTATCGTCTTAAACTGCTGGTATGGTGGCCTCCACTATGGCGGCTAGGAATGGGGTTAGGGGAAGGGAATGAGGGAGGTGAGGAAAGAGGAAAGGGGGGAAATTGGGCCTCCGGCACTCTCACTCACCGAACGAAACGCAGTAGTACGGATACTACTACTCTTAAGTCGATCTTCTATGAGAGGGTAGTACTTCCCCGGACGATCCGGCCCATTCATGCTGAAACCAGCGTGGATCTACTACCGTCATTTTTATATAGAGCACTAACAAATAAATTGTTGGCTACCAAAAGGAAATTGATTAAATACCTAAGTGAATTAAGTAGAGACTAAGGGATATTAGTTTGAAGTAATTTTATTAATAGCAGAGGTTTTAAGTTAATAGCATTTAGGTCATTGACCTGACAGTTTATAGTCAAAACGTACGAAACTTTATGGTTCCTATACCATCTATTTGCTTTGTTCATGAAAGTAAAATAATTCATTAAATTTTTTTATCATTTTTATAATAAAAGTTAAAAAATCTGTGCGTTGTATACAAAGCAGAATAGTACATAAGAGTTCAATAAGTAGCTAAAGTGCTAAGGTATATATAGTGCGAAAATATCTAGCTAACAAGCGTTTCTGACTGAGCAAAAGAAATGTACAGCGCCTCTAGTATTTATTCTGAGAACTAAATTTGCCATAATAAATTATTATTTTACTCACTCTTCGATTAAACTTTAAGTAAACAAATCTTAACTGTTAGTGAGACATAATAATTTAAATTTAGAATATGCGAGGGATTAAACGAGATCAAAGATACCGTTATTGCCTCTCAACTTAATATTCGTTAGTAAACAGAGATATTTTAAGTTAGAGCGTGTTACTGAGAACAACAGATGAAACAATTTGTATTAACGTGCGTGTTTGTGTGTTTTGAACTAAATTGGATATATTTGATACAAATCGATATGCTTTGTTTTTATTTACGAACTAAAGCTAGTCAAAAGGGCACTTTCTAATTGTTTTTTTTATGCATGCATTGCAATTCAATACATAATACATGCTACGTAGCTGTTTGGCAAAAAAAAGTTTATGATTGCTTTATTAACATCATTTTAAACAAAATAAGTATGGACGGTGTATAGGAAGTTGAAGAAAGAAGTTCACAATTTTTCTTACTTACGACAAAACATTTTACCTACTTATGTATATATAAAAAAAAATTAAACAATAATTATATTATATATTATAGACGTCCATGGCTGGATATAGGCCTCCCTCAATTTTGGCCAGATAGACCCATCGTAAGCTACCTTGATCAGGTTGCCCGCCACCCTTAACAAGTCGTCGGTCTTGCAAACAATGAACAAAACACAAAAAATTCTATTAATCCTACTAATATTATATATATGCGAAAGTTTGTGTGTGTGTGTGTGTTTGTTACCACTCAGCGCCTAAACAACTGAACCGATTTCGATGAAAATTTTCGATTCGAAAGATTCGGTGCCAGGAACGGACATAGGCTACCTTTATCCCGAAAATCGCTGTGGTTTCTGAATTACATTAATTAAACACATACCAATTTCCGCGCAGGTGAACCTGCAGAGCGCAGCTAGTGTTTCATAATTTACATACAAAAACGACCTATTCATATGCACTACTCTTAACATTATGTTAAACCAAGCTTTACAAAATACCCAAACAATATATTGCATAAATATAAACGTCCTTTAATCCTACACAAAATAAAAAGGAAAAATGTATTTTTCATGTTCTGCTGTTGTGCAAAAACATGTTGTTTATTATAATTATTTGAATAACAAATTTTTAGCTGAAATGCTTCGCATGTTGTTTAAGTAAACCTTTTACCGTATAATATCCAAAAAAGCAAAATAAATTTATTTAAATATTCTACTAAACTTGCAATCTACCAAAACAATATAAACAGTGCACACGCTATAGAAAAATGGGCAAAAATATAAGCAATTTTTTCATATTTTTTAGACAGAGACCAAAATATATTTTAGTAAAAGCGCTACATACTAAAAGCGTAATAACGTGACAGCGTGTTGGGTCGAATTTCTGTCGAGTTGAATATAAGTGTAACCGATGGATGAGTGCGGCAGTCACGACCGGCCAAGATGGCGAAAATTGGGGGAGGCTTATGTGAAGCAGTGGAAACCTTTCGGCTGTTATGATGTATATAAGTGAAAGCAATATTGTAGACATTTATAAATAAACGAGCTTTCCACGGCGCGGTTTCACCCGCGTCTTTGCTTACTGCTCTGCTCCCGTCGCCAGTAGCGTGATGTTACATAGCCTATAACCTTCCTTGAACACTGTGCTATCATACACAAAAAGAATTTTCAAATCCGACTGGTAGTTTCAGAGATTAGCACGTTCAAACAAACAAACTTTTCCGCTTTATATAATACATAGTATATGACTCCGCAACTGTCTTCTCCTATCTAGATTGAGCCTGATTTCGACGAAAATTCATAGTCACTGTAGCAGATTTGCCAACACTGTAGAATGTTGTGACATTTTTAGGTTTCACAGTTGGTTAGTTGATTATACAGACCAGCAAGGAAGCGACAAGTGACAAGTGACAAACCACATTTGGTGTGCGTGTGTTTCGGTGGCATATCTTGTAACTGTAAGTAAAATACGCGATGAGTTGTAGAATTACTGATAGAAATCCTGCAAAGACCATACTAAGTATGTAACTAAATTCACGAACAAGTATTCTTACGTAAAATATAATGTAAAGCAATCTCTTCTTCAAATTGTATAAACAAAACAAAAAACGCAACTTTCTTCTGTCTGGTCTTTTTGTAAACCCCGCAACGTACTTTGATACGGTTTTCACTCTCATTTAAATCGAGTAATAATATAAAAAATATTACTGACTTTGCATGTGGGTATGCAAAGTCGGAGCGGGTTGTTAGTACAGTAATAAAAATAAATTTTCTGATTATTATTATTTCAAGGAATGTGACGAAAATATTGATTTTTATTGATCGGGTTGACATGAGTTTACGGAGTTAAGTGTAATTAATATATTTCAGAGATGCAAGTTCCTTTGAACATAAAGTTTAGATACATTAAGGTTGGTCTAAAAATAAATTGCAGTTTTTTTCATAAGGACCAGTAGACAAAGGGTTTATAAGGCCGTGGAGCACGCAGGAGAATAGCACCCTTTTAATAATTATTGAAATGCGCGTGTTCGATATTCAGGCATTTGTTTCTGAGTACAAATACTGTAGAATTGACACAACGTTTATTGACTACAATAACTAAAGAAAACCAAAAATTTAATTAATGTTTTTCACTTTTCATCAAGGTGCCTGCTATTATAGATACTTCGTAACAGGCCGAATCTGTTGCTATGTACCGACACAACTCCCGAACATTTTTCGAAAGAAAAATCCAATTTATATAATATCAACAACGAAAACCTTTCTAGCATTCCTTTTCTTTTCAGATTACCACTAAAGCAAGATAGAAATTAATAGACTAACTTACTTTGGAAAGTTAGAACTTTGGCCTCGAATCCTAAACGTGACTCGACTGGACAAACCAATTTAATGATCTCGTCGATTGGCAATCAGTTTTAGTATGAATAATCACATAATATTATATTGTGAAATAAGTTGATGAGGTATATTTAGGATAAAATATTTATTATGATATTAATATATGTGGTAGAGTTCACATAAAATATTGAGCGTTTTCTTCAGCATAATAAATTATTATTTAGTTCTTTTAGTTCTCAATAGAAACACTAGCGGCGCTGTTCATACATACAAATATTTTACAGAACCAGGTAAGTAGATTCATTATACATTACTTTTGTCATAACACACTGTGTATAATATGGAACCACTCTATCTATTCCCTCAGGTGTCGTAAGAGAGCTAGTGAATAACAGATACGGTAATGGGTGTCAAGTGACAACATAACCTGGCTTACTAAAATCACCTTGGTGCGTTCAATCCGATTGCCAAGCGTGGTTACCATAGTAACCACGCTAAAAGTAACTTACAATGTGATAATGAAAGAATGAGTACTGATTATACATTTAATTCGTTCCGTATATACTTAAAACTATCCAATTAAGTAAAAATAAAAACTTTTTTTATACCTCAGATGCAAATTTCTCAATTTATATGTCAGAAATTTTTAACGAATCCCAAGTATTTCGTAAGTAATTAATGCAATCGAATTAAGCGAGATTAGGGACCGTTTGATTATTCTAGCGAGTGTTTTAAGCGACACTTTATGTAAAGGTAAGGTTTATGTGTTCAAAAGCAAAAGTTAGACGTAGAAAATTCAATTATGTTCAGACGTATTTACCTACCTTGCGTTGTCAAATATGAGGTTTTATAAGCTACAGGTGAAAATTGCTTTGGTTTGAAAATTGAGTTATGTAAGCTACATGTGAAAATTATTTTGGTTTAAAAATCAGTTAGTTACTGCAAAAAATTATGTTAAAGTCACCATTATCCTTAAGACGCCTACTGCAGAACATACTCGTAGATTTTTTCTAAGGGAGGTGTTCATCATATCACGCTTAGCACGCAGTAGGTATGTGGTATGGTATTTAGCAAGCAAATACCGCTAATGCTCGTTGTTTAGCAGTCCCTTAGTTAAGTAAGATCATACAAGTGCTTCAACTTGTATGATCTTACTTACGGCTATTTACTTCCTACGATACTTACAGAAAGAAATGGTTTGTTTCCATAGTTTAGAACCACACAGCAATATAATACTCAGTAATCGTGTAGGTATAAAAGTAGTCATAAGAATAATTTTTTATCTTAAAATACATTATTTATTAATAAATACTTATAAAAAAAAATTCAAGATTAAACCATTGATTTCTACTATAAAGACATGAATAAAAGCAACATTTCAAAACGCCTGCAGTTCTTTATTTAGCTGTCATTTTCAATTGTATACTCAAATACTCCGAATAAATAACATTTCTTAACAAGAACACAATTTAAATACCTCTCCGAGATGTCGGTTGTTAAATCAATTGATTCTTAATTGAACGGTCTTGTAAGAAGAAACGTTGATTTTCTTTGTTTAGGTCGTTGTTTGCTACTTTTGAACTTTTGAACGATTGAAATTTTTTTAATGTTACTAAAGGCTATATAGATAGATATATCACTAATTACGTCATAAACTACTTGCAGTGGTATTGCTGCTGTGCTATGAGATGGCCTTCGAATGAAGGCTTTTAAAAATCATTTATTTTATGGCCGCTTCGCTAGGCCTCTGGCGTTACAAAACACTATGAATAACGTAACTCCTTAGCCACCGTTAATATTATAAAAGTGTCGCAGTTGCCTAATTACTAATATTTACAAGTGAATTTTTTTCAAGTTACATCAGGAACAGTTTATTATGAGGATCTTGTGTCATCTAGGGTGAATTTCCGTGCGCATATTACTGGAATCAGATATAGCTCACATAGGTCCCTTAATATTTCTTGTCCGTGGTGCTCTCTTTTAATAGGTCATAATCCTATACACATTAAATTTGTATCCCGCTTTGCAGTGGAAGGAAGTGGACATTTTATTTCCAACTCCTCCTTTTACTTCTGATTAAATTCATTGCGGGGTCCAAGACAGTAGGTTTAGCAGTCCCCGGAACTCCCGAGTGTCAAAGCTCGGTGTTTCTTCTTGGATATCAATGTTAATCCTGGCTTACAGGAGTCACAGTGATGGGCATGTGGGATCGTCCCGAAAGTGAAATTTTTATCTTAAGTCCGAAACTCTGAACTAATTTCTACTTTTACCACAATTAATATATTTAATCTCCTTCATTGATACATGGTCCGAATCACCGATGTTCCCAATCTGTATTAGACTAGATTGTTAAAGCAGGGCGTCTACTGCTGTTCAGCGAGTACTCTTGAAAAATAGTGCTATCATCATTCTATCATCACTTCTACTGTAATAAGAATAAGATCTCTAGCGCAGAGTGAGCAGACCGGATGAGTGGTGGCCAACCGATGGATAAAGGCGGTACACGACCGGTTAAGGTGGCAAAATTAGGGAGGGGAATTTATTCCTAACGGAGAGGACAGTACGGTTACGGTAGTAGATCCAAGCTGGTTTCAGCATAAATGGGTCGGATTGTCCGGGGAAGTACTACCCTCTCATAGAAGATCGACTTAAGAGTAGTAGTATTCGTACTACTGCGTTTCGTTCGGTGAGTGAGAGCGCCGGAGGCCCAATTTTCCCTCTTTCCAATTTCCTCACCTCCCTCACTCCTTTCCCCTAACCCCATTCCCAGCCGCCATAGTGGAGGCCACCATACCAGCAGTTTAAAACAATGGCTTTTGGTATGGTGGCCACCAATTCTGGATTCCACTGTCTGCTTACCATCAGGCAGGGTGGAGTCACTTTGGTAGGCTAATATATAAATAAATAAAAAATTATAATAATAATACTAATGAATATTACGTCAGCAACAACAAAAGCTATGAAGTGCTAAAATAAAAGGTCTTGATATCTCTGAAAAAAAGCTTGTATTATTTACGTAAATTTAAATGAAGTTAGAACAATTAGAAGCCATTGTAGTGTTTTATAAAGTTTTTTCTTAATTTAAAAGGTCGGAAGCCGTAGAAGTCTATTATTAAAGAAATATTTTTTGAATATAGAACGTTAAACAATAAAAAGTTAATTGAATTGAAGAACAACGACACAATAGAGGTTTATAATGAGAATTGTGCGTCATGCCTATTGTTGATAGGTGACCGAAGTTTACGAAACGTATAGCCCGTTGCGTTTTGCAGTTTAAAATACCAGACCAGACTTTCTGATTCTGTCAAGAAAAGTGACTAAAAGAATACCAGGTATTTCACTTTTTTATGATTACCAACCTGCTCAAAAGTGTGGTTACGAAAGTAGACTCTCACAAAAAGAGGAATTTATCATAAATATTCCTCTTTTGTAAGAGTCTACACTCTACATATATACTACTAGACGACCGCAAATTTAATGCACGTTTACATGCTCAATGTCATCGACATAATATATAGCTTTCAATTGCCATTAAAAATCATTTATCCCGAATCCTGTCGCTTAGACAATACCCGAAATCCACCATTGTTATAACCAAATTAACTATAATAGGTATTATTGATATATGTTACTAATATAGATACTTGAGATTCTGCAAGAGACATGTCAGTTACACGATAGCGACAAGGCAAAACCACATTTGTAGGATTGTTGCGATGATATTGCTAAATGTATTCTTATATTAAATATAATTTGTATTGCAATAATTAATTTCCTCTGTTCTGATCACGTTAGCTATTTTTATAATAATATGTGATAGAGTACACATTGGTTCTAATTAGACTACAAGAACCTTACTACAACAGAAAATTAAGATTGAAAATACGTATACCAAGTTTTTGTTTTACTTGGCACCTACTTCAAACTTATAAAATACTTAATTGAATCATTTCCGATTAACTAAATCAGAATAGGAATTACTTTGTGCTAAGTAAATAAATTTTTTACTTTTTAGTTTCCTTCCTGTTTGAAGTTGGTTTTTTTCGTTAAAAAATATTTTATGTTACCTCGAAGATAAAGACATCAGAGTGGAATTAAGTTAATATTATGTTTAATTAGTTTTATGGTACAGTGGTACAGACCACCATGCAAATACGGGTTCGATTTCCAAGTTGGGTAAAGTGGTATTGAGTTTTTCTGTCATTATTTTTAAATTATTAGTCTGAAAATGTGTCTGGCTCGCCTCCTTTTACATGGGACTAAAATATACCTAGGAAAATGTGAAAGTTATACACTATCCTTTCAGAAAAGGAGGCTTTCAGAAGGCGTGAAGACCTATTACCTATATTAAATTAAAAGTGGATGACGTATTTCTGACAAAGCAGCGTAGTTTGATAGGTAGATATCTAAAAGTTTAATTACAAATTTGTAGCAGTCAACGCGGACCGATGAACGTGATGAATACGGAATAACCCGTTTTATACATCAAAACATTTCAGTGCCTGGACTGTCAATCGAAAATTTAATTAGTATTTTATCGCTATTTTGTAACTTTCTAAATCCGACAATACAATTACTAAATTCAAACAAATAGGAACCGCATGAAAGATTAAGGCCTAAACATTTTTGTGTAGCTAAATATGTTTTACGTAAATCTTTGACCTTTCATATAAAACCTACATAAATACGTTTCATTGTTTGCTTGTAAAATGGAAACATGGTATTGTTATTTCTAAAATATTCATTAATTTTGGCCTCTTGTGATAACAATCCGACGCACTGCCAACAATGCTATTCGAGTTATATTGTTTTTATTTGGTGGCAAACAAGCATAGAGCTTACCTGATGGTAAGTAATAACTGTAATTTATGGACATGGCTATGTTTTCTAATCATTGCAAAAATAATGCTTAGGAAATACAACCAAGCAGTTGCCGACCATGTAGGAAGAAGAGGACGAGGAAGTAAAAGGGAAAAAACTCACTGACCGAATAAAACACTCTAACATGGGAACTAATATTCTTACGCCGATATTCAATATGAGAGTATTACTTCTTCGATCGATCCGTTCCATGCTAACACCAACATGAATCTACTACCGTAACCCACTGGAGTATTGAAATAATCCACAGATTTGTACGTCTTGCTTCAATCGACAGTACTCATTATAGAGAACCGTCTACACACCCCCCAAATCCCGCTTCAAAGTTGAAATTTTCTGCCTTATTTTAAAAGTTAAGCCCGTATAAGACTGAAATAGTATCTACTTTTAGGCTGTTTAAGACATGATTACAAATCTTTAAAAATCTTTATTTGACTTCACTTGAATATGCATGATTTGAACAGGGTTTAGGATTAGGTCTAAACGATAATATAAAACTGTATCAAAATCTGATGTGTGATTTAGAAGATATTAGCGGAGAATCAGACACTTAAAACAGCGAATGAGGTTTATTGGAAGGCAATTGAAATAAAATACTATAAACACTCATAATTATAATATTCAAACAGGAAGTTTCTAGATGCTTTAAATACACGTCACTTAAGGAGTATTCAGTTTCAGAAAGTGGTTTTATTCAGCGATGTTTCCTTACCGTAATAAACGTCTGGAGTCAAAAGCCAAGTTTTTGTTTGGCATACAATGGGTGATGAACAATGAACACCTACTACGCTTCCATTGATTAAATATGTATTGTGCTAAGTTGATGTATACTCTATTGTTTTTGCGGTTCAAGTATTCTTTTGGAAAATTAAGTAACAAGATAGTATTATAACTAGTAATAAAACTATAGATCCGCCCTCGCTTCGCTTCGGTATCAAAAGTTTCATTCGATCTTACAACAAACTTTTACGGAAAATATCATAGCAATAGTGTCGTTTTGCATCATTCAGATTTACGAAAACGCTTAAAATATTGAAAATCTGAAAATGACCATAAATTACATGTTAAACATAATAAAAAGTGCGCCGTGAGTTAGCAGCAGCAGCATGCGCCCGCGCAGCAACTGTTGCACCCGCACCGCACTTGCCACTTGTAGACCACATACTGATTGAGCTACGATCACGAAATTATCGCTGGTTGCTCAGCGCCGCGTATATTCCACCCAACTTAAGCTCGGCTATTTATGAGACACATTTTAATTATCTCTCTGATTTATTAGAAGGCACGGATATTAATGATTTTATAATTGTTGGCGACTACAATCTCCCAACATTAGAGTGGCGCGATTGTGGTGGTACCACAATCGCGCCATCTAGAACCTATTCTGTCTAGTAATTATTGCCTACCTAACAAATACCTTATAAATTTAATTGCCACACTGAACGGCTATCAAATAAATAAATTCAGAAACAACAGAAACAGGATACTGGACTTATTTATTACTAATATTAACCACTCCTCTACCACAATCGCACCACAATCGCTGGTACCGCCTGATGATAATCACCCTCCTTTCTGTGTATTACTACCAATAGCAAACCATAATGGTACACCTATGAATAAGAAATCTAACGTGATATTTAGCTTTAATTCAGCAGATTACGACAGTATAAATAACGATATCGCCTGCATCGACTGGAGCAAACTACTTGCCGATAAAAACGCGGAAATCGCAGTGTCCTTTTTCTATGAAAAAATCTATTCTATTATAAAACAACGTATTCCTACTAAAATAACGAAATCAAGCCAGTTTCCAATCTGGTTTACACTAGCCTTAGTACATATTTTTAAAAATAAGAACAAAGCATGGATTAAATGGAAAAAATACCAGAACATATCTGATTATGAAATCTTTGCACTTTATAGATCTAGATTTAAAAAAGAATCACATAGATGTTTCAATAACTATATAAAATCAGTCGAAACTAGTATCCACAGTAATGTAAAACATTTCTGGCGGTATATAAAAAGTAAACAAACGAATGCCGATATTCCAAGCAAGGTAACATTTGGTCATTTAACTGCAGACAACCCAGAAGATACATGCCAACTTTTTTCCTCATTTTTTAAATCTGTGTTTGAACCATCTTATGTTACTGATAGTTTCGATATTACCCATATTCCTGACTATAACCACAGGTCTGATTTAATTATTAGTAACGTATCAATACCAGCAGAATTATTAAAAAAAGAACTTCTTGCGCTAGATACTTCGAAAGGTGCCGGAGTAGACATCTTACCACCAGTCTTTTTCAGATCTACAGCTTCAACAATCTATTTACCTTTGCACTACATTTTTAATTTATGCTTGAGAAATGGTGTCTTTCCATCAACCTGGAAAGCTGCGCGTATAGTCCCAATTTTTAAAGATGGCAACAGATCCGAAGTAGAAAACTATCGGCCGATATCCATTTTGCCCACTCTGTCGAAACTTTTTGAAAGACTTGTGCATATTATAATATATCCCTCCTTACACAACATCATCATACCACAACAACACGGTTTCATCAAACGCCGGTCTACCACAACTAATCTATTGACCTATACCTCATATCTCTTTGAAGCCATTGATTGTAACAAACAAATTGACAGTGTTTACACGGACTTCCGAAAAGCTTTCGATAGAGTGGATCATCAAATACTACTAGAAAAAATTGCTTTTAATGGTATCCGTGGAAATCTGTGGCGCTGGTTTAAGTCTTATATCACGAATCGATCGCAAAAAATTGTCATAAACGGATATGAGTCAGGCTCTGTCACTATAAGTTCTGGTGTGCCGCAGGGATCAATTTTGGGCCTGCTATTGTTTATACTGTTTATTAACGATATTCGTCACTGTTTTCAATTTTGCGAATTTCTTCTCTACGCAGATGATCTAAAAATTTTCCATATCATAGAAAATAATGATGATCATATTAAATTTCAATCTGATCTTAATCGCCTAACCGAATACTGTTTCAAAAATAAACTCTGTCTCAGTGTCAACAAATGCAAATCAATCACTTTTACAAAAAGAAAATACATTAGTCACTATAATTATAATCTCAGCGGTTTTAACCTCGAGTATGTTAATTCAATTAGAGACTTAGGTATCATATTGGACAGTAAATTACACCTGGATTTACATGTCGATCATATTATAAACAAGTCCTACAAAATGTACGGCCTCGTAATGAGATCAAGCACAAACTTCATTTAACCGACCACCTATATTTGCCTTTATAACACTCAGAGTGTTATAGATCACTATATTCTAGTTGAGATAGATCTCAACTAGAATATAGTGTACCCATTTGGAACCCTTACCATAACAAATATATTGAGGCCCTAGAAATGGTTCAAAAAAAATTCTTGCGCACTATGCATTACAAATGCTTCCATAGTCGAATGTCGTATGAACATCTTCTTGATAAATATAACCTTCTTAAGCTCACTGAAAGGCGTAAGCAACTTGAAGCTATGTTGTTATACGACCTATGTCATAACAGATATGATTGTATCCCTATTGTTAATAAGTTGTGCTACAGGGTTCCCACTAGAACCCATTGCCGCAATCCTACCCAATTATTTGCAACTACTAAGTGCCGCACCAATGCAGGTAAACGCTCACCATTATATCGACTTGTACATTCCTACAATACAAATTTTAATACTATCGATATTATGGTAGCGAGACCTAGTACATTTAAAACATCTCTGCTTAATGCACTGCGCAGTGGTAACTGATCAACTTGTCGATAGTAGATATTTAAGTTATATACATAGTAATAAAAAAATAGTGTAAAATCTTATAATTATACCTAAACCTAAATAAAGCTAATTGTAAAAAATAAATAATAACTAACCTAATCAATAGCATAAAATTTCTTAAAATTATGTAAAATATGAATTAAGTTAATTATATTTTTTTTTTTGATAAGTATATTATTAGATAAATATACTTACACAATATTATCATTGTTCATCTGGTAACAATTTACATAATTAAGCTAGTTTAAACTCTCAACACGCATGTACTTACATTACAGTAATTTGTGGTAAATGATGCTGGTGTTAAAACTAATAATTTTAGATTTAATTACTGTTTAAAACTCTGTTTTTGACACTGTTTTTTTACCCAAATAAATGAGAAAAAAAAAAATATATATAGCTTATGATACTCGCTTAATTTATTGATTTCTAAAGTAAAAAAAAATTATAACGTATATATACGATAAAGTAGATTTTTAGTTAAATTGTTGCAAACAAACAAACACAAAAAATCAAATCTTTTCTCTTTATAATACTAGTATAGATTACTGATAGATGAAGCCGACTTACGATCGATCAAGGTAGCGAAAATTATAATAATAATAATAATAACGCTGTCGAATGTTGGATGATACTGTACTTGATAGGCTGCGCTTAGAGTATGTACAATCTACCGCTGCCATCTCCACCCAAGGAGCTCAGAATGAAACTAATACTCCGCGGACTCTGCTACAAATGCAGAATGTTGTTAGCATGGATGGAGATGACAGCGCTCCTATTGTAGACACTCAATGCAATGAGGAGGTTTGGGACGCTTTGAAATGTGCGATTGACAATTATCGATTCGCATTCGAATTTAGACCACGGCTGCCTCGGTTACCGATGCATAGAAAGAACCTAATGCTAGTAAGTACCCTTGACTCACTTCTACCGGACTACTTCAATCAAAGTCAAAGTCTGAGTGATACGCATTCAATTCTCTATTGTGCGGCTGTCGCAGTGTATCGATTGGCGGGTGTCAACTTTCCAGATTCTGACACCCTTATGCCACGCAGGACTTCTGCGCCAGTCTGGCAGTACAGGATTAAACAACGTATTGCTAGAGCAAGGGTGCTTATTTTTAATAATAATATAAATAATATTTCAACAACTACACACAACGCCATCTAGACCCAAAGTAAACATATTATATGCTTGTGTTATGGGTTCTAGAATGCGGATATACATACATAAATACTTTTTTTTTTGTAAATACATACATATTATACATAGAAAAACCCAGACCAATGCAAATAGACATGTTCATGCACACAAATATTTGCACTGAGCGGAAATCGAACCCGCGTCCTCTGCGTGGCAGTCTATACACAGTACCACCGAACCACAGAGGCAAGCTAATCTGCTTTATGAATGGAAATACGTCCGAGAGTGATGCGCTTTTTGAACCAAGCATTCTCGGGACGGGAGTTAGTCCCCACGACTATTTATCTCGGGTCACAGAGCGCATCGACTTCCTAAAGCAGAAGGTATATGCATGGGCTAACCGAATTGGCAGATATAGAAAACGAGTGGATCGATTTAAGATCAACCGCATATTTCAAAAGGACCAAAGGTGGGTATAGGTATAGGAGCTGGGTGCAATCAAATTCTGAGACCCATGATGGTAAGCTGCCGGATGCTACTGCAACGAGAGAGTTTTGGAGTAGCATCTGGTCGGTACCAGTCAGCCACTCTGAAGGTGACTGTATGCGAGATGTCAGGCGAGCATGTGAACAAATTGCAGAAATGGATAGCGTAGTCATCACAGCTGAAGACGTAGCTGATGCAGTCCGTCCTATGGCTAACTGGAAGTCACCGGGACTGGACGGACTGCACAACTTCTGGCTGAGATGGCTACGTAGCTCACATGTTCGATTGGCATCTCAATTTCAGTCTGCACTGGAAAGTGGATTGCTACTACAGTTCCTAACGACAGGTTATACTCACCTGCTCTATAAGACAGGTAGCACTACGGAACCCGGTAATTATAGACCGATTACATGTTTACCATCGGTCTATAAACTTCTTACTTCCATTCTGCGAACCAAAATTACTAAACATATTGAGCTTAATTCGGTTATGTCAATTTCTCAGAATGGATGTAGGAAAGAGGCCCGTGGTACTAAGGAGCTCCTCCTTATCGACGCGACTATTAGCCAGCAGGTTCGCCGCAAACGGAAGGATTTGGCGACATGCTGAATAGATTATAAGAAGGCATTCGATTCCGTGCCGCATTCATGGCTTCTGAGGGTGCTGGAATTATATAAAATAAACCCTACAATACGCACCTTCTTGGAGACATGCATGCGGCAATGGAGAACGGTCCTTACCTATCCAGAGTGTCGATAAACCCCAGGTGTTAACGAACCGCTATGGATTAGGCGGGGAATCTTCCAGGGAGACAGTCTGAGTCCCTTATGGTTTTGCCTAGCACTGAACCCTCTTAGCTCAATACTGGAGAGTTTAGGGTTAGGTTATAGGCTGCGTAGAGGTGGTCAGATAATATCCCACCTGCTTTACATGGATGATCTTAAATTAATTGCGCCAACTGAACCCCAGCTGAAAGTTTTTAGTTACTGAAGGTAACTGAAAACTTTAGTAATTCTATCAACATGGCTTTCGGAGTGGACAAGTGTGCAGTCATGTATGTAAAGCGAGGCAGGGTAGTCGAATCTGATGGAATTCAGCTATCTGATTCTACTCATCTTAGGTCACTTCTAATCGCTGACGCCTATAAATACTTGGGTATGTCGCAGTCGCTGGGCATTAAAGAGACAGATATGAAACAATCATTACAGGAGCGCTTTTTCAGCCGCCTTAAAAGAGTATTAAAAAGTTACTTATCAGGCGGTAACAAGGTGCGCGCCTGTAATGGTTGGGTCATGCCTCTTCTTATGTACTCCTTCGGCATACTCAAGTGGACACAGACTGAATTGGATGCACTGGATAGGCGAGTCCGCACATTGTTAACAGCATTCCCTATGCACCATCCAAGTTCATCCGTCATGAGGTTGTATATCTCGCGAAAATGTGGGTTCCGCGGATTTCTAAATGCCAAAACCCTCCACAATCGCGAGATATGCAACCTCAGAGACTATTCATCGTGATATGGTTGCAGTGGATAGTGGACTTACCCCGCTTGCCCTGGCTAAGGAGAACTGGCGTAAGCCTGTAGTACTCAGTATAGACGACCGTAGAATGGTATGGCAGAGCAAGGAGCTTCACGGACGGTTCTATCGGGCCTTACATGGGCCTGATATAGACCGTGCTGCTTCCGTTGCCTGGTTACGCTTCGGTGATCTTTTTGGAGAAACCGAAGGGTTTGTTTGTGCAATTGCTGATGAAGTTATCATGACGAACAACTACCGGAAATATATCTTGAGGGATGGCACTACTGACATATGTCGGGCATGCCATCGCCCTGGTGAATCCCTCAGGCATATTGTTTCCGGCTGTTCGCGTCTTGCTAATGGAGAGTACTTGCACAGACATAACCAAGTAGCCAGGATCATCCACCAGCAAATTGCTCTGCGATACAATCTTCTAGATGTCGAGGTACCGTACTACAGATACAACCCAGAGCCGGTTCTCGAAAATGGTCGTGCGACATTGTATTAGGATCGCTCCATCATCACAGACAGGACTATTATAGCTAACAAGCCTGATATCGTGGTGGTGGATCGATCCGAACGCTTTGCAACGATAGTTGATATTACCGTCCCTCATGACGAGAATATGAATTAAAAAATCACATTGGTACTTGCCCGGATTCAAACCCACTACCTCGTGTTTACGAAGCGGGTGCCTTATCCACTGGACCATTTCGACTTTTTAATATTATATTTATTAATAGTTATTTTTTTTATATTAGATCAGATATACACACCTGACAGCGCTAATTACAAAGATAGAGAAAGATATAAATCAACAATTTAAATAAATATTTACTATGTACCTAATACATGTATATGTCCCAGATACGATTGTTACACATGTACCACTTCATAATCGTGATTAACCATCAAGTACCATCTTTACCAGATCTTTCGCTTTAGGCCCGTCCAAAAAAAAAAGATGCAGTAGTTCTATATTTGAAGACCGAAGACCAGACGACTATATCTTTTAGTTTTGCATGCTATAAAAAATAAATCAGAATGTGTAATTCGTTCGAATTTGTATGTTGTCCAATACTTTACTTTGAAACATATACATATTCAAATAACTATAGAAACTATATTATTAATAAGGTAACAGCAAACTAATTACGAAATAAGAATTACCATAATATCCCGGAATAACACCTCTCCTCCAAACTGTATAAATGATAATCTTAACAAAAATATGTTTACTATCAATAAATACATAGCATACATAAACATATTAGAAAATATCTCCCGGTTTCAGTTTATAGTGAAGCTCACGGTTTGAGCTTATACCGACGGTTTGGTCTTATAATAAAGCTCACATGTTTTAATATGATCACGTATCGCTCCCTGTTCTCGTTACTGTTCCAAGCACATCGTTTAATCAACCTTTGTGGTTTTGACATCTTTACTAAAACTGCTGTTCATGATACGTCGAAGACAAAGTTAGGATAACAAACTACTTTCAATTTCGCAAACCTGTATCCTTTTGTTAAAATGATAGTAACAGCGTGAGATTTAGAGCGACGTGCCTCTCTTTAGGGTTTTTCCAAAAAAAATAACTCTTTCCTGATTGTTGACTGTTGAGTCGGCAACTAAAATGCACATATTGTCAATTTTTATGCCCACAAATATAACATTTTGGAAAAATATTTTAAGACTTCATTAAGTAGTGTCCAATTTATACAATATTACAAAATAGTAGTAAAATATATTATGATTTGCAATAAAAATGAGCGCTCCATCCATCTTTCCATCTCACTTACTCTTTAAGCTCTTTGAGCCATAGCCGTAATCTCTTAGCGGGAGGATCACTCTTCCCTAGAGTAAAATAAAGACAAAGAAACCATCCATTCACCTTATAAGGAAACTCAGTAATACCATTAAGTTAAACACAAAAAAAAAAAATTGCTCTTTTGTAATTACCACTTGGGATTAAATCGCTGTAATTTGGAGAAGGCTTTTTATTGTCTTTCAGTAGTAAAAACACCATCTATTATATCTATTATCAGTTTTGTTTAATTTAAACAAACAGGGAGTACAAGTGATGACCATAATATTGGCGTAATTGCTTTACCATCATTCATATTTAAGCAAACATTTTCTGGGACCCTTTGTCTCTTTTTAAATATTAACTCATGCATTAGGAAACCAGCAGGTTAATTAACATACATTACCACATTACAAACGGCACAATTTTTACATAACACAAAGTTTTGTGTGTGAGAATAGAATCAGGCAGTCAATGTCGAAAAAAAAACATTAAAAACATGTTATTCTGACTTCGACACCTTTAATACGGATTACACCGCATCAAAGCTTAACTCATATCTCAGTATCAGATTCTGCGTATAATATACTTATAAAATCTTACGAATTTGGCAATTTCAATAACTTTTTTGTATACTTCAGCAGTCATATAAGGAATAACAAAAGCATGATTACAACCGTTTATTTAAACATTTTGGTATATAATTAAAACATTTTTACCTAAACATGTTTTCAGTATTATTAAGACAAATGATTCACTCTTACAAACTACTGACGAAACGTGGGCAAAATTCTCTAAGCTTCTGACGCAAAAATTGGCATTTACAAATTTTCTTTTAAACATTCATGTTTAAAAGAAATAAAACGTTAAATTTAATGAAGGAAAACATTTTTATATAAAATATTGCCAAGACGAGTCGCATTGTCAAAAAGTTATTAGATCTCATTGTAAAGCAAGGCCTCCTAACTCTACACACCTTAACTC
Source organism: Parascotia fuliginaria (assembly GCA_963082885.1). Taxonomy (NCBI): domain Eukaryota; kingdom Metazoa; phylum Arthropoda; class Insecta; order Lepidoptera; family Erebidae; genus Parascotia; species Parascotia fuliginaria. The sequence goes on from OY720184.1 coordinate 11,072,500, forward strand.
TGCCTTATCTTTACAAACTCTACACCTTAGTCAGAATACGTGGATTGGCCGATTTGCTACCGTCACATGGGCGTAGAGTACAAAACAACTTACTTTACTTACTTTTCTGTTAAACAATAGTTATTGTGAGCATGAAGAGTTAGAAGCTTTGCTTTACATGAGATCTTTAACTTTTATAAGTAATAACTAACAAAATAAAATAAGCACCTTTATGACCAAATAAAACGTATATTTTAACAATGAAAATGGCTTGAAACGACGATTTAACAAGCTTAAATAGAAGAGAATGCCGCGACATAAAGTGTAACATTAGTCTTATGAAGAATAATGTTCTATTAGCTACATTTTCTGTTGTTTGTAATTGCAGTTAACGTATTAAATGACCGTCTTCTTTGTATATAAATTAATGTTTTGCTGGCCTGCATAATCTCCATAATCCCAGTGCTGGGTGAAGGACTTTTCTCATAGAGAGAGTGCACATATATTGATCAGCAATCGTTTGCTTAAGAGAGATTTGTGTTTTTAGACTTATACTTTTTTATACGTTCTATTGTTTTATATATTGTTGTAGCTATATTGACTATTATTATCATTAAGTATATTGATATTTTTATTATTGTACTTATATTGACTATTATTATCATTCAGTATATTGATTATTATTATAGTAATTATATTGACTATTATTGTAATTATGTTGACTATTGTAGTAAAAGTTTAATGTGAAGTGGATGCATATCATGATCATTACGAGTTCGTAAGGCATAATACATTTTATTAGGGTTCTTTTACCACCCATGCCCTGCATTGTCATGCTCACTAAAATGTCATTGCTTGTGGTGTCGTATTGGCCGGGTCATCACCTTCCCTCTAATATGGCGAGGGTGATGATGGCTGGCCCGTGCGTCATGCTCGTGAACGGGTGCTACTTGGGATGACTGGTCAATCTTGGCATGGCTTACATTTAATATTCAATCCAGTATTACCTTGTCGTTCAATGTGACCAGGGGGTGCATTTACCAGTTTAATTAAAATACGTAGTCAAATTACCATACTAGTTGAAACTAAATAATTGAATTCCTTGTTTTCTTTCTTTAATCTTAGTATTATATTAATTAGTTAATTTAATTTGTAATAATTACTTTGTATGGTTCTTTGGTTGCGTTGAGTGTTTAAATTGTAACTCATTCAAATAACTGTAATTATCTGGCGATTGAAAAGAGTGGCGTGAGTTTCTTGCCAGTTCTTCTCACAGCTCTACCTCGTCAGCGAACTGGCTGTAGGTCAATTGGCTGACAAAATGTAATGTTGACTTTTCATAAGCATCATACTTTATGATCTAAATGAAATAAATGCTTTGACTTTGACTTTGACTTTGACTTATTGTTCCCACAATAAAGCTAGGGCTACACCTTTTACATCTTAAAACATACTTAAGAAGGCCTGGGTCAAGCAGTGGACTGAAATGTAAAACATACACATATAAAGACTAAAACGCAATTCATTTTAAACGTTTTCTTATTTAAAAAGAGGAGAACACACTTTCCTCTAAGAATATTTGTTTATTGAAACAATACGTAAAGTATTATGAACCACTCAACTTGTAGATACTTTGATCTAAAATAACTCCACTAGTGAAGTCGTATAAATAGCTCCCATTGGTTCCCAAAATGTTTGAAATGTCATCGCTTGTACGAAAGCAATCAAACCGATCTCACTATCAGTGAAGAGCACTTGTATTTGCTTTCGAATTGTTAATTGAATTGTTAGAATTGCCTTGTATTAATTATCCCATTTCGATCTATTACAGTAAACGTAATGGATGAACTTTCATGGACAGAATATATAATTATTTTATGTTTGGTTACTATATAAGATGGAATGTTTGTATGTGCATGCGTACATGCGGTATGCTGGAAGTATGCGATGCTTCTTGGACGTCAAATAAAGATTTTATTAAGAAATGGTACAAGCTAGTTTCAATATAAATGAGCTGGATCAACCGGAGATATTTCTCCTGTAACTGCATATCACCAGTAGGAATACTTGTTTGTCACCTTTGTTAAATATTATGGCACTTTTATTTCACTTTACAGTGGTTGACTGGAAGGAGTATAAAGTACGTGTGAAGTCGTTGTTTTTTCCTGTCTGTGTTTGCGCTAACTTTTAAACGATGCAAACGGACTTTGACACGGTTTCCACTTTTGTTTAAAACATTTCTATTGCGACATGTTTATCACAGTAGAAAAAGTCGATAACTTTAATGACTTGTAATAATTACAGTAAAACGCATAAAGGCGCCTACTTGCGAAGCAGGTTGCTAGACATTCATAAAAAAATGTGAAACAGACCGATAAAATTTCAACGTCATTTGAAGGACTCGAGTACACACATAGCCCTGTCTTTGTTCTAACGTAATGGTGCAAAAAAACTGTCATCTTTTAGATTGTAGCCACAGATTGTGGCATCCCCTGGGGTATAAACGCTCAATTTGTTCTTTATTTTTTTATATCAACACCCACATTAGAGAAAAGAGCCTATTACACGGGCAACTTACGGTTAAAGGACACAAAGTACATCCAGACTCTTATAAACAATTTTTCGGTAGTATAAATTTATCTCGGTTCGAATCATAGCGATAAGACCCATTATTATCTAACGTTGTGTTGTTCTGTTATTTGTGTTATATATATATATTATAATAATGCAGTGTACAATAAAGAATATTCATCTATCTGATATGGATAGTGCAAGCCCCTAGACCATACGTAAACCCTTATCACGGTTTCACGTATTTATTGGATTGCTCCTACTAGAAGCCTATGGTCCAACTGGTTGAAGACTTTTTTTTTTAATTGAAATGACTCCAGTCAGCCTCCTGATAAGAAGTAGTTAGTGAGATGATGAGCAGAAATGGTGGCCATCATTCCAAAAGCCATCGTCATAAACTGTAGACACTGGACCTCCAATATGGTGGCTAAAAGAGATGCTTTTTTACGCCCCGCTTAAAACACTTACTCCTAGTTTCTGAAAGGCTATTCAACGAAAAATTAACTAATGACCTGTTAAATCTTATGTGGTACCATGCTTTTAGCAACCCAATTGGTACTTCACATAAGATTTAACAGGTGATTTGTTATTGTTTCGTTGTTCAGGCTTTCAGAAACTAGGGGTTTATATCAAACCAAATTGAACTACGACTTCTAAACATAAAATTATTACCGACAACAAAATGTTACTTACATAGCTGATTGATACATAGTTGACGAATATTTACACGCCTACGGCCATACCTTTTGGAATAAAAAGGCTGTTTATCTTAAGATTAGGTCACAAATACCTTGTGTATTTTCAATCTATTGTGTTATTTCATGAATAGGTAAGAAAGAGGATATTATTATTATTTTTCTATATTCCAATCTAACGTACATAAATAAAAATTCAACGTATTGGACCGGACGATATATCTGAATATAAATATCTTAACTTTTTGTACGAAATACAGTCAGCATATAAATTGTGTAGGTATTCTGCTTTTTATCAAAATTTAAAAAAAAAATTAATACTGTGTGTTTTAATAGAATTCCATTACTATTTCATAATCTTCTCACTATAATTTAATAAAGAAAACCTTATACAGTTTTGATTCTAAAACTACTATCGGGACAATTCATTGAATAGTTTCAAATGTCTAATGGTTAAAGATAAGACATAAAATAGTTATATCTGCAATACAAATACATGATACGTGTCATAGCGTTGACCGTGAATGCCAAAAAGAGCAATTATTTTCAAAATATACAGACGTAGCAATTTTATGACAAGTAAATAAGATCTTATCCGAAGAGGCTTAAAGTTACAAATACGAGAGTAGTTACGAGTATTAGTAAAGATAGAGTAGAGAATATTATATAGTATTGCTATAGTTGTTTTTTTTTATAGAGAAGATCTAATTTAAGATTAATGAGCTTAAATTAATCAGCCCTAAGCAGTTACAAAACGCCGTTTAATTTGATATCTGTACTTTTTGTGCTTTATAAAAACCTATTAATCTTTTACACGCTCGTAAAATACGGGTGCTTTTAATTTAACCGTTTTCAAAATATCACCGATTTGGTTAGACCTTAATTTTTTTGACTAAATAATATTTAATTTTATATTCATTGGTTAAAGTACATACAATAGTATCACAATAAGATTAAAAAAGTTACTGTGCAACTGCATGAGTAAATAAAAAAGACAATACTTAATAGGTCACAAACTAGGCATATTGCGCCAAAAAATGCAATTCTCTTCAATATCTGGAAATTGAATGTACGACCACAGCACAACTGTAGCCATACTATACTAAAATTATGGCTAAACAGAAGTGAATAGTTTAATTTACGAAAAATCTAATCATAATCAAAATTGTTAATTGAAATTGTAGTTGTTTTATATTATTTTTTATATTAATTAATTAAGTATTGTAATAATAATACATTGCTTAGTCATCGATGCGAAATTCAATTATCTAAGCACTCAATACAAACCTATGTAGTTTTTGTATTGCTAATAATACAGAAATTGATAACAATGTTTTTATATGGTAAAATTCAAGAAAAATTTTCAAAATTATTAACTAAAAATTTATTTTTTGTTTTGCTGACTGTACCAATATAGAATACAAGAACTCATGTACAGATTAAACATTTTTTATAGCGTATAAATGGGTCAGTATAAAATAGGATGGGGCACGATAAACGAAGATTTCGGTTTTATGTTCGAATAATAAAAGAACAGTAGCTGATAACGTTTAGTGGTTTTGTATTACTCACCCTCGATGTTAGATAATAAAGTTTTATTGGTGAAGAACACCATTCTTGATTTCTTTTATTTAGAATTATTTTTTATATTGGAACCATGGGCTGAAATCACTACAACACATCTATTTTTAACTTAATCAGCTCTTGTATTATATTTCTTGGTATATTTTTTATTTCTTCTCCTCCATTTTTTGTTTCATAATATCGTCAACGACATATGTTTTTAATTGAAATTACTGCTTAGTACCAAACAAAATTCTTTATTTTTTTTATCTATCACAATGATTGCATCATAATAAATATATTCAGAATCTCTATACTAAATTCCTGAATTAAGTCTTCGTGTCTCGCTTAAAGTGGTCATTAACAAGTGGTTTCCGCGGCGCGGTTTCTCCCGCGTTTTAGCTTACTGCTCTGCTACCATCGCCAGTGTAGCATGATGTTACATATCCTATAACCTTCCTTGACAACTGGTGATGGTATTTACTAAACCTTTCGATTTACTAAATCATCGAAAGGTTAACTGCTATAGCGTATTATCTGAGAGTATGAAAGGATTATATCTAGTCTCTACTGTAATATTTCTTTCTCGAGGTCAATTTCCAAGACATTTGACATAATACGACCGAAGGGACCTCTTCTCGGCTTACTCGTAACTGATCGCTATCTTTAACCACTTCCGCAATTCCTTTAATGTGAAAAAGCTTTGAAGAACTAAATATTCACAAGATTCCAATACATACGAATGTTTGTATTAATATTTATAACGTGTGTAATGTATCCTGATTGTGTGATTTCCAGAGTTGGGCGTCGTGCTACTAAAGAGCCTTAACAAAAAAAAGGTCATGTATCCAGTAATACAAGTTTAGTCTTTACTGGTACAGTATTTAATACAGAATTATTTAAAACTAGCTTCTCGCAGCGTGGTTTTACCCGCGTGTTTGGATACTGCTCTGCTCACGTCGCCAGTAGCGTGATGTTACATAGCCTATAACCTACCTCAAGAACTAGGCTACATACGCAAAAGAATTTTTCTGACCCGACTGGTAGTTCTAGAGATTAACGCATTCAAACAAACAAATAAACTTTTTCGTTTTATATAATAGTATAGATTAGTTTTCTATTTTAGGAAGGGAATATTAAAGTTCAGACTCAGTAATTTAGTAGGAAGAACATCCAATCCATATATATTAGTTGTACTATAATCTAGTTACTGGTAACAAACACCGCTGAAACAAGAGTAAAAGGTATTATATAGGTATACTTTACATTTTAATTAAGTCTTAAGGTCCTAGGGCGACCATTTATCCTAATTTAGTTTACCCCTGATTGTATTAAATTGTTTAGAATGAAGTTCATTTATAGTGATATATTAAAAGTGGGAAGATACAGCGACAGTGACAATGGAAGATTAAGAAAACACGATATCCTTGGGTTAATTATTCAGAATTTACAAGATCACATTGTAATCCTAAACTCTGTTAGAAATGTACATACATTACTCCGCCACTACGCTCTTCTTATAATAGAAAACATGATGACATGAAAAATATAACACAAAGTGTATACTTAATGTATTTGCCGCCAAAAAACGAAGTGTTTTAACATCGATTGATTGCCAATTTTGGACTTACGTATGTAGTACCACTTTCCTTACGATCGCGATAGGTATGTCATAAAACTTATTTTTTTACTAAATAGCCAGGTATTAAACCATAGAGAAACAAGTCTTAAAGAGTGTTAATCACACGTCTCTCTCATTTTTACTAAAATTACATGCATTAAAAAATAAATAAATAAAAAATAAATACTTACTCGTAATTTCCAACAGATACGAAATCACTAACAGTAATAACAATAAATAATAAATTAACTGCGAGTTGGTTTCAATTTGCTGCTGTAAATAATTCTAACTTTACCACGATGCTATAATACTAAAATTTGTTACCTATTATTTTATTCCCTCTAAAGTGAAATTCAACCCCGCGTTAGTAACTTAAATATTTACACTACCGAATAAATAGGTTACGTTTATACGTTTAGGAAACACGTTACCTAAAGGTCTACAAATGGAGAGATGTTTTGTTGAACTTGCGTAATTATTGTAGTAAGTGGCAGATGCTTTAAAAGAAACCGTATATTGTAAAGAAGATCATTCTATGTAGGTAGATGGGAAGGAAAACATCGTGAGAAAACCTAGACAAATAAAAACTGTCTGGAAACGCTAATCCGCCTTGAGCAGGCATGGATGCTTTGCAATGCTCATGCTTTCTCTTTATGAGAAGCGGCTTTTCTCTGCAGTGGGATTATCATGAAATTACTTTGGCCACAAAACTGAAGTGCTTGCATAACCTTTAAATCAAATGACTTTTAGGTCAATAAGCTTCTTTTAATAAAAATACTGTTATACATTTGAAGTAGGTCTTATTTATAAAAAAAGAACAATGATTTTTAATGTTTAATAGTAGAATATTGGCAATTAGTATTTATAGAAAAATTTACTTAAAACAAGAGATAACAAAAAAATATTGCATTACAAAAATATAATTAACTAGACGTCTGCCCTCGCTTCGCTTCGGTATCCAAAGTTTCATTCGGTCTCACAATAAACGCCTACGGAAAATATCATTGCAATAGTGTCGTATTGCATCATTCAAATTTACGAAGGCGCTTAAAATATTGAGATTCGGAAAATGACCATAAATAATATGTCAAAAATAATAAAATATAGCTTAAGTTCCCCGTCATATTTGTAGCTTTTTATAGGTGAAAGAATTTTTTAAATCGGTTAGGTACTTAGATCTTGAGTTAAATCACAACATACAAACAAACAAACAAACAAACAAAAAGCAGAGAAATCAAATCTTTTCTCTTTATATTATTAGTTTAGATAACACCTAAGGGGCAGATGAGAAGTGATAGTAGTATGTTTACTCCTGATCACCCTAAACAAGTTTCTGAAGAAATTGCTAAGTTACTCGCTCACGCACTCTACACCCCCTTTTCAGCCATTTGTTGACTGGACTGATAACAGCTAAGGAGCAGATGAGAAGTGACAATTCATAACTTACTCAACATTTACTAACAAATTTCTTAAGGCTAGAATTATCGACATTTCAAAAACCATTCAGAAACATCCTAAGTTATTTAAAGTTACTTACTTCGATTAGATTTGAGGACTTTTAAGTTTGTTAGTAAAGGTATTGAGTTTAGCTATTATTATATTCTATTGTAATTTCAAAACCTCGCTGGAGATCACCACAAAAGAATCTTAATTGAATAAGACCACTTTATCTGTAGCTAATTTAAAGAATTATCTATACTATTATATAAAACGAAAGAGTTTGTTTGTTTGTTTGAACGCGCTAGTCCCTGGAACTACTAGTCGGATTTGAATTATAATTTTTGCGTATAATAGCTTAGTTCTTGAGGAAAGTTATAGATTACTTAACATCACGCTACTGGCGACTGACGAAACCGAGCTGCTAGAAGCTAGTATAAGTATATATGCCGACAAATCAATATGTGTCTTCGTAACAGACATTAGAAATTTACTTATTTTGTATTTAAGTGTAATAATATTAAGAAATGTTATAGTGATAATATCAAGAAGCACAAACACAATAAGATTTCAAATATATAATTCTTACTTCGTACTTCTTACTTACGCCCGAAACCGCTTTTCAAGAGTTTACTACTTGTAAAAATACTTATATACTTACCCACAATGTTTTTCTAAAAAGATCATTTATCAACAACAAAGTATGTATCTACATACATTATTATTCTACAAAGTTAAAAGCAATAAGTCTAAGTCCGCAACATTATTACAGCTAATTTGTATGGAAAGCCGTTGACGAGCTTAATTAACTAAATGAAACAAGTTTTTAATTGTTTCTTCAAAGTTATTTATCTTCGAGCGTTGGTTCCTCCCTTCGATAAACAAAAGAACGAACTACCGTTTATTATCTTTGTCGAAGGATCTTATACTTAAAATATCAGTACGCATAATTTCTGTTGGCACAGGGACAGACTAAAACTTTTCAGACGAGCGAAATAGCTATATTTTCTACAAAATTGCTAATTCAAGATTTTTTAAATTAAATTTCAAAATCTTGAAAGAGATACTTAGCTTACATGAAATATTTTTTAACAAACAGACAACAATTTTAAAATTTATTTAATATTAATAAAAAAAAATTTTACGTAGCATAAAGTAATTCGTATTTTGATTTAGTTTATCATAAATAATTAAATAAGTATTTTATAATTTTGAAGTTGGTGCCAAGTAAAACAATAACTAGGTACCTATAGGTATTATCAATCTTAATTTGCTATTGTAATAAGGTTCTTATAGTATTTAGTTATTTAGAATTTACTTGGCACCAACTTCAAAGTTTAAAATACTTATTTAATTATATCCGGGTAAATACTTCTAGCCTAGCCTTCAAACTATTACTTGTGTAATGTATGCTGTATGGACTGAGTTCATCCATTAACAGTATCATGCATAAATCTACAATTGACACTGACACAAATTCTTGTATTGTCAATAATTCAAATATTATAAAGGCTATATTATGATCAAGTCAATGACTGATATATCAGTATAAATCTCTATTATGCACTAAATTAATTTTCACTATTGCAATAAACATATTTCAGTTGCTATTGAATTACAAACCTTCAGGCTTTAAGTTAGAGTTAATTTTGCTTTATAATTTCAATTGATTTATGACTTTTCAAAATGTTTTCTACAATCAAAATTTAACCTTGTGCCCAATCACTTAACGTTTAATATTTGTAAGAATAATTACAATAGTACTCCTCTTTACTGTGAACCAACATGATATCGATATTACGCAAGGTGTTACGGATGTAAACAATTTAAAAAATAAATTATCTAAAATATATGAAGTACCATTTATAGTAAACGTGTAACTAGTGTAACACCAGTTGATGTCTATATTGAAAAAATAAGAAAACTGTGGTTGTGTGACTAATATAATAATTACCTAACAACTCACTATTTTACATGGATTTTCATCATTCCCTGTTCAGCCGCGGTAAACGCGAACAGCTTGGTAAGCTTTGTTTCCATAGACTAAGTAAGACACCTACCATTAGGTGCGATATAGATATGTATTTTGTCCGTCAAGTTGTATTAATAAAAATATTACCTACATACAAATGTCATCATTAGCAAAACTTTAATATAATAGTAAATGTGAATAAAACGAATAATAACTTTTGTTTTTGTTGCAGCGTAAAAGAAATACATTATTGAGAATACATTGATATTTAAATAATCTAAGTGAGTTGTACTGGTAATCATTATTATAAAAAAAAACTAGTATCAATGAATAACAAGATAAAAAGACGTGTTTATTGAAGACGACAATCAACTTTAAGTAAACGGATGAATAACAAGACATAGAAAGAAATCTTTAACTCTGGAATATAGCACCAAAACCAACCAACACTTTAAATAAAATTAATAAATCAAAGTTTAGAAAATGAAAACAAAATGACCAATACAAAATTATTCAAATTATACATTTACATACTTCTAACTTATTCATTGGCGTGTTATGAGTACCAACCGAGTCCATTTCCAATTTATCCATACTATTGCTTTTATCCTAGTTACGACTATGAAGAACTAATGCCTTATAATGTCACAGGGAACTACACTGGAACTATTATTATTATATCACCCACTCAAAGCACGTCGACAGAAGCACCTACTACTAGACAATCTTGTAATATATTTTGTTGGATTAGAAGAGTTGGTCTATTTGTAATTCAGCAATTAGTTGCTGATAATAGTTGATGTAATAAATGGTTGTGTTTTACAAAAGGTATTAGTTTCTTTGGTTTTATTCGTGTACCTATTAAACATATAGTTATTGATTATTTTATCATAGTTTCAATTCTTGGAAGTCATATAATGTAAATGGAAGATTAAATAGCTAGTTTACCTGGAAGCCTTTTACTACCAACCAAGGTTAATGTCATAATAAAACTCAAAAAATATAACTCAAAGTGTATACTTAATGTATTTGCCACCAAATAACGAAGTGTTTTAACATCGATTGCTGTCATCTCATCACGATACACCTTCTGAAAAGCTTGCCCACGGGAAAAAAGAAAAATAGTGGGGCAACACCAATATGATGTCATAACGCTGAAACAGATGAAACCAAATTAAATGAGGTTTCTTAAGCTAATTAATTGGAAGGCCTTGAGCTTTTTTTAAAGTAATCAAATGAACTCTTTAGTGGTGTATTATTAGACATCTGGAACCTGGAACCCTATCCACAAATGTTTTACGTAAGCGAGCTGTTGCTAGGTGGACCGCTGTTGTAATATCAAGTTCTGGCAATAAAGCAATAATTTCTTAGCACTTACTTTTAATACCACAACAATAGAAACAAAAGTAAATTTTAACCTAATGAACAAATATTTATGGAGAAGGTTTCAAAGGAGAATTATTTTAAATCAATACCAGTTGGACTTGTAGAAGTTTTAAACAACACTTGACCCGACTTTGTAAACAAATGGGGGTAAGTTTAAATTATGAAACGGTTAAAGTTTTGGTATCAAGAGTTCCTTGGTCGGCTTCAAACCGAATGATTTTCGGATATGAATAATTTTAAGACAGCTGTAGGATAAAATGACACTTGATTTATGATTTGTCTTACTTGTAGCAAAGCAAAAAACAGGGATATTGGACCTTACTTGAAATCAAATGACGATAAAGTTTCAGTTAATACTTCGAAAGTATTAGTTATATATAAAAGTTAATAAGAAGTTTCAGAGATACACAATAGTTTTACAATATTTTCCTTAGTCAAAATTGGAAACTAGACTAGAAAAACTATTTAATAGTTTAGAAATAATGATGACTATGAGATCATAGTCATCATTATTTCTAAACTATTATGACACGGGCAAAAATAACTACTATGAGGTTTTTAAGTGTTGCGACCATAGGTGATCAAAATTTCGATACAGTATTATTGCCAATGATTAAATTATTGCCTTATTGCTAATGATTAAAGAAGCAATATAATATTAATAAAAAACAAAAAGCCCACCTGTCTAAAACAAAGTGAAAAGAAAGAAACCGATTTTTGTTCTCGTGTTGACGCTATATTGAATTTTTATATACCCTATCACTTCCACAATCAATACGAATCTAATGACACCTCATACATTAAAATCCATCAAGCCATTTAGGCTGTAAAGCGTGCCAAAGAAATAGACATACATACATATGCTCGAAAAACATTACCCCTCTTGACTGCGTCAGTCGGGCAATTAAGGAACTCTGTTTTAACAATAAAACATTTTTAAACGCCACAATTTTCATACAAAAGCGTCAAAAATATTATGTAATAGCCATAAAACCCCTTATCTTTGACAGTTTAACAGTAGAGGGTAAATAGGGTTCTGTTTGTAAGACACACTTGGGAAAATGATAAACAAACGGACGTCTAGGATATTTTAGTGATAAACATCAGTTGTTTCGTTTTTTTATGATGAAGGGTTTTCTAAATTTACAAATGATCCATATCAGGAACTGACAAACGTCGCCGGTAAATAATAATAATAATACAGTTCTTACCTATCCAAGATGCCGACATGTCCAAGGTAACGGTGAACCAATATGAATTAGGCGGGGCATATTCCAGAGCGACAACTTGAGTCCCCTATGGTTTTGCCTGGCTCTGAATCCCCTTGGTACATTGATAAAGGGTTCAGGGTTAGGCTACAGGTTACGTAGAGGTGGTCAAGTCATATCCCACCTGTTGTACATGGATGATCTGAAACTAATTGCGCCTACTGATATCCAGCTGAAAGTTTTCTAAAGGTAACAGAAAACTTTAGTAACTCGATCAGAATGGAGTTCGGTGTAGACAAATGTGCAGTCATGTATGTAAAGCGTGGTGGGATAGTGGAATCTGAGGGCATTCAACTCTCTAAGTCTATTCAGCTTTAATCGCTTCTCGTAACCGACACCTATAAGTACCTAGGTATGTCGCAAGCTTTAGGTATAAGGGAAGAGACAATGAAACGATCATTACAGGAACGTTTCATAGGCCGTCTTAAAAAAGTACTGAATAGTTATAAGTACGTGCCTGTAATGGTTGGGTCATGCCGCTCCTTATGTACTCTTTCGGCATACTTAGGTGGATTCAGACTGAGTTAGAAGCCCTGGACAGGAGAATCCGTATTGCTGATTTCATACCGAATGCATCATCCACGTTCGTCTGTCATGAGGTTGTATATCCCGCGGAAATGTGGTGGTCGCGGTCTTTTAAATGGCAAAACCCTTCATAATCACGAGATATGCAACCTTAGAGATTATTTTCTGAAAGCGAACGGGGCTTTGCATCGGGATGCTGTCGCAGTGGACAATGGACTAACCCAGCTTGCCTTGGCTAAGGAGAACTGGCACAGGCCTGTAATACTTGGCGTCGACGACCCTCGGGTAGTATAGCAGAGCAAGGAGCTCCACGGAAGGTTCTACCGAGCCTTACACGGTCCAGATGTGGACCGAACTGCTTCCGTGGCCTGGCTACGCTTCGGTGATCTTTTTGGAGAAACCGAAGGGTTTGTTTGTGCAATTGCTGATGAAGTTATCAAGACGAACAACTACCGGAAATATATCTTGAGAGACGGTACTATCGACATATGTCGGGCATGTCATCGCCCAGGTGAGTCTCTCAGGCATATTGTTTCCGGATGTTCGCGTCTTGCTAACGGAGAGTACTTGCACAGACATAACCAAGTGGCCAGGATCATCCACCAGCAACTTGCTTTGCGATACAAACTTGTGGACGTCGAAGTGCCGTATTACAGGTACAATCCTGAGCCGGTTCTCGAGAATGGTCGTGCGATATTGTACTGGGATCGATCTATCATCACTGACAGGACTGTTGTTGCCAATAAGCCTGACATAGTGGTGATAGATCGATTGGTATGGTTGTCGACGTCACCATCCCTCATGAAGATAATCTCGTGAAAGCTGAAAAAGACAAACAGATCAAGTATCTGGATTTAGCTCACGAGGTTGTTGACATGTGGGATGTGGATTCGGCGATCATTGTTCCGATAGTGGTTACAGTGAATGGACTTATTGCTAAGAGCCTCGACCAACATTTTAAGAGGCTCGCGTTGGCTGGTTGGGTCAAGGGCCAGATACAGAAGGCGGTGTTGCTTGACACCGCCCGCATTGTGAGAAGATTCCTATCTCTGGAGCCCTAACCGCCGGTAGCTTGGTCCTTGTACCCGATGCCGGTGGGTCTCCAATTTATATTTTATATGTATGTATTTTTTATATACTTATATATAAAAATGTAATTTTTTTGAATTTTGAAAATTTTGAATAAAGGAAATAATAATAATATCACAACAACTACATATATCGCCATCTAGACCCAAAGTAAGCACATAGTAAGCTTGTGTTATGGCTTTTAGAATGCGGATATAATGCTTTAATACCTTAATTTGTAAATACATATATAGAAATACATAAATATTAAACATAGAAACACCCTGACCAAAGCATGTTCATATTGTTCATGCACACAAATATTTGCACTGTGCGGGAATCGAACCCACGACCTCTTTGTGTACCTCGGAACCACAGAGTCAGTCAACAAAATAGATGTCGGACAGATCTGTTGAGAATATTATTTATGTAATATTGGTGTGATTTATTGATGATAATATAATAATTCTCACACCTGACTAGTTAAGCTGAAAAAATGTAAGTATGGTCATCATATTGATGGCTAAAGGTCTAAATAGGCTAAGCGACATTGTACAAACTTTACAGTAGAGGTTTAAAGTTAAAAATTGTTTAAAAATTAATTAATGTAATCCGTAGTCGCCGTTCTGGGTGTAGAAGGGATTTTATCTATTAAACTGCTAATTGTATGTATATTCGCATTCTAGAACCCATACTTTGGGTCTAGATGGCGTTGTATGTAGTTGTTGTGATATTGTGATTGTGATATTATTAATTCAGCAATTGTAAGTTTCGTCGTGGGTATGGGATTAAACAAAATTTTCTCTGGTAGGTACGCATTTTCAAGTGTTATAAAGCGTTAATATAAATCACGCAGTAACTGTCCTTGTAATACCTTGGTCAGATTTAACAAGAGCTACAAAAACATTAAATTCTCGTACACTTGCCTTATCTAGTCACAATAAATAAGGGGATATCGCACAACGAGAAGCTTGGATAAAATACGGGTGTAATTGTACTTAAAAGAGACAGATTCATTGGATGTGGTTTGTGTGTTCTCATTTTTTTATTGTCACAACGCTTGGTAGGCGGCTTAGTTAAAGTGAGGCATAATTAGTAACAGCAGCTCGTTACCTGTTATTCTCTTGTCGTCTCCACGGGCAGAGATAGGGTGGTTCCATATGACCAAAATCAGAAACCACACGGCCAAACTTAACAGCCAAAAATTTAAAATTAAAATTTTAGCTGGTCCCCACGGCTTCACCCGCGCCTGAAATGTGTTTTGTCTCCCTCGGGAACCAAACCTATGTCCGTCTCCTGCACCAAATCTATCTACATACCAATTTTTATCAAAATCGGTTCAGCCGTTTAGGCGCTGAGTGGTAACAAACACACACTCACACTACACACTCACATACAAACTTTCGCATTTATAATATTTTTAAGATTACAAGTATTACATTATAATAGTAGGTATCACACGCTTGCTTTTTGTATTCTACTAAGTAAGTACGTACTAAAACTGTAAATGTGGTCGTTATTCTAGAACGACAAACCTGTAGTCGGACCGACAAATGCTTAAACAGTAAATATCTTAATACTAACTTTTATTTATTTCCTTATATGAACACATATAAGCAAAATGGCTGCCGCATACAAATATACCAGTAACAAAAAGTTATGAAATAAATCAGTCACGTATAGAATAAGGATGAAACTTATTATAACTACACAAAAATGTCAATACAAGTTCGTTATTCCCGAAGGAAAACACAGTTTATCTATAATAAAATAAAACTACGATATACCTATATATATATATATATATATATATATATATATATATATATATATATATATGTATGTATAGGGAAAAAGGACAGATAAAAGCGGCGAGAAAATAAAGAATATTTCTATGAGAATTTAGTTTTCAGAGTAAACTACATCCTTCTCATAGAAGATCGACGTAAGAGTAGTAGTATCCGTACAATTTTCCCTCTTTCCTCTTTCCTCACCTTCCTCATTCCCTTCCTCTTACCCCATCCCAGCCGCCATAGTGGACGCCACCATACCAGCAGTTTAAGACGATGGTATGGTGGCCACCACTTCTGGATTCCACTGATTGCTTACCATCAGGCGGGGTGGAGTCACTTTGGTTGGCTAATATAAAAAAAAACCGTTGGCCTACCACCTCTTTTATAGCAATATTATTGTGTTTGTCTTTTTCTTTTGTACCATTAAAAACAAGGATAGAGACAAAGTAAGCTTACAATAAGATTGCTATAAGAGGTTGTGGTAGGGCTCCGCTTATCTGTCCTTTTTCCGGTGCGTTCTTCATTCACATACAAAATATTTTACACTGTTAGGGGAGAGGCAAAGAATGGTAGGACTATCTTGGTAACTCTGTGTTAGCACATACATTATCTCATTTTGAACCATGGAGTAGGACTTTTAAAAAACAATAGCTACACTTATAAAAGATATTATTATGATTTATTATTATATGATTTACCTACACTTACCTGCGATATTATTATGATTTAAAAACCAGGACATGTCGCAAATATTTATCAACTAACTTTTTAATTATTTTAAGCATTGATCACTCGATTGAAGCTTTGGTAATAAAAAAATGTTTGGTAATGGTTCGATAAAAAGTGTACAAAGTGATAAATAATTAATAAGAAGACGTTACAAACGACGAAAATGATATAAATATATACGAAGAAAACATCAAATAAAAACTTAATTCCGTCGTAGCGTGAATACTACTAGCCTGTTCTATTGTCCCACTGCAGGGCAAAGGCCGCTGTTATAGAGAAGAGACCTTCGTCCTTTTGTAGCGAGAAAATATTTAATTTTTAATTGAATTCTATAATCTTTTATTCAGCAGTACAAAAAACTAATGCATTTGTTTAGAGTAATACTAATAAAATTTATTTACGGAGTCATAACTTAAAATAAGTCTGCTTCTTAATAATAACTTTATATTTACTACTAGTTCTCTAATCTAATTTTCTCTAAGTACTTACTCTTTAAGTTACTATATCTAACGTAATTTTTAAATATTGCTAATAGACTTCAATCTTGGCATGGCATACATTTAATACTTAATCCAGTATTACCTTGTCTTTCAATATGACCGGGTGATGCATTTTACTATTTTAATTAAAACATGTAGTCAAATTACCATACTAGATGAAACTAAGTAATTGAAATCCTCTCTTTTCTTTTTTGTAATCTTGGTAATTAAATTAATTGGTTGATTTGTAATAATTACTTTCTATGGTTCTTTGGTTGCCTTGATGTGTTAAAATTGTAACTCAGAAAAACTGTAATTAACTGGCGGTTGAAAAGAGTAGCGTGAGTTTCTTGCCAGTTCTTCTTACAGCTCTACCTCGTCAGCGAACTGGCTGTAGGTTAATTAGCAGACTTCATGTAATTTTGACTTTTAATAAGCATCATACTTTGTGATCAAAATGAAATAAATGCTTTGAGTTTGAGTATTACTTCATTTTTTTGATGACAGTGACTGACAAGCAAACATGAGCTTCTCAGAGTCCCGAGCATTGCTCCTGCAATGCCAGGGACTCCGCGAAGCCGCTGCCTACCGTGAAGGGAGTGGGATAGGTGAAATGATCGAGGGAGGTAAGGAAAAAGGAAATGGAAAAATTGGGTCTCTGGCCCTTTCTTCAGACTTCAAATTAAACGTCTGCCTGCAGACGTTTAATTTACGTAATTAAAATTTGATTACCCTCCGGACTGATTTTCATTATATCAGGAGAGTAAACTTTATTGTTTATCTTGTTCATATAAACTGAAGCAAAGTGAAACTGTAAGCACAATGTGTTACTATTAAGTTTAGTAAAGTTTTGTACATGAATAATACTGACATACCATAAATAAAATACTGAAAGTCAATGTAGAATATAACAAACAAAGATTAATTTATTATAATTATTTTACATGGAAATTCACCATTGGATTGGTCTCCTTACAACTGACTTATAGACAATTAATTTAATAAAACACACAAACACATAGGCACACTTAAAATGCTAATACATACAGTAATACCTTATAAATAACTATACGAGTATACTTATAGCATATAGACAAGCATGCAAGTAGAATACCCACTCACGTAACTCACGCTTAATTAACATTCCACAATGCGGTACTTGCCGCAAAACATATTATGGTCTAATGTATCCATTATCTATCATATCAGCTGTAGTACTAAATAAGCTTATCTGATGGTAAGTGATTCCTGTCACCTATGTACATGAACATAAAAAAGCCGTTGCCAAGCAAAAAGAAAAGCGATGCCGAAAGGAGTAATACGGCTCCCGATGCTCTCACTCACGAAACGAAACTATTTTATGATCTTATCATTTGAAAAGTGCATATTGCTTGAAGGAAAACATCGTGAGGAAACCTGGACTTTAAAATCCGTCTTGAGCAAGCGTGGTGATCAAAGCTCAATATGCTCATGCTTTCTCTAAATAAATTTTCTTTTCTTTTTTTTTCTCTCTAAGAGAACAGTCCTTTGACCTACAGTGGAACAGTAAAACAGGCTAGTATTATTATAATACTGCCTTGGACTCATTCTTGCGGAAACCAGAAATCTACTAAAAAATCTTATTATTTAATAATATTACAAAGTAAAAATTACAAGCATGAAATACCAGATAGCAAAAGTTTAGAAATGTATGGCAGAGACCTTTGTCTAGCAGTTGGATAGTAAAATAGAATGAATATAAAAACTTACATGCAACCCAACTTACATTTTAAGAACATAATTTAAAATAAGATGGCTATTGATAATATTCTTACCGTGATCTTGTTATAATCGGCCATTGACTACAGTACCGAATAATGTTTATTATGTAGGTTGAAATATAAATCATTATTATTACTAGGTATTACGATTAGTTTGATTGCTTTTCTTCAGTGGTACTTAATAAAAAGATAAGTTTTTTTATAATAATAAACGCAGAAATATTTCTGTTAATATAGCGATCATAACTTGAAACTACATGATAAAAAAGCTATTATAAATTTATTCTTTTCAAAATCTTGTAAATTGCATAAAGCACATTAACCTCTAATATGATTTTTATTCAGTATTGGTTAGAATGTAAAAAGCCAATACTTTTTATGAATCTGACACCTGTTGAGCTATAGTTATTTTTTATGTTACGTCGTCGCACATTTTACACTCTTATCGAAATCTCTTGAACAATAGTCGATTGTTTTGCACAGTTCGGCAAGTATATAAAACATTATACCACAAATTTAGAAACAATACGTTTCCTGGCGTTAGAAAGGAAAATATACAATTCTTCTGTTTTAGCTTTCAGTAATTTACTTCAGTTCGAGAAACGATGTCCAATTACAAAATTGCGTGACCTAACTGTGATAATTACTCGAAGATACGTTAATTTATTCTGCAATGGAAAGTAAGTCTTAAGATTATACACTCAAGCTTTATTTTAAATTATTTAAATCCTCTCAGATTATTAAATTAGCAATAGCGAGATACAAATTCTCTTTCTTAAGAAGTAAGTTGAAATTTTGTATTTTACGTAGTATTCTTATAACTTCATCTTAATTATGGCAACTGAGCCGACGAAGGTGACATATACTTTTACCAGAATCAGTTTAAGTAATTAATTTTCTGTTTGATGATTGTTTAATGAATGATGAAACTAAATGTCAACCATCTTTCGTAAAGCCAAAAGGTGGAATCCCTTTCGATAATTGTACTTGATCTAAATAATAGTTGAATAACACATACATAACATCTTTATCTCTAGTGTTGCACAAAACCTTCAATATCGTAATAGTATAAGTTTAAACCCTTTCAGAAATACTCAGCCTTACAATTTTTATATCTATAGCGGTTGTAGTGAACAGCATGAAGACAAAATTCTTCTCACAAAGCTTGGAATCTGAACCTCCTATCTCGATCTTGTACGCGCGTGACAAGGACAGTGACAAAATAACAAATAATTGTCTCACAGAAATGTATCCACGAAATCTGTATAAGTATCCGTTAAATATCGATAGAAATGACATCCCTTGTATAATACATTGCGTGTTGAAAAAGTTCGGTATCATGACCAATGACGGGTTTATTAATATAAAGAATTACTATAGAAGAGTGCAGGCCATTCATAGATATGATCCAAGAATCTTAATATCGGATGTTGGAGAGACTTGTGCTCAAAACATCAACGGAATGAATCTGGAGCATGATGTTTGTAGAAAAGCCAAAGTATTTAACGACTGTACACAGCTTTATGCAGTCTCTTTTAGAGATCCCGAAGATTGGCATTAACAGTAAATATAGATGTATATGTATAAATAATAATTTATTAATAAAACCAATGTCAGTCGTATCTTTTTTCATTGCTTGAATAATTTCTAAGAATCAAACCTCCAAAGTATTTATATTAGATGTCTATGTAAATAAAGCTATATTTCTTGGCTCACGTTTTGGAGACCCACTTCATTGCCGGCTTTTGATTACAACATTCCTACATAAAATAAACGTACTCTCTCTGCATATGAAAGACCTTGGAGATTTCATTATTACATACACATGCTGTCCTGAATTTTGACTTAATTTTAGGATCATATTTTCGTTCATACGTTTTATATTTGTCTCAGACGTAGTATTTGAAATAGGAATGCGTACTTTCCGTGAAAACTGTAACATTCTGTCACGGACCACAATAAGAATGTATAAAGTGGGTAGAAGATGATCTAATAGCCGACTGGCGAAGTATATAATATAAACTAGCGATTATATGCTTGTACTATTAGTCAAGTAAAGAATAACTGAGACTGTCAAAAGAAGACAAAAAGCGTTTTTTAAGACTACCTCCATATCGATAGCCAATCGACTAGGCAAGTGCTGCAATTGAGAGAAACATCTCTAATTGGTAAAGGCTTTCGTCCTGGATGTTTGATGATAATACGGAGAACAACCTTTTTTTTATTTATTTGAATAAACTAACAATGATGAATTACACAAAAACATAACATTTTCTTACTTAAATTATAAGATTAAATTCACAACCAACATCGTTTACCAAAGCTAGGTTATGCAGTCGTTTTTTAAAACAGTAGTAGAGCTTTAAAGCTTGTCATTTTTCTAGCCTGCGTAGCAAACAAATTGTCACCTCAAGTAGTGTAAAATGCCGTTAACCCAAATATACCTACTAAAATAGACCTTAAAAACCAGGAGTTAACTATGCATCTGTCGACTCCGCCTGACACACGCTGGTTATTAGTCTTAAAAAAAATAGCACTTAAAGACGAAGACTTTTCTTCTGCTGTCTTTTAAGTGCTATCTTTAGGAACAGTGAAATCCACTTCTCATTAGCATGTAACCAAAACTTATTAGACATTAATGCTATGATTGCGGTGTTCTGCAGGGTGAAGGTACTTCTGAAGTCGATCTGCCTTGATTTGTGAAATTGTCTCAGTTAAAGCTTAATGTGGCCTACCACTATTAAAAATGTATGTTGTATTTAATGTCGAAGACAGTAATATGGCTTAGATTTAATTATAATATATAAAGCTAAAAGCTATAAATAAACTAATGGACACAATTTAACTAATACCTAGGAGAGCAACTTGCCTACCAAATATAGTGACTATGTTGATAAGGCAGTTGTCCCTCCGCCGGCGAGTAAACTAGTAACTATCGACTATTTTCTAGTTCAAAGAACGATACAACAATACGAGTAAAATTGATATAACATTCCGTGTAAACAAAAGAGACGCATTATACTAATAGTTGATCGCTGACTGTTCCCACTGCCGGTGGGGACTTGTTCCACTAGTTTGTCACTGAGCGACAAGAGCTATAAAAATATTTCTCGCTCAGCGATGCTCGCTTGGCGGTCAGAATTCACGCCGAGAGACCAACTAGCAGTCATTTCTCTACAGTGCGCGAGTAATCGCCCGTCGTACTCGCACACTCGGTTTACAAACTAAAATCTATGTAGGTATACAAAGCTATTGTCCTGCCGATACTGTTTTATGCCACCGAGACTGGTGCCTCTACAAGAAAGACATTAAGCGCCTTGATAGCTTCCATCTAAGGTGCCTAGGATCTATACTGCGTATCAGGTGGTAGGATCGAGTCCGAAACTCAGAAGTTTTACGCAGAGCAAACCTATGTGGTATTGAATCTCTACTTAGAAAAGGGCAACTGAGATGGTGGACATCTGGTGCCTATGGATGACTCTAGGTTGCCTAAAGCTGTTTTCTATACACAGCTAAAGGAGGGAAAGCGCAAACCTGGTGGTCAGTACCTACGCTACAAGGACGTCCTGAAGCGCCATCTCACCGCATGCAACATCTCTTGCAATGGTTGGGAAGAACTCGCATACCAGAGACCAAAAAAAACTCGACCGAAGCCTTCCTATACCTATACTTGTAATCCTGATGGTCAGTTGTACAGTGCGCCTTGCCACCGGACCTTCAAAACCAAGTTTGGTTTTGCAAGTCATGTCCGTTACAACAATAGACTATACGTTTTGCCAGGTTCGCCGTTGACAGACACGTCAAGGAGGACTACTATTGCCCAGCGACAAAACTATTGAAACTACACACTCGCTTCCCGCTGCAGTGCTGCTCGCCAACTCGTTCCTAGTTGCTAGTTTTACTCGTTGCTCGTTCATCGTCGGCGTCCGAAACTGCCTAAGCATATAAAAAATGAAGTTTTAAAATTACTAGATACACTAATTTATCGAACTAAATAGAGCAGTCGCTGAAGAAATCTCACCGATAACAGCGTTATTACTATGAAAGAAATTAATTCTCATAGTAATTACCAGAGACGTTGTATTTTATACAAATATTTTAATGCAAAAATGTGAGCTCACTGATATATTTACGAAAAATATCTCAAGTAATACCAAAGGCTATCGAATAATTGCTGGATATTATGAATACCTATGTATATGTACTTAACTAGTGTGTGGCCTTGCGTAATTTCACTTCGCGACGCCCAATGTCGCCTAAAAATTGCTATAAAGAGGTTCGGGTACAATCACCGGGTTTCGTGTATTGGTTTTTCCGTTGAGGATTTCTTAGTACTATTAGCCCGTAGCCTATAGTTGTGCTCGCTTGAGGGCAATAGGCTCACCCTCTTTTGCTAGTTGAAAGTATACTTTATAGGTTTTAGTACAATATTTACTATTGCTTTTCTATTTCTATATTTATAACAGGAAGCATACATGTTATTGGTTTCTTTTACTTTTTAGTAAAACATAGGTATATATTTTCGTGATAAATATATTGATTTTCTTATTCTCAGAATTGGTACTATTCAGTTCAAAGGGATAATATGTAATAACCACATAAATTGTTTATCTTTTATTCATTACTTCCAAATATAATAGTAACAATTATTTCATCTGAAGCACGTTCACTGATAAGCAACAACCTCAAGCAAAGCATAAATATAAATAGTCTTTATCATAATTACCTTCATAAAACTTTTGTGAGATATTCAAAGTTTGTTTTGCCGCGAATCAGGCTACTCCAACTCGAGCAAGAAAACACGTATGAGAATGATCGATGAGCCTAACATAAAAATTCTTTATGATACAGAAATATTATGATCTGTACATTGTGCAAAAATATCGATATCTTTCTCAAATAATTATAGACTATTATAGGAAGATTTCTATCGTAATATTAGGCTTGGAGCCTTCGTATTGTTGGAGTTATTTTATAGCAAGTTATTCGCTGCAAGTTCGTGTACTTTGTTAATGAATGACATTGCCGATTGGAGAAACGTTTACAGAAATTCTATTCAAAAGTTTCATTGCACTAAAAAGATTATTTAATCTGCTTTTCTATAGTAAGCAACTAGATGTGTAACATATTTCATTTGTCAGTATAGCTTGTTCCTCGTATATCTCTAGATCTATAAATGTTCTTTCTCTTTTAAGCAGTCTTAGGTGAGGAGGATAGGATGCGATAATGCGTCAATAGCAAGGCTCAAGTATTACCCTATGCTAAGAGCTTTAATTTGAACTTGCGCTAAACTCTTCTGTACTTAATACAACTTTCTTTTTCAGATTTACTCACTATATCATTACTCCTGTTGTTCTGCTCATCAAACGCGCGCATATCCGTCATGTATGCTCACGATAAATTAAGCGATATAGTGGCTGAGCAGTGCCTGAACGAAATGTTTCCCAAATACAAACGCATAGAGCTTCAGGAGTCGGACGAGCCCTGCATCATCTTCTGCGTCCTCAAAAAGTTCGGCATTATGAACACTAGTGGTGTTATTAATTTAGAAATTTACAGGTAAAACATTTTTTTTGCACTATTAACATGTGAAATGTAGTACAAGATACATAATATAAGCTATTATTTTGGATTACAGGACAATCCAATTATTAATCGGGTTTCTTCATTAAACAAATACCTACTAATTCCAAATTCTTATTTCAGAAAACGTGTCCAAATGGCTCACAACTTAGATCACAGAAACATAATAAGTGACTACGGTGGTTCTTGCTTAGAAAGTGCCGAAGCAGCACAACACAAACAAGATGTCTGCAGAAAAGCCAAGGTCTTCAACGATTGCACACATTTGTATAGAATATTATTGAAATAAAACACTTCGACTATTATCATAATTCATTATTTCTGCAGTATCCATCATTTATTCCTGTCTGAGTTCATTAATTAATTAGTTTGACTCAAGGTTAAATGCGGCATTCAAAACCTAAGAGTAATTCCTGTTTTTTTTTTCAAAAAATGTTTGATAAATATACTTGGAGGCCAGATTTCTGTTGGCGTATTAGATAATGCTGTAGAAGTAAATGTTAATTTTATTTTAAAAACTTTATAACACGTTAAAATAAATCCAAAACATTTAAATTGAAATCTGGTCTCGACTGGCTTTTTATTGAGTTTGTCAAAAGCGCAACAGCAGCGTTGCTTGGTCTGCAACTAATTCGGATTAAACAAATTAAAACAAAATACATAATTTGTACAGAGACACTATTTGTTCAAATTTTACGAGAAACTTTCAAATTCATGTATTTGGAATTCATGTGACAGGGTATATATAGTTACGTATCTCCTATTTGTTACTCTTATTTAGAATTTTCAATTGAAAATATTATTAAGAGAATATTTCTAATAGGAATTTAATATTATATATTAACAGAAAAATGTTGTATAATATTGTTGCTAGAATTTTGCTACTTTTTAGATTCGATTACTGCAGTAAATAATAGTAGTAGTACTTCTGTATTATCTCCGGTGAGTATCAGTTACCCACTTGTTTATAGATACAAGTCTCACAAAGGTCTCGCATTCGATCCATGGGTCGAGAACGGCCATTGGCATTGGGATTGTCTATCAAGAAATGTGCCCGGGAAAAAAGGATTTTCAATATGCATGAGATGCTACAGTATAGATATTAAATTTATATTTAAAGACGAATCCTTAAAAAATACTTTGTTCCAATTTGATCAAGTTAATTTTGCCAGACATCATTTAGGTTTCTTACTTAACTTTTAATTTTATTATATTAATTAAAATAATTTAAATTTTGATTTCGTAAAGAGTTGTATACTTATTTACGTCTGTAATAATAATTAAAGGCAAACAGTGCCATTAAAAATATCCTGAAGATTAAAATTCTACCTTAACAGTTCTACTGCTTAACTCAAAATACCCGTTTAGTAGGACTAATCATTTGGGGATAAATGAAGTAATACCGAATGAATTCGAATGCACGGACCTGATAGATGCGAGCTCTAAACGCTAATCGCAGTTCATATAAATCTTCGGTCTGTTGTTCAAGGAAGTGAAAAGAAAGTGGAATAATTATGTAGACTATCGACCGTCCTCGACTTTATTCAGATTAATCTACATAATGTATAACCTATAAGTCTAAAATAATATACTTTTTAATAAGTTTCACGCAGTAATTATTGTCTTTTTTATATTAGTATGGATGTTGTTCAATAAAAACACTAACGGATGCGTGTCAACCCGAAACAGTAATGCGGACATGTGGCAATCAACTAATTCAATGATTGACGTGTTATCTAGTGGAAGAAAGTTGAAACGAAAGAAGAAGAATGATAGGTAGTCAATACATTATCTATTATTGACATGCGTAGTCTACTAGTATCATAGTACAGTCTGCTATTCGCGATCTGCTTTCGATCGACTAAACCTCAGTTTCTGAAAAGCTGATCAACGAAAAATTACTAATCACCTGCTAATCTCATGTGAAGTGCCAATTGGGTTGCCAAAAGCATGAATAATTAGTTTAATTTGATCTAATTAGTAACTAATTAGATCAAATTAAACTATTTATCTATGCTTTTAGCATTCTTTAACAGGTGATTAGTTAATTTTTCATTGATCAGCCTTTTAGAAACTGGGGGTAAATCTATTTTCTTTAAACTTGTTCAAAACCAAAGAAAAAGAAATTGTCGTGTTTCCTAAAATCAGTAATTCTAAACGAAACATCTAAATGTTTCAAAAGAAAACAAGGTTAACAACATCAGAAGAGCCATTTGAAATTCAAATTGAAAATCCTTTGAAGTCAATCTAGAAAAGATTTTTCAAATGAAAACCTTTTAGCCTTCAATGATTTTTTAGTTCATTTTTCTACTTCAGTGCTAAGCAAAGGACCAAACGAGTGACCCGTTTTAATACTCAAATAAGAAATTTTTTAGCTATTTATGATAAAACAAATCACAAGTAGGTAAATCAGACATTGTAAAGAAAAGTTCTAGAGTGGCGACTACGAAGTGGAAGACGTAGCGTGGGCAGGCCCCACGTTTTTATCCAGCAGTGGACGTCTTTTGACTAATATGTAAATGTAAAGAAAGAAAGAAAACATTTATTTTAAAATCACATAATATAATACGCAAGAGAAGAGATAGGGAGGTTTCAAATTCTATACGGAACACATGGTCAGAAAGTTACTCTCCCTGACTTCGTCAGTCATGCTAAAAATCTTGAAGAAACATTATTACGAATAGAAAACAAAGACTTGATTAAAGTTAATAAGTTTATTCGAAGCTCGAAAAATATTACCTTTATTATCAAAACATGTAAAACCTGTACATATTGTGGAGCATTCACTTGAAAACACTTGATAGGTGACTCATTGAGATGAAATTAACCTGTAAAAGACATCAACAGACGAATTAAATTGAAACTTAAAACGACGGAATAAGTGCTAAATTATATTAATTCACAAATTTAATATTGTAATGAAGAAACCAATTATTTGATTTTGTAATGTTTTGTTTTTAGGCCTTAGTTTAACAGTGGGCGACTTTCGGCTGTTGATGATAGTTAATGTTTCAGATCATTGTTTAAATGCAAAAATAAACTTTCAATTACCGCTTAGCAGCTGAGAGATAACAAACATAGCGATCTTTTGAATCCAGCACCAGATCGAACAGCCTTTCTTCTCAGGCTCTTCCTCTTCTTCTTCTCCTTCACCTTTCGTGGTCGCTGCTACCGTCGTATCTTCCTGACATACAGTCAAACTTATCAAAATCGTTACATATACCACTAAAAATAACTTAAGAATCTTTTTCGACATCATTTTTGTACAATTTAAGTTGATCTGTATTTAAAACTGTCGGAATAAAAGTGAACGAATTTTGCTTGTTGCGAAGTTTCGTAATTTTGATTACTATCGAATAATTTTGATAAGAATCAGCTATCTTCTAAATAATGTAGGGTATTATAGTAATTACATTTACAAAACGTGACAGTACATTAGGTAGATGGAATATCTGATGAGAGGAAGCAATTATGTGGCAGAACGAATTTACCGCAGCCTGAATATGTAGCCGACTTTGTTTTTTGCCCTCAAGGTCATACGTATTTCAGAATTAAATTACGTACATACGAATACACACAATTATTACGTTTGGCTTCTATGTGGTAGACAGAGACTATGTTACGTCAATTTATTTCAATTAGAGATATCTCTTTCACCTCAAGTCATTCACGAAAAGTCATTGTTTCAAACTGTTAGCACTCTATTATGGCTGCTTTATATGATGCTTTTTCATGCCCCGTTATAGAGACCCGGGATAAAATAAAATAAAAATGTATTTTATAACTGGCATTCAAAACAGATATCAGATTTTAATCATTCTGCAAATAAAACTTACTTTTTAAATGAGATTATTGGAAGTCCCATGTGAGTATAAATAATAAATGTGTCATTTTCGGTCTCAAATTACATTTACGTGAATCCCTAATTCACGAAACCTTATTCCGTTTTCATCTTTCAAAGTAATCAAAGTTCAAATATTAGACATTTCTGAGAAGATTAACTCGCTTACTTCGCTTCTTCAAGTTGCGTATGACTTCATACGTGTTTTAAACATAAATGTAATAATGTTAGAATCATGTCTTAATCAGTCCTAAGCCGCCCACTCTTATGAATTATGGAGAGTTTTTTTTATTGCCGACATTGATATAGTAGAATTCTATTAATTCTGCTATTAAACGCACTTGCTTTGATCTTACCTAGCGTTTCATTACAATACTCAAGACCCACAAGCACAGTGGCAAACGAGCCAACAGCCCACCTGATGGAAAGTGGTAAATGTCGCTCATGAACTACTTCAATGCCAGGGACTCTGCTAAGCTGATGCCTATCGTGAAAGGAGTGCGATAGATGAAGGGAATGAGGGAGGTGCGAAAAAAATACAAGTGAGGAATTGGCCTGTTGTTTGGCCTGTTTACCATTTTTATCAGGTCGTTAGTTTACCATGTAAGATGTCTAAACACGCATCGTCTTGCGGTGGAGATACTTACAGAAAGTCTATATCTTGGAGAAACGTCTTTTAGATGATAATATATTCCGACTTTCCTTGAAGGATAGGCACAGTTCTTCCAATGGTCTATTTACGTCGGGCAAAATTCAGCTTCTGTCTTTCAGTCGTCAATATAGGCCAATTAAATCAGATTGTTGCAGGTAAAACATGCCAGCAGGTCGAACAAACAATGCAATTATAGTTATGTTTGTTTTATACAAGTGATGAACAAGCATACAGCGCACCTGGCAATGTTACGATTTATTATCGCTTACAGCGATAATAAATCTTTAAATATTGTAGAAAGAATGCTGAAATACTAACTATGAGAACTAGGCATGAGAGAAAAGAGCAAAAAGGATAGGATTTCAAAGACAAGTTTCGTTTATATAATCGCCCGAAGTCTTTTTGTAGGTGGTATAAATAAATAATTTTGTTTCGGTCTCAGATTATATATTTGTTAGTATTACAGAAACTTATAGACTATGTTAGTATTTATTTCTAAAGGAAAAGTAATCCTGCGTAAATATCACAGTACCACGGTAGCAACCCACCTGCTAAGCATCTATGATAAAAACTATCCTTATTATTATCCTCCCTCAAACATATTTATTCTGACCGATCCAAACGCATCCGAGGTATGCTTACGTGTCACATATTCTACAATGGCAACTCTACAACATTACACTCAAAATTGTATTCAATTTTTAATTTACACTATACAATATACATGTAAATGTAAAAATGATTATACCGGTAATCGATAACGTTGAGTCATTAGTCAATAAAAGACCTACTGACGACAAATTTCGCAATTCATAATATTATTCACAAACAAAGATATATAAAAAACACGTTCTCATCTCAGGGCGAAAAGAAATGAAATGACACTATTGCGTATTCATTTCAGTGGCTTCGGATAAAAAAAAAATGAAGAAAACAAATAAAAAAACACGACAAAGTAATCTGTAGTTTCGCAACAATGAGGATTGTTCTTAGGTTTGAAACAATGAGCTAACGTTTTATAAGCTTCCATCGACATCTTTTCGAAAATGCATTATAGTTTTAGCTACACAAAGAACAACTGGTGAGTAAATATTGCTATTAATCTTCGAAAAAAATTGTGATGGAATTGATGATTTTGTTTTATTGAAAGTGCCTAAAAGGCACGCTATATATTTCAATATAAAACAAAATACAATATTTATAAATGTATTCAAATTTTAAACATACCTAAAAAAAAATCCACGAAAGGGTAGGCAAAGCTGTACAGTTCACCAGTAAATCCGAGGCAGTCCTTAATCAAATTTTAAATATTTAGTTATAGATATTTAACTGCCTCGCATCTCATAATTACTTGTTGCTATGCAAAAGACTTTAGGTTCGATTCTGTACTTTGCGACTGATAATTAATAATTGTATGGTACTTAGCCTTTTAGCTGATATTATGATGATAATAGGTACAAGGGTTGTTTCTAGTGCGGAAGCTGTGTTTTAAAAACCTAATATTGAAAATTTTCCTTTCCCTTTTGTGTAAGACTGCCAATATTTATAATTATTCTTAAATATTACATAATATTAATTGGTTCTGTGAATCTACACATTTCTTCAAAGAGTGCCATATCCTTATACACAGTCCATTGAATCCCAAGTTATGTTTACATGTTTCATTTACTTCTACCATCGAAACATCTCGTTGTAAATGTACTGGAAAAGTCATGCAATTTGTTGTTTCCTATGAGAGATCAAAAGCCATTGAAATGATATCAAAGAACTTAATGATCTGTAAATCGTCTTTGATTGAATGTTTGGTATTTTAACTGTTTGTTTAACAAAAATAAACAATAAATACACTGTCAATTTTGTTGCCTATTTTTTTTTTTTCGTGCGAAGTGCATTACATATACGCACCCGTCCGGAAAAGGCTGGGGTTATGTCGGACTCTCCGACCGCACTCAAAGCGCGGCCAACATACCGACTAAAACCCACGGTGTTTCTCCAGACGGCCAGTGTCGGGGTCACAGGAGACGCTCGCTCATTCATCCGCGACCCCGACGGGCTATGGTCTTCGACATTTCTTAAGACACTAAGATTTTTCAGACAATTATCTTGAAGTAACTCGGCCGAGACACACAGACACCTTATAATGAGATAGCCTGTAGATCGTGTTGTTTTTTCTAACATTATAGCAGTAGCAGGTAAAATCTCATAGCCAAACAAACTTAAAGCGCTGCAGAAGTCGAAGTTTAAGTTTTAATAGAATTGGCCAATGGATATTCTCGATAAAGGCTCATTGCATAAAATTTAAAACTATACTTCACTTTAAAACTAATCTAAGTAGGTTTCAACCTCGTCTGGTAATAGAAACTGCAAGCTGTCTTGACGATGTATACCGTAAACGTGTGAAAGCGCAGATGGTGACAGCACAGAACAAGTACATACATAGAAGGAGTGTTAATCGCCCTCATATACTTGTCCTATTTTTCCAAATAAGCCGGATACATTGAAAAGAAAGAGACAAATAATTTTGCTAAGGACGCCCGGTGTACACTGTAGAAACGTCAATTTGGTTACCTTTGGTTACCTTTGGATGCCGAAATAAAAAGTGAACTAATGTCAAATGTTCCAACTTGTCAAGGCCTCTAGACAATTTAGTCGGATTAAACCGCCGCTCGTAATTTTCATTGTTGTTTATCTGTTTTGTGAAATAATCTAAGTTATTTAATAATTACATAGTGCTATTGTGAAGTAAAATTCAGCCCATTGGATAAGCAAAGTCCTGCGTTATTGTAGGTTGTAAATTACATTCTTTTCGCAAAGAAAATCAAGTTTAAATCGTCAACTTCCATCGGTGAGTAGATAACAAACCAATAATATATACTAAAAACCTATATATACGTGCAAAATACCTAAGTGATTTATACTTTACTATACTGCAATCATATTATAATCGTCTGTTTGCCATTCGATTCAGTAATTTTTAAGTATTTTACATTTTTACCAATTTGTGTAGTCATGTTCAATAGTGTTGTGACTTGTGCTGCATATTTTATCGATGACAAAAATATTACTATAATTTGTGTTAACGATTTTGTGGTAACTATCTTTGTACCTTTCATAGTGTTTCATACATTGTGTTCTTTTGCAGGTTTCCGAAAGATCAGACCGGAAGATCCATGAAGCAAATTAAGAGAGAATTATGTTATATATTATATTGTTACACGTTTAATGTTCCAGCGGTGAGGACGAATCTACTCAAATTTGCTCCATTGTCACGCGCCATACGACTTATTAATATTATTTCTATAGAAATTAATATTTTCAATGTACCCTGTCAAAATTCAAAGATGTTGCACAAAAATGTATAGTATTGGATAAATAGGTAGGTATATTTATTTAGTAATTTTTTTAGGTTTTTTTATGATATCGTATTGGATTTTTTATCTGTAATGATATTGTAAATACTTTTTCAATAAATAAATAAATAAATGTTCTAGATGACTACAGAAATTTATTGATAAAATTGATCGGGAAAAATTTCTAATAGTACCAATTCATAACATAACAAAAAATATTTTAGCTTATGCACAAATAATCAGGACATTCTTAAACAAAACTGTAATTTTAAGGGGCAGTAATAATGTGTTTCAATATTATTGGAAATATAATCATACATTTGTGACATGAATCTTACAGCTGTGTTTTATTTTTACCTTGGGGTATCTGCTATACTAAGAAAGTCAGAAAAGAACAGAGGGCCGATACCGGTATTTTGGCGATCCACACACTGCCCCGCACTACGCTGCGGGAGCGTGGCGACGCGGTGACGGTGCCACGCGTGCAGATGCGAGAGTGCTGGTCTGCATCATCAATCACGCACATTACTGCAGAACACGGTGTCCATACCGTCTGGCCCCGAACCCACGCGCGTGAGTACGTGTTTCTCTGCATGTAAGCGTGTGATCAGTAACACAGCGCTTAAATGCGTTTTCAGTGTGTTGCACCACGCGTGATTTCTATACAAAGAGAGATACTTACAAACAATACAAGAACACGCACGCTCGCACTACGCTCCGTGATGCGAGGTAGTGTGTGGATCGATCATGTATATTTCAATTTTCAATTTATTTAATTTATTCATATACAATTTACATTGTGTTTGAACTTACAGCATGAAACATGAATATAAACTTCAAATTATTTCACATTGAAAATGCTCCTGGCGCCGCTGCCGGCCTATGCCACTACGGTGAGGTGTAAAACGGCCGTTTGTTTCTTGTAGTTCGTTTACGAGAGCTTTTATGGAACGAGACCTCATTCTATTAGCATGTCTGTTAATTTACCATAGCCCATAGACAAATTTCATCTATCGATATCGATAAACTGTCAGAAGGTATCGTAGCACTATTAAACTTCTATTTGTCTCTGAGTGTGTACGCTTTATTCTCCTAATAGTCCTTCTATGCTTTAGTACTTGTTCTGTGGGTGACAGTGATTTATTGCATAGAAATCGATGCAATGTCACAGGCTAAATAAAACTTGATATCGGTTTACGCCATTACTTACAATTCATAAAATTTAACAAGGAAGTGATATTACCTTGAAAAAGAGTCTTATCAGATGATTAAATTTAGAAAATGATAGACAATGCCAACTGAGTCGTAATGACCTGGCAAAACCGTCTATTCGTTTGTTGATTGATTGAAAATACAAAATAGGCACAAAATACTAAAAATTTTCATTTTTATGTTTGTTCCAGAACAATGCTGCTTCTACATATCATGATTTCTTCAATACCATTGATAGCTGGTGTACGGCTACCGAGATCTTCGGGTACATTAGTAGACTTCACAGATCCTAAGGTAACTTTATAAGAACAATACTACGTTCAATGTATCCTACTAATATTATAAAAGTTCGTGTAGTAATTGGAACCTACATGAATTTGAGACGAATAAAACATATCCTATATGGATACGTTTTATCCCGAAAATCAGCCTGGATCCCGAGTTACATTATTTAAACACATCCGCGAAGGCGAAGCTGCAGAGCGCAACTAGTAATATTTATAAATCGTCTTTTTCAATTTATGATGCTCTATTGACGGTTGTTTGCTTCAATAGTACAACAATACACAAAAGTATGTGTCATGCATATCGTCGTCATCGATGTGACAGATGCACGTTGACTCATTGTGGGCGTACTGTACTAAATTTTGATTACCTCAAAAAATAAACCCATAAAAACTTAAATTATCCTACAATTTGTAAAAAAACACTGAAAAGTTTCCACATTTACATCAATTTGAAACATTTACACGTCTATTGCATCAGTATATTTTAATTAATTTAATATAACAAAAACAACTTGAATGTTATACACATCAATAAAACCCAATAGGATTTCCAATTATAATCCTTATATTATGTAACATTGATAAATGAGTATTCAATTAATACTCAGACTTCAATCATATTTTAGATCTCAATCACGAATATCAATTATATTTTGAGGCAAATATGGGATATGAGTTCATACTGATTGATATTTCAATCATTTTGTAATTAATGTATCTGAGTGAAATTATTTGTATATTAATTTGTATATGATATCAAAAACGTGTAGATCAAAGTAGATTATGAATTCATATAATTTGAAAGCTAATTGGAAGTTTTATCATTTTGTTCATCAGTGGTATCACCCATTCAATACTTTGGGATAAATTATAAATACGCAGTTTTATTTTTTAATTAAAATGACTTATTTTGTTCATCTAGTGGAGACCTTAATGAGAAGTAGAACATACAAAAATGCCTTACTTTTGTTTTCTTTCGAAGGATCACTATAAATTTGAGTTGAATATTGAAGAATTTCGTTCATAACGCCTGACAAATCTTCCTCTATCATATTTGAAGGTTATTACGCCGCTGGTTTTTAAAATACATATCTCTGTTCCGCATTAGGTGCAGGGTCATTTAGACGCGTTAGTCCGGATGGCTCAATCCTGCGTGATCAAGGTCCGAGCGACTCCTAAGGACGTGAGAGCTTACTTCACTAACTCATCACCGGTGTCGAGATCTGGTCAGTGCTTTGCTGCCTGCATGTTAGAACAAAGCGATGTCATCAATCATGGCAAGGTATGTAATGTTATAAGCACAACTTTATTAAAGATTCCTTTTTTAAATTGAAGTAAACCTGAACTCTAAAATATCAAAGCATACATCAAAAGTTTTTAGGCTTAGTTAAAGAAATGAAATATAAAATTAATCGAAATCGATGGTTTAGTAGTACTGTGTTCGGACTGCCACGACTGCCTCGATTTCGATCTCCGGGTAAAGTAAATTATCACCAAAAAAAAAATAGTAAATTATTATTAATTTATCACCCAATGGTAGACTGGTAGATAATGCCTCAGGCATTAAGTCCGCCTTTACATGTATGTGTGTAAAGTTTTAAATAAATAAATGATATTGAAATTTTCTGTCGAGAAACTCTCAGTAATAGCCGGCAAATAACAATGTTACATTAAACCCAAGAATTTTTGGGAACAAAAAGACCTGTACCTACTTGTTCTTATTAATTTACTATTGCATTTTTTAGGTAAACAGGGAACTTCTAATTCATCTCGCCAGCTTAGTCAACGGGAAGAACTCTCGCGTGGTCCGAAAATTAAGCACTGTATCCCGACTCTGTCTGGATAGCATCGAAGGCATGTCGGATAGATGTCAGCTGGCGTCTACATACAACGACTGCCTCAATGAAAACATGATAGAATTCGCGTTCCCGCTTGATATTGCCGAGGAAGCGGTCAGAAAGATGCCGTTCCATTTAATACAGCCAAAGTAAGTTATTCACATTATTATAAGGTAAAGAATAGTATCCGAAGCGTATTAGAGCTACAACGAATGAAGTATTTTTTGGTATTGAATATAATTGGTTTCCAAGCTTGTTTATATAAATTTGTGTAAGGAGTAGGTATGTAGCACTGTCCTGGTGCCGCAAAAGCATTTTCGATGTAAATACACCTAAATTTAAATGCACATAACCTGCGACTTATCATTCTACTAACTCACTAGTCAGGTTTGTAAACTGCGTTAAACTTAAATGGTATATATTTCTAATTCATATATTCAAATTTGTTTACATAATCGAATTTCTTGATCTAAACCAGAGATTGTGTAACTTTTTGAATTAGATTAAATAATTCTGGGAGCTCAAGTGTAAATAAAATTTAAAATTTAATAAAAGACATACATATGCAGATTGTTTTAGCTACTGAGTAAACATAAATTTATTTTGTCATCGGTGACAGCGAAAATATTTGTCAAAGTGAATACCAGGAGGGCTTTTCAAATGTTCACATTTCATACAAATGTTTTACACTGCGAAATGAATATAACTTTGTAGAGAATGATTAACAGCAACCTGACTTACAGACTTCTTGCTTTTTGTTCCAGTTTGCCTCAGGAGATCAGATCGAAACCTTACTGAAAATAAACTAATATTGTATGTAAATATTATGTAATTTAATTTATAGATATGACCATTAATACATTTTTATATACCAATGGAATTTTTATTTAACCTTTATTTCTTTAAACTAAAGATCAACAGAAAGTCGACAAGGGTACATGAATACCACGAGTATTATTAAGTTGGGCGTCGGTTTTTCCACAATGCTAATGATGCAATAGGGTATGTTTACCCGGATCATGAAACCTATAACAATTGAACGTATACTGTCTCTTTCTACAAAATACGCATAAAAGCCATCATGGTTTTTTTGTTCATAAGTTAATTACTGCTTAAAATGCGCTCTTTTTCTCCTGAAAAAAAATGGGATGTTTCTTCGCTTAAAAGGAATATACGGCAACAACATTAGCAAGTTATTTCCCGCCTCAATGCCACCCTATCTCACACCGAGCCATATTAACCTTCAATACTTGACATAGTTTACTAAACACTGTTTACAAATATTAATAATCAAAATAATTTAAGCACTTTTAGACACTTCAATTATAATTAAGGCTTATTATAAAGGATAGGTATATTAAAAAAATATTTTCATAAGATATCATTTTATCAGTTTGAAGACGCCTACTGCAAGAAATTAGCTTCTTTTAAATTAAGGTGATTGTGGTTTTACCCGCTACCGAATCTATATACATGCCAATTTTCAGCCGTTTAGGCACTAAGTGGTAACAAACACACACACACACACACACACACACACACACACACACACACACACGCGCGCGCGCGCGCGCGCGCACACACACACACACACGCACACACACACATACAAACTTTCGCATTTATAATATTAATAATAGGATGCTTTAATATATAACTAGACGTCCGCCCTTGCTTCGCTTCGATATCAAAAGTTTCATTCGGTCTCCCTACAAACATCTATGGAAAATATCACTGCAATAGTGTCGTATTGCATCATTCAGGTTTACAAAGGCGCTTATAATGACTGAAAAATATGTTGAACCGTATAATATAGTCTATGTTGTTAAAAGAATTGTTTAAATCGGTTACTTAGATTTTTAGTTAAATCAACACATATACAAACAAACAAACATACAAAAAATCAAATCTTTCCTCTTTATAATGTTAGTTTAGATAAACAGAGAACATAGCCTTATGTATAGGTCAGGTCAATGTATGCTTCTGTCGGGGTCGCGGATGAATGCGCGAGCGTCTCCCGTGACCCCGACACTCTGGCCTTCTGGAGGAACACCGTGGGTTTTAGTCGGTATGCCGGCCGCTGTCTCATTGTGACCGGAGAGTCCGACATAACCCCCGCCTCGCCCAGGCGGGTGCGTACGCGTAATGCGTTTCCCACGACAAAAAAAAAAAAAAGGTCAATGTATGCTTGTCTACAGAACACCATTTTTCCTTGCATTATTTATACACTAGTTAACAAATAAAATGGCAATTTCTTCCAAACTAAATATAGTGCACAAACAAACTTAAACAAGGCACAGCAATATCTCGTTGGCTCTCAATTGCAATTCATTATTTATTGAGATTCTCTTGACATTTTCCTTGAGCCGTGGTTAAATTTTTCGCCACTCAATACCCATCCACCCTTGCACGATATTTCAACGAACCCCTAGGGAAATTTCTGTCCCCTATCATAACAATCAGCGTGGTACAATATATAATAAGAATACATATAACAAAAAATAAAGTAGTCAAATTTTTTTAAATGGTGGCCATCACATCAGGATTCCACTGACTGCTTACCATCAGGTAGAGTGAAGTCACTTTGGTAGGCTAATGCAAAAAAGGCTATTTGGCTTTTATAAGATTTCAAAATGATAATAAAATTTGGCTAAAATGGTATCATTTCGCTTTTTATTTATTTTTGATTGTTATTTTGTGCTTATCTTTCGTAGGTACCTAAATAGTATAAAACAAAGTCGCGGTATTCTTATAACTTCTTCTAAACCACGGACACGAAACGAATTTTGATCCGATTTACACTATCTTTCAAGGAATACATTCATGCCCCTTTACAATAGTGAAAGCCTCTCTCTATCCATTATTTTGATACCACAACTTTTTATCAGTATATTTAAATTTGTTTCATGGTTGCAAATTTTAGGGTGTTACACCTATTTTTGAAAAGTGTCTCAATTAGATTCTATAGTGCTAATGAACCACTAAAAACATCTTAAAATTTTCATTTAATCGTTAAGTGCCATAAAAATCTATTTAGATTTTGCATTTTCTAATTTCGTGCGTAATTTGACGAAAACGCTGGACGCGATAGTTGACAATTGACACTTCTAAGTTTACAGAGCCGGGCGTAATAACATGGCGACTACTATGTAATTGGGTTATGAAACAGAATAAGTTAACACTTCTACATAGCCGTGTGACGTACCTAATAACATGGCGACTACTATATAATTATGTTATAAAAAAGATTAAAAAAGCTGAAACCTTTGAATTGAATTTTAAAATATAGTTTACTATTTTATGAACATACCTAACGATTTCCGAGTTTTCGACTGCTTTTTGCCTAAGCTATCTCAATAATTTATTTTTAGGTTTTTTTCATATACCTAGAGTAAAATACCCTATTTTAATTTCTTTCTCTTCCATTGATGCGTACTTTTGGGTCGGTGTAATAACAAACGCAATAATTTGGAATGTGGCTACAATATTTTTGATGTTTGTTTGTTTTGTAATTGCATCCTACTACCAAATTATGTTTACAGCATTTCATTCTTTGTTTGCATGCAACAAACTGTTAACGTAGTCATTCATTGACTAACTTGGCATAAGGCTCTATACCGTGCAAGTGATTGGTCAAACAAGTAATGTACTTATTTTTGAAGTGGCGTAACAATGAGGAGATTAGTTTTGTGTTGTTGTTCGCAGTATTCATTTGTAAGTAATGTATATTTTCATTTATTTTCGACAAACAAGCATGCATCCTATAAATAGTAACCGTGACAAATGGATGTGGGTGTTTAATCTAAGCAACCAAGTCGATGCTGACCGTGAAAGGAGAAGGAGATTATACGGTAGTAGATCAACGCTGGTTTCAGCATGAATGGGCTGTAGCGACCGGAAAAGTACTACCCTCTCATAGAAGATCGACGTAAGAATATTAGTTTTTATGCTATTGAGTTTCACTCGGTGAGTGAGAGCGCCGGCAGCCCAAATACCCCCTCGGTCCTCTTCCGTTTCCCTTTTCCTTCCTTATCCCCTTCTCCGTGGTCGACAACGGCTTGGTTGTGTTTTCTAAGCATGCTATGAAAACACAGACATTTCTATAGGTTACGGTTAGCACTTATCATCAGGTGGGCCCGTATGCTTGTTTGCCACCAAAGTTGTATAAAAAAAGATGAGGGAGAAATGTGACTGGGCGCCTCCAGCGTTTATACTCACCGAACAGAACGCATTAGTATGGAAACTACACAGATATTCTATCAAAAGTACCTACTTCGACGATCGATGCGGTCCATTCATGCAACACATCGTTGCCGTACTCACAGTTTGTGTGTGTTGATGTGGCAGCAAGTTGTACAAGTTTAAACAGATAATACTTACATTGTTGTGAAAATTCTCAATAGATATGCCAAAATTACCATGCGCTGTGCATGTTTCACTTTGTCGTAATTATCGGGATTTCAAAAAGCATACATATATACATACGTAACTTCACGCCTGTCTTTCATTAACGGGGTAAGCAGAAACCATAGATCGCCATTTGTTACGACCTGAACATACTAGTACTTCTTTTGCCTATTTAACGTACATTCATGTCGGTTACGGTACGGTGCTTGTAATTTTGTCCTTTGCCAACCTATCATATATTTGATTCACATAAAAACCTCTCTTCCTACCTCTCGTCTTATAATTTCAGATAAAGTAACATCAAAATGTGATACTTCAATCCCATTTGTGGAACAAGAAGGAAACATTGGACAGACAGATATCTTTCCTTGGCTTGGGGTGTTAAGGGTGCATTTACGTTAGTATATTTTTTTACATAATTTTAATGTATAGAAATCATTTAACTAGTTATGTTTGCAACTGGCCCTGTCCTGCGTGAGCGATGAACGCGACGCGATGCAATGCGACGCGATGCTACACGCGACAACTGTCCTACGTGATTTTGATCATCACTTCTCGAATCATGGGGAAGTACAGTTCAATTTTGCTTGAAAGTTCATACTTAACTACTTATTTCAATTTTTAAAGTATAAAAAAGTAAAATACTTATGCTTCTAAATCAACTATTTCGTACTTTGTGGTTCGCGTCTGGTCACCCAGAAAACAAGTACGCGTCACATCGCGTCTCGTCGCAGACTGTCATATTATATGACTGGCCTGTTGGTCTAGTGGTTAGTGACCCTGACTGCTAAGCTGGAGGTCGTGGGTTCGATTCCCACCCAGGACAAATCTTTGTGTCATGAGCATGATTGTTTGTTCTGTGTCTGGGTGTAATTTATCTATAATATGTATGTATTTACAAAAAAAAAAATGTATATAAGTAGTATATCAGTTGTTTAGTACCCATAACACAAGCAAATATAATTGCTTAATTTGGGGCTAAATGGCACTGTGTGCATGTGGTAGAATATTATTATTAATATTATTATTATATATAGGCCGCAAGCAGGGTATGCTGTTTTTTGATCGCGTTCGTCGCGTTCATCGCGTCACGCTCGTCACTCACGCAGGACACCGTATAAGAGTGCTGCTGGCCTATGGATGGGTGACCGCATAGTAGAATTTGATCTGAGGATCTCCGAGCTTCAAAGGGCACGTTAAAATTCGGTCCCGGTTGTTACCATATTGATAACAGTCGTTAGATCAAGTCAAAAGCCTGTTTAATAAATTATGGGCGACCTAAACAAATCCTGACTCTAGGTTGACCACTAACCACTCGATAAGAATAATTTATGTTTGCAGTAAAATTATATATTACAATATGTTATGAAACTTATTTTAATCCAATATGTTAATGATATAAGTCGTCATGGAGGCCACCACTACTGGACCCCAGTATAATAAAGAAAATAACAATGTGTTCAAATTTGAGTTCGTATTAATTTATTAAAATGATGTGGAGAGCCGACCTCAAAAGGGATAAGATTAGACAAAGAGAGAAATAGAGAGAATGTCATTTACACCATGGTTTAACACCCTTTGTACTAAATGTTATCGTAATCAGCCTGAATACATACGAGTGAGTTTAACTTGTATCTCACTAAAATGGAGAAGTTACAATCACTACTCCAATAAATTAATGTAATTATTTAATGGCTCATTTAATAATATTTTATTAAATCATTATTATTTTTTGATTTTATTATTTTTTATTAGAAAGTAATGACATGAATTTTAATATGAGCTATTTGTATTAAAAGTGATTTGTTATTATTTTTACTAACATTAGATATAAGAACATTGTTACTAACAAATTGGAAGTCAGAAGGCTTATACGATAGTGATACCGAAAGCCACCTAAAATATTATAATACAATTTCAGTTGTATCAGGCGGATTGGTGTCAAGAGTAAGGTCTAATATTACTTTAGTTTTTTTACATCTAGAGAAATAGGTGATTTTATGTTGTAGATCAAGACACCACAGTATATAATATATATACATTACTAAAGAATAACACTCTATTAAAGGTAACGAAGACAAAGTGGATATAGCGCTGACAGGAGTTGTTTTAATTCATAGGGAATTCGCAATCATCAACGCCGATGATATCGCTAGAATACCGGACAGAGTGTTTAAGTGAGTTTTCGATTTTATACTAGTTCTGTTGTTACTAATACTACATTGACTCGATACCTTCACGTGACAATACGTAAACAGTACTTCTAAACCATCAAGGTAATCATAACGCCTTATTAATCGTAGATAAAAAAATTAAGAATGTACAAATACAGGATACATGTACGATACAGGAGTTAGGTTGGCAGGCCACAGTGTTTGCGACGTGAATTAAGAACTGTTATACTATTACATACTTTACTTTAACCTAATATTACAAAACGAAGTACAAAGATACTATATTTAATGTAAAATGATAAAATGGTGAGCGTAGCGACCTGACCTAACTTCTATGCTCACCGTACTACTTGGAATTTTGCTGCGGTATTACTATAAGGACAGTCTAGCTGTCGCATTCTCAATAATTCAAAAAGGCATTTTCCAAATCCGCGAGAAAATTTTTACTAAACATCCAATTAAAACTAAATTTAATAAAAATCCTCTTTTTTATATTAGCCTACAAAAGTGACTCCACTCTGCCTGATGGTAAGCAGTCAGTGGAATCTAGAAGTGATGAACACCATTCCAAAAGCCAAACTACTGGCATGGTGGCCTCCACTATAGGCGCTCTTTGAGTTGCTTTTTCACGCCCCGCTTAAAAGACCCAGGATCAAAGTAAGATGAGAACACATGCGCCGGTAAAGAGTTCCAGGCTTTAATTGAGAGACAAAAGTATGAAGTGCTGAACCGTTTGGTTCGAAATCCTTTAGATTCCACTGTGTTCTCTTCTCTATCCGGAAATAAGACGATTTATACGTTTTTAAGTTTCTTTAACGCGTTTTTACTTTGAAGAGATCAAACTCATGTCTGATTACAGAGAAGACACCAATTTGATGTTTTTGGTAGAACCCGACGTCCCATGGTACTGCCGCCCAAAGGCTTACGAAATTCACCCCGAATACGAGGTAACAACTATCAATACTATCGCAATCATACAGTTGGATTTGGAAAATACAGGAACTTGTGAGTATGTGATTACCTTACAAATTGCTCCTTAATACCAAATTTTGGTGAACAACTATGTAAGATTGTAATTTGAAACGGAGCAAATAGCAGTTGTTTTGTTTTCGAATTCATTATAGTCTTTCCAAGTTTATCTTGTTCATTAAAAAGAAGAAATAAAATAAGAAACTTTCTTTCTTTCTTTCTTTCTACCTTGTGACTAAACATTTGTGACTAAAGTTGAATTTTGGGAACACCTTAAAACTTATTGTGGTCTGTTTACCTTTATTCACTTAATTAGTTGATTAGCTAATAGATAGAATACGTATAGTTAGAGACTAGTCTAAGAGATCACGTCTAAGAGATCTGAATCTCTTAAACGAGGGACGGACTTTGAAGTAGGCTTAAATATTCTAAACCAAAGACCACTTGTTGATGGTTATTTTGGTAATGCTATTTTGGTACTTAATGTTATTTTCATTTATTCAGACCAGTTGCGTCCGATTTGCTGGAACAGACGTAACATGAACGTAGACGATGATAAAAAATTATTTGTCACTGGATATATCGATGGTAAGTAATAATTACATAATTTGTTGCATAATATAACTACATTATAGGTATTAAATCAAAGTTAATAGTTAAAATTTAACTATATTATGTTTTCAGACAACCGTATACTAGAGAAAACGTTTTACAAAGTGTATAAAAAAACAAAAAGTGAGTGTAGAACGACATACGAAAATGCGAAGGTGAGTAGAATTATATTATTTATGCTTTACCTTATCTCTGTGAGGTGGGTCGTCTCTCGCGTGTAGGTTGGTTTCCCAAAGGGGAAAAACTTTATGCGGTCTAAAAAAATTTTTGCATGTCTGGGTGAAGGTTGTGTTCAATAGTACGTTATAGTTGTATAAACTGGGACTTAGCATATTTCAGCAACTACTAACTAACTAACGTACTTACAAATAATCCTATCCTAAACTTCTGTTTTTATTCACTACATGGTTAATGCTTCATTTCATACAGAGAAGCGTATTGATCATTACGCTTTCTCAAAGCAGATTGACGGTTTTAGACATATATTTTTACTTCCAGCTCAATGACAACAAACGAGAACCTGCTCATTACCTCTGCTGTTACACAAAATCCATCAAGGGTCCATGTATATGGGACAACGGCATGATACTTGTATCTAATGCAACCAAGTTTTTCAATTTGGTAAATATTTTATTAAATTTATTCTAATTGTAGCAGCTTTTATACAGCTTTGTTTGCAAAGAAACAAAGTTTTGTTGTAAGTGGTAACCGTAACCTATGAACAGGACAGGGCTATGTTTATAAACAACGCAACCAAATCGTTGGCGTTCAGAAACAGGATGAGGAAAAAAAAATTGAAAAGATACATGAGCGGGGAGGCAATTGAACTATCGGCGCTCTCACTTGAAACGAATCTGAAAGAATAAAAACATATAATGGCTAAAACGTACTGTAAACAATAAAATTTGTTAAGCAAACTTTACGTATTAATCAATTAACAATAACTAAAACGATCAATCCCAAGGATCAAAGGACGTCAATCATATTTATCAAA
Source organism: Parascotia fuliginaria (assembly GCA_963082885.1). NCBI lineage: Eukaryota > Metazoa > Arthropoda > Insecta > Lepidoptera > Erebidae > Parascotia > Parascotia fuliginaria. The sequence continues at coordinate 11,117,265 of OY720184.1, forward strand.
CGCATCAAACAAAGCAGCATACTACCAAATAAGTTGACAAACAATTTTATCGTTTTAAAACAGGACGCTTTTAAAGGCATTTATAGCTGCTGTTAGGCGTCAACAACTTGAAAATGAAAATATATTTATGCATTTAGGTTAATTAAATTAACACTTTGACTGGCCTGTTGGTCTAGTGGTGAATGACCCTGACTGTTAAGCCCGGAGGTCATGGGTTCGATTCCCACCCAGGACAAATCTTTCTGTGATGAGCATGATTGTTTGTTCTGTGTCTGGGTGTAATTTATCTATAATATGTATGTATTTAAAAAAATATATATATAAGTAGTATATCAGTTGTTTAGTACCCATAACACAAGCAAATATAATTGCTTAATTTGGGGCTAGATGGCGCTGTGTGAATGTGGTAGAATATTATATTATTATTATTATTACTTATGAACGTTAAAAGTTACAAAATGTCTGACAATAAAATTAACCTACAACTTCTATCCCTCCTCAATTCCTAAAGAGTACGGACACACTCTCTTCACTGTGACTACTGTGTGACAAAGTGACAATAATAATTATGTTAATTGATCTTCATAACATCATTATTAGCTAATCTCATCAGCTAACCGTCAATAATATCCATGGTTAAAGCCTGTAAATTATTAACCAACGACTAAGGTATATTTACTAATCGATGGCTAATTTCATAAGAATTCTTTCGATAATAACTCAATTATGACTGATGAGGCCTAATGAAATTTTCAACCCAAATTACACGACGTATCTACGTTTTATATACTTACAGATAGGTTTCGGTGTCTATGGCCCCGGTTGCTCAACCCCAGCTCGTTTTATTGAATTAGAGAAGTACTACTATTGGTTGGCAGAAATCATATACACTGAAAAGAAAAAAGGAAAACAGATTGTAAAAGAAAATAAAGGATTCCAAGAAGTGCCCATTCACGAATTGTTTCAGTAAGTATTTAAACTTTTAGAAATTTTAATATCGGAATGTACGTGTAATGAACGCTAAGTTCTGGCATTTATATCATTGACCATTGACATTGCCTGGAGTGTAAGTGACAAAAATAATGTATTTATTTTTTCAATTTTTATGCATATTTATAAATAACATTAGCATTCTGCACTCCTTCTTTATATTAAAAAAAATGTATATAGGAGTATTTATGTAATGTGATGCGATGCGTCACTCGTATTTTTCGCTAGCCTTTATGGTGACTCAATTATCAGTTTTATCTGATGTAACATTCTTTTGGTTTTAGTACGGACCCACTACGTCAACAAGGAGCCTCATCGACTAGACGTCAAGATGCGCCTCAATTTGAAAAACATCTGCCTGCTTTAAACTACAGTCGTCTTTTCCTGTCGAACAAAACGTTTGTAACTTATGACCGCAACAAACCCGATACAGTGTACTTCCACCACTCATGTAAGTAAATGTAGAATAAACAAGTATCCTCGAACATTCATATATTTTATGAAATTTAATATTAATATAAAGAGAAGAGGATGCCCCAGTTTTAGATAGAGCTAAGGTTTACAACGCACGAGTGGTACAAACTGGTTGAAAGGCGCGCTTTGGGCCTTTCAATCAGTTTTTACCAGCCTGATTTCAGCAGTGGACTGTTGTAGGCTGATGATAACGATGACGAACATTAAATATACACATTAGCTGTGTTTTTGAGTTCAAATCAAATCAAATACTTAAATGCAGTATCAAATCTAACAATTGTCTTTATTTGTAGTTTACGAATCAGAATGGGGAGAGACACCTGAAAGCTGCAAGGGGGCACATACAGCATTTTACAGAGATTTATCTCAAGTTAACTCGTTTTCATATAAAGCCGAGCTCCGTTTGCAAGTAAGTTATTATAGAAGACAACTTTTGCAATCGTACAAAGCATAACTATGTGTATACACAAAGTATTATTTTTAATTATTTTATTATTTATAGAGGTTTTTATCTTACAAAGTACCTTACAAAGGTATGTCAGCCTCTTCGTATACTAATATTAATACAAGTACAATAATAATTGAAAAATATAGTAAGTATAGTAAGTAAATATACAGTTAACGAAATACCATAAAATCGAAAAGTACAATATATTTAGTAAGTAGAGACGCAAACTTTTAAGAAAACTTCATTAAATTAATTCTAATGACAAGAAATATAAATCCCTATGTATTATATTCTGAGCTATTCTAGGTATTTTCCTTATGTAGTGTCAAGTCATTATTGCATCAGGTTATTTATATTAAGTACCTGTATAGATGGCTAGATTAAGATAAATAAATAATATTTATAACATTATCAAGATATTTTCACCTTTTATACCCAAATTGTTTATCTCGTCTACGTATATAAATGTATAAAAGTTATTCAAAGTCTTTTTCTCTTTGGAAGGTGCATACTTCTAGAAAATATCTTAAGCTTAAAATACACTAATATTATTTTAACATAAAAAAGTTCCTTATTTTAAAAAACTTATATAAAAACGAATTATTTTATTTTATTTCAACTACACAATATATTTTCAGGTATCGTTATATGACTTATTGACCCAAAGGTGTATATGTATCAAAGTTAAAGTGAGTATATAACATTATAAACAATGTCTCAAAGAATAAAATGATGTACAGATTGTTCATGACTATAATCAGGCGATAAACGTCAACAATTTTGACAACTAACTTAAAAATATTTTGATTCTGAAGTTACAATGTTTCCAAAAACTGTTAAAACCGTTCATTATATTTTTTATCACTGCGGAGAAGTACATACTTGTTAAGAGCACACACACGAGCAGCATGTTACACGTGTCTACAGAGCTGCCGACATTTCCACTTCGAGCGCTATGACATGACCTTCTTTAAACGAGGCTTAAAGAGAACATTAATATCACGATAGGCAGCGGCTTCGCTAAGCCTCTGGCATTGCAGAAGCCCATGAGCGACAGTTACCACTTACCATAAGGTGGACTGTGAGCTCGTTTGCCTCTATAGGCAATAAAAAAAACTTCGAGGAACTTACAGCAGCATGCTCGACGGTTAGATAAAAGCTAAGAGGAGATATGGCGCGATTCACGAATTACATAGCTGAAAATTCATATCTATCCTTCACTCCACTTTAATGCCGCTACCGATGACCGTTCTCAAGCATTTCAATTAATGTCTTGACGTCATCAATAGACAAAGCAACTTACTCCGCTTTACATCTGTGACACACTCATTTCTTTCAAAGAGCCGCTCCACTCAGCACCGCAGGACTGGTAGATACCATCCCAAATGCTGTGATAGCATGGTGGCTTTGTCAGATGCTTTTTCACATGCAACTTAATAGACGTAAGATAACGAGTTCTAGGCTTATTTGACTGATGTACGATGAAATACCGAACCATTTGGTTCGAGACCTGTAAAAGGGTAACATTGTGTTTGCCTCTTAGGGAAAAGCAGATATGCTGTTATAATAAAAAATACTTAGATCTTTGTAGAATAGTCATTTGAACGCATACACAGGCAAGTGACACCTTTGATTTTTTACAGATTCTCGGAGTTGATAAAACTAAAACCACATTTGATTATAGAGAAATCTTTCAACTCACAGAGCCCTCAGATAACTATATCATAGAAGATACCCCCGAAGAGTTATTCAAGTACTATTCGCATGCATTTCTACCAAGCGAACGCGTTTACCAAAAGCCAAGATTTATAACTGAACACAATTTAAATCGTATAATTGCGAATAATTATTACGTTGATCTGTCGATTGACTTTAAAAACAAAGGATCCGTATTGATTGAAATGTTTCCTTTTAAAGACAAGAAAAAGAAATCGCACCAAACACCACCAAGACGTAGAGATTTTGTACTAACGCCAGAAGAAGAAAGATTGAAATATTTAAAAGAAAAAAGAATTAAGATTTATAAACCGCCGGCTCGTTTAATGTGGTTCGATAATGCACGTGGTGATTATATAAAACCAATCCGAAAAAAAGTTCCTAGTGTTGCCGACAACAGAGGGTTTACCAAACTTAAAAGCATTAAGCCTGAAATACTAAATAGTATGATTGGTAAGAATTTTTTTACTCGTAAACCGAGAAACGATTCCATCAATGCGATGAGTTCAAGTGAAACTTTTAATATCATTAAAGTTACGAAGAAACCTTCATCCCCTAAACAGGTACAATGGTACTTTTATAATGCTGCCAACATAAATACTCAAGGTGCATCAATGGGCAATCTACTAAAAATTATTATAGCTATCCTAAATGCTAAACATATCTTAGGTAAAATATAAGTAGGTATCTGTTTTTTACATAAATAAATTAATGAAATAAAAAAATAATTAATCTTTATTACAACCAAATCCTCCAATAACTGATAAAAGTGGCTGGCAATGGCTCACATCAAAGTAGAGAAGTCTATGTCCAGCAGTGGACGTATTTTGCCTAAAATGATGATGATAGACGATGACGACAACGATGAGTTATTGCTAAAGATGATTTTAAATAGGAAAATAAAATTACTCATGATATCAATGATTTATTTCTTTTTAATCAAATTATGTTGTCTTTGAAAATTATGCCTACAATTTTGAAGTCACAATTTGCATTAAAAAGATTAGCATTTGTTCAACTACCGTGCACGTCAGCGATTTTAACCCAGAAGCAGTAAGAATAAGATATTCTGTGCAACGTTGACATATTTCTACTCTCTTAAATTACATCCCTGGAATAGAAAGGCGCAAGATTAAAAATGTCATTATACAGTATTTAACCGCAGGTCAATCGCCTTAAGATCGAAATTACCAATAATTATAAGACATGTATCGTCTTGCGACTCTTTTCTTCTGATGGTGATGTGATGTGACTGTGACAACACGTATGGTCAAATAAACTTCGTTCATACATGGTTTTGCAGTGCATATTCGTCTTAGGGTTAAGCCATATCTGGCAGCACGGAATCGCACTTCTCTATGCATTTTCTTTTTTTGTCATTCAGAATCGTCAATTACTAGAGCGAGAAAGAAAGCAATTGTGCTGCAGAAAAAAGCTCATGAAAGTGCGATTCCATGCTGCCATATGTAGTTCAACGTTTATTCTTCACGTTTTTAGTTAAAATAAAAAATCCTTTATATCAAACGCATTCTTTTGCATTTTACTTAGCATGTGTTATTTGGGGTTTCGTCTGTGGCAAATCGTTACATCCAAACATGACTTTGCACTCCTGTATATCTTTGTATTTTGTTCTGAACGACTTGATTATCTTCATATAGTTGTATCTGTTCATTCTCACGGCCCTCTTGAGTTGGTGTTTAGAGCTTACAGCTGCGGCATGACAGAGGAAACCACCGTCGAGTATCACCATGCGGTATTCTTGAAGGCATAGCTCCAACATCTGTAGGGAAAATGATATATTTTTAAATTATACCTACATAGTGGCTACATCATATTTATAATTATGGCCAGTAACATGCCACAAGATAAGTCAGTAATTTCCTTTTTTTACTCAGGGGCATCGTGTAAATTTATGCCAATAAAGCAACAGAAGGTAGGAAATGTAATATTTTTTTTTAAATTGTGACACTAAATTGAGATTTGCTCAAATGCCGAGCATTTGTGATTACAATTATTTTTTAATTTTACTAAATATTTGTTTAATTATCTGTAATTTTTTGTCTTAAATATTATTAATGGGGTAATAAAACGTTGTGTTTCTTTGCAAATCATAGAAGTACGTTTTAAACAAATATTCGAGTCTTAGGACACACTCTACTTTATTCTTTTGCGTTATGATATCTAATGGCAATTCTAGTAATAACAAAGGAAATTTAACCAAAAAGCACTAGAAATTACTGAGTTATAGTTTTATTAGTCCTACCAAAAACATATTATCATATTTACATATTACACACAGTTTTGCAGAAAAGAGCTAAGTTATAATACCCTCTTCAAATAGTGAGCTTAAATTACTTCAGTAGCTTTACAATTTATGAAAGTAGAAACAATGAACAGCGCTCCTAGTTTGTCTGAAAATGTAGTCTGAGAACTACTTTTTCTGAAAGTAAATAAGGTCGCTGTATTTATTTCGCAACCTTTTGATTATAATGAATAGTGGCTACGGCTACTCTACTGCAGACTAAGTTCTGATACCATTTACTGATATCATAATTATATCACAAAATATCCCACAGCAATCTAAAATAATAGAAACAGAACAATTAATGCGTCTCTTGACATACTTATTTAAAAAATACCTGAGTCATTTTATCCTGGCGCCCTTCCCAGGTCAACATCTCGCTGTACCACGGCTCTTTATTCGTCCCAAAATACAAAGGCTCCCATCTATGGTACGGGTACTCCCGCTTGGTGATCAACAACGGCTGAAACAATAAGTCTGTTTAGATTTAAGATCTGTGTTTATTATTCAACCAGCCTGATGACGCCTACTTTTGGACATGAAGCCTATCGCAAATCAAAGAGTTTACTTTGATTTCCACGTTTGGCAGATGCTTTGGTGACATTTAGTTGCCCATTACCTAACATTCACTAGGTTTCCTCTTGAGATGAGAAGATGGAGAAGTTCCATATTTCAAAAAGGAGAGCAATATTAACTTTATTGATCTTATTTCTTCCGTACTGTAGAAACACCAATTTTATCATCAGCTGAAAGAATTCTGCTGCTGAACAAAAAGGCGGATTGTCCATCGCAATAGCAACAATCACCGCACGGCCCGTCCTGCGTTAAATAAATTTACCTGCCGCAATAATGATCGCTATCATTTAATTGATTAAATTTGTGTAGTAAACACAACCGCTATACTAAATACTATTAAACTTTTCTACTTAATCTTAAGCTTATTAACACGAACGTTTCTCATATGGTAAGTGCAATCATAATACGACAAAGTGGCCTAGTTAGAAAACGCTGACGATAATTAGTTGGCAATTTGTTGAGGCGTGACTAAGAAGAGAGAGTTAAGTAAGGGATTAAGGGTGGTTATAAACTAGCGTTTTATGCGCGCGTATAAACTCGTTAGTAATAGCGCGAGTAGACGCGTATAAGCACGTCAGCAACAGGCGCATTTTAAGCGCGACACTACCGGTTCGAGCATAAGCTCTTGTAGGCCGGTCCGGTTTTATGTAGTGCGAATTTTATGTAAGCGCGTATGCCGAAACGATCGTATACGTGCTTATTAAAATGCTGATGTATAAACGCCCTAAGTGTATTAGAATTATGCCTATCGTTCGACAAGATTGCCTGGCAAGATTAGATCACACTGATTGAGAAACAGTTGAATAAGTTGTTGACCTATCTAAGGGACTGAAAGCAATTAATGTGGGTGAATATGTAAATTTGTATGTGAGATTAACCCTTATCAATGCTATCTTAAGGTATTGAAGGTATTTTACAAAAACGCCACGTTTAGTAGGCAGATTGGAGATAGCATTGACAAAATTTAAGCCAGTATGGTGTTGCCTATTCAGTATTGAATCATTTTGCAATTTTGGTTTGGGATTATAAACTTAATTCTATTTTAAAACATAACATCTACAATATACATAACAAGAAGAATGAAGGAAAGAGCTAAGCAGTGATAAGGATAAGGGGTTAAATCGTTTATTATAGTAAGTACAAAGTTACCTCTAAAACATCTCGAGGGTTCCTCATCAACCAAGTCTGTAACCCTGGAAACCGCTGACAATGAGCACATATTCTCTGGTGAAAGTACATTGCTCGGTTTTCGGCCACCATGCTCACCAACCTAATGAAAAACAAGTAATGAAATTGATATACCAACTTACTAACGGCAGTACACCGGAGTATAAATTTGGAACTCATCAAAATGTACTTAATATTTTTATGATATAAGGATGGTTAATAAAAACTTATGAAATATTAAAGACAAACAATGTTAGCCAAATAATAATTCCTTGCAGATTAATAAAAATAAACAAAGTTTTAGATACACGAGCAACAAAAGACAGCCATGAAAAGTTAGACAACCAAACTTTCCTCTTAGATTATACGAGTAGCTACATAATTGCCTGATAGTTACAAAGAATCTATCATCAACACTCTCCTTCTTTGACTCAATTTTATTATAATTCCGTACTAACAATGTTTTAAAAGATTATACTTCACAAACTTGGAATGATGGCCCATAAAAAAATGTTGTCTATAAAATTTTACTACATTTTCCATTGCACGCCCAAGGCTATCATTATATTTACCACCAATATTTGCCTGCTGATAGCAATAAAACTGTCTATAAAATAAAAGCCATTTTACAATATAATTTAGATCCACACTAAAATAATATCTATTACATACGAAATTTTCGTGTTCTAAATTTTTTTATAAGTTTAACAAGTAAGCAATATTCTTACTTAAAGCCTTACAGAGAAAAACATGAAAAGGCCTTTTACACATAAAGAGAAGCCACGAGCTTTGATCGGTACGCTTGCTTAAGGAGGATTGGCGATTTCCGACTTTTTTTAGGTAAAATTCAAATAATACTACTATAAGAGATGGTAGTAGGCCCCCAGATACCTATAGAGAACTTGCTTATACTCATTATCCTTATTTCATTTAAATCACGTTTGTTTTATTTATGAATAAACAATAGTAAATGTTCACATGATGACGTCATAGCTTTGCCATTGTAACAATTAGATTATCCTTCCTCAAGAACTGAGCTATCAAGCGCAAAAAAAAATTCAAATGCAACTGTTAGTTCTAGAAGTTATCGCGTTGAAACAAACTAACTCTTCCACTTTATATATATATAAATATATATAAATATATATATATATATATAGATTAATACAGATGAAGGTTTATGTAGGTTATAATTTAAAATAGCATGCGAAGTAGCGCAACTGACAACACGACCCTGTATACACTATAATGTTAGATAGTTAAACTAATAATGAAAATAAAATGTGGGATTTAACTAGTCCTACAAAGAATTTATATATGACATTTGTATACAATCTAATGCATAAGTAATTGATATAAGTTTTCTATAATTATATTGTTATTGTATCATTTTTTAAATTTTATATTCTATATAGCTAACATTTGAAACATGTGAATTTTTGCACCTTTAAAAACAAAACTCATTTAAAACTCCGTAGACATATTATCAAACAATTAAAATGAAAACAGTGTAATATGAGAATATGAACCACATTTTACTATTACGCCTAATAGTTTTAAATATCTCAAAATAAATACGAAATTAATTTCAGTCTTATCACGTAAACGAAATAAGAAAGCAGAATTATGATAGCAATGTATAAGAACAATATTATGGGAAAATGCGAAGCGATCTAAATTATATGTGCGCTGAATATATAGCCAGACATTCCTAACGATAAAAAGCAATATCTTAATTATAACTAGCGGCCGGCGACGAGTTCGCACGGGTATACAAACTATACAATGTATGTAATGTATGTAATGTATGTACGAGTAGATCGTATCACAAATATAGACCTTGCGGAAGAAATTGAATGATAGTAAAAACCGAAATCCCTTGCGTGCTTCAGAAGAAGTTAGCGGAAAACAGGCAGCAGAAAACAGTGACCTCTTTATACTAATAGGAATAACAAGAGAATCATCATCAGGAGGACGGTCAACATAGGACAGTGTCTCCATATACACGGTAATTACTGTAGATGCGCCGTAATCTGGTCTCCCTCTACCGTCAAGCTAATAGTGTATTACCGTGTCATATATCATCGTATTACCATAAAAAATTACGTTGTTGTAATTATTTTATCATGTACTGCGTGAAACGAATCTTAGTTACTCTAATTAACAAATTTTGCTGCTGGTTGCCAAAAATACCGATTTCAGGTCAACATGTTGTCAAAAATAAATAAATTCATTTACGAATAAAATTATTTTTAGAACAAAATGTAAACCGACTTCAAACAACACCTACATGTTCAATCCTTAACTAAAAAGTAGAAAATAATATTTTAATTACTTCATAGCAAAGAACATTAAAGGGGAATCAACGCAATCCTTGATACCTATAATACTTTACTATTTATAGTTTTTAATCAGTTATTTTGGAGTCGGTGCCAGCCAAGAAGGATCTTTAATTCTGTCTTTGCAACCAACTTTTGTAATGCACGGGGCGGTAATTGCACGTGTGGGGATTGCCTGAGTGCACTACCCGAACGCGGTCATACTTGTGAACGCAGACGTCATTGATAGTTGTGTTCAGATATACATAAAAAATTTGAAGCGCACTTATCAGATTCCGTTCGATTTCTTGTATTAAATCTATATTTTTCATTCATATATTAATAGATTTTTTTTTGCTAGTAGGTAGGTTATTTTTATGAAGGTCATTATGATCCTTCTTGGCTGGCACCGACTCCAAAATAACTGATTAAAAACTATAAATAGTAAAGTATTATAGGTATCAAGGATTGCGTTGATTCCCCTTTAATGTTCTTTGCTATGAAGTAATTAAAATATTATTTTCTACTTTTTAGTTAAGGATTGAACATGTAGGTGTTGTTTGAAGTCGGTTTACATTTTGTTCTAAAAATAATTTTATTTTTAAACTTTTAGTGGGAATTAATTGTGTATAAATATATTCAATATGGGTAGATCTACTAAACGTGCTGCGCAAATGAGACAGCGCCGCGCCGTTTGAAAGAAAGTAGAGACGAGAGGTAAGATTGTAAATAGAGATATAAGGTCCTTGTCAACACTTTCTCGATCGCTAAACCCTGAATCCCAGAAACCACAAATCAAAACAAAAAAGTGATGATCTACCAACAATAAAGAATCATCAAAAATCATAATTTAACTGACCGAGCAATCGCTCAGATATACAAAAAATGCATATTATGGTCACTCATCCAGGGCCACTTCGTTTCTAACAAAAAATGAATTTTGAAAATCACTTCGCACTTGTAGCATGGACATGTCAATGTCAGATAATTCGTCGCAAAAGACATCGACGTGTTGCTTTACACGTCTTCACTTTTTGCAAACGTTTTGTTACAAAATATTAAATTGAAGCCAAACTACTAAATCATTCTTTATAAAAAAAACATGGGACCCCATTTCGGAGTATACCCTTTCAAATAAAAGAAGAATTTTCCGAATTGGTTTATAAATGACGGAGTTAAGTTGTAACAAACATACAACCACTGAACCATTTCTTATAATAAAAAAATGGGACCAATTTCAGAGTATACCCTCTCAAATAAAAAAAAAAATTTTCAAATCGGTTCATAAATGACCGAGATATGAGGTAACAAACATACAAAAAAAAAAAAAAAAAAAAAAAAAAAAAAACATACGACCCGAATTGATAACCTCCTCCTTTTTGAAGTCGGTTAAAAAGGCACTGTCGTACTAGGAGATCGTAGAATAAACAATATCAACATTTTCCTTGTTATATAGTATTCCACTGGGGTAAAAAAACGGTATTTTCAGTAGTAAACATATTGCCTCCGACTGCACGTACAGAAGTTATCGTTTCATTTGACTAGTATATGAGGCTTGCAATGCAAAAATATAAAGCGAGAAAAATATAGAGCGTGAGAGATATCACCATAATATCTCAACAAATGAAAACAATCATGGGCGTTTAGGTACAATACAAACTAATTAAAAAATAAGATCCATTTAATGAATGTTGTTAATTACAGGATACTTCCAATTAGTTTAATGACCTATATAATTTGCCGGTAAAACTAATATTAGGCGTTATAACAGTTGCACATGCAAATTTTGACTATTATAATATTTTGACTATTTTAACAAAAGCATATGAGTTTTTGGAGCATTGATCATCATGGTTTCTGAAGGCGGCGAGGAGATTTTTTATTTAAACGACAAAAATAAGCCTTGAAAGTACATATTTTCCGCATATCAACTTTCAAGATTTTATTACCTACTAAGTTATTGTAACTTTACTATTAATGTATAAATCCTTAAGTTTAATCTAGCTAGTATAGTAAAATATGGCTTTATGGGACTAGCCTTAAAATAACGAGAAGGCACTTAATTCAGAAATTGCTGTAATAACTTGAAACATGCAACCTAGCAATAACTGCCACGCTAAGGTACGAAAGGAATAATAAATAAAATTTATAACAGAAAGCGCTCATAATCGCATTTTTCTTTCTTTGCTCTTACATCACAACTTTTTCCCAGAGTATACCATCCACGTTTCTACAGCTACGAGAATATTGGGTCCCATGAAACAGAGACGAGGCTATTATCATTTATAAGTCAGAACTCCAAAGGCCTTATCACGATTGCTTAGAAAAATAAAGAAAATTTTATTTCGGTATCAAAAATTCCTCAAGGTAAAAAGACTACTAATCTTTCTACTTCAAAAGTTTTTAGTTTAATGAATAATAAAAAATCTAGTGTCGGAACCTTGTCAACTTATTTAAAAAAATATTGCTGAATCAACATAAACTTTTACATTACCTTATTAAAATATTTTTTATAAAAACAACATCTCTATCTGCTTTACGAAAACCAGTGTGTTTGAAACAACACTTTGAAACACTAAGTGCTGAGTACTCTTAACATCTTTTCAAAGAGAAGTGGTTTCACTAGGGAATAACACAATAAAGGAAACATCTAGGGCAGAGGACATTTCATTAAATCACAGAATCTAGAAAATGGCGACCACCCACGCGAGGCGGAACAACTTTAACAAAAGAACTGTCTAGTTTCTTTATATCTACATCTATATATACGTACAAACATCAAAACTACAATTTATCAACTTACGTTTCTTTGTCGTGCGGGATCATAGCTCCTTTCTCTACTTCAAATAAGGGTACAACAAAGACGGTCTTAGCGAACACACAACCTGAGTCCCGCTTTTCATTCCCCATAAGCTTTCTAACCATTTTGAGGAATTTAGGTGCCAATCCATAGCTAGGTATCATCTCTATATCAGACACTAGGAAGTAGTTGGTTTTAGATGCGTTCCTCGCCACGTTCCTACCTACGTTTATTGGATACATCAACATATTTTCTTTCCTAAATGTGTTGAAATCGTATGAATCCAAACCGGCGCAATCCGTGAATAAAAAGTCCGGTATTCTACCCTTTAGTGACATTTTCATCATCATACGTTTTATTTTGGTCTGCCTCACCCACTGAATATATTTCGCTCTCGTATTTTCATTTAATCTCTTATAGTTTTGTAGTCTTTTCCTAAATAACTCCTTTTCAGTTTCATTACTAGGTGGTAGTGTTGTTAGTTGTGCGAGTGACAATATTTTTTCTTCTAAAGTTCTGATCCGTGGTGGATGTCGCACTGGATAAAATAAATGCATCGACACTTTAAGCATCCCAGGGTAACAATGACAGAGGTGGTCCATGATCTGCATTGTAAGGTCTAAATCATAGTTCGGTACGTACACTGCAATACTAATAGGCCCTTCCCAGTACCTGGTTATTTCCACAAGATGGTACAGGAATTCAGGTGTCGCTTGGGTGACGTAAGTAACTGCCTGACTCTTTGTCAAGTTAGCATAGGCTCTGCCTTTAATAGCATCGTAGATGACTTTGTATGAACTGTGACTTCCAGTTTCTGGGGACGAATGCAATCGAAAGCTGTCCCATTTAAGAATTTTTGGGAGACCATAGTTGAAGAGACAGTAGCTTCTGTTCCCAGGCTGCTTACCTTTGAGGAAGCCGCCAGGTTTGTACACAAAATCACCGAATTTTTGCTTCAGCAGCGGCTGACTGTGGTGTCTGTAAGCGTACAGCTGTAGGACGATAGTTAGAATAATTATGAAGGAAGCTATCAGCAACAAGGTCGAGTGCCTTCTTGTCAACCTGAAGGAGTAAGCTCCAAATATCCGCAGACATCTCGTCATTTTCAACTTTCATCATTCTCTATTTAATATACTCTTTTTGAACACATTTTCTCGTTATTATTAACACGCAATTATACTTCAACCGACTGATTGTCTTATTATTGTTTACTTCATTATAAATCTGTTCCTTCTTCTATGTTCTTTTTCAGAAAAAAAGTAAAACTTAGTAAACATAAAACAATATGACATCAAATCACGAAAGAAACTGATGACTGCAAAAAAAATTAACGATATCTCAATTATAACTATTTTATTTTAACAGTTGTCACATGCTGTATAGTCAATAAACCACTTCTACACTGTTTAAGGAATACACGATTACTTAAAACTTTTGTAATTGCGATTCTGAATATAATTTCTTCACGACTCAAAATGCGTTTATTTTGACAGTTGTTGCGCGCGCAGCCTGGCGGCGATGCGCGCTACTGAATCAATAGTGCTGAATTCCCGCCGAGTACTACCCCAAATACGTTCTCGTTTACAAAACATCTATACTATTATATAAAGCGGAAGAGTTTGTTTGAACGCGCTAATCTCTGGAAGTACCAGCCGGATTTGAAAAATTCTTTTGCGTATGATAGCCCAGTTCTCGAGGAAGGTTATAGGCTATATAACATCACGCTACTGGTGATGGTAGCAGAGCAGTAAGCAAAGACGCGGGTGAAACCGCGCCACGGAAATCCAGTAATATACTAAACTTAAAATGTCTAAATTAAGTTTTATAATAATAAAATGAAAACAGGAGTTCGGTCTTGTTGTCAATAATAAAACGAGGATTCCGTAGTTTATTTTAAACTTTTGATTTTCCTTTTACGTTAAAACAAAAAATGTAGATTTGAAAAATTATAATTAAATTGGTATATTTATGATATTTAAATAAAATGAACGGTATTTTCTATATTTATATCCTGCACTAACTATCTTGTTATTGAAGGTCTAGTTAGAACTAATTAAGGTGTATCACCATCATCAGACCGCGTCGAAGCAGCCTAGTGGCGCCGCAGTATACCTTTCTTAGCACTAAATGGTAACACTAGGTAAAGATTCACGGAGCTAATAATAATAATATGTGAAATGTAAAATTCATAGGATACAGTAGAAACTAAATTTAGAGCGGCTGAGTAAATAGTAGATATGTGCCATTTACTCGGCAACAAACTTAAAAAAAATACTCTAATGAATTGATCATCAATAAACTCACAAATTATTTTTATTTATCACAAGAAAAATGTATAGTGCAATATAATTTTTAGACACTTTTATTTACTGTCTGCCATGAAATAAGCATCAGCTCAAATATAGTTACAAGTTTTTGAATACACTATTGTTCTGAATTTTTCCTTTTATTTCCTTCTAGAAGTTCTATACATCTGTCTATCAACATGACGTATCTCGTTACAATCAGCGCGTTTACCGAAAACTTTATTTATTCCGTTTAAAGTCGAAAATTTTAATGGCGTACTCTTGAGTGACAGACCACACGACGCGAACTCAATTCAAACTTTGTTTCTTTCCGTGTTTTTACACTTTATTAGTACCGATATGGAATAATGAAAACCCTTTAAATTTCATTACTATAATAATGCCATCACAGGACAATAATGAACGTAAAAAAATTTATACGTCGTCATAACATGCGTTGATAAGTGAAATCCAGTTACTGCCACTTTGAACCACAGAAAAATATACCATTAACAAATAACTAGACAAGATAGAGCATTGCTAACGATACCTACATTACGAGTGAATTGCGGTTTATAATAAATTTATTTGTAGTACCAATTTGTACAACAAACAAGACTGTTCACGAATAATTAAAAAACGATTTCAGTTACTCATTTTGATATCTCTGGTGAAATTAGACATAAGTTTGGCGTGGTATTCAACTTTTAATGAGAAATTCATTGTTTGAAGCTTATAAACACGCTACAGCCAGTTTTTGGCACACTCGTAACACTAACGTTCAGTTAGATACTAGAAAACATGAAGAACGCACTAAAAGAGAAATTCAAAAATAATATATTAGTTGAACCTTTATATCGAAAGATAAAAAACAGAAATAAAATAAAACCACGAAGACTTATAATAGATAATACAATAGAACTAGATGGCCATGACATCAGTATCAAAAGAGATATTATAAACCATAGTAATGTATTAAGATGTAAAAATATTAATAAAAGAAAAATAATATTTTTGTGTGACGCATGTGAAAGTTACAACAAAGTTCATATTGAAGAGAAGAATAAAGAAGATTACCATGGATTAAGAGGACGTAAAATGTTAGGAGCTAACGAAAACGCGAAAACGAACAGTGAAGTGATTGTAGAAGATAAAACTGATAAATTAGTTCAGACTGACAACAACATTGTGATACATAAAGTAAGTAAAACTGTCTAGAATAATTACAACATTATGTAGGTAATACATGTTAATCCTCACTTTGTGCTTTTGTATCTAAGACGTGACGTCTTAGATCTAGTCTACCTCAATACGCATTATATTATATACAGTATTTCAGATTTATTCTTTTACAATCAGAGTATGATGTAATTTAATAAATCGCTCCAAGAGCTGCAGTTATATATTTCAATTATCTAATATTCATACTTTCTTTCCTAATATTTTTCTTACCAAAATAATACAACTTCAAGGGATTTTGAGGACATAATAGGTTTATGTTTTATTTTATTTCAGAAACAAACAAAATTTTTTTATTGATTAAATAGTGTTTTTAAATATTCCCTAATCATCTTTGTACAATTTTCAGTTTTATATAATTAAACAACCTAATTTAGTAATATTTTGTACCTAACTAAGTGTTCTAGTTGTTTATAGCAGTTTTATGTCCTATACAGAAAGCCTAATTGAAATTTATCTTCAATTGAGGAGATTAGTATTTATGTAAGAGCTAGACTTCTAAATTGAATCTGTTTCCCAAAGGTACCTCACTCGTGGCTCAGATTGTATCCTCTGCCAAAACTACCTGAAGAAACCATGAGCTCTGTAATCTTACGATGTCTGCTGTGCCAGCTAGGGCTTGCCACGGTTCTAGTATTGTGGACCTTCGTCTGGATTTTTGTTATAAATCACTTTGAAGGTAAGACTTTGTTTGATCTCTGATACTATTTTAGTTAAGTTAGATATTAATAAAAATGTTGTTGGTATTATCACATAAATGTATTAACACATTTATTTAAAGTACAGTAATTAAAATCTGTCGCAAAACGAAAGGGTACAAAAAATATAAATTTATGACCAAAGAAAACGATGTACTACTACTGTCATCGTTTCAATTTAAGAGCTGCTACGAATTGCAGCTTTTTGCAAAATTTCACTTTACGTTTGAGAAACGTTAAACTACTGCGCCGCGCAAAGTCGACTAACGCGACGTATGGATTACAAAATCTATGTAATAAACACAATTATTTTAGAAAAATATAGTAGCATACAGTACACAGTTATATAGCATTCGTCCAGTTTTCTTAAAATTTCAAGTAACATTAACGCACAATCAGATTTAAATACAGTTATTTAAATTTGGTATTAAATCGATTAATTGCTCTTTTATTTAGTTGTCAGATAAGTATACAGACCAAAAAGCCAACAATTTTATTATTTTTTTCAACAGCGAACCTGGTATTTCCTCTGAGAACTACATTTTCTCTTAAACAAGTCTTACGTCACCCACTTTCTGTAACAAAGATATGGTGCTACTGGACAATCACACCCACATGCCCATCACTGTAACTCCTGTAAGCCAGGATTAACAGTGATATCCAATAAGAAACACCTAAATTAAAAAGAAACACAAAGTGTTTAAAACACAAAGTTTTAAAGTGTTTTAAAGTCACATGTCATTCATTATTTATTTGAATGTCTTCTAATTTTGATCCTGCACATGACAACCATAATTGCAAAGTGAATGGTGTCCTGAAACCACGGACTGCTTACTATTAGGCAGAACAGAGCCATTCCAGTAGGCTAATAATAATCATAAAACAATTACATAACGTTTAACAATAGAATCGTGAATTAATACAAACAATTAGAATCTACTGAGATTGAATATTAATGTGGTGCGATGTATTTTTAATGACTGCATTAAAAATACATCGCACCACATTAATATTCAGCACATAATTCACAATACGCGATTGACACTCGGGAGTCCCGGAGACTGCTAAACCTACTGTCTTGGACCCCGCAACGAATTTAATCAAAAGTAAAAAGAGGAGTTGGAAATAAAATGAATATAGTGCTTCTGCTAACCCTCTTGGGTTGGGTTATTAACATAGCCTACTATTGCCTTTCAGCACAATTAATAAAATATGTTAACATTTTAGAGCCAAATGAAATAAAAGTGTCGCTGGATTTCGAGAACGCGCAGAACCAACTTGTGATTGATCTTGCTACAGAATTGAGGCAGGTATGTAAACATAATAAATAAGATACAAAACGGTCCTTTTAGTATACTTACTATTTATATTGCACGTTTGTTGTTTGAAGAATTCGGGTTTGCAGCAAGTGAAATCTATTTCACATATTTGCAACTTACCCACTCCACTGGGTTCATATTATATAGTCAAGCAAAACATAATTTTTTTATTCATCATAAAAAAAACAAAATAAATAACGTGGAAGCTTGACTAGAATACTATTCCTATTAAGTTTAATTTTTTCAATACTGATTTTTTTTAAATGCTAAAATAGGTAGAAAAAGAAAGGTATACCTACGTGTCGCGTCTTTGCTATTGCATTACGGCGGTTGTCGTACCACCTGAGAAATATTGGCATGATTCACAAACATTTACTTCGATAGTCTTAGCTTGCATCATTAATCAATTTTAGAGTAGGTACGATTCTAAAATTCTCTCAGGATACGGACTTTGCTGTCTAGTGGTCAAGTAAGTAATAAGTTAAAAGAATTAGCTCAACCATAAGAAACTAAATTAACGTGCATTTATCACAACAGGGACAGCGTCAAATCTACGAATAAATTTAGAATAGAACAAAATAGAATACTCTTCATTGCGCGCCACTTATTACAATATTGCACAACGCTAAATGGTGTTAATGGGCGGTTAAATTTAGTTCTTAGAGTAAATAGCAGAGGCGATATAAATTTTTCATAGAAATAATTATATTTTACGGTGCCGTGATAGAATTTATATTAATAAAGTAAAATTCAAATTAACCTGCTGAAATAGCTCATTATTGCATTGTTGAACTATGTAATAAAAGCAACGTAAGCATACATACTTCACTGCAATATAGCTACAATGAAGTACGCAGGTGTATAATTAAATTTAAATTGGTTTATCACACGTATTATGTAGTAAAATTTTATGTTCAGGTAACTTTAGTAAATACAAAATCAGAATCTCTTTAAAAAACTACCCATTTGTAACATGATGGCTTGGCCTTCGTAAATGTACCCGTAGTTTAGTACAATGTTTCTTTGTGTGCTTGTTTTCTAGAGAGCCAACATCGACTGACTTTACAAACATACAAGTTATCGGACACAAAGTACCTATTCTTTCGATATACCACGATTTTTCATTGGTCCCGATTAGGTATCACACCTATAACACTTGGCATAAAAATACTAAATAGGTAAAATGAGCATAAACAAGCTGATTTATCATGAACAGTCCCCAAAACTAACCGAAAAGAATGAAACAGATTTTTTTCTAGCGCTGACGCTACATTGAAATTTTATATACCAGTCACTCCCACAATCAATACGAATCTAATGAAACTCCATACGTTAAAATCCATCAAGCCATTTAGGCTGTAGAGTATGCCAATGAAATGGACGTACATACATACATACATAAATACATACATACATACATACGCTCGAAAAATATTACCCTCCTTGACTTCGGCAGTCGGGCAAAACAGGAAGAACAAACATACCGTTTTAGCTGTATATTTTAAAATATGCAACCCGAAAGTTTAAAAGTTATTAATCAAATTTCGTAAAATTTTACAAATTTTCAATTAACCGTTTCCACAATGTTTTCAATTTAATAACGGTTTAAAAGTTTAATAATGGTTCAAATTGTTGATATTGTCTATCGATTTTCTGTATTGTAGAAATATGCTTAGTAATCTAGTAATATTTAATATTTTATGATTGTTTTACGTCGAAAGCCAATTGTGGATATAGGTATTATTTCGTAAAAATAAGCGCTTTTAAGTGTTGAATTAAAAAAAGTCTTCTCTCTCTCTCTCTAAATCATCGCTGCTTGCTCGTTGCTTAAAAATAATTTAATTATAACTTCTGAGTTTTCTTTTCATTTCACATTTTTACGTTTATAGTAATAACTATAATTATCTATATTTATTATAATATTTCCTCCGGCATTTTGTATGCTGAATATTCTTTTAGATGTGTGAATGTGACACATGATTTTAACCAAAAATATTTGGCGATTTGAAAATGACATAGGTCATAGGTTAAATGAAAAGGCTACGAGAATAAACTTACCAATAGGTAACTAAAATTTGATCATAACATCGAAAACATCAACACAACCTTTACATTCTGTTGACGTCCTAAGTAAATATTAGCTAACACGAAATCAGAGGCTCCGTTATTTACGGAAATAATATTAAACCAATCAGCTAGGGTACACACTTATCGTAAATTTGGAAAACCTCGTGTCCTTTTAATTTAAGAAAATAAGGAGCATGACTCAAGGTTTATTTTAATGAGAAAGGTATTTAATACACTGTTTATCTTAGGTGTACCTAAAATAAGCTTGTTTCATTTATTCTATTATATTCCAACGTATGTATACCTTGAAAACTTACATGACAAACAAGCATACAATATTTCTTGAAATCTTGCAGTTATCCAAATGAGATATTTCGTAATGTTGTATTTCGTTGTTAAATAAGTACGTACCCGATTGTACAAGAAATGCTGAAGTCCAGCAATAAAACAGTTCTTACATTTAACACAACATTTAAAATATGAATTAATAAAACAATAATGTTCTAAAACATATCTTACAAAGAATTTAATACCAATTATACGAAGAGAACAAATTGATTTCTTTATTTATTTAGTGCCAGACAGCCGTCAAGTACATATAGGTACTACCAATCTAGTCGGCTACCCTAACGCTTAGAGATAACTTCATTTATATTTCCATCTGAGTAGTCAAAGCGACCGCCAAACAATTTCGTGTCCCGACATTATGCAAAACCAAGATTGGACCCAAAAAATTCAAATTTCCTTCTACGAATTTTCTAGAATGTATTCATGTCAATATCACCGACCCGGTAGCAAAAATATGTTACGCGCCAATTTACACATCTCCGAATAAAATTTGAATATTGTCAGAAGGGATCGCAGGTACTTATCTGAGTGATACTGTGGGTACCCGAGGGAAACGCTGCCCTACATACTGCGGAACTCTTAAGGCAAATATATACTGATACTACTTTGCAGCAGCAGTTTCTGTAAGGGTTACGACACGATGTTGCTTACAATAATTATATATTTACGCATTTATTGTTATTTACATGGCATCTTTAAAACAAGCATCAGTTATTCATGTAGATAATGCAATTAAGTCCATTAATTTGAATTGATTTTGATAGACACAAAAAGAGAAGCGTTTCATCGGAAGGCGGTTACTGACTGGTTTGTCAGTATTTATAATGTGAATCGTTTCTTCTCACACCTGTTCTACTGAAGCCTGTTATTTTAACGGCTATTCTTTTCACGACTTGTTGACATCTCTTTGGGTATGACGTTCATAATCTTCATGTATATGATTTGAAATTCAGATAATTAAATAATCTTTGACTTTGAAACCAATGAATTCAAAGACACGGCTGTTTCTTTTATAATCGTATGATACCAAAATTCCGTTGTGAAACCGCCTTTACATATACCTACACTAGATTGATTTTGAGATAACGTCCCAGATGACGTAGTTGCGGTGTCTTGTTGACGTGAGGTAGATTGCGTGTCGAGATCGTAGAGACCGTCTAGCATGACTTGTGAACATAATTTAGACTTGGTCACACTAGTTTATATGCATAGGTAGCATGACATTTATGTAGTATAATTATTATTAATTAATGCTAATGAATGTCAACAGAGCAGTGCCTCAAATTCATGATAAACGTGTAGGTATACAAACCAATAAACTTGTACCAGGAGTGGTACAAGTTTAAGGCCCTGTTTCAACACTTGCTGATAAAGTGCTCGAAACTTAACTGACAGATAGTACTAAAACTGAGTTCCACAAGTGATTGATACCCTTAACTGAGAAATAAACTCTTTACAAATATTAGACAGATTTAACTAGAAGATGTTTTATCTGTTAGATATATATCAGACACTTTAGCAGCTAGTGGTGAAACAGGGTCCTAGTATTTTTTTTTTATGGTGTTAGAAATGCAAGTAGGTACAGTTAAATATGCACGTGCAACCTTCGCTTACCGCCATTATACAAAAATTTAAGTCGAAGGCACAATATATTCTGTTACCGAAGGTAATGGTAATTGTGCAGATTTTTCTTTAAGAACACTCGAAATCACTAATCACCAACAATGATACAAGTGGGTAAAATCTCACTTTTGTAGCACAGTTGACAGTAAACACGTAAACGAGATTTAGTAATAAATAATAGCATTAATATAATAGTAAATTAATAACTAAGTAAATAATTTTGCACTTTGATAGAACCGCACTATAATATTTCAAGTTACTGTCTAGACAAACTTATTTTAAAGATACTAGTTTCCAAGAACAAACAATTTCTGAAACCCAAATTCAATAAACAAACACGTAATCACCTCAGCGTGTTTAACTTAGTCTGTCAATATTGTTGTCGCTTTAATTAGTATTGCAGACACCTCTCTATTGGTGACAGCTAGCTCTGTTTAGCGTATTTGCTAGCTATTGTCATGTTAATAGGGTCATTAGGCTGGGTTACGTGGTTGGAAACTTTGGCAGTCAGAGGATAAATAGTAATTATTGATATTATCGTACAAGGGTAATTAAAGTACAGTAATTATACTCGTAAATTATTTATGTACACGGTGCTCTAACCCTTTCTCAATTACCTGGAGTTTTATACAAACTATATTGGTTTATTATTATACTCGTAGAGAATATTACATTGTGAAAATAGCAATATTTGCCCTGAGACTTTTGTCCTTAAGAGTTTTTTTATGTTTATTTATTTTACTGCAAGGTGAAACGACGATTTCATAACAGTAGCAAGCAACCGATCGATGTATGCTCGGCTCACGACCGGCCAAAGTAACAATACTCGGGAAAGTGTAGAAGGGAAAAGTACCCTAGTGTAAAAATCATAAAAAAATTAAATAAAATATTTGACGCCTAACATTTTAGAGACCTTTTTGAACTTTTGCACCGAAACTCGGATTGGTGTAAAATTAATAGAAAATGAAAGGCAGAAAGAATCCTATTATAAGAAGTAATAAATCAAACTTACACCGGGTTTAATAAAAACTTTCTGATGAGCAAATCCAGATGTCAAATCAAATAAGCGCCCGTACCACAGATTCTTAATCATAATTCTTTCTTGGGTTTTATAAACATAAATGAGGTAGAACTTAGGTATTTATATTTAGAGCAAAATAACATAAACACTGCTATTAGATAATATTGCATTACATTGGAATGTTTGTACGTAAATACGTTTTTCAAATTAATGTGGTATATGACTTTATAAACAAGTTTCTTTCTTTATATTTAACTTTAACACCTCTCTAAAACACGATATCGGTCGTATTTTGCTTGTATTCTAAGGAAGTTAAAGGTACAAAACTTATAAGAGTATATTGCGACGCAAGTCACTTATATTCGAGGCTTATGTATATTGAAAAGCTCAAAAATCAATCTTTGTAAATAGCTGTGAATATCATTTCATACGTACGTACCATCATGTTGTTATCCCAGAACAGACTGCAAGCATCCATAGGCTACTATAATTGCTTACCATTGGGCGGACCGTAATGATGATTGTCATTTTAGTCGTATAAAAAATACAACCAAAAGTATGCGGGTTCTAATATAACATCTAAATGAATTAAAAGTCTGCAAAATACAATTACCATAGCCACAGTGCCACTACGTTCATAATATTAACTGTGCTAGACACCATGTTCGTAACAATTACATGAAGGTTGGTTTAAAGCCCAAACAGCTTTATAACTTTATAACTTATAACTTTAGATCCCCAGTGCGTCGTTCAGCTTATTGCAGTGTGTTTTGGACTACAAGAGCTTTAGAACCTTCTTAATACTTATCTAATCAATATACACTCAAAATGGGTACTTAGAGACGATTATAAAATTTGTAAAATTATCTTATTACTTTTTTTACGCTACATAAATGGCAAAACCAATAGCCATCTGATGGCTAACTTGGCTGTGTTTTCTAAGTACAGCAGATGAAAACAGCGACAAGAATTCTCATTATCTTCTCATTCCATTTCGACGGGTAAAAGGAATAGGTAGGAGACCGAGGGTCGCTTTAATCGACCAAATGAATAGCAAAAATTCGACGAATACTAATACTTTACGTCGAAGAGATACTTTCCCGATCTGGCTCATTCATACTGAAACCATCAAAAGTCTGCTACAACAATATCCAGATTTTTTTTACACACATACCGAGTATGTACATGGTTGTGTTCATTCAATTCAATTACTACGCAGTACCAAATACACATTTAATAAGGATTAACGTTAGTAGGGGATCAGTATTACGTCACGGATATCTTAAAATATGCCCCACCCTCATCTAATCGAAGTCAATTTCGCACCGTGTCCGTCAAAATATTTAAGGAAATTCGGATGGACTCTCACGACCGAAATTAATTTATTCCAGTTGTATTTGACCTTTAATTTTGTTTATTGATTACTAGCTGCGCCCTACGGCTTCGCCCGCACGAAAATTGCTATGTGTTTAATTAATGTAACTTGGGAATCAGAGCAATTTTCGGGACAAAAAAATTGCCTATGTCCCGAAACCAAATCTATCTACATATATACCAATTTTCATCGAAATCGGTTTAGCGGTTTAAATTTAATATGGTGGTTAAGTATTCTTAAACTTTCTAAATTACCGCGCAATTTTCTTAGTTTTCTTTCATAAGAACCTTCTCCTGACAATAACAAACACAACAAAAAAAGAATTAACGAAATTGATCCAGCCGTTCACGCGTGATGCCATGACCAAGAGAAATAGGGATTCATTTTTATATATGAAGATCTGCTATAAGCATCGGAGGAATGCTACTACTTTACGTTGTTAATCTATAGAATAGAAAAGAATATTCTTTATTACACACTACATATTACAAAACAAAATAACAGGACAGAACAACGATAGGTAGGGTATTATACTTATGCAGTCGATGTTTCTTTTAATTCTGAATCCAGCACCGAACCACTACTAAAGTCTTCAACTGCCTTTCAGCTTTATTCAGCCTCTAGTTCAATAAAAATAAATTAAAAGAAAATGTAAGATGAATGCAATAATTTTTTGTGCAATATATACTTTTCTGCCTTTTAAGACATTTCATCTTTTTATTTATTATACGACTACTAATAATTATAGTAAATTAAAGATGGGTAACAGTATTGAGAGATAGTTGATATAAATAATGTAGAGTTAACGCCTTTATTGCTATTAGGAACACATTTACGTACTCCATCTCATTCAAATTAACTTTACCTTGATTTAGAAGCGTGGTTTATTTAAAATTACACTAACATATCAATAATAAAAATGCCAAAGGTTTGTTCGATAAAATCTCTTTTAGCCAATTGTTTATTCGTTATGTAAAATAATTTCCAATTGTTTTCTCGGCCTTATGTTAAACGACCAAATATTTTTCGACAAACAGTGGTACACTCGAAACCTCATTAGTAAAAGTGGTTCTGACCTAACCCTCACTAAAAATAAATACAGTAAATATGCTTAAATTATTCTATACTCATATATAATGTACACATTTAAATTATTGGGTAACGTTTTCATGTTTGTGATACGAATAATTATATTAATCTAAATAAAGTAAAATTAAAATATGGTATAAATATTTGTCTAAGTATAGCTGGTATTTCGACGTTAGTTTTTAAATATATCACATAGGTCACCATTAGTGGATTAAATGACCCAACTTGATTGATTTGGCTACATTAGCCCCATCGTTTACAAAAACCCATCAATCATCGAATTAAGAGTAATCACTTTACCATACGTCGTGTAGTAATCCCATAATGTAAGGAATACTGTAGTAAGACAGTGGAACATTCTTGCTAGAGTTCGTCTATCATGATGAGTACAATACCTCTAATTAGTACTCGTATTTTCAGAGATTAGCGCGTTACAAAACAAACTCTTCAGTTTTTATATATTAGTGCAGATTATAATCACTTTGATATAATTAACAAAGATTGAAGTATAGCTATAAGATAGATATATTCGTATAAAATAAAAAAACTTATTTCGTTTATTTTAACTCGGTACCTACTGAAGTTTAAAAAAAAATCACAATTTTATGGCCCTAAGCTATACTGACTTACTCGTATTGTACCCAAGATCATCATTTAAACTTACAAAAAGAATAAATGTCAAAATTATAAGAACTCCATCGTTGTGTTGTGTGCGACAGGCGACATGGTTACACGTTTTTACATAAGGTTAACTTTAATAATGTTTATAAGGGTGGATCACAGCCTTTTTGCCTACGTTAAAAAGCGACAGGTGTGTAAAATAGAACGTTGAAATTATGATGTATGAAAGTGCGTGTTTGTGTAATATTTTGAGAAAATATGTTTATAAAATTGCTTGACATTATCATTAGTCTGGATAAAAAAAAAATTTCTTTATTAAAAGTGTTACAGTAGATTCTTGTTGGTTTCATAAGTCAGATCGACCGGAGAGAAAAACCCTATTTTTCTTTGTTTCGTAATAATTTATTAGCTTAAACCATGGTACACAAGATGTTTCACATATTTCGCCTTGTACAGACTTGCAAATGTGTATAACAGTTACGGTTTAATTGTATACTATTAGAAATTTTAATATGAATGAAAAAATGGAATTTAGTAGCAATCTACACAAGTTAGACATTTACGAAGAGGTATAGTCCACATAAGGAATTCCAACACAATTTAATTAAAATTCAAAATATATTCGTTATTAAATGAATATTAAATTAATTCAACCTCAGAGCCAAAATATACCATCTCAACGCACTCAACTATGCTATACAAGTTCTACCTCCACAATCGAATTAGTCCACCGCTTTGAACGTCTTGCTATGTCTTAAAATTGCAATAAAATATTTGATTATTTTCTAGCAACAAACCTCAACCTAACCTAAACTAGATTGTTGCAAACTTAAATATGTCCACTAAATAACCACAGTCATTCTAGCGTACTAACCTCGCATACTATTCAAATCAAAATGTCGGAATTGCAAAACAGCGGCAAAGGAATCTTAATAACGTAGGAGGTCAGTTGTGCCTGTCAGGTTGCTAACCCCTAAAATACTCAGTGACCTCTGCTATGTAGTTGTCTGGCAACTACCGCAAATTCTCTGGAACAGGAGACAGAATCCAAATCTGTTACGCCTATTTTGCGGTAGTTGCCTAAGTAAATTTGTGAAATTAATATTAAGATGCAAGTTTTGAAACTAAAATTTTTCTTTGCTTGCCTGTTTGTAAATTTCGATATTTCTTTATTTATCATGATAATTTACATTAACGTTAATTAAATCTATTGTTTAATTTATAAATTTATCTTTATTCAGTACTTTTGAAATGAATAATATTTTTAGTTCATATATAATGTCAAATTATACCATCGAATATCGATATTATCCTGGAATCGTGTTGTTAGTTGTTAGTGATTAACTGTTTATGAGATTTATTGCTTTTGTATTGTTTATGGTACTTCATTCATCTAAAGTAGCAATAGAATAATTTCTGAACAAGGACTAAAGAATAATGGCCGCTGACCTGACTGAGCTACTGCAAATCACTCACAGGATAAAAATATTTCCGACAAATCTAATATATAAAATTCTCGTGTCACGGTGTACGTTATTGAACTCCTCCGAAACGGCTCGACCGATTTTCGTGAAATTTTGTATGCATAATGGCTAGGGTTGAGAATCGGACAACATCTATTTTTCATCCCCTTAAATGTTATGGGTGGTCTGAAAAGGGATGAAAACGATTGTATGAAACTTCTTCATAGTTTTGAAATTTTGTTTTGGAATACTTCTATTCTTTTTTTAATTAGGGTGGATTTAGAGGGTCGGAATTAGGAATAAAATATTATTTTGAAGTTAGCGACTTGAAAATTGAAAAGAGGGGCATGGGAGGGGGGGTGAAAGAGAAGTGAGGGGTAGGGAAGATGAAGTGAGGGGAAGTGTGGAGGAAGTGATGGGGAAGTGGAGGTAAAGCGAGGGGGAAGTGAGGGGGTAGTGAGGGGAAAATGAGAGAAAGATGAGAAGGAAGTGAGTGGTAAGTATGGGGCAAGGTAGGGGAAGGGAGATGTAAGTGAGGGGTAAGCCAGAGAGAAATGAGGGAGAAGCCAGGGAAAGGCAGAGTGAAATGACTGGGAAAGGAGAGGGGAGGTAGGGGGAGGGGGGAGGGAGGGAAGAAGCGGAATGGGAGGAGTGGGGAAGAAGGGAGAGGGGAATAGGGGAAAGTAGTGAAAAGTTTACGGGGGATATCTGTAGGTAGGTGAAAGAGAATTTTAAGTCGAAATGGGTTATTTTTTGACATGTCACAAGCGAAATGCAAGAAAAATTCCAAATAATACAAACAAATTCGCTGTTTACTTCTGTCAGTTTAATATAATATATTATTTACCCTCGGGCGATGCCGGTGGGTCGCTACTATAGTCATAAATATTAAACTGTTAAACATTGTCAGAACATAGTTCTTGGTATAATTAAGTAAGCCTGTCAAGCGCTCACCGTGGCATCGTCGATGTACGAGTAGTTTATGATACCTCTATGCTTACAAAGCGCTACTAAGTTTATGTTTAATACAATATGCATGTAGTGTAAGGAATAATCTAATTCTAATAGAATGAAGACGTCACTTTTTGCCATCAAAATATCAACGCGGAGGACCTCTCATGAGGTGCGCAGTATAAAGTCGAGATGGCACCCTTTCAGGCTGGCACACTAAAGTCATAATGTTTAATTTCGTCATAAATACCATACCTTACATCCATAGTGTTTGTATAAATATATATATTATTTTATATATTATAGATATATATATGTATTTTATATATTATATGTATATATATGTATAGCATCGTATATGTATGTTTATATAAATCTGTATTTTATTATTCACTTTTTTTATCTTTAAATGCACCTACTTTGTTCTTCTCTGCATCACCCGTACTGGTTGACTGGTAGAAAATGCCCCAGGCATTAAGTCCACCAAATATACTGTTATGTATATAAAGTTTTTAAATAAAATAAATAAATAAAGTACCTACTTACTGGTAAATTCTATGTCAATCTGTAAACCTTGTGCCTTTCTTGAATAAACGTTTTTTCTTACTTTCTTCTTTCTTCTTAGTATAAAACGTAAGTTTCTCCATAAAGGGTAACTTCTCATAGTCACTACGCGTGGCATGTGGATTGGTAACGCCAGTGAAATGATACTTGGATACTTGGCGTTCATTATTATTACTTACATTCTTTTAGTGGTTCTATAACATGTGGACAAGGACTATACACACATATGGCTTCACGCTTTTTATCCCCGAAGGGGCAGACAGAGATGTTTAACCACCCACTTTCGAACCTGCTGCAATTTATCGGGCACAATTCCAGACTCTGGGCCAATTCTGAGATTTTTTTTGACAAAAAAGCCCAATATCACTATACCCGACCCGGAGATCGAACACGAGACCTCTGCGTCGTAATCCATACACAGTACCACCGAATCATAGAGGCAGTTTGTCAGACTGTGTTCTTTAAATTAAATCCATACTTTAAAATAATGTTATAAAGATGACAATGAGATATGAGAAGAAAAATCAATGTAATTAGAATAATTAATAAAACTTAATTCTGTTATAATTCTTAAATGGTAATTGTTCTACATAACGCTCTTAATAGTCATTTTAGTAAAAGTTACATTTATTACATACATAAAAGCTTATTATCCAGAAAGTTATTATCAAAACTACTGCAATTAGTTCAAAGTCTTATTTAGCTAGCTAAAGAACTAATCAGACTGAGTAGTTCTAAAGTATAAAGATTACACAAAGTATAATGAGTCGGTAGTTTTAAAATTCAAAGGTAGTGAATGAATATATATTTTTTTTTTATTTTTTTTTGACACTATCACACACTGTCGTCTAGTCCCAAGCTAAGCAGAGCTTGTGTTATGGGTACTAGATAACTGAAATATAATACATATACATACTTTTTTTTTTGTAAATACATACTTATAATACATAGGAAACACCCAGACTAAAGACAAATACAAATGTTCATCACACAAATATTTGCCTTCCGCGGGAATCGAACCCACGACACCCGGCGTCACAGTCAGTTACACTACCCACTAGACCAACGGTGCAGTGAAATGTTTAGATATTTCATAAAGTATGACTATATGTCACGATCCATGAAATTGATTGATACTGTCCTAGAATAGTGAAAGGTCATTTTCTTCAAGAAGTCGATTTCTGAATATGTTGCTATGGATAATTACTATGGTATGGTATTAATTATGGTTATCGTTCTGTTTATACATTGACGATTTTTTAATACCAACTTTCATCCCCTATTTCAACCCCTTTAAAGATAGCGTATGTTGTTCTTCGAGGTCTAATCTATCTCTTTACCAAATTTCGTTTAATCAATGGGTTCTGTGGTTTCGATGTGAAGGCATAACATACAGACAGACATTACTTTAGCATTTATAATATTACTATGGATTACAATTATCCTGTTGACCCCAGAACCATTAAATTTGGCATGCAATTACCTATATCTCCCTGTGTAATAATTGCGAGAGTCGAGCTTATAAATGACCGGTTTTTTTTGTTACCACCATAAGGTACCTATAACTGAAACCAACAGTATTTCTGAAGTCCATGTGTACTAGTTATATTTTATACAACTCGTTATAACATTACAAACCTACATAAATGTTACTGCCCGCACCAAATATAAAAACAAAGGTCACATCAAAGGACTACATACCTATACGAATTTTTCCCAAACATTTGGTTACGATATATTCCATGACAAAGGCGGGGAGTGCGGACAGCTATGTCGCTCGCAGTGTCAAGATTCACAGAATTCTTACTGGAATACCGACCTTTGATTTCACGTTAAGAATTCACCGCCAACGGATCACAGCTGCTATGTAAAACGCTCGAGAGCTTTCACGTAGATTTACGTGTTTAAATCCTACTAATATTATAAATGCGAAAGTTTGTGTGTTTGTTATTACTCAGCGCCTAAACGGCTGAACCGATTTCGATGAAAATTGGTTTGTAAATTCGGTGCCAGGGACAGACATATGCTACTTTTTATCCGAAAATCGGCCTAGTTTCCGAGGAAGATGAAGCACATTTTAGGTGCGGGTGAAGCCGTGGTTTTGTGATACTAAACAAAGGTTTCAGAGTGCCTAGTGCGTGTTTGTTATACATTAACGCGATAGACAGTGTATGACGTTTGGTGCTCCGATTGATCCGCTCCAAATTCTGAACCAATCGGAAAGCAACATAAAAACAACTCGCACTAGGCGCCCAGGTTACATCCTCAGCTTGGGTAAAGTGATATTGATGTTTTCTGGTGGGTAAGTTTCAGTATAAATCAGAGTTTTTTACAGTAGTAAATCCACGCTGGTTTCAGCATGAATGGATCGGATCTACTGGGGAAGTACTACCTTCTCATAGAAGATCGACGTAAGAGTAGTAGTATCCGTACTACTGCGTTTCGTTCGATGAGTGAGAGTGCCGGAGGCCCAATTTCTCCCTTTCCTCTTTCCTCACCTCCTTCATTCCTTTCCCCTACACTATTAATTCCCAGTCGCCATAGTGGAGGCCACCATACCAGGAGTTTAAGACGATAGCTTATGGTATGGTGGTTACCACTTCTGGATTCCACTGACTGTTTACCATCAGGCGGGGTGGAGTCACTTTGGTAGGCTAACATAAAAAAAAATTATAGCATTGTGGCCGTTAAATAGCAACAGACTAGACCCTTGTTACTTGATGTGGCAAAACATGGGTTTTATAGACCTCTGCCTAACTCTTGCTTTTAATGAAAATACCTGCAGTACGATTACGCTGTGCAATGTCACAGCCGACACGTTTTATATTTTTAGTTTAGGATTAGGGTTCCGACTTTCGTAATCAAAGGTTAAAACGGGACCCTAGATAACGGTACCTTCGTGCGCGATTCCGACTCGCACTTGGTCGGTTTTTAGTCGTGGCAGTGAAAATACGCAGACTTCAGAAAGACTGAGAAAAATAATATATTTTTCTATCTTATATTTTTTTTTACCAAATCATATTATGAACACAGAGAACAGCCATGTGGTAGCTATTAAACGTACCTGCACGACGTTAATATCAAGGTATAGTAGAAAATATTATTATGTAACATATATATATATATATATATATATATGTCTTATTCAGCCATTTCTCATCACCACACATCGATGCGGTTTCCTTTTCCAAATAGCCAACAAAGTAAATAAACAAATACGTCATAAAAATGTGATATTATTTTTATTGTTGACGTAAAAACGCAGTAAAATTACGAGTACATACACGTCTGAAAGGGCTGTAGCGTAAACAATAATAATGTAACCATAGGAATAGGTAACGATAAACCAATAAATGATTTACGTCGTTTATATGCTACTAAAATAGTACATATATAAATGGTATGTATATGTTTAGAACACTCAATTTATAGTGCAGTATTACCCGTGCATAATTGATATAATTATAATAATATAAAATGTACTCCAAGGTAGATTACATATTTTTCGTTGTTAATAAATAACGACTTCATCGCCTACTAGCTAATTAAATTGAGGACCAAGAACCTTATAGAATTAAATTAAACAATAAAATTAAATAATTATAATTTTTATTATTTACAGAAGTCAACAACTAATTTAAACACAACCAAAGAAGTTATGTTGCAAAAATATTTAATCCTTCGCATTTATAATAAAAAAATATTTAATATTATAAATGCGAAAGTTTGTGTGTATAATATGTGTGTTTTTTACTACTTAGCGCCTAAACAGCTATGCCGATATTGATAAAATT
This sequence comes from Parascotia fuliginaria, assembly GCA_963082885.1. Lineage (NCBI taxonomy): Eukaryota > Metazoa > Arthropoda > Insecta > Lepidoptera > Erebidae > Parascotia > Parascotia fuliginaria. The sequence continues at coordinate 11,150,513 of OY720184.1, forward strand.
GGATTCGATACCGGAGACTATTTATTTCGAAAGTCGGTCTGTTTCCCGAGGGAGAGAAAACACATTATAGGCGCTGGCGAAGCCGTGGGGCGCAGCTAGTTGAACAATAAATCATATCCGTAATCTTCAGTGAAAGCTGGTAAAATAAGAATAAAAATGTAATACTATCTTGTAATTTATTTTATTATTGAACAGATACTAAATCTTTCAAGTAATTTCTACTTCAGTAAACATCAAACGGAATGCCTGTAGTCGAAGCACGAGATAACAACATTGTGAAATGATTACATTTCTACGTTATATTTCATCATTCGAAGAAAATGTGTTTCGACAGTTGATTAGTGAGAATAAAGGAAAACAAAGCTATGTATTATTTGTTGGCATACGTTTTACATTGGAATATTAGATTTAGTATGTTTCTTGAGTCGAAATGGCCCTGTGGATAAGGCACCCGATTCGTAAACACGAGGTAGTGGGTTAGAATCCGGGCAAGTACCAATGTGATTTTTCAAATCATATGTACTTTCTAAGTTTATCTTTGACATTAATGACTGACGGTGAAGGAAAAGCATCGTGAGGAAACCTAGACTTAAAAGTCTAAAATTGCCAATCCGCCTTGAGCAAGCGTGGTGATTAATGCTTATTCCTTCTTTAAGTGAGAAGAGGCCTTTGCCTTGCAGTGGGACAGTAAAACAGGCTGGTATTATTCTGTTTCTATAAACGTACTCGGGTTTTGAATCAAACGGTTAAAATCTTGGAACTTAAGCATATTTTGTTTAAAATTTTGATCCCGAGGTTTTTGAAGCCGTTATAATGTATAATACACCGTGCTAGCATCGCCTTTGGCTTTTAGGATGGTGTGATTGTGTCCACCCGCTACTCACCCATTAGGCTGAGGGATATAAAAAAGAGATATCATAAGAGGTTTTAAGAGCTAATTTAGTATTTCATATGATGTTCTTTTACATTTTTAATCATAAAATTACTGTCGCTAGCCAGCAATTTCATTTTACACAATATAATATTATTTTGTAATCGACACCAGCTTATAAAAGGATCCTTGACCTACATTTTCATACGAAGTTTAATCCATGTGGGATCGGGTTGTGGAATAAGTTTCTAGTCGGGTTCAGCCAGAGAGGTAGGTGCTAGCGTTCATAAGATACAACTGCTACAAGTACTTTTTATAAAGCGACGGTATAAAATATGGATGGATGGCTCATTGAACTTTACATTATATTGCTGTAAGTGATTAGTTTCTTGATTATATTGAATATAAATTGTAAATAGTACAGTATTATAGGTATCAAAGATTGCGTTGATTTTCCTTTTAATGTTCTTAGCTAAGTAATTAAAATATTATTTTCTACTTTTTAGTTAAGAATTGAACACGTAGGTACTGTTTTGAAGTCGATTTTAGTTTTTTTTTCAACAATTATAATAATTTTATTTTAAAACTTTTTGTGGGAAGTAATTGTGTATTTTTAAATAAAATTTCTGATAAAGTAGGCCTACTAAACGTGCTGCGCAAAATGAGACAGTTCCGTTTGGAAGAAAGTAGTGACGAGAGGGAAGATTGTAAATATAGAGATATAAATTCTTTATCAACACTTATACTGATCGCTGAACCCTGAATCTCGGAAACCACAAACCAAAACAAAAAAGTGATAACCTACTAATAATAAAGAATCATCAAAAATCATATCAATTTAACTGACGGAGCGATCGCGTAACAGATATACAAAAAATAAACATTGGTGCTTTAAAGACAGGTTTATGGCCGCCCGCTGCTGTTGAAATTTCTCACGACCATTACCACCAACGACTACAAAATTATAGTGATAACCAGAGTCCACTGCTTCTAAAGCATGAAGACGCTCAAAATGAAATGTCAGAAAAGGTCACCCATCCACGGTCACGTTGTTTCTAACAAAAAAAGAATTTTGGATATCGGTTCACAAATTTAGCATGGACATGTCAATATCAGAATTTTTTTTGTAAATGATATCGACGCGTTGCTTGCATACGAAAAAAATATAAAGTTAAGGCCAAACTACTGAACGATTTTTTATAAAAAAATATGGAACCCAATTTCAGAGTATACTCTTTCAAATAAAAAAAGAATTTATCAAATTGGTTTATAAATGACCGAGTTCTGTTGTAACAAACATACAACTACAGAACCATTTTTCATAATAAAAATATGGGACCAATTTCAACGTATACCCTTTTAAATAAAAAAAGTATTTTTCAAATCGGTTCATAAATGACTGAGATATGAGGTAACTGCATACAAAAAAAAACATACGACCCGAATTAATAACCTCCTCCATTTTGAAGTCGGTTAAAGGGTATAGGAATAGTAGAGGATGACAGTTTGTATGGAAAATATAAACGCGATATAAACAACATTCACGCGGGCGAAGCTGCGGGCAATAACTAGTGTTATATATAATTAATCGCGGCTCCAATTTTTCAACCTTGAAAATGAGTTTGCCAATTACTCTATTGGCTCATCAGAAATTGTAAGCTAATTGGATGACATCTTATTTTGGTTATCTTAACAAGTGTCATTCACACGACCTAATTAAATAACTATTTTGTCTTTCTTGGCGAGATAGTTACCTTTAACAATAGACAATATCCTCATATCAACCCAGTGATAGTGTCAACCATGGACGTAATGTGTCAATCCTGAAAAGCAACCGAAGGAAGGCGTAGTCGTCGGCGTAGTCGACAACCCTAAGTTATTTATGTTGCAAGAAATTATGAAGCCACACGCGGTAATGGTGAATTACTATACTGAGTGGATTTATGTAAATTATGTATTTTGTAGATATATCAGAGATGTTGACAGGATTATGTTGATCGATTAATAAATGGCAATTGTATTTTGATAGTATCGTTTATTTCTTATTTATTATTCTTATTTACATACATTATGGTGGCATGGGTACCACTCACAAAATAGAGGGCTTTTCTAAACTGATATGGCTACGAGTTATTCCATTTCCTTGTGGCCAAACTCGTTTCAAAATAAGCAAAGTGAGTACAGTTAAATACATAGATTGAGCACTCAAGGTCTGAGAGAGGTTTTGTTAACGGTGGTGGGCAACCAATGAAAAGGTTCAGCAAACGTTAAAACAAGTATTTATTTAATACGTGTGAGTGAGCCGAGTGAGAATGTACTCTTAACCTATTCAACCTTTCAGTCTTTGGGTTTTGTTTAAAGAAAAATATATTAGGAAATCACATGAATGAAGACGATTACAAAAATAAAAATTCAATATCAAAGAAGGCTTAATTATGTACATTGGACCTAATACATCTAGTGCAACGTCGTTATATTAACAGGATTCTATAACGGTGCTGGCAGTTTCTTCAAAGCAAGCATCCAAGCATCATTAAGTAATAAAAAAAAAAACATCAAGTTATTTATAGTCCGAAATGTGAGCAGTATCATGTTCAGATAAAAATAACCCCTCTACGATATTAAGTAGCTACATAGCAGTTCGTAGCACTCGTAGCCAATTAGCTACGGAACCCTCGGAGCCTATCGAGTGTAGTATATCATACTCCCATAATTGTGCAGTAAGAGTATTATATTTCAATATAATAAGGGGTTATTTGGTACACAAGTATGTATATTTGTCGTTAAAATTTCCAATGATAGAGGACGCCAACTCCTCCCATTCGAAGAGGTTATTCAGAAATGAACGTCTTCAGACTTATAGAGGTATACACGTACATATGTGCAGGCAATAATAATTACTTATATAATTCAGGAAGAGAAATTACTTTAAAAAAGTCATGTTATTACTTGCCCGGTTTTGAACTTACAACCTCATGTATAAGAGAAGGATTCTACCTCAAAAGATTCGATCTGCTCAGGCCTAAGGAAATGCTATGTGATAAAAATATTATAAGAGTGTAGTCAATATAAAACACAACATAAATTTGTCCCAACCGAGTTTATAAAGTCAATAAAGGGCTTTAAGTTTTCCTATGGATTAGTACCTTTTACTATTTACACGTAACTTGGTTAAATCCAACACACATGAGGGACACGAAGTTCACGCTTGGATAAAGTATGGGGATTAATAAACTGTTAGTTTTAAGTATGTTGCGGACTTTGGGTATTAAAAGTTTATTCTGTGACGTTCGATGACTCAGAGTAGTTAGTTTACTTTGAACTTTGCAAAGTAAATATGTTTTATCACAACACTAGTCTTTATGTTTTCTTGCTGTACTCAAATTCAAAAAGTTTAGCTCTTACACACATATTTGAGAGGTATTTACCTCTACTGTACAGAAAACTGCAGCAGTCATAGTAACATTGTCTAATAGTGCTGTGTTTCTGCAGGCAAGTAGTCATTGCCAGTATTCTTAAGAAAAATACAGTGCAAAATACATGGCATATAATGTTGTGCTTATCTGTGATGTTACAATTTGTAATTGCTCATTAGTAGTATGCTTCTTTACCGTACTCTAAATACTATAAAACAAAGTGGATGTCCTGTCTGTTTTGCCGCTTACTTTCTTCTAAATCACACAACGGACTTTGATATCAATTTCTCAATCGGTTAGATCATATATTCCAGAAGGTTTATATTATGTAAAATAAATGAAAATTTTAATAGAAAAGTCATGCGAAGCCTGGGTCGAGTGACTAGTCAAAATATAAAATACATGGTACAAGACTTTCTAACCGTAAACATTGTGAAACAGACTGTCAAACAAAATGATGAATGTTGCAGCAAAATTTATTATTAGTACATTTATCAATATTATTGGCGGATCGGTAATCAAACGCTGGACTAGTTGAAGCTTAAAAGGTCAGCAATACACGGCTGATCTTGACATCTAACAGTTAATGGCTTGGAACAATAGTTGAACATAGCCAAATATTGTAATGGATATAATTTGTAAGTTTATTCGACGGTGCCTGTATGACAGTCGCAATATTTGATGTGAATTTGACTTTTTGATTACAATGTTCGCAATTTCTTTTATTTGGTGTGTTGTTAAAAAGTAGTTTATATCTCTGTGGCATATGTGTTTAAACTTTCTCTGTTAGACATAATTCTCACCCAAAAGATTGTCATAAACCTGCAGGCGGTAGGCGGATCGGTAAGCTCTAACATGATATTTAGTAACGTCGTATCTAATAACATCTACGAGAAAAGACGGCAATCCGACACGAAAAGAAACAGATCAGATAACTATATCATCAGTACAAAGTATAGAACAAAGTTGCTTCTCGCTGTCTGTCACTATGTATGCTTAGATCATTAAAACTACGCAACGGATTTTGATGCGGTTTTTTTAAAAGATAGAGGAAGAGTTATTTGTATATTAATAGTTATGTGAGTTCAAGAGGAAGGTTTATATTTATATAATACGTGCAAAATATAGGAGAGAAACACTGGTAATTTTAGAGGTTCCTAATGTAATGTGCAGGGACATAGCAGTTGCGGAAGTACCGGCCGAGGGCCGCCGGCCTATAAAGAAAAGAAAGACAATGTTTGTATTGTATAATGACGAAAAAGCTGTAAACGTTGTTTAAAAAGACATTCTGTAGTATATTTAGTATCAGCATAATACCTGTACAAAGCCGGGGCGAGTCGCTAGTAAGTAAATAATTTAAAAATTAAACAAAATGCCTATACGTAAAAGCCAAATCCACCTGATTCTGGCTGACCTTAAAAATTCTCAAATAAAATTATAGAACCGAGATGGGTGAAATTTTTGGTTTGGACATTAATTTCAAGTGCGAAAACCTTAACAAAGAAAATGAATTAGCTTTTTATAACCGTTATTTTAATCGGACTGATTACGATGTAATAAATCTTTCTTAATTTTTAATCACCTCATAAATATTAAAAGGCAAGTTAAAGTACCTAGTTAGTGTAGTTTAGTACCTGCCTAAATATTTCTTAAAGACCCTTTTGTATTGATTGTGATGCTAGAGCAACCCACCCGTATGAGTAGTTACCCGTATCAGTAGTACCTGCCACTAATCCACTAAAGAAGTGGAAGTAGCATAGATGGACACAGTTTCAGTGGCCACTGCTCTCCTATAAAAACATAGTGAATATGCAGTTTTTGGAAGACCCTTTTTTTGCTGCCATAATAATGCGCTGTTTAGGAGCACTGAATACACCACTCACTTCTACTGCTATAACAACGGTCTACGATCATGTTATAATATATAGTTCTACACCATTGCATTAGGTTGTTTATTATCATTGTGTCGCGGGATACTTTACAAACATTTAACGGACACAAAGTACACCCAGACTCGGCACAAATATTTATGGATCACACAAAGTTATGTCCCGTGTGGGAATCGAACCCACAACCTCGTGCACAGCTGTCACTTGCGCTCCTACTGTACCACGGAAGCAGTCTGTACTAGTAATGATGTATACCTGTAATGATGGTATTAAGTTGTGATAAATAAATAATTCGCGACTCCTCCGAGTTCATTCTTCAGTTATTATATTACACAATATTTTAACTATGTCTTTAGCTACTGAAATAATAAACAATTAAAAACTTCTACTAGCTACAATGCAAAAAAAGTTGAATATTTAAGATCCTACAGCCGTGCCAAATTAATAAACCCACATTAATTTTAACTTTATTAAGTACGATACAAATTACTAGATAATTTTATATTATTATAACTTAGCAAATAGCTCAGCAGTGTACTGGGCTCATAAGTTCTTAGCAGCAAGTCGTTCCAACTTACGAAGGGCAAAGAGCCTCGGGTAATGGAACAGAAAACAGATGGTAATCACTTGAGTTAAAATTGTTAACTCACCGCTAGATGTCGGCGTCAGCAATTAAACAGACCTGCTTATTTATTCCGGCAACTATTAATTTATGTGTTTTATTTGCTATGCTTCATATCTGTCGGCTTATGTTATTATTGTCATTGCCGTTTTTATTTGATAGATATTCTATGTAACCACCATTGGTGAATGTGTGTTGTAAGGTAAAGCAAGCGGGTGACTAGGTAACCACAGCACGACGTTTTTAAAACAAAAGATGAATTTCACGATGATGGTAGTTTTTAACCGACTTCAAAAAGGAGGAGGTTATCAATTCGGGTCGTATGTTTTTTTTTTTTTTTTTTTGTATGTTTGTTACCTCATATCTCAGTCATTTATGAACCGATTTGAAATTTTTTTTTTTTATTTGAGAGGGTATACTCTGAAATTGGTCCCATTTTTTTATTATAAGAAATGGTTCAGTGGTTGTATGTTTGTTACAACAGAATTCGGTTATTTATAAACCAATTAGGAAAATTCTTCTTTTATTTGAAAGAATATACTCTGAAATGGGGTCCCATGTTTTTTTTATAAGGAATGGTTTAGTGGTTTGGCTTCAATTTTATATTTTGTAACAAAACATATGCAAGAAGTGAAGACGTGTAAAGCAACACGTCGATGTCTTTTGCGACGAATTTTCTGACATTGACATGTCCATGTTACAAATGCGAAGTGATTTTCAAAATTCATGTTTTGTTAGAAACGAAGTGGCCCTGGATGAGTGACCATTTGTGTCATTTCATTTTCAACGTCTTCATTCTTTAGAAGCAGTAGTATATGGTTATCACTATAATTTGGTAGTCGTTAAGCCAAGTTGGAGGTCTTATGGTCGTGAGAAATTACAACAGCAACGGGCGGCCTTAAACCTGCCTTTACAGCACTACTGTTTGTTTTTTGTATATCTGTTAAGCGATTGCGCGGTCAGTTAAATTATGATTTTTGATGATTCTTTATTGTTGGTAGATCATCACTTTTTTGTTTTGATTTGTGGTTTCTGGAATTCAGGGTTTAGCGATCGAGAAAGTGTTGACAAGTATCTCTATTTACAATCTTACCTCTCGTCTCTACTTTCTTTCAAACGGCGCGGCGCTGTCTCATTTGCGCAGCACGTTTAGTAGGTCTATCCATATTGAATATATTTATACACAATTATTTCCCACTAAAAGTTTAAAAATAAAATTATTTTTAGAAAAAAAATGAAAACCGACTTCAAACAACACATACATGTTCAATTCCTAACTAAAAAGTAGAAAATAATATTTTAATTACTTCATAGCAAAGAACATTAAAGGGGAATCAACGCAATCCTTGATACCTATAATACTTTACTATTTATAGTTTTTAATCAGTTATTTTGGAGTCGGTGCCAGCCAAGAAGGATCATAATGACCTTCATAAAAAAACCTACCCACTAGCAAAAAAATCCTTCTTGATTAATCTATTAGTATATGAATGAAAAATATAGATTTAATACAAGAAATTGAACGGAATCTGATAAGTGCGCCTCAAATTTTTTATGTATAACTGAAAACAACTATCAGTGACGTCTGCCTTCACGAGTATGATCGCGTTCGGGTACTGCACTCAGGCATATCCCCCACGCGTGCCATTATCGCCTCGTGCATTACAAAAATTTGTTGCAAAGGCAGAATTAAAGATCCTTCTTGGCTGGCACCGACTCCAAAATAACTGATTAAAAACTATAAATAGTAAAGTATTATAGGTATCAAGGATTGCGTTGATTCCCCTTTAATGTTCTTTGCTATGAAGTAATTAAAATATTATTTTCTACTTTTTAGTTAGGAATTGAACATGTATGTGTTGTTTGAAGTCGGTTTTCATTTTTTTTCTAAAAATAATTTTATTTTTACTCAACGAGTTGTAATAACACTCAGAGATTAGGGTTTATGTCGAGTAGTAGGGATTTTCACACTGTAGGTACAAACTTCTGTGTGACATACAAAATTAAATAGTTAATTGGTGTATTGTTATACCTAGATTAATTAAGTCCGTGAATTGTGTTTTCAAATCCTCGACGACACTTCTTGAGATACACAACATTCTTTGTTTCTTTCGTCAAAAAAGATTAAGAATAGATTTTAATCATTACGTCACATTATGGTCTTGTTCTTTTCAGATAACCCCACTATCTTCTAGATGGCGGGCAGCGATAGAACAACGGATAGAAGAAGCGAGACAAATGACATCGGACGCCGTAATGAGAGGAGCGAAGCCTCGGCCAGGACAGTATTGGGATTTCTCCGGCAGTTTTCTGTTCGCTGTCTATGTTATGACGGCTTTAGGTATTACCTGTATCTTGTATTAATGACGTCGTTGTATAAGATGTAGGTACACGAATGATCGTTTACAATGTCAGAAGCGTGACTCGTATTTTAATACAGGACTTAAAAACAAGCTCGAAGCACATCACTTCTGCATAGAAATGGTTTTGCATTAGATCATAGCTGTCCTAAAGCGATTAAATTTAAAGGACAGCATTCGTTATTTCTTTCTCTGTAATTTAAGAGCAGAGGCTGTTATCTATAAGGTAGATGTAAGTGTCCAATATATTTAATGTCCAAGACATTATTTCAGGGTTTGGTGCTCCAGTACCGCAAACAATAGCTGGTAGAATATCTGCTATAATATACGCCATAGTAGCAGTTCCAACACATATTTATCTTAGTAAGTTTTAACTTTTAAAACTTAATAGGTAATAGCTAAAGAATAAAAATGTTGATATTCATATTTTCTTTTTCTATTTTTTCAGTGTTAAACTTAAGCATGTACATAGTGGTGAACATAAAGGCGTATGTAAAACAACTGAAGACCAGACTTCGTAAAAAGAAACGCATTATCGTGTGGAAGACCACACTGGGTAACGGTACGTGTGTTTCAAGTTTAAGTTTACGTTTTTATGCGGTGCTGGTAAAGTGAAAATAGATAGACGTTACAAGCGACTGGGTAGCGACCCAAAAATAAATAGTATTTAAATTGTTTACCTCATTTTTTTTCGAAAGCAGCCGAAAGACTCCTCCAAATGCTGGGCGATAGGTCTCCCCATATTTCGCCACCGTGGTCGGTAGTGAGCTGCCCTCAACCATCAGTAGCTCGCCACCGGCTGAATGATTTAAAAGCAAAAAACAATGAGACAATTTATCGGTGCTTAACACTTGTAATTGCTTTAGTGAACACTTGAGCGTTGATCCATACCACCTAATCTCTCTGCGGTATTGTTGTATTGTCGGCGTATCCGATAATGAGAGAGAGCGGCAATTAGTGTTTTCAGACATACACTTAGGTAGGCGCTTTCCAGAAACAGTTGAGACTATAATTATAATTAGTTTAGCTAATAGCTATAGCCACGTAATGCGATAGGAACATTATCTATATTTATATCCCTTTAAAACAATTTGAAAATTATCCAATATGTATCGTCTACGTGACCATACATAAGACCTCGCAATTTTCAGTGTTTAGTACACACAATAACAATTATCGGCAGGTTGTTGTTACAAGCATATCGATACAATTAAAATACAAAATTTGAGGCTGGTTTTATAGTGATGCTTATCGTAAGCGAGGCACGTACAAGCCAAGCAACCATTTAATTATACTTTACGCGTTTTACTATGTAACGATCCAAGAGACACAAAGCTCGTAGCCCGCAACGCTGACCTACCGCGCTGGCGAAAACGTTACCACACTGAGTACGTATATTAGGTATTAGGTATTGGGTAGTAGCAACCGTGTTTTCGGTTAGCAAAATTAAATATTTTGTTATCAGTGGCTCGTCTGTTTGTATGTAGGTAATCTGTAGCTGTTATGGCGAAGTCAACATACGAGTTCATAGTCGTTTTATCATATCTTACAGTTATAAATATAACTAACAAATAGGTATAATTAAATTATCATAATTTGCGAAAATAAGTAATGACTATATTCAGTAACCGGGATGGCGGGCCTCAGAAGAGACCTATGTGCAGCAATTGACTGCTGTAGTCTGATGTTGATATAGTTTATTTTATGCGACGCTTTAAATGTCTTTATTTTACAAAAAATAAATACCTAATGTCTGTTGTTACCTTAAAAAATCATTCATATATTTATAGTGAGCACATTCTTTAAGAACATCATAGCTCTTTTATTTTTAAATAAACATATCTACCTACCTATAGGTATCAGCGGCAGGCACTTCATATAGGCTGAAAGCCACTGTCTACCTTAATAATTGTCTGAAATCTCAATTTTAGCAACATAATTAAATAATGCCTACCCTGTCAAAAATCTCTGCGCACTCCACTGATAGATATATACTGTAAACCAACACAAACTTACAGGAATTATCAATAACCAACGCATCTTTAGCTTTAGTTTTTAAAATATATATGAAAGTAGGTACCTCCCTTTAGCAATAATACTATTATTACCATTATCGCGGTCTCGCGCTCACCAGCACAGTTTAAACGGCAGCTGATAATGGCTGTTACTGACCGTTATAATAGTAACTTGAACTTTATTGAAGCCTCTATACTCTAGTCTGTTTAAGTATATCGGATAAAATATAAAATACTGCAGCCTATATATGATAATAGTGGAATTGTGTTGTAGTTGTTGAAAATATTATTATTATTATTATTATTAATTACTGACTTACGAAAATGGCAAACTATCTAAATTCAATTATGAAAACAAGAAATCCATAGGTACGTAAACTCTGTCTTAGTAGGTATAACATTTTAAAGCAAAACAACCTTTACGAGATCGTTTACTGTTTACCTAAATTGATTTAATTAGAATTCGGTGTTGCCCAGTAATTGAATTGTAGTAGCCTACCCGGTAGGTAGCTTAGACGAAAAATCCATGTCGTTCAGTAATTAACTTCCTGTAAAATAAATCTACACAGCTACTAACTGATGTGTTTATTTTCTAGAGACCCCCAATTGTAGTCGATACTCCGAAGTTCTGAAAGCGCCCCACAGAGTCGGCGTTGGTAGAAAAATAATGGTAGGTTTTTACTGATTAATTATTATTACTGTTAGAAAACAAGTATAATTTCGACTTCTCGAAAATTTATTTAGAAAATTATAATTTAATATTTACTTGAGCTGTACATCTTAATTAGGTACCTACTAATTTATCAAAATAATTTCCTTGCTAAATCAAGTTTTCAAACTTTTAGTGTTAAAACTTTTAGACGATGATTTTATAAAGACAAGACAGGTAGGTACCTGGTTGACAGCAATAGCAGTTCCAAAAGATCTAGGAATCAGTCATAATTAGGTTCTGGACATCATTTGTTTTTATGAAAGATAGTTATCATTATAACCAGCTCGCTTAATAAAGTCACCATTTCATAGCTTAAGGTATGAAATGGAAACGTATGGCGTAGATAAGTACTACGACTCTCCGTGAGTCCAAAATTTTTTTTACTTACGCTTAAAGCTTCAACAGTGTCTATTCTCCCGAAAATCGTACAGTTTTCATAGCATACCTACTATAAAATAAAACTAAGCTGACACTTACCTACACCAATATTTCCACCAGCGTATTTTCACCGTGGTTGGTTCATGCCACAGTCTACCAGTAATCGGTCTGTTGTACTACGTGGCCGGGGCATGTTTATTCGGCGTACAACATAGCCTTGGTTCAATTATGTTTCCACTAGAATTCACCACAAGCGGTGACTTGGAACTCGTGAGTATGACGAAGTATTCAAACTATCGTACTATTGCCTTTAGAGCAACATCGAAAAAATTAGAAAGAACTTATCTTTCTATTTTGTCTGTGATTAACAAATTTGTTACTAAGGTGTTGCTTAAAACGGTCTCTACTTCCAGTTGTATTCCTACCCATAAACGTAATGCAACATGCACCATAAATAAGTAATTAATGCTAATTGTCGAAACTTCATTTGGAGCATGCAGTGATGATGCTATGCGTGAATATGATAAGTTTTACATAGGTAATCACGCATTAATCCGTAGGGGTAGCACTTAGCAAAGTTAGAGCGCTAGGGGCACACACCTTTCACGGATATCACTAGCGAAATTAGGTAAGTTATTTAAAAAGTAAAAATATAAATAGGTAGACAAAAAGATGTCCTAAGATGACACAAAGATCGCTATTTCGTCAAATGCCATCAAACTAGGTAACTACCTACAATACCAATGACTAACATTTCTAATTTTGCGATATTTTCTAATATGCCAACCATTTCCACAGATACCCGGTCACATACGCATCATGTACGGTTTCTACGTGGAAGGCGCCATGACACTACTAACATGCACATTGGCGACCATGCGCACGAGCAGCAAGACAAGGATCAATAGATTTACAGAAAAGTATAGATTATTCGCTTATTCAAAATGAAATGAAATCAAGGCTTATCGAGTCCTAGCATTTTATTTGTACTTAATCTAGTCTCCAGTAACTGGGAATAGACCAATCGTAATGGTATGCCCTAAGTTGTGTAGGTAACTACTACATGAATCTACCTGGGTATAATTGTATGGTACTGTCTAACACTCTGCAGCAGAAGGACAGATACGCAAAATCCCGGCATAGCAAAACCCGAGATTAGCATAAGGGCAGAAGTACATACGCACACAGAAAACAAAATAAAATTTAAGAGAAAGAAAAAAAAAATTATAATTTTTTGTAACTTTGGCCAAACATTATCCAACATTCTATTGCAGAAATTTTGTCATTTAGTAAACTCGTAATTATTTGATCATTTTTTATTCTTGTCTAATAAGATAAGAACGTTTTTGTAGTTTACTATTGCCAGTTAACTTCCAATCTTGATAATATGCTACTTTTTATAACAGCTGAACAAAAAGAAAGAATGAAGCTTTCGCTGTCAATAAATGTCCCGTCAAATCGGTCCAGCCATTTCAGAGATTAGCCGGAACAATCAGATAGACAGACAAAAATTAAAAAAAAAATTATTTTGGTGTATGTACATATACATGTAGTAAAAAACGGTTATTTCAATATTAAAAACAGACACTCCAATTTTATTATATGTATAGATTTTATATATATTACAAATTATAATATTGTATTTCTATGTATAATAATATGTATGTTCTACGAAAAAAAAGTATATAGGTAAGTATAGTATATCCGGTGTGCGTTCCCATTGAGGGACCACATCTGAATTTTAAGCTTTTAAATGCGTCAGCCTTTAGTAAAAGTTCTCAAACGATTGTAAATTCAGTCTTTCATTTGTAAAAGTAGGCACTCAAAAGTTACAAGCGGTCAAAGCTGGTCCCTCAATCGTGACCGACAGGCATCCATATCTCAAAACCTTATTAAAATTTACAACTGCTATTACTTAATGACTACTCTTAGTAAAAGATTTGTTACACTACTTTATTAAATATCAGCCTTGCCTTCTACCTTCTGCATGCTAGTTCTTTTTATATAATGAACCGTCATTATATAAAAAGAACTAGCATGCAGAAGGTTGTCCCTCAATCGATCACCATCAGTTCACTTAAGTGGAGACCACAGTGAAATTTGGAAATTTCGTATGACTCTAGCGTTAGTAAAAATATTTAAACGGTTGTAAACTCAATCTCTATTTTGTAAAAGAAGCCCTTTAAAAGTTACAACAGGTGAAAGGTGGTCCCTCAGTCGAAACGCTTCCCATAAGAAACAATCAATTTACGTAGCATTCGGAAGTCAAATAGCCCATTGCTACTGCCTATCCTTCAGTAGTTGTTTTTTACTAACGATTACTTTACTAAACAATATCAAAAAAACCTACAAATTTTGCTTTAAACAACAATCAAATTCCTGCTAAGAAATCTAGCATCGGGGTGACCACACAGCAGGTTTTTTTGGGATAAATAAAAACTAATAACCGTTTGCTTGTATAAATTTAAATCATATTTTACATTACTTAGCTATTTTTAGTTAGCTAAGTAATGTAAAATATGATTTAAATTTAAAGAAAATAATGCTTTTATTACTTAATAAAAATAACTATTTTACCCTGCACTATAAATGTACTACATTAAACAATGGGTTAACAACACTACTTCCTCGCTAAAGAACAAGCCCTGTGGGAGACTTTACAAGAATACAATTGTATTCTTGTAATTGAAATTGAATTTAATTTCAATCTATTTAATAAGTTTAAACAATTTTATCAATAATATTATAATGATGAGCTACAACTTTTTTTCATATCTGTCAGAAAAAATGTACAAAAGTCTCTCAATATTCCATTTTAGTCTGTGGTCAAATCGTAGCCATTAGAGGTCAACGCTTAATTTACATTACATATTTTATTCGATTATTTGTCTCATTACTATTACTATCTAATGTTTATAAATCAATTGTGACAATAAGTACAAAACGTTAATTATCATTTATTTAAATATTTAGAGTAGTAATAATTTAAATAGAAATAATTGATTGTACAAATCGATTGTTACTATTAATAAAATTATATTATCTACATAGTTAATATAATTTTGTATTATAATTGATATCTTCATTTATAATATAATTTTATTATAAGTAAATAGCATAACATTCAATATAAATCAAATTGTGTAGTTTTTATTATATGCATTTTTCTTTCTTTTCTTTTTATCAGCTGAGTAATAAAATATTATTAAAATTTATAGAAGCAAACGGTCATTAGTATTCATTTATCCCAAAAAAAACCTGCTGTGTGGTCACCCCGATACTAGATTTCTTAGCAGGAATTTAAGTAATCGTTAGTAAAAAACAACTACTAAAGGATAGGCAGTAGCAATTTGACTTTCGAATGCTACGTAAATTGATTGTTTCTTATGGGAAGCGTTTTGACTGAGGGACCACCTTTCACATGTTGTAACTTTTAAAGGGCTTCTTTTACAAACTAGAGATTGAGTTTACAACCGTTTACATACTTTTACTAACGCTAGAGATATACGAAATTTCCAAATTTCACTGTGGTCTCCACTTACGTGAACTTATGGTGATCGATTGAGGGACAACCTTCTGCATGCTAGTTCTTTTTATATAATGAACCGGCAAGGCTGATATTTAATAAAGTAATGTAACAAATCTTTTACTAAGAGTAGCCATTAATAGCAGTTGTAAATTTTAACAAGGTTTTGAGATATGGATCCCTGTCGGTCACGATTGAGGGACAACCTTTGACCGCTTGTAACTTTTGAGTGCCTACTTTTACAAATGAAAGACTGAATTTACAATCGTTTGAGAACTTTTACTAAAGGCTGACGCATTTAAATCTTAAAATTCAGATGCGGTCCCTCAACGGGAACGCACACGTATATCCGCATTCTAGAACCCATAACACAAGCATATAATATGCTTACTTTGGGTCTAGATGGCGTTGTGTGTAGTTGTTGAAATATTATTATATTATTATTATTATGATTTCCATCTACACTCATTCTTTATACCGTAGATATACTGTCTACAGTAGACTACGATGTCTACTAGCCGTAGAGGATCCGTAGAATGATTTTTATACAAAGGCACGTAAGTACTCAGAAAGATAAAAGCTACTGTTTATTTATGACAACAGATGTATGAGTGCATTACTTGTAAAATATTTTAAATTATTACAAGGCGCACGCTGAGCTCACAACTGTAGCAGCTCTGCTGTATTAACAACACGCTCAGCGTGTACCCAGCATGCGCGCGAAATTCACACTATACATATGCTCAAAAAACGCGCACACCTAATGTGACAGCGCAGCCTAACATTGCAAGAGTACATGAGCAGTGACTGTTTTTACTTAGCGTCATCTGAAAAGTCGTTACCTGGGTCATAGGTAACACAATAAGTCAAGTGTTATTGAAGTATACCTATCTCTTCAATATCGCACTTCTACACAGTTTATGTCAACGCATTAAAATACATACATGTCATATTAGATAACAGCACTTTTCTTTATTGGTATAGAAATAAAACACAAGTTATTTTAGGTCAATTTGTTATTTCATTCACCTACCACTTCCTACACACTAGTCAACGGCTATGTACAGCTTTTTTTGCATTTGTGATTAACATAGTTAATGTCTAACAAAACATTAAATTTATCATCGACATTACTAACAATCGTAGAACCGACAAAATACGAGGATGTATCACAGAATTGTATAAAAAAACATACAAATTATGAAATACCCATTTTTGGTAAATTCGATATAAAACTAAATAAAACTTATTAAATTTTATTGGTGCGGGCATTTTATATCCTAAATATTGGAACCATTACTATTAGGGCGTAAGCGCTTTGGTGAAAGACAAAATAATTACTATTAGGTAGTTTTTCGGCATTGCTTTGAAACTCTTTACAACGTGAAATTTCGCAAAACAAGTTGTCCTGTGTTCCCCTAACTAAACGGGGAAGATATGAAACTTAGATCAGATAAAAACAGGGGTACTTAATGTGCAACTTTTAATCACCTATTTTTATACGAACATAGGTCTTTATGGAATACTCTTCATATAATTATCTTGAGAAACTTGTTTCGTATAAATGACGTTCAACCTCAAGATTTGTCATGACAATCCGCTAAAAGTTTAAAGAAGTTTATTCATAGATAATAATATTATAAATAGGTGGCAAACTGTATTCAAACAATACAAAAAATATATAATAGTTAAACATTCAAATATCTATTAACAGTGTGTAATAAAAACACTGGTGTTCTTCTTAGCGGCATTTAAAAAAGCTATCTATTTAGATAGAGCTAGAAATTATACGAAGCGTGGCAAGCAAACGTGACAAAAACATTGCCATTTATCAACGAAGAAGTTAATGTAATAAATTATAATATTCTGTGCTAATTTTTGGAAGACCATAACATAAGAGGTTCTGTGTAATTCCAAATTAATGCAAATAAACTGGATATTTCAATATATAGGCACAAATTACGGTTCCGCGAGTTTTTAAATGAAAAATATATTTAAAAATTAAAATATATTAATATTTATTGAGTGTAAAAAATGATTTTGTGCCAGAGGTACTATTTAATTCGAATGCAGAAGGACGTTTTCAGCCAAGCGCTTTGCCCATTGCATATCATACATGCATCGATATTAAACTAGGTAATCAGAAAATTGCGAACCGCACAGTAGTCATATATAGACGGATAGATCAGTTATGAATCCTAGATAAAAAACAAAAAGGGAATACTACACCCGAATTTCCGTACCCTGTAATTTCCAATAGACTTGCGTCCGGCAGTTTTAAATTTGGCTTTTATTTTATCACGACTAACTCCCCTAGGTTTTTAGGCATCATTAATAAATAGGGTAGACCGAGGCAAATTGAATCGGTGGGTGAATCGGATCAAAATAAGAAATTCGGTAATATTTTAAATAACGCGTTGAGACGGAACGCAAGCAACTGGCGCCTTACGAACACCTTTCGACCCGCACAACACGCCGTTGGCAGTGTTTCGATTCGACTTGTACATCAGTGACAGAGCCGCGCGCGAGCGCGTCGAATGTTTGTATGTAATACTGATAACACTTTTACTGCGCATCTAAGGTAGGCACTTACCATTTCTTTGTGTAAGTAATTCAAAGAATTTGTGTCAAAACTTTGAATTATGAGACCATACCTTCTTGGTACTAAGGAACTTACTTGTCTGTCTTTTGTGTTTGTTAGTCCTACTCTACCGTAAGTAGTCTTTTGTCTTTTTTTTATCGCGTGTGTTGCTAAATAAATGTTTTCTTTCTATATCTTATTTTTATTGGGAAGGGGTCTATTTTAGAACACATTTTAGTTTAAACAATTTATTTTACATCTGAGATTGATGATGCGTTTTTATTGCCTTGTAGATGGTTCGCATAGACATAAGAAAGACTAATGCGGGCGAATGGTCTCAAGAAAAATTGAGAAAAACTTCAAATAGTCTTGGCAACCTTACGTCGGGCTGTTAAGATTTACGAATTACCATACACGAGGCATCAAAGAAACGTTACTTTCTTCAAAAGTGTCATTAAAACGCGTGGTGGACAACCAGTCTTAGATGAGACTACTGAAAAGAGTATTAGCAGAACGTTTACTGCACTTAGCGATACGTCCCTTCGGAATTACACCCAAGGCGGTTTATAAATACGCATTTGAATTAGCAGAACATCAAAAAATTTAACACAATTTCAGTAGGAATGGCTGGTCATGACTGGTGCCATCGCTTTATGTAAATAAATAAGCAGTTGACTATTCGGAAACCAGAAGAATTGTCAAGTACAAGGATTGAAGACATGAAAAGAGGAAAAGTAGTCTATTTCTTCAAGACTTTGACAGCTGTAGTAGACCTGACCAATTTAAGAGGAAGACCTGAATGCGTGTACAATTTCGATAAAACCGGAATTTCGCTTAATAATCGACCACCCAACATTATAGCTCAAAAAAGTGCAAAAGATGTTGTCAGTATGACAAATGCCCTCCGGCCAAATTGGCAACTGCGATTCGCAACCAGTGGTTAAAAAATAAGGAATAATTATGCTACGCAACTAGTTGCCCAAAAAGAAATCTGTTTCTGTTTCGCATCCAGTTATCAAAGAAGAATTCACTATAAAGTCAATTGTTAAACAAGAAGCACAACAACAGCCACATCATGGCAACATGCACATCCAAATGAAGCGATCACAAAGGTTGCTTTCGAAGGAATTTTCAAACGGACTACGGAACCAAGCTGCCACTATTGGAAATCATGTAAAAGGCTTTGAAAAGACTGGAATATTTCCATTAAATGCCAATGCGATACCTGACCACAAATTTATCGATGATCAAGAGTTAGACATTGTGGAGTCAACGAGTACACAACAAGAGCAATCATAATCCCAATCCTCAAATACTGAACCAGTATAACTGGAACCAGTTAAAAGATACAGCGGCGTTGCCATCCACTAGTTCCCAACAATGATGAAGCCCAATCACGCACAACTACTGGAGTTATAAAAGAAATTCTTTTATCACCTTTTAAGACTCCGCCTGCCGCGAAATGTCGTAAAACTACAAAACCAATATTGCATTTGACATCACCCAGAGAAGATAAGTCTTCTTGAAAAAGATACAAAAAATAACTCAAGACTGAAAAAATAAACTGGAGAGGGAGAAGCATAAAAGAACGCCTGAAATACAAACCGAAGGTTCATCTGCTCAGAAAATTTATCCATCCACCATCACAGGATTGGATTCAGTGCCATGTGCAGAATAGTGCCATGAAAAATGTGCTGATTTAACAGGAAAAAAGGCCCGTATATGTGATTTATGTGTTACTAATTAATAATGATCTCATCATTATCTAGATGTGGGGAAAATTTTAATTTTTTATGTATCGAGTTAACAAATCTGACTAATTAGAGAAACTGACGACTTAGAGAATATCATGAAATTGACGAATAAGGAAAATGGCGAGTTAACGAAACTGACGGATTGAGGAAACTGACGAGTGACAACCCGATCCGTTACTAGAGGTCCACCCAATTTCACAACAAACTCCTACGGAAAATATCATAGCAATAGTGTCATATTGCATCATTTAGATTTACGAAGGCGCTTAAAACATTCAAATTCTGAAAATGACTGAAAATAATATATTAAATATAACAAAATAAAATAAAAAATATTTGATTTGAATAAAATATAGCCATGTTAACCGCTGAATTTATTGATTTCTAAAGGTGAAAGAATTTTTCAAATCGGTACCGTGGATTTTAGTTAAATCGTTGCAAGCAAACAAACATACAAAAACCAAATTTTTTCTCTTTATATTATTAGTTTAGATGTACGATCCTATTCGCGATTCGGATATTTCTGTCTTTCAAGTTTTAGTCAATATTTTAAAGAATTAATGAATAACTTACGTTTTAAAGGTTTATTGCGTAGCTGGATTGTTACTGATTACTATTTTGTCATAAATAAAAGTTTCATTACATAATATTGTAGTGTTTTTTATATTCTCAAAAAAAAATATCCGATTCACCTCGGTTTACCCTAACGAATTGAATTTTAAAAAGAAGATAAATATTATTTTTATTTTCAATTAACTTAAATTTGAAGTCATTTTTGCAGGGCACAGTTTATTCTTAAAATATCATTAATTTCAATAAAATAGCAGCCTTTTCGGCATCGTATCCGTTTTTTGTTTTTATCCAACATGTATGATGACGTCATTTGACAGGTCGGCATTTTCGATTGCGTACAATACAACTATCCCTTGCTTCGAGTGGATTCTTCGAGCGGTTCCTCTTCAGTGGCGCCCTCTATAGACTTCTTCTCTTTAATAGCTTCTTTGACAGCGTCCACTAGATTGTGAGGCTCTGATACCGACACTTTCTTACCTGGAAAAGGGAGAAGTTTGCTAAAAGTGGTATTGAGATAGGTGTATGAGTTATAAGTATAATATAGATGTGGTCTATTAGTTCTGACAAAAGTTTCTGAGATCTAATTATCGCTAAGATTCACTTTTATAATGGAGTGTAAGAGAAATCGACCTTGTTGTATCATAACGATCAATTAAGTTCAACAGTAGGGTGGTGACCACATTTTTGGTCAACAGTACTTATGATTAAATAAAGAATCAAACTACTTTTCTGCTACCTATGGCATTTTTTTAGGAGCACTGGAAACCACTAGACACCAGCTGGAACACAATACTGTAGTATTGCAAAAAGGCCGTGTAGGTATTGTAGGTGGCGACTTAAGAAATACCAAGTATGAAGCAGTAGCGTTATCTGTGTACTAAATTCCTTACTGCGGTCACTTCGCATAGCAAGTGTTGTGATATGGCAAACTCCGCCATCTGGACGAGGCTATTCTAAGCAGTATGTATTCAATTTTTCTGTGCGTTGAAGGCTCTTCCCCAGTCTGACTCAGAAGTTTCCTTAGCGAAATGTTGTACTCTCGTAATCCTCTTTTACTTCGTTTACAGAAATATGCCAAAGTGAAGACTACGTTACAAGAAACGCATTTTTTTTAAGACTTTGAAATTATAACTACATAACTACGTATAATACAATTACATCATTCATAATTATTATATAGGTACCTACATTAAACTTGTTTCTAGCACAAAACATCAAATCAAAACTTACTTTCACTTGCTAAAACGTAAGTATAAGTCTTATATTTTTATAATTTACCTACATTTTACAAGGAGAAATCAATTACCTACATTAATAAATGAAATTACCCACAAGAATACTTTCTTTTATGGTAGAGACAAAATGACTTATAGACATCGACGCTATCATACGGTTCATACAAATACTACGAGATAAATCATTATAATTTAACAAACCGCACTCTGAAAACAAAAGTGGCGTTATGCAAAAACAGTAGTTTTTCAGTATGGCCATTTAAAAGTTTTGGTCTAATACTGTGATAAATATTTAATGCAAATAACTGAAATATAACACGGTAATTAGTTTCACCAATAGTTTGACTATCTGGCTTTTAGTTAATTATTAAAAACATGCGAGTAATTAAGATAGTTATTTAGAAAATAACAGTTTAAAAAAATAGTCCGTATAGTGCCACTTTTGATTTCAAGGTGCGAATTAACTATTTACAATATCATTCTATGTAGTACATACAGTCTACATTCTCACACATAATATTGTTTTCAGCTTACTAAAACATCCAGTTGCGCTAATTCAAAGATCTTGTGTCTTTACATTGTTTTACCTAGAAAAGGTAAATTGTTTGTTATAAATCTGAAGCAGATAATATAGCTAACATAGGTCCTACCACAACCTCATAAAGAAATCTTATTATAATCTTACTTTGTCTCTATCCTTGTTTTTAATGGTATAAAGGAAAAAGACAAAACACAAAGTAACATTAAAATAATACTGTGTGGTGGCGGTAGGCCTCCAGGTAGTGGTTTCCATGACTCCTAAAGACTACGTATTGTCAGCCGAAGAGTGTGTTCCCGTCGCTACTCTACCTACTCGTTGGAGTTGATGGGCGTCACCATTAAGTTAGTGCCCCAAGTTGGAAAATCGTAGATACGGAGCTGTTTTTCACGACCAGAAAACCCAAAATCAAAATTAAATGGGAACATACAACTTTATATAATTTTTAATTGATTTGATTTGGCATTTTAACTTATTTCTATTATATACATTCATTACTTATTAATTACTATCTGTTGTATGACTACGAATTACTATACCTATTTATACGCCCAACCCGGCAGATTTTGATACCTATTTGTAATATGTGAATCTGTATGATACCCAAAATGTAATTTAATAAATGATTTGAATAAAAAACACATGCGCTAGTAAAGAGTAAGAGGTTTTCCATTAATGAGTCTAATAGATTCTCGGATACAAAGGCTTCATCTTACCACCAATGGCAGTAAGCATCGACAAGGACAAAATGTTTTGGCATAGAATCACAATTCCGAAAATAGTCATATGTTTCGAAAATAGTCCTGTTTTGTAGAGTATCCTGTTATATACTGTTCATGAGCATTCTTAGCTAAATATTAGCACACGGAAATCTTAAAAACAGTATTTCAAAAATGCCTGAGTAATAACTGAAACTAGGCTTTTGCCAAATCCGCCCATACTTCTGCAGACCCTACTCTCTAAATATACTCTCAAAACCCATGTACAGTTAAGCACAGTCGCGTAATGTGTAATATATACGTATCTCCCTTTATTTCTCTCTCACTAGAGCATAATCGTCATATCAGAGGCGAATTTCAGAAACATTAAAAGATATACCCAAGTTCACCTCGATTTATAACACCCATTTTGTATCATCCAATGATCCAAGTATTTATGTGGGATTTGAACTCACAACATATAATATGCGGATTAAGAGCAAAGAATCCACTTTCCAAAACGTGAACTATTTAACTTAACATCAAAAATAATTACAACTATTTTTCAGAACATAAGTTCCATGGCAACACTAGTTTTCTTTTACTTTGTATGAAGCCCCTGATGTACAATTGCTTCACCGCTACTGGATATAGCATGATGGTATAGGGATGCCAAAAGGTTCGGAAATGAAACAACAACAATTATTTTAGAATTTCATGTAATCATGAAACAAATAATAATATTTACAATTTTAAATATGCGACCATCATACTATAACCGACAGTAATACGGATATTTTACGTTACACAATACTTAATATTCTATTTTGACCAGTGGCCGAATTTGGAACGAATTGACGTCTATCTGTCAAAATTTAAGTCTCAAATTATAGCGCGAAAATTTAATTCTCTTTAGTTTGAAGTGAAATGATATTAAATTCCATCCGTCTATGCTTGTATGCAAGATCGAAACTATTCAATTTCACACTACTCTGTCTTTCATTCTCATAACCTTATAAAATCTATTAAATAAAAATACAATAAATCATAAATTTGAAGCAAACAATGACGTCATTGTTAATCGTTTTCTCTAACTAATAAATATAGCGCCATATACTTTCAATATGGCGGCTAGTAAAGCTAATTTTGCACTTTATCAAAGTTAAACCTGATGGACATGGCTGTATACATTTTTGTATCATAAACTTTTCTTCGCAACTACTATTTATGGTTGTGATATATTGCAAGTAGTCTTATTTTTCAAGTAATACCCACATTACATTTTGGCGCGATTGATACAACCCTCGTGAAAAGTTTAATCAAACGCAAAATTTATTTTATTTGTGGAGCAAATACTACAGAAATGCTCAATATTTAACTAGTAGTCTAAACCCACTATAGTCATAAATAAGTTTTATAGCGATTTAATAAGTTTCGTAACGATTTATACATCTCTATAAAACATTTTGCCAACATCATTCAAGCTTGGTACAACTCAGGCTTTTGTTCTTTTTCACGCTGTAACGCTCTTTCATACCCTAACGGTTTGTCCATCTCCTGACCTTTAATTTCCATATCAATCACAGACTCCATAGCCCCATACCTATCTTGGGGATCGTTAAAAATTGTGAAACCACAGGCAAAAACGGCCATAAAAAACCCTATAATAAAAACAGGTCGGTTTTCGTGAAAAGAGTCCGCAATACTTTCTAGAATACTCCAAGCTTTCGACGTATGTTTGGCGTCATCGTTATCGCGATTTTCCCTGTGAATGCGCTCATTTTGATCGACTGTACTTTTCTTTTTATCAGTGTCCTTATTTTGTTTGTCTGTAAAATAAATTTGTCAACTGATTCTGGATTTATGGATAATAAAGAAGCAGAAGCGTTTATACAAAATGCGTGCGTCGAAAACTCTAACAACAAATTATAATGCTTAGTTTTAACTATTACAAATTATTATATTTATTTTCAGAGCTATGAGCTATCATGTAATGGTTGAACCATATTTATGAGAAATTTTCATAAAAAGAAATTACTTTCCTAAGGGGAGGTTATCCACATTCATATTTTAACTAAGATATGGTAACGGTGCAATATGATATGGTATAATCCGTCATACCATATCGTGCAAAGTCGTAAATTGTAGACAATAGTCCGCTAATTTCCACAATTACACAACTTTGTACGTAATTTGCGTACACAATATGACAAATTACTTATTTTCATTTCTGTAAAATAAATTAAATTTGTAGTCATGTCTATTTTCTTTTAAAATTAAATACATAATTTAAATTAAGGATGCAACAACTTTTGTTACTTCTTATTATCGAGTGGTTAATTTCAAACTAGCTTCTGAATTTGTTACTGAATTGTGCTTAACTAAAGCTTCTCTGCCTAGATCTAATAAAAAGAAACGTGGGTGCCGACACTTTCCAGGATAAATAAAGAAATATTTTACACAATACAATACAATTCTGCTACATTATAACATGCACACATCAAACTAATGTCAAAATAATACTACTACATGACCAGACCCCATTCAAGTTAATACACATTTGATTATATCGGCCTACAATATGATTGTATATTCATTCCTTACCATCTCTATCGAAGGAAACACCAAGTATTTGTCCGGGCGTGTCCTCTTCTAGTTCTGCGTACGCGTATATTAAAGCCTTCTGCTTTGCTGACAACGTCTTAGGTACCTAATAATGAAAAACAACGTTAAATAAGTATTCCTGGTTTAGTATGTCCTATCCTAATACGAATGTTTGTGTGTGTGTATGTTTGTTACAACTCAGCGCCTAAACGGCTGAACCGATTTCGATGAAAATTGGTATGTAAATAGAATCGGTGCCGGCGACAGACAGACAACTTGTTATCCCGAAAATCGGTCTGGCTCCCGAGGGAGACAAAACTAGAAGCGGTGTTCAGCTAGTGAACCAATATGATGTACTATCAGATTTTCTTTTTATTACCATCACCTAAAGTTATGCTATGTCCTTACAGTACTAAAAAAACACTGATCGTCTATCAAATGTAATAACGAGGCATGTTTACTATCGGTTATTTTTGACCAAGGCTAAGTGGTGATTGGGCCCATTGAGATAAACTAAATGATGTATGAATTAGTCTGTTTATCTCAAGAGGTAAGCAGGCACTGTTTACAGAGACAACAAGGACTTTCAAGTTGTTTTTTTATTGTCTGATATTTTGTATGTCAGCTGATGGCAATTGCTACTGACATTTGTAATTACTTTATGTGTACAGCCAACCACAAAATAGCTAAATATATACATATACAAACCTGTATTTTAATATGAACATAGTGGTCTCCATATCCGTGATGGCTAACCCGCTTCATTCCCTTTCGTGAAAGGCGAATCACGCTATGTGAGGAAGTGCCTGGAACTATCTGTAAGTAAAGAGAATAAAAAATAAAAATAATCAGTAATCTGTCGGTAGTAGATCCACGCTGGTTTCAGCATGAATGGGCCGGATCGACGGGGAAGTACTACCCTCTCATAGAAGTAAGAAGTATTCGTACTACTGCGTTTCGTTTGGTGAGTGAGAGCACCGGAGGCCCAATTGCCCCCCCTTGCTCTTTCCTCACCTCCCTCATTCCCTTCCCCTAACCCCATTCCCAGCCGCCATAGTGGAGACCACCATACCAATAGTTTAAGACGATGGCTTTTGGTATGGTAGCCACCACTTCTGGATTCCACTGACTGCTTACCATCAGGCGGGGTGTAGTCACTTTGGTAGGCTAATATAAAAAAATAAAAAAACAAAAATCCCGATCATTAGTTTAGATCCGGGGAGGAGCAGTCGTATTTCTGTCTATCTTGCCTAAATTTAAGCTAGTCCCACAATTGTTTAATTTACAAAATTCTGCTTCCGTGTCATAATTGCAATTAATCAGAAATATTACTATTGTAAAGTGTCAAAAGTTTTACATTTATCTTTGTTCAGTATAGTATTTACGCCTTTTACGTTGAGGCATTTCTAAAGCATAACGTGTCTTTAACGCTAACGCAATTACGCTTATATATTAATATTTTTACTTAAAACTCTAGTAAGTACTAATGAGAAAAATAGCAATGGTTTGAAATTGTTGGCAAGTAGATCAGTATTCAGTGTCAAATAACCTTTGCACCTTGTAAACAATTTTTGTGGATAAACATTTGTTGTTTGTCAACATGGATCATGGATGGCATAGTTGTTACTTTGTGCCAACTTCCTAAACAAAAAAATGTATGCCTCCATAGTAGGCTATGACGATCATCTTTTACTCACTAGTGCATTCTCATAAATTTATATATCCAATTTTCACAGTAAATGTTTAAGAACTTAAAAAATTAAAGAGTAAATTAACTGACCTGCAGCGTGTGGTCTTCATACAAGCCTTGTATCCTGACTGTGCCGCCTAGTAATGCTTGAGACACGGATATCTGTAAATAATATAATGTGAATTTCAATAAATCGTGGACACAAACTGATATACGTAAATATTGTATATTTGCTCCAACCTGTTCTGTTAGAGAACCCACAATTTACTAAATAAGTATTCAAAACCAACTATGTGTAAGCACAATGTTATTAAATTAGACAATAGACTCACAGTAAAAATACATATATTATGTTATATTTTAAAGTAAACAAGTAAAAATTGGAACAAACTAGCCTCTAAAGAACAAATATCACAAGTTTGCATTTGTAAAAAGCTTTGTAAAATATACAAATACAAATACAAATACAAATACAAAATCATTTATTCCACTCACTCGAACATAAAATTACATACACAAAATTAATACATTGTTTCTAAAGTGGAAACGGTATGGGCACAGCTAGCGCTGGTTTTAAGCCCACCCGAAGTCAAAAGAGGGAAGAGAATTGGAGGAAATAGGTAACATAATTATGTAGGTAGAATATTACACAGTAATTTAAGTACTAGTAAAGTAAGTAAGTAGGTAGTAGCACTATAACAGAAGGTAAGTTAGTAACAACAAATAAACAAATATCTTAAAACCTCAATCATAGAAGCAGTAATCGTGAAGTTATTTTGTGTGACACAATACAACAAACACAGAACATGAATGATGTAACATTTTAACTCGTAAATTTCTTACAAATGCAAGTATTATGTTTGTATTTAGCTAATACCATATCGACTAAGCATTTTCTGGCTTATATTATTAAGATTACACACATATAACTTACAGTACAATCCGTGTGTATATCAGGCCCCTCTCTGCGGAAATAGTTAGACTTTTCAACTTTGAAAGTAATAAATATCTCGTTATTGCCAATAGCCATGCGAACTGTTTGACCATCTTCTACACCAGCAGGAACTGGCACTGACACTTTTTTACGTTGCACCTGTAAAGCCATTATTTCTTTCATAATCTTTTATATAACAATCAATGTTTGTATGTTTTACACCTATGCGTGCCGAAACCATTTATCAGATTATAATGAATCTTTGTGAAGGCGATCTGGGTAAACCCGAGACTGTTCTCAGTCCAAAGAAATTTTTTTTTTTTTATGATGCAGCTAGTAATACTATAAAGGGAACAGAGGAATTTGATTTACTGTGACTAGAAAGTGACAAGCTGACATTGTCAATACTAAAATCTGAAATATGACTACAGAATTTAAGCAATAATTACCAGTCTACACATTGATTTATCCTATATAATATAAATAGTAAATAGTATGTAATACTTACGGATGACCCTTTGCCCTCACACTCAATGCAAGGGAATTTAATAAGCATCCTAGTACCGTGACAATGCCTGCATGTTGAACGCATCACAAATGGACCTGCAATCACCATACATTTTAAATATTACCATAAGATTAAATAAAATTGTATTAGTAAAAGGAGTGTAATAATAAATTATGCTTTTTTTAAATTTGGCTTTACAATTTACCTAATATTGTACTATTCTAGTTGTGCTTGAGATTGTTCATTCGATCCTCAATAGAGATAAAATAATTTAAAACATAATTATTATGTGTAAATCGCTTCGGCCTTACTTGTTTCGGGTCTGAGTGTAGTCCATTATTTGTGTTTGAAAACTACCATGACAAATGGTTGTTACATAAAAAAGAAAAGTCTACTCATTAAACAATGATTTATCTTTACTTAAAATTTATGTTTTATCCTTGCTCCCAATACTAAATAAATTAACACTACACATATCGCTTGCTAGTGATAAACAATTGTAACGGACACAAGCTTACCTCGAGAAAAAGTCTCCATGCCAGTGCCATTACAATATGTGCACTTGATAGCCTTAGTTCCTGGTTCACATCTACCTCCATTACACTTAGGGCAAGTGTCAACCACATTTACTGTAATATCCTTGTTTACACCACGTGCAGCTTCCGTGAAGCGTAAGTTCATTACCACCTAACAAGAAACAGAAAGGTAAAACATTATAATTATAGTTCAAAAATAAGCCATGTTTGGTCTCATGCTTATTTCTCTGCTTGTTTTTTATATTTACCAGTGAGCCAATTAGTAAAGTCGACTATTGGTTATGTGGATAATATTGTATTAGGATATGAAACAAATTGACATTTGCTTATTAGTTGGACTGTACTGAAAATACTTTTGCCGACATATCTTCTTGACACTAGGACCTTTAGCTACTAGGTTGTTTTGCTATTAGGATGTTTTGGTCATGGATCATTTTACTTTTAGGATGTCTTACTTACATGGCATTTTGCTTTAATTTCTATATGGTTGTTATTCTTTTATGAACCCTGATACGATACAAACAGACCATCACATGTTTGTTTTTTTAAAATCTATACTATTCTACTGTTTCCCAAAGGTCTCCTCCATGCATTTTCATGCTTTTCTGTTTAATGCCTTATTTCCTATCATTTATTTGCTATATGAAATCAAGCAGCTAACTGACTTACCTCTTGAGCAGCTCCAAATCCAAACTGAGATTCAGCAAAGTCACTGAAAGCGTCACTTTTAAAGCCAGCATCACCAAATATTTTACGAAACAATTCCTCAGGGTCTATAGTGGATTTGTACTGCCATTGATGTGTGAAGCCATCGGCACCCGATGGCCCGCTACCCATGCCCATGCTGTCAGATGTTGTCCCAAATGTGTCATACTGTTTACGTTTGTTCTCATCGGAAAGGATCTGAAAATAAAATATAAAATAAAAATTATAATATTGTTTATAATTTATTATGCTTTATAAGAACAATTTGTCAGTTCAAGGTAATATAATTATATTTTATAGTTTTATTGTTGTATTATTTATTTTTTCCTGAAGAATTCCTTAATTTTTATTTATTTGTCCATTTATTATGTTTGTCTTCTATTAAGGTCATAGTAGGTACATTATCCAAAAGTAAAAGTATTTTAAAATTATATTGATCATGCTTGGCTGCATATTTTGATGACATAGGTTCTTCATACTTTGTTTTCTTTAAAATTCTTTATGTACATAAAGAAGTTAACTCAGTTCTGAGTTAAGCTCGCCTTTGTACATAATTTTTATTTATATATTTTCCTTGTTATGTATCTTTTTGTGTGCAATAAATAAATAAATAAATAAATAAGTATGCGAAAAATGAAAATCTTGCCTAGTAGAAATGCGACTATATTTTACTAAATGTGGCAAAAAAAATTAGAACAAAAATACTCTCACATCCCTTACGTGGAACATTTACTAGATTACAGGTGTGGTGTGCCACATACCTCGTAAGCTTCAGACACCTCCTGAAACTTCGTCGAAGCTTCTGGATCAGACTTATTAGCATCAGGATGGTACTTTTTAGCCAGTTGGTAGTATGCCTTCTTGATGTCTTTAGCAGAGGCATTCTTCGCTACCCCCAGAACTTTGTAGTAATCTCCTCGAGCACACAAATAGTTGGAAGTATGGAAATATCGGTGTTTAATGCCGACATTATCTGAATGACGAAATTAAAAGTTAGGTTATGTATCCTATTTGACAAACCGTCAAGGTAAATATGAATACAAGGACATGAGAAGCAGTAAACGAAGTGCACTAAACATACGTCCTAAATTCAATTCACAAATGGTTCATCCTTCAGGAAATAAATCCCTACCGGTGATGTAATAAAAGCATGTAAAACTTACTATTTTTACGAGCTAAAGAAGCAACCGACAACACGGGTCTACTAAAAAAACTATAACAGCTATTACACCCGTGCACATAGCGATAAGGAGTTTTTACAAAATTGTTAGTGAAAACTATAGTGAGAGTTTTTGGGTTTAAAAATCCTAAAACACTTCGGGTGGGAGCCATCTTTAAAAATAAATGACAGACGACAGATGCAGCCGATGCAGCTGAGCTCAATGACAATAATTATCTGTGTTGCCATATTTCTTTTTGTGCGCGATGAATACTATGAATAACCTATTATATAAAACATAATATTATTATTATTATGTAAACTACGTCAGATGTATAACGTACAGTAAGTAATAAATAATAACAATACTTTTCGGTATTCCAAGAGCCATATTATTTTTATTTCTAAGTTTTTAATTGAACTTGCTTCTGATACGGGAAACATAAGTTCCTCTTTCATTGGTAAATAAATAAGTACCTCAGAAAGAGTTAAATAGAAACTGTACAACAAGAAACAAATGAATATGTAATGGTGCAAATTACACCAACAGAGGGAGAGAACAACACTTTGGACAACTAAATATGTTAAAGAAGTAGTTGTAGAATTTTAATTGAATCAATAACTCATAATATTAAGGTCACTGTTTAAAACGATCAACTTTATTATAAAGTTAAACTAGCTGTTGTCCGCAGCCCCGCCCACGTGAATGTAGGATACCGCATGATATGTTTGTAGTAAACATGAACATGATGAAACATCGTCAATATAGATAGTGTGTAAGAGAGGTATTTACTTCTTCTCCTTCTTCTCCTCTCTTTTTTTGGCAACAGAGCCGACGATTGTGTCAGCTATTTCTGCCAGCGTCAAGTTTAAAATAATATTCTTGTTGATGATATTAATGGGGTCCATCTTTTATTTTCACGGAAGATGGTTGTCATTTAATTTCATCCACATTTTTTATCATTGTAATATACCAAATAAGCTCCGTGATAGTACAATCTGTCAAATGTACATAATCGAGATAATCGGTCTTCTAGTACTATTAGTTCGGTCACTTTAAGGTAGAGATGAAACGTATTTACGCTACCAGGTTTTAAAACCAGGGCTTCGCTTCGAAGTACGGCGCCCTGGTACGAGCAGACTATACTTGCAAGTGTGAAAGTATGTGCTATAAGGCGAACGCGCGATAACATAGCATAGAAAAACGATTCATATTTCAATGTAGATAAAAAACACACTCGTATTTAGTGAATAATAAATACTTTGATCTTCAAAGTATTTTTTTATTTATACGAATTTGCTCCTTACCTTACTGGGAATACAGGTTAAATTTCTATGCAAGTATTTTAGGTAAGACGCTCGCGTCCAATACTTGCAAGTATGAAAGTAAGTGCTTTAAGGCGAACGATAGCATAGCATAGAAAAATGATTTATATTTCAATGTAGATAAGAAACACACTCGAACTTTGTGAATAATAAATACTTTTATCTTGAAAGTATTTTTTTATTTATACGAATTTACTCCTTACGTTACTGAAAATACAGGTTGAATTCCTATGCAAGTATTTTAGATAGATCGCCCTAGCAAGTGCGGCGCGGCGCGGGGCTCGTGATAGGTGCGACGGGACCGGGTTGCCATACTCGAACTCGACCTTTAGCGGGTGGGATGACAAATACTTTCAAGTATTTTAAAACCTGGTTTTCGACCCTCGTATTTTTACGTACTTGTACTTAGAAGCCCTGGCATTGAATTTTGCAAGTATATCTCATCGCTACTTTAAGGTTAATTGTATTTTGATTTTCCTTCACGCTTTGCAGGCTTAGGACTGTCATCCTAAATAATACCCGTTTATTTTCACATGAAATCATTTATTTATTAGAATAATATGTTTCTATGATATTTTTAATATTATGCAATTATGTGCACAATATACAATATGTAAGTACCGAACGATACAAGCAGTAGGTAATATTGCACTAAATTTAAAAGTATAATTAAAAATACAAACAAAAATAATCAGTAAATGCATGAGATGAAAGTTCAAAACAGCTACATAATATTTCAGTTATTAGAGATCTCATTCTCATTCTATCGTGCACTGATCCATTTCGTTCCCGTTCGGTCAGTCACGTTCCGATCAATGTACTAGCCCTAACTGACGACCGGATTTGGTGTGCTCCGCACCATCACTTTGGTGCGCAGTGGACTTTATTCTATAGTGTGGAGAGCAGTCCGCTGCACAATATTATTATGATTATCTGTTCGGTTGGTGCGATCGTCTGTACGCCCGGACGCGGTGCACTCCGCACCAAATTCGATCGTGTGGACGAAGAACCGGACCGTTTAACGCTTTAGTCGTAAGTCTACTTCTGAACTGAAAATGTGTCCATTCTTTGTTACATATTAACTCTTGTTTTATCAATGTAATTTGTTTCAAATTATAGCGTATACTTTTTACGAGGCTTTTTATTATTTTCTACGGCTTTCACTAGTGCAAATACTCCATTTTCATCATGGCGTCCGAACGCGATGATATCAATATTACATTATACATACAGATTAAACAATAGATTCGATATGAGGTGATTAACGATTCGTTCGTTTATTTAAGGACAAATAAACAGTTACATGGCAAATATTACAATGGAATTATTCTTATAACTGTAGCAAGCACATAACCCACACTATTGTCCACGTGGTAAGTGGGTAGACATAAAAATATAAAAAAAAAGCGAACAGACTAGGTCTGCATCGTTTACGATACTCATAATAGGTATATTTATTTAAATAGTGTGAAAGAGCAATTAAATAATTTAATTAGTTTCAGGTATATTTTTGCCCTTTTTTTCGTTTCATTAGTGGCGGCTGTGAAGTGGCTGCAATTGCCAAATGAAACGCCATTTTATTTTCTTTAAAAACTGTAGACATGGCACGAGTTACACATCCAACAACGACTAGTCCACAGAGTAGACTGGACCTGGAATCTCATGTCTCGGTCCAGGTCCTGGACCGTGCAATGAGATGTCCGATCGTCTGTTGCGCGGAGCACACCGCACTATCACTTTGGTGCGGCCGTACCAAATCCGGTCGTCTAATATAATAATCACTAATAAAATCACTTTAAAATGTCAGTCGTCCCGAACCGAAAACATCGCGAACGTTGAAGCACTAAATGAATGATGTACTAGGAATAGTTCGTTCAAGTCAGTGTTGGGATTTAATTCCTATTAATTCTTAGTACGTGATCTACACAAGCTTACTGACAACAGTGACAACACTATTTTCCTGGGCAACGGTAGGCAAGATGTTAATAAACAAAAAATGAGCTTAAAAAATGCCATTATTTGTATTGAATTTTAAAATAAAGTTAAGTCATTTACAATAAAACTGTAGTGCGCTCTAGTTAAAATTAAATACAGCATTTATGAACATAAATCTCGCTCAACCATGGCATCGATGCGAGATCATAAGATCGAACAGCAAGTAAGTAAGATTTTAATTGAATTTTGAAATTAAAACATTATTTTCTCTTAGATTATGTGTATTGAGTGGTGTAATTATTGAAGATAATAAAACTGCTAGTAATTTATATGTGATTAACAATAAGTTTCTCTTTATTTCTAGAGGCAATTAATGGAACAGAAAATGAAACAAAAACGACAAAATTCTGGCATGGTCCAAGCTAATGACTTAAGAGTGGGGTCTGCAAAACGTCCAATTTCCGGCAGCCGCTCTCGGGAACTTCATGGTAAGTGGAGACCCATAAGACATTTACAAACATTCTCAATGTTTAGATAATTCATGCATGGTATTCGATGTATATTTTCGTTATGCGCATTTTCTTTTCCTTTCATAACAGGCTATGATGGCCCGATGCAATTTCTTATGTCGCCAGTCAATCCGGACCAAGTAATACCCCTTCAAACTAATAGAATATCAACATATGATGGTAAGTACAAGCTGTGCTTTCGTTTCTTACTATACATAATACTGCTTTTCTGTCTGTATTAATTACTTTACATGAGCATGTAATAGGTGTGCTTAGTATTTAATACTAATTACTAATAAACTTATTTAAAAAGTCAGTGCAGATGCTTGCAATTGTGAAAATTACTAAAACAGCTTTAAAATCATGAGGCCTGGTGCCACAATGTGCACCGTTACAGTAGGGCAAATGATGATGTATGGGTAATAATGCTAAAGTTTAATCTCATTACAAAGTGTGGTCTGCAGCCTTTCTTGAGAAGCTTGGGCTCCACCCTCATGCAAAGTATGTGCACAATCATGAAGTTGCGGAGAATAACCTGACTATACCATACCATAAAGCGTGAACATTATACATTATAGTTTTGAGACCATAATGATAAAGTTGGTTTTTACGCCACTGACTAGTCTAACTTTTAAATGCAATGGAGGTTTTAGTAAAATAGTGAAGCTATATTTACTATTTATTTATATAATTAAGGCTACAAACATTTATCGTGTACTTCTTTATTTTGACCATCTTGTGAAAATTGAAAGATCATGTATCTACTTGGATTTAGCTTACAGTGTGATTAACTGATTACATATTGTAAGTGGATTAGGCAAATATTATTTCAAGAATCATAATAGTTAATGGGCTGATTGTAGAATGCTAATGAGGCCAGTATTATCCAAATTTTACATACAGTTATGAAATGTAACTTTAAACATTTAGCGGTATAATTAAAAATTTAAGGCTAATATCAGTACAAGCTTTAGACCTTACATTACATGTTTCAGATAATACAAGGTTAAGGGTATGTTACAATTCATTCTATTGTGTGATCACTATTGACCACTTTGTTGAAAATGATTCATGCCATTGATTGAATAAGTAATATGTACAAAGAAAAACATATTATTCATTCATGACTTCTACCTAACTTGTTTATATGTACTCATGTTTGGCTTACTGACCTATCCTCATAGTAATTAAAATATTTTTTAACTAGACAACCGTTCTGTCTGACGACAAATGCTTGGGGAAAATATAATTGCAATAGTGTTGTATTGCATCATATATATATATTTTCAAGCCGCTTAATGTATTGAAATTCTGTAAATGAATAAGAAATAGGTTAAACATAAAAATTATAGCCTATAATATGTTACTGGCTTCATTTATTGACTTCTAAGGGTAAAAGAATTTTCAAATCTGTAACATAGATTTTTTGTTAAATTGTTGTAAACAAACAAAAATAGCAAATATTTTTTCTATTAATATTAGTTTAGATATGATTCTGTTTTACTTTATTGACGATCAGCCACTAGTGAAGTTAGGTATTTATTTAATATCGTAGCATAGTCGCAGAAATCGGTACATTGCAAAATTCCTAATATGATTTGCCATGCGAATGCAAATTTTCGCACTCTATTGGGCTATACCTACTAAGAATCATCAAAAACAAATTTAAGATACCTGAGGCCCGAGACAAGTGTCAAACATTTCTATTCTATTCATAGAATAGATAAAAAAATGTATTGGATTGACATAAGCTAACGCCAGAGCTTATGTCAATCTCTTAAATTGTTTTATCTATTCTATGAATAGAATAGAAATGTTTGACACTTGTCTAGGGCCTCAGATATTATATCTAATAACCTCTTACGTCAGGAGACCACACGGCCTTAACCTAACGTTAGTCATAATTTTAAAGGCCTAAATCACTACATAGTATAAAACAAAGTCGCTGCCCGCTGTCTGTCTGTCTGTCTATCCCTATGTATGCTTAGATCTTTATAACTACGCAACATATTTTAATGATAGATAGAGCTATTCAAGAAGAAGGTTTACATGTATAATAACATGCATAATGTAGTTGAGAAACAGATAATTTTAGAGGTTTCTAATGTGATGTCGTAATTAAACAATTTTTTTTGCGCTTACATTGCAAACGCACCCGTGCGAAGCTGAGGCGGGTCGCTAGTACATTGTATATAACACACGTATAAAAATTATTTATTACTAACTAGCTTTCCGCGGTGTGGTTTCATTCGCGTTAAGATACATCTTTGGTTACTGCTCAGCTCTCGTCATGATGTTTTATAGCCTATAAACTCCCTCAAAAACTGGGCTATCAATAAAATAATTATTCAAATCCTACTGGTAGTTCTAGGGATTAGCGCGAGTAAACAAACAAACAGAAATTCTTCAACTTTATAAAATAGTATAGTGTGTAGATGTTATTTACAGGTCAGTAAAAGTAATAGTAGATTTTTCAGTCGGCATCTCAGAATTCACCCGTCGAAATTGTGACCGAAAAATAGCATATTCAATTTATATATAAACGTTTTATAGGTACAACCAGAGAAAAAAGTGACGAAATTTGGGACGACGCCGGGTGTAGGTATGAGGAGGGACAACCGCATTTTAGAGCTTTAAAATGTAATCCGCAATGCGTTGGTCAAAACCACATTCACAAAGTTATCCTTACACTAAGATTGGTCAGAAATAATGGATTAGTGTATGAATAACTAGACGTCCGCCCTTGCTTCGCTTCGGTATTAAAAGTTTCACTCGGTCTCTCAACAAACGCCTACGCAAAATATCATTAAAATAGTGTCTTATTGCATCATTCTGGTTTAGAAAGGCGCTTAAAATATTGAAATTCTGAAAACACACAAACACACACACACACACATACACATACTTACAAACTTTCGCTTTTTTAATATTAAAGGAAATAATTCAAATCCGTTACGTAGATTTTGAGTAAAGATTTAATTGTATGCAATAAATGTCGCAGTGATATTTTTCTCAAATTGGCAATATTTAAAAGACGTATGGTTTTTATTAGCCTATTTTATATAGAATATTAATATTAATTCCGATTTCACGCAACCCTTTGATCCGCGCATGAGACGCCCTTTCAGTGGCCTTTAAATACCGATCTAATATTAACATAACATAAAATAGACTGTTATTTAAAAGGGAATATTTACTTTCTTGGATAAATATAGGACTACATAAATAACTTTGCACTAACATTTAGACACACACACATTTGGCTAGTCACTGCATTATGTACAGGGAGCATTACATATGTATCAGTAGCGAAGCGTCACTTTTCCGAGGAGGTAAGCC
Source organism: Parascotia fuliginaria (assembly GCA_963082885.1). Taxonomy (NCBI): domain Eukaryota; kingdom Metazoa; phylum Arthropoda; class Insecta; order Lepidoptera; family Erebidae; genus Parascotia; species Parascotia fuliginaria. Next base: position 11,188,926 of record OY720184.1, read on the forward strand.
GGTGGGACGAAAATATTTTGAGTTTCGGAATGCTAGTTAGACTTTGAGTAGACACTCAAGCTGTGATAGGTATAAGGAGGTCAGAGCATATTTTAAAAGGGAAGCCGGCAGGAATCGTGTTATATGGACGCTTCGCCACTGATATGTATGATGTTCTCTGTACATAATGCAGTGAAGAGAAGGATTTTTATTCAAGACTATCTATTTGCGGCGCGGTTTCACCCGCCTCTTTGCTTACTGCTCTGCTTCCGTCGCCAGTAGCGGGATCTTACATAGCCTATAAACCTTTCTCAAAAACTGGGCTATCATACGCAAAAGAATTATTGAAATCAGACTGGTAGTTCCAGGTACTAGCGCGTTCAAACAAACAAACTTCGCTTTATATGATAGTAAGTATAGATTTACCTACTTAAAGATTTCCTTTAAAATTTGAAACTTTATTAAGTATTATATACTTTTTTTTTGTTAATATTAAAGCAAATATATGGTCGATTATACTAATAAACAAAGGTTTCTACTTTCTAGACTCATTTTCATGCCTGGCCATGTAAATGTCTACCAATACTGAAGCCTTCCTACTTCTTAAATATAGGTACACGCTAAATATTAGCGTGTATATTCAGGTTGGATAGCTTGACTCATGCTTTAAACAACATGAGTAATTTATTAGAGTACCGACTTCCATATTGCAATAAATCGAAGCGATGCTACTGAATCCATCAATCATAATTGATTAACAATTACTGGGATGATGTAATTGGTTCCGTGGTCCGGTCAATCCGCTTTATGCACTAGCTGCGCTCTACGGCTTCGACCGCGCGAAAATTAGTTTAATTAATGCAACTCGGGAACCAGACCGATTTTCGGAATAAAAAGTATCCTATGTCCGTCTCCGGTACCGAATCTATCTACATACCAATTTTCATAAAAATCGGTTAAGCCGTTTAGGCGCTGAGTGATAACAAACACACAAACACACACACACACATACAAACTTTAGCATTTTTAATATTAGTAGGATTATCGTACTTTATTACTCAAATTGAGGCCTTTGTTCACTTTAACACGAATGTGCCGGATCAACCGTGAGCGTATCTATATTCTTAAAGAATATCGACGCAAAGTGTACAGAATACAGAAACCCTACGTAGTAATTAGTTCGTTCATTGAGTAAAAGCGCTGGATGTCTAACTACCTCTCAGGTCCCTTAGTTTTTCTCTTCTCCCTCATTTCCTTTTTACACGGTCGGCAACAACTTGTTTAAGTTTTCTAAACTTGAATGCTATATAGCTTACAAAACACAGTCATGCATATGTTACAGTAACTACATACTTACCTACTTATCATTAGGTGAGCCGTATGGTATAAAAATAAGAATTTACCGTAGCGTTATTTGCTTTTGTCCGAAAATATTAATACCAAATGATCGGCCTTAGTAGAGCAATAAACTAGAGTAGTTCTAGTAGTAGTAGTGGTTCCTTCTGATATTCGTCTACAGCTTTTGGAAAGGCGCGTGTTATATGTACCACACGAGACCACTATCACACACATTAAAACAAAATGTCGTCTTCCGTCACATCACATTCACTTTAAACCAAAATTCATTTCTAACCGCGATAGTGGAGGTCACCATACAAGCAGTTTAAGTCGATGGCTCTTGGTATGGTGGCTACCACTTCTATATTTCACTAACTGCTTACCATCAGGCGGGGTGGAGTCACTTTGGTAGGCTTATATAAAAAAGAAGCTTACTCAACTTAAACATAAAATCTCTCACACTGACAAAGAACGTGAAAATATGGCCAAAATTGTCATGTACCGTGGCGAGAGTGTTAAAACGGACAAAGGTATTTTTCTAGTTAAATGCTAGAAAAAATAGGCATACTTATTACAGCCACGGCCATTATAGCAACCCATTATCAGAATGTTTACGGAAAGTGTAAACTATGTAAACCGTAACATAAGGAATCTAAAACATCTGGGTTTACGGTTGTGTGAACTAGTACTACAACTTAATACATGTGTATGTGAAAACTTTTACATCTACTATGCATTGTTTAGAGCAAACAGCTTAATCGTAAACATATCCATTATAAGATTTCTCTACAACACGCCTTTATGAATAATTTAGGACAAACTTTACGGTATTTCTATTGTTTACAAGTTACCAAACCGGCTACACTATGTAGAATTTATCGCTAATTACGATGTCATGTTGTATTACTACGGCTTAAAATTTACCTATATTTTGTAGATACAGACTTGTAAAATGGTGTCAGAATTTCACAACATTTCGATCCCAAAAACTATGATAAGAAATGTTAACTTTAACAGCAGATAATATTGATAGGACACTAAGGTATCCTGTCACAGTATTGCAAAGCATAAGATTAGGTACTATAAAATTGATAACAAAAAACCGATTGCGTGATCTATTAGCTTACACAGCTGCATTGTTAAAAGAACTTTACATACACATTTTTTTTTTAATAGGACAGGCTAACGCTGAACAAAGTCTGGTACATTTTTGTTCTTTTTTTTATTACGATTGCAGAACTAGGCAATCAAATCGAAGTGCTAACGGTAGGCGATGGTGATGGCAGCGGCGAAGAGGAAGAGGAAAGCGTGCCCGTGTGCAGCGTAGGGCGTGATGCGAGCACTGACGATGTGTGCGCGGACGCAGCTGTGGCGCCCATGCAAGTAGGCCGGCCTAAAAGGGATCTATCGCCGACACAGGGGAATGAGGTATTATTTGTCTTTAGGTTTAAATTACTGCTGGGGGTTCAGTGTCTGTTGATGAAGTATGCTTAGAGCTTTTGTATTTTCAATAGTTTTCTCCAGTTTTGACTTTTACGATCGCAAAAAATTTAATCCTTTATGAGAGGCATAGGTATTTTTTTTCATTGCATGCAGTGGCAGGTGAGCAAACAGCCCACGTGATGGAAAGTGGTAACTGTCGCTCATTGACGACTCAGAGTCTCTGACATTGATCCTGCAATGCCAGGGACTCTGTGAAGCTGCTGCTTACCGTAAAGGGATTAAGGAGGGTGAGGAAAATGAAAGGAGAAAAATTGGGCAGTAAGAACGTGAGAAATGTAGATATTGGTTGGTAACAGTAATAAATAAATAGATGATCTGTGTGGAGGCATATGGTAAGCAAATAAATGACTCAATTGCGGCCTTCAGGTGCCACACCCAACTCTAACGATAATTCATGTACCTAGTAGAAGCAGATAGGTGAAAAATTACCTACTTATTGGCCATGAGAAGGTGTAGAGAGTTAGCTGTTAAACTGACAATAATATAGGCTCAAAAAAACTACCAGTTAGTTACAGAAGAAAGATTAATTAAAAAGAAACTGGTAATTTCTAAATCGACCCATAACAACCAAGTTAAATGTATCGACAATTTACAAAACTATACCAAGAGAGCTAAAAAAATTATGATTAAACTACTATCCAGTTGCAAACAAAATATTATTTTATATGATACGTTAAAATAGAACTCTGAGACTATTGACTGTACTGTACTGGCGAAATTAGGTTGCTAATAAAGTCTATTTTGTCTATACAGAGTACAGAAATAGAAGGATCAGTAGAGGGCGCCGTGGAAACATTTGTGGTAACTCCAGCGAAGCACGGGACCCTCTATAAATGTCGGATAGCACGGGATCGTAAGGGCATGGACAGAGGTCTCTATCCCACCTACTTCTTACACCTAGAGAAGGATTATGGAAAAAAGGTGTTCTTGCTGGCAGGTAAGACAATAATAATTATATTATTTATTACATAATGATTTTTTTTAAATGTATCAATGAAGCAAAGTCGCTCTTTTTCTTTTGCTTCTGCGATAACTTTTTCTAGAGAACGCTACTAAACTAATTTTGATTTAGTTTTTCACTATCTTTTCAAGAATTTATTTACTGGAAAGTTTGTATATGATACACGAATATTAGTAGAGAAAAGTCGTCAATTTTGACGAATTGCGAATTTTGACGCTGCAATAATGTCGTAAAAATCTACGCACACTTGCGCCAAGCCGGAGCTGTTCGCTAGTAGGTATGTTATAAAAGCCTTGTTGATCTGTTTACTTACAACTAAAGTTACATATATTATTATTCATAGCATAATATTTGCTAAGGAAAACTAGTAAACTTAACCGTGGATCGATAGGATGCGTCATCGGGAATATTGTAGTAGCTACGTAAACATAGTTGTTTGTTGTATGAAGTACGAATAGGACTATTATGATTGATGAAGCTACCGCCTTCCCACTAGTTGTATTTACGATTGTGTTATTAGGAGAAAGTATCTACTTTCTATGTTGTTTCTATGTTACGTTAATTAATGTAATTGGCGGGTATTGTACTTTGAAATGAAGCTTTGTTTGTACTTTTGTAATGATTAAAATTTGTTTAATCATTAAAAAAAAATCAAATTTAAAAAAAAATTATAACATTTTACAAAGTTTCATTTATTACAAGAGCAGCGCTTTTTTATATTAGCCTACAAAAGTGACTCCAATCAAGCAGTCAGATAAGTAATAAATATTTAACATTTTCAGCACGCAAACGCAAGAAATCAGCAACATCCAACTATTTAATATCCACGGATCCTACGGAGTTAACTCGCCAAGCCGACAGTTTTGCTGGCAAGCTCCGGTCCAACCTGTTAGGTACTGCATTTACTGTGTACGACAACGGCAAGGCTTGGAGGAAACACGACCATGCGCATACACGACATGAATTGGCTGCTGTTGTTTATGTGAGTAAAGGAATTTATGTATTTATTAAAATTATTCCGCATACAGGGCTACAGATACCTACGAACAACTGTAACCGGCATTCGCTAGCATGAGAACGCACTACAGACACTATGATTGGTGCATTTCTGTGCATTCGAATCTTGGCCTTGAAATTACCTTGAAATTCCCAGTATGCTCCTTACTTTTATGAGCTTGATTCGGAACAAATTAATTTTTAATGCATTATCTGTTAGAGGTTACCTTATCTTTATTGTAAGTGAATATACTGACAATTTATTAACCATTTTATTTTAATAATATTTTAAAGCCAAACTAATGAAGAAATAGCTTAATTATTACCAACATTTCCGTCATAAGCCAGTAAATTGAAAATGCGGTTCAATTGTGTATTTGTGAGAGCATCGTCATAATATTCGAGAATATTTTATGGGATTTAATATGAAACAGTTGTTTTTTTGCGGGACAGTAAACGTATATGGCCGTGATAGCAATAAAACATCTATTGTGTCTACAGTAGTGTCCATGAAAGGGTTAATGCATTTGTACTCTTAGCATTCAGAATTATTTTTAGAATGTAAAAAAAATAATTTCCATATGATATTTCGAGCAGCATATCTTCTCAATAGTATTAGATTCTCATTGTTCTTTTCAATATTTACAGGACACCAACGTCCTAGGTTTTAAAGGCCCGCGTAAAATGACAGTGATACTCCCCGGTATGACTCCGGACAGGCAAAGAGTGACGATTGCACCGCAGGACGATAGCGAAACATTACTAGAGAGATTAAAAAGTCAAACATTAGACGACATTGTAGTACTACACAACAAAACTCCAGTATGGAACGATGAAACACAGTCCTACGTGTTGAATTTCCACGGCAGAGTTACACAGGCAAGTAAAAATATATATATCGATGGTCCCTATTAACAAAATCGTTTCTGCAAAAAGACTACTTTTCAGTAGAGCAGTTCAAAGTTTGTTTTGACAATAAATAGATTGTTAAAAGACTGTGGATGTTCAAATTTTTACTGATTGTTTAATGTATTGATAACTACGTATTGACATAGACAAATTCAAATAATTAATATATTATAATATTAATTATTTGAATTTGAAGTAATGACAAGTCAATATTTACATCCGACACAAAAATCTGCACCTATTTTAATTAATGGTGTAGAAAGTGACACATCTGACACAATGTCTGCTTTAAGAACGTCGGAAGTGGTACATCCAACGAAATGATCAACTAAACGTACATGTAATAATGTCGAAAGTGGTATATCCAACAAAATTTTCTGCTTGAAGTACATTGAAAATAGATGTATCTACCGGAACCGACTTTATTAAAGGGAATATACTTATAGTATGCAAAGTACAAATGGTTTATTAAAAAATAGTAATTATATAAATGGTGTTCCTCTTCTTCACTTGCTTGTAGCTACCAATACAAATCATTAAAGAAGAATCATTCATTACGCTGCACGAACTACGTCAGTTCTGTTACCAACACTATTGCGCGGACAAAATTATTACAACCGACAATATTAATCTAGAAACTGACTGAATATCATGATTTTCAATAAAATATTGTGTACCATGGATCTTCCTATTGTAATTCTATTTATATAAAAAGTGAATATTACCAAAAATGTATATTCGACATTGTTAATAGGGGACCATCGATATATTCATATATTCATCCAAACACTCAAACATACACATAACACACACACACGCACGCACGCACACGCACGCACACACGCACGCGCACGCACGCACGCACGCACGCACGCACGCACGCACACACGCGTGCACCCACGCGGGCGAAGCCGATGGTAACAGCTAGTGCATAATACTTACTTACATTTTTCCGACTGCCTAAGTAAGATACCGGAATATAAATATAGTTTAGAAGTCATAAAGTATAAATTTAATATGAATTAGTTTAAGCCATATATTGAAATTCAACAGGTGTTTCTTTACCCCCTTATTCATAAACATCATATAAGCTTAAAATAGCTAAAATAGGTTTCTAATTCGTTTGTCCTTATCTGTCAACTCAACATTTGTACTAGTAAGAAAGAGACAAAACCCATTTTAACTTTAGGGGAACAAGATTTTTATGAATAAGGGGATAAACCTTATAGCGTCAATAAATATTTAATTATTATTATATTACAGGCAAGTGTGAAAAACTTCCAAATAGTACATGATTCGGAACCTGAGTATGTAGTGATGCAGTTCGGTCGCATATCAGAGGATGTGTTCACTATGGACTTTAGGTACCCTTTGTGTGCACTACAGGCGTTTGGGATTGCTCTCAGTTCGTTCGATAGTAAGCTTGCTTGCGAATGAATATAATTGTCTATTACATTACATTGTGGTTATTGCATTTTAAATCATGTGGCTACAAGTGTTTATTTACGCCAATTTTTTTATATATTGAACGGAACCGTTATAGGTAATTCTTGAATATTGAGGCTAATTGCGAATAGTAGTTGCGCTGAAGAAGTTATTAAGCGCTGAAGAAGTTATGAATTTTAAATATAATTGTTAATTTATAAAGGCACAAGAAACTGATTTGTGTAACACACGCTTTTAATGTTGTATGTAAGTAACACATTTGTATGAATATCCGCGTGGCAAAACTCTAAAACTGCTCTCTGATATCGACGACACAGGTATTTAGTGTAAGACATTATTTGGTACCACGCTAGTTTTATACAAAATTCTCTACTTAAGAACATACTAAAACAATATACCACTTGCCAAGATTCTTCCAGTGTTTTGGGCCTAAAACAATAAACATTGAAAAATGAAACATTTGAAAAGTATGAATAACGAAAGAGTCGACTAGTATCAAAGGTAATCTGACTTTATGACAAATGTTGGCAAAATTAAAAAAACGGATGTTTGTTTTCACGGAAGATGGTTGTCATTTAATTTCATCCACATTTTTCTATTTTATCATCGTAATATACCATTATTATCATCAACAAGAATATTATTCTAAACTTGACCCTGGCAGAAATAGCTGACACAATCGTCGGCTCTGTTGCCAAAAAAAAAGGAGAAGAAATAGAAAAGAAAAAAAAACGGATTGTTTCTGATACAAACTACTGAGAGTTACAAAACTTATTAAAATATCATCCTAACTATCTCACGGGTCAAGTTTTGACGGTATGCTGTTAGCAAATGAAACACTTCATGTTTCCAAATCAGATATATTGATTTATCAAGTATTAAAACAAATATGTAAACTTTGCACAACTTGTCTTAGTACAATAGTTTCGGATCTAACCGCCGCCATTACAAAAATAAGTTTAACGTGTTACAACTTGGCTCAGTGTTGCCATCTAAATATAACATTCCGTTCCATATTCAAACTATAATCTCTTTCTTTCTTTATAAAACAAATTAAATCTTAACGTCTACCTGTAATCAACAGCTCAAAATATATATCAACATATTAGGAATTTATGAAATTTATAATTAGAGATACAAGAAAATCATTGTATTTCTTGGACATACGTTTCTCTTTTACTGGTCTAGACTGAGGTTGATCAGTCAGTGCCTGTTTATCCACTCTTTGCTCTTGAGGCTTTATATTTTTGTTACTTGGTCTTCTTCATTCTCCTGCGCTAATTATTTTCCTTCTTCATCAAATATAGTCAAATCTCTGTGCTTAATGGGTTGAAAATATGAGGAATTCTTTTTTATAATTTTCTAGCTTCTGCAGCTACAGCATTGCCTGATTTCCATACGACTGTATGCTCAACTGACGAAAACGGAGTGCTCAGCTTATTTTCTTTCCTTTGTTTAACCAAAACTTTGTTCCCAGGGTTTATTGCACAAGTTTTATCGTTTCATCTTTTGTCCGCGTATTGCTTATGATGTTCTTCCTGGTATTTATCTCGATCGCGGGTTTCTTCATCTTCAAAATTGTATTCTAAGTTCATCTCTAGTATTTTTGTTCTTATTATCCTTCCACGAAATAGATTTCCTGAAGGCTTTCCTGTGCTTTAGTGTGGTGTTGTTCTATACGCAGACGAAGTATACGAGCAGCTTCTTTTTCCAACCAACTTCATAGCTTGGGCTATTTTTGTCGTCTTAATTACGTTTCTATTCTGCCTCTCTACTTGTCCATTTGCCTGTCGCCATAAAGGCGCTGTGTACCTTAATCTTATACATTGGCATTTTAAAAATTCTTGAAACTCCTCATCTCAGAATGCTGGTCCATTGTCTCAAACAATCTCGTTCATAAGTCAATCTCGTGCTATAACTTTCTCTAGATAACCCTCTAGATACTACTTTGTGCTGTTTGATTTTTAAATATTCCTACTTTAAAATAACTATTATAATCTATAACATATAACAGATAGTGTCCATACGGTAGTGGTCCAAGAAAGTCAATTGCTACCAGTTCCCATACTTGACTTGACAATTTCGTTAACACAATTAGTTCAGGATGGGTATTTTGTCTGACTAGTCAAGTTTTCACCATACCTTGGTTCTTAGCTTTCCTTTCATTAAATTTATATATGACATTGTTCAAAAATATCTTTTGTAGTTATTGTCTTACTTGCTAAATTGATACTAGGGCCTAATCTTAACAAACCAAGCTAACTTGAAGTTTCTTTAATAAGCAATGCAGGACCATGTAAAATTTCACAATGTTACTTCCCATTTCGTACGGTTTTGCTATATTTAGCACTTTTTTCAGGGTCAAGTATGATCCTTTCTTGAGTATTTTCCGCTTCAACTCCATATTGGGGCCATTTTCTACAACTTGATCTGTGGCTACCTCGGTATCTTTAAAACCACAATATCGTGCTTGTGTACGTAAACTTTATACGTACTGCACTAGATTTTCATCGAGTTTACTGATAATTTTCTGAACTATTGCTGTTTATGTTTATGTTCCCTGTTTAAAATATGTTCAAAATAATTAATTAAACGATTTACACATTTTTCATATTCATTATCTCCTTCTGCAGATTCTTCTCTAAACGTTTCATAAAATTCTTGCACTTTAGGGCCTATGTGGTGTATCAATCTCGATATTTTTTGTATAACCCCCAGGCCTGTTCTTTTATATAATAATTTCTAATTTATATCTTATAACGCGTAGCACTCGTCGTCGGATCGCAGAACGGTTCAAAAGGTGTACTTGCAAGTCCTCCTGAGAATTCCAAATGAGCCATTTTCCACAATATTTACTTTTCTATTGTAATTTTGCGTATTTAAACATTTACATTTACTTGCCGTAAGTTCGTTTCTACTCGTCGCCAAAATTGACGGTATGCAGCAAATTAATCTTTTTATGTTTCGAAATCAGATAAGTATATTGTTTTATTAAGTATTAAAATTAATAAGTAAATTTAGTCTAATAAGTCATTTTGCGTTCACGTAAACTTCTAAAATACTAATTCTCAGACATTAAATCCATTGATTTTACTCAGAGTCTGATAAACTGTACACATCTACTCCAATTTTCGGGATCTTTTTTACGTTTTCTAGTGAAATTATTGGTGACTACACAAGGGTTATGTTCCATTATACTGTTTTCACTTTTTTTTATAATGTTTAATCACTAAAACTTGGAAATTATTAAAATCTTTGGAGAGAAATGTTCCGTAGCCGTTACAACAGACAACAGAACCCTGGCTTCTGATTGGTCGACAGCGTAAGATGGCCGGATTTGAATTGATTTTCTGATGGGAAATTCCAACTGACTTTTTCTATGGCAAATTGCCAGTATTGAATCGTATAAAATCAAAAGAAAACGTTTTTATTTAAATAAATCTGTGCTGCCACATTAATAACATTTTTTTGACAAAATGCGCTGATTTCTTTCTATCTTTGAAACTAGTCGACTTTCAGTTTTCATCAAGATTTACCATAAGCTAGTGCCCCAAATTATGCATAAACCGGATTTAATATTAACCTTATTCTGAACATTATTAGGTTCATTTTGTTTAATAACCTTGTAGCCCAATGGTACAATAATATGAATTAATGTTACTGAAACCAAACGCACATAATTTAGTTTTTGGTGCTTATTGTGATGTAGGTTGTGTTTTCGTGTTGTTTCGCTATTCATCGACTGTTGATCAAACTATATTGCCCTGCTAGGAACAAACGTAATAAAGCTAGAGCAAAATAGCTTCTTCTAGTCTAACAATAGGTGCAATTTTCAGAAATCTTGTTTTTGAATAGCAGGGTGGTACAGATAAAATGTCAAAGCAAGAAAAGGTAAAATGTAAAAGTCTCATTGAAGTTTACTTGTCAAAATTTGCATGAATAATTGTTAAGAAAGTTCGAGAAATAAGATCATATTTAATCTAAATGTCAAATATTAATGTTTGCATCATGTATAAAATTGTATAACCGTATAAATGTGATAGTATTTCTCTATTTATTAAATGTTTTACTGCGGTCCAAGGAAATTGCACATAAATATAATAATATAATATTGTACATTCCTACGGTTTCTTGGCGTGACGTACCTAGTAGAAATTGCAAGAATTTATTTTGTATTTATTAAAATATTTTATGTAATTTTACTGTAGTTAATTGGATTAAAAAAATAAATTCGTGTTACGCTTTCAATATGACACTGTATAACTAAGTATAGAATATTTATATATGTTACTATTATGTACAATTCTGAAGGAATTCAAACAGGTCGTATATATAAAACATGTCATTGTATAAAAATATAATTGTTTTTTTTTGTAGGCAACACTATTTTAAAGTCCACAGGAATTCACTCATATCAATCACTTGTGTACAACAACTTAAACACACACATTTGTGTCACAGAAAATACATTATAGTACTACATTATTGGGGTGACGAGCGAAATGTTTTTTCGCCTAATGACAATTTAGTTAGATTGACATTGTATTTTCTGACATAAACATGTCTTTATTGTAGCAGGTATTTGTTTTTAGCATGATGGCTCATGGCTTGCTCAAAACTTGTGACTAAAATTAGATATTTCAACAGTGGGATAATTAATTTTCCACAAAGTGGCTTGAGTGGTTCACAAAGTGGCTAAAGAACTTTAAAATGTCTTTAGAGTCTCGAAATCTGTCAGTCCCGATTATTATCACACAGACTTGTCTCGTAATAGGTGTATGGCTTGAGAGTGTGCTAAAATTGAGGTTTTAAAAAAGACTCCCTATTTTCGTTTTTATTTTTGTAATTCCTACATGTTAGTCTGTTAAAAAAATCGGTTCTTATAATATTCTAAGGAAATGAGCAAAGGCTTTTGTGTTTAAGTATCTACATATTTTGTCCAAAATGTAAACAATGGCCATACATTGATAACATAAATGATTGTATGTACAAACTATTTTTAAGCATTACATATATTTATTTTTGTATCCTAGTCATTACTTATAGTTATTTTATAATTTAATATTTTTAGTTTAGTTGAAGAGCACAAATTATGTTAAGTATTGCGATTTCGCTATTATGATTCGAATATGTGTGTCACAAAGCTCCAAGTGAAAGTTATCTAGCAGATAAATTATTTTATTTGTATCTCCTAGATAAACATTGCCTGGAGGTTTCCAACTGGTTAAGGACTAAAGTTTACTCTAGAATTGTTATACATAACCACTTTGTAATCAACATACTTACCTTTATTACATATACATATAATTATACATTATATTCAAATTAAGAATTTTCTCTTTTATTGGTAGAAAGAGCCAATGGATAAAATCCTACTAATATTATAAATGGGCAAGTTTGTGTGCGTGTTTGTAACCACTAAGCGCTAAAACGGCTGAACCGATTTTAATGAAAATTGTATGTAGATAGGTGCCGGAGACGGACATGGGCTACTTTTTATCACGAAAATCGGTCTGGTTCCTGAGGGATACAAAACATATTTTACGCGCGAACAAAGCCGTGGAGCGCAGCTAGTATTAATATATAATATTGCCATACTGTTAAAATGTCCTAGAAGTTACTACCAATGTATGATTTTACTATTTTCTATTTTTTTTATCACCTTGTATGTAGTTAGTTATACCGCACCAGTATTATGACATGTGTTATCTAACTTTTTTAAATTTCTAGACCTGACAATAATGCACTGTGCATTCTATCACTGCCTTCCCTCTTATATTCATTGAAATAAAAAATTAATCATTTGTTTATCTTAAACAAATGTTTAAAAAACTTAGAATAAATAAATGTGTGCCTATAATAGGTTATGTGTTTAGATAGATAAATTGGAAAAACTTAAAATGAATTTGTAAAATAAATAAAATAATAAAATGTCAATGCGTCAATATATCATGAGCTTGTAGATTGTGTCTAGTGTTGTACCATTTCTATCTCATTGCTTCATTTGGAAATACGAATACGAAATAATCAAAATGTCGAATTGTATTTTAGTGTAATGAATTTACTACGAATATTGTATTGAAATGAAATTGAGTCAACAGCATTTATTTGAAGTTGCGTATTACCAAATTTTCTTACTATTAGAATTGTACCCCGCTCAGATTACTAATGTTATGTGACTGATGCTTTCCAAAGACTTGTATTCTATCATCATCCATTACATACATACTTAGAGTATGGCTCATCTTGGCACAGCCACCATCTCGAACTGAAAATCTAATTACATGACGAATTAGTCGAAATTGGTCGCGAAATACCAGAATTACTTGGTGCACGAGATACGAGGTGACTGCGCGAACCTGAGCGCTCAGTTTAGCACAGCCATCAATACCCTCTTATAACTTTTAAATGGTGGACCAACCAATTCTGGTATTTTGCCACCAATTTTGTCTAATTCATCATGTAATTAGATTTTCAGTTCGCGATGGTGGAGCCATAATACTTAGACCTATGTAGTAGTTTGTAAATAATGTATGGGTTTTGGTGTATTGTGCCTTTGGTAATGATAGGTTAAATGTTTGTGCCTTTTATTTTCATCTCTACTGTATTTTGTACCTGAAGCTTTTCATAGGCACAGAATAACCTCTCTCTATTTTCTTTATTAAATGACAATGCTTTTTACACCTTTAAAATGTTTAGATAATGTATTTAGAGCAACTTTTACAAATGAAGCTGTTTGTAGACCCTAGTATAGTCGTAGTACAATAAATGTTCAGTATGTGTAAATTATAAAACTTAAAATCTTGTGTAAAAGTCATGAGATGTCCACATAACTTGTGAATTTAAATTTTGCTCATAGTCTTGTGCAGCATTGTGTAGGAAATGTTTTTATAGTCGTGATATGCTTACTGCAAAAATAACTGATAGTTAACTTATAAGTTTTCTTAACTTATTAAACAGCAATTTATCTTGTTCATGTTTCTTCATCACTAGGCCTCTTACGGGACAAATTTTTAGTATTTTCAAATTTACTTATTAAGTTTTCTAAAATGGCGCCCACGAGGTGGTAGCACTGCGGCGTCAGGTCATTTTTAATAGATAACCGTGAACTATTCTATTGATTTTCGTGGCAAAATAGTGACTCGGTAATAGTCACCTGTTGGAACGGTAGCAAAATAACAACTTGTCTCTTTTACTCGGAGGTGTGAAGAGCTGCGCTAGCACCGCCTGCCTTTGTCGCACTACGGTAGATAATTTTAAACTGTGAATGGAATTTTAATTTAAATTTTTGTGAATGGAAGCCCTTTCATCTAAGTGTTATTTATCCACATTCCTAACAATATCCAATGATATGTAAATTTGAGAAATATTTAAAATTAAATGTATTCTACAGTTTTATTGTGTAAAATGTTTGTGATATCTATTGTAAATAATGAAGTACTTATTGCAATATTGACACAGTAATATTTAAGTGAGGAATTGTATAATTATGTAGTGAAGCACTGAGCATTTGATGTCCATTAGAATGATTTTGAAGTCATATTTGATAATATACTTATTTGTTCCTGTGAAAAATCATGTTTGTAATTTTATCATGACATTATTACCAGTGACAAAGTATTTATTTAAACATTCCTTGTTTGTGATAAAAAAAATTGTTATCAATAAATTGTATTGGTGCAACAAAATGTCTTTTATTTAAAACAACTTACTGTCTACATTTATTTAAGTTGTTTTGTTTTGGGGAATAATATTATATTATATTTTTAAAATGTCTCTGTAGAATCAGATAACACATAAAAAGTCAGTATTATCCAGGATTTCGATCTGTTCTATACAAATGTGCAATTTAATTTTTATACCTTCAGATAGTTTTTTATTAACTAATAATAATAATATTCTACCACATTCACATAGCGCCATCTAGCCCCAAATTAAGCAATTATATTTTGCTTGTGTTATGGGTACTAAACAACTGATATACTACTTAGACATTTTTTTTTGTAAATACATACAATTATAGATAAATTACACCCAGACACAGAACAAACAATCATGCTCATCACACAAAGGTTTGTCCTGGGTGGGAATCGAACCCATGACCTACAGCTTAGCAGTCAGGGTCACTAACCACTAGACCAACAGGCCAGTCAACTGTAACTGAAACTACTTAATAACAATCACTTACTCTGGTCAAATGTAAGTTATAACGGTAACTGGACATGGCTGTGTTGGGTTTTCTTTCTAAGCATTGCAGAAAAAAATATTTAGAAAACACAACCAAGCCGCTGCCAATCATATTTATAAGAAGAGTATAAGCAAGGAATGGAAAAGTACTGAGGGGTAATTAGACTGCTGGCACTCTCACCCTTGCTGAAACAGATCTACTAATGTGAAAGGTTACAGCCGATGATAAAAAAATTATTTAAGTGGCAAATTAGCAGACTGCCTGCTAAATATAAGCAAGTAGTGTTGTGTTCTTGCTGCGAGTTGTCAGGATACCACAACTGCTTCTGGTAAGTTCAGTAATGAGATTGTGCTTTTGACCAATCCAGTAGTTTGCTTTTATACCTTGTCATATAATATGGATGTAAGAAGGGACATAGCCTAGATTCATGAACACTTCAGATCAGGTTGTCCATTTGATTATTACTGACATCTGTAATACAGCAGTTTTACCAGTAAAGACGGGCTTTGCTGCTTTTCTGCAGTACAATAAATCAAATAGTTAATAGGATATTTCACATTCCTCTGTCACTGTTTGTATCCAAACTGCTTTTAAATTATATTTAATGTAGGAACAAAGATCTATTGATAAAAAAAGCAATGTTCAAATAGAGGTTAAATTCGAAAATAATAGATAGTAGTTTTTAATTTTTTTATTGTAAGCTTACATACAAAATTTATTCTGCTTTGGCCGCGGCCGCTTTGGGCTTCTTCGCCTTGATAGGCCTCTGTGAGCGGAGGATGGCGGATGCACGGCGGAGGGTAGCCTTGGACAGATCAGTGCGGTAGTGGTTGGCTTTCAATAACCTCTTTACCTTGAACAGGGATCTCCTCGCGCCAGCTTTGAATGTGCGGCGTACTGAGTTCTTGACAGGCTTGTTTGTAGCCTTAGCCTTCTTGTAAACAACTGTGAAACCTTTCCTGTCGGGATTTTCGACGACGCCAACAGCCTTCTTTTGGATCAGACCATTGTATCTGTAGGAGCTGAGGTTAGTCACATTGTTCGGCTCCTTGCTGAAGGGCTTCCTTATATTACGCTTCTTCACCAGGAAGGCGTTGTTGTTGCGGATTATCATCCAGTTAAGATGCGACGACATTTTCGTAGTTTTATTGTGAAAACTATACCGAATACAACGTGTTCTCAACGTGCCCGTAGACAAAAAGAAATATGAAAGAAGAAGATTGTCTATGATTTCCAAGAATGTCAAACAACTGTCAAGATGTAAGTTGCCATTGAAATGTTTACAATTTGACTGCTATTTATTTTTTATTCTTCGGATTGATTTCGCTAAATGGGGTTCGCAATTGTCAAAGTGGCGCTAGCGTAGTTTGTATTAAAACATTACAATTTTTTATGGAGAAATTTTCACCTTATAAAATTGCAAATCCTTTTGATTTTCTCCGAGAAAAAAAATAAATATATATTAAAATGACACGTTGTATCGTATCAAAATGTTATGAAATCGGAGTACATCATATAAGAAAACGCGTAAAAATTTGTTCAGGTTCTATATAACTACCGAGTTTAGTTTTGTATTAACAACATAATATACTCAAAGAGAATATAGAGTTAGGCAGCTTTCTTTATTTTACACCATTGTAAATTGATTTGAATTGTAATTATTTTATAGCAAACATTCTCTGTACAGTATTTAAAGGTTTAATTAATATAAAAATATATTTTATAATAAATAGTTTGTGATTTTGAGACCAGTCTATTGTCTATGGAATTTACCGTTGACTTAGTTCATTTTCATCCTTTTTTTGGCATTTTGCTTATGGTGTTATGTCAAATTCCAAACTAAAACTTGTCTGAGACATTTTCGTGTTGGTTGTAATAAATCTTTTTCTATATTATATTTACAGTATTCCTTATAGTAAATGTAGTTTTTGCGTAAAATTTATATGTGTTTTGCGTAAAGTGCCAAATTAATGTCTCGTTTTTATTGGTATTATGAATCAGGTTGATCAAAATATAAACAAAGATATGTTTGATTCTGATCTGATCGACGTGGAATCATTGGATTATTCCGATGATCAGACATGGTAAGTACCATTAAACAGTATTTATGTAAAGAATTTGTCATGGATAATAAATTGGTGGTGAGCGTCTATGGGGTCATGTATGTCTTGTGCAGTCGACATATCAGTGTTTCTGTCGATGACTACTTAGCCTGTTCTAATTAGTTGTCAAGCAATATATTACCAGTTAGACCACTAAAACCAGTACCCATCTACTATAATGAAGCATTATCTTAAGTTTATACTATGATTCACCTTCACCTGGGAGTCGTTATTTTGATTGCAAGTACATTATTTTCGTTACGAGAGCTAAAAATGGGCATTGTTCATCTAATTTTATGATTCAAACATCAAGAAATAACAATTACAAAAATTCTTGATATACTTACAACCTACACTTTTGTATATGCATTTATATATTATTATATTGACAGCTATTGTTCCGAATGGCCTTAGGCACATATCAGCTTTATGCTGTTAATAATAAATAAATCATAATAGTTTGTAAGAACATGATCACCTCATTCATAATATTCCAAAAATGTTTGTACACACTTTAATGTTTACAAAATACCCTCATATTTTTTTACATACCTACTTAGTTGCAAATTGTACTAAATTAAAAAATAAAATTTTGTTAATTTTAATCAAAATAGTCTAATTATGATTAAAGAATCAATAACTTTTACTAATGATATCAAACTGATAAGATAATTAATTTAGAGTGATGTTAATGACATAAACCTGCATTAATTTTGTTATAATTAGGTCTCTGTTATAAATTTAGTGATAACTTTTTGCATAAAATGATAACATCAATATTCTTTTTTTTTCAGTGTTATCTAAAGTTAAAAATATCTACAATAAATTCTAAACTATTGAAAATATTTATTATATAATTATTGCAATACTATTGCATCTAATTTAATGTTAATTAAAAGTCATAGAATTAAATTTAGACATACAATTCTGTATTGCAAAATGATGGAAAGTAATAAAACATTAAAAAACAAAACATAACATATCAATATTAATAAATAAACTTTTAGTTTATGTTAATGTAGGCATTTGATTGTCAAAGTTTGTACCATTCATTGTAGGTATTCCATAATGAAAGTTAATAAATTATCTTTTATTGTAGTATTGGCTTGAGACTTCCTCTTCATATTATTTGTTTATACAGGATCTCAATAAACTTCTTATGCATTCAGTAGAAAAATGTCCCAACTTAACATACCATTATGTAGTATTGAACCATTTGTTAATGATAACAAGAATGAAAAGCACTGAGCAAAAATATTTTGTCATGCATTTCTTTTTCACTCTGGGTGCAAGTGTATTGTTTGCGTGCAGTTTGTCATAACCGTATGTAAAGAGATATGATTATTATATTGTACTACAGATTGTACAATATAAAGAATGTGGGTAGCTTACAGCAGGTAAAATAGGCAATACTTGGAGAAAGGTCTATAGTGGATGCCTTTTGATTACAATAGTGATGATGACTACAGTTTGTTGATAGTAGCATTATTATGTACAGGCGCTAAAAGGCATATTTAAAATAATTAGGTTAGAATATTTTGTTATCTTTTGTTCACAAATGTTGAGATGAACTATGCCCTGTACAGTGTAAAAGAAGATGATGACTAGCTAAGATTATTTGAATTTGAAGTATGCAATTTGTAGGAAAGTAACTGAGTTTAAATACAAAAGCATGGGCCCTCTCTTCAGTGTCAGTACTGATGTGAATTTCATGTTTATTCATATATTTTGTTCATATTGCTTACAATCTTATAATGGCTTATTTATTAGTTCTCTGTCCGTTCTGCAGGTGTAACCTAGTAGTTAATACTTCCCTGACAGGCTACATTACTTCCTACTGTAGACAAATAGGTATTTGCTATAAGGTTAGGAGTCACTTACTACTACTTATTATAATAATAATATTATAAAAAGAAAAGATTTGATATTTGCATTTTTTTTGTTTGTTTGCAACAATTTAACTAAAAATCTAGTGTTTGTTGTGAGATAGAATAAAACTTTTGATTTCAAAGCGAAGTCAGGATGGCGTCTAGTTATTTGTTATTTTAAACATAGTTTTTGTTGTGCAGGTTGTTTAAAATCCCGAATGACTCGGGCCAGAAAGTTGACATAGTGGATTGGAATTTATCTTGTGACTGGCCTGCCAATGAAGACTCTGAATATATTAAACTGGAAAAAGAATTATACAGAGTGCTTGACAACATAATTAAAAGTAAGTACAATAGTATAGTTAATTATTTTATTAATAAGTAATGTGATAATTTGTTAGTTGCACTATTTATAAAATAATTTGAATATTTTCCTGTCAATATTATTAGTAACTAGCTGTTCGCTGCAGCTCTACCCCCGTGAATGTTGGTTATATCGCATTTGCAAGGGAATTACAAACTTTTATCTTCTATTTCAACCCTTTCAAGCCTTTTTTCGCAATAAAATATAGCCTATGTTGTTTTCCAAGGTCTATTCTATCTCTATACCAAATTTCATTAAAATCGGTTCAGTGTTTTAGGCGTGAAAGCGTAACAGACAGACAGACAGACTTTTTTCGCATTTATAATATTAGTATGGATTGCAATTGGTATTCACCATACCAGTAGTTCGGCTTTTGAAATGGTGTCCACCACTTCTGGATTCCACTGACTGCTTACCATCAGGCACATCTTTGGTAGAAATATAAAAAAAAATACAAAATTTTTATTTATTTTAAGGATACTTTCTGAATATGAATAGTTGATTCCATTGAAGTAAGTATAAAGGTAATAAGAAGTTGGGTAGTTGAATTCAACACAGGATATTAGCCATAACCATTAAACAAACAGATACCTATATACCGCATATTTGTTTGCATGTTTATAAAGTAAATTAAATTTTACAAAATGATTAGAAGCTATGTCACAATTGGTTTAACTACTTTGGAAATCAGCCCTGATGAACAAACAATTATAAAAACATTTTAATTTAATTGAAATGCAAAAGTAATTAAGTAGGCACGTAAGAATGCTCATCTATGTTTATAAAGGCTCTTGCATTGTGGTATTAATTATTATACTTAAACAAAAAAATCATTGAGTGACAACAATGAAACAGTAATTAACCTACTTATTTATTTCAATTTTAGTATTCAACATGACCTTCAATTCTTTTTTTTATATTTATTAATCTAAATACTGTGTAATAACCTGAGTGAACTTTTGAGGATGTTTTTTAATTTGATTCATACGCTAAGCAAGCATACCTATAGCCACGGGCCACGGACACGCCAAGACACCGCCCACCATGATATTAGTGCTCTCTTTTAACCTAGTTTCAAGAAGTACATATTGTGACTTCAATAACGATTTAGTAATTTAAACTTTGTGGCAATCGCCATAAGGCAGGTATTAACAAAAATTGTTTTTGGCTTATGTCTCTTTTACACTGAAGGTAGAGATTTCATTGACTTTTCGATACATTGCCGAACGTTTTTTTGCGCCTGTCTGTGCCTTGTAAGGAGTGTTCCTTGCAAACTACCATAATTAATTTATGCTAACGAGTATACTCCATAATAATATACTTTAAAGCCTAAAAGTTAAGCATTCTCTTGCTTCATCATCATCAGGCGAAAGACGTCCACTGCTGGACAAAGACCTCCCTAAAGTTTTGACACTGATCAGTCGTGAGCCGCTCCAATTAATTAGTTGCCCAACACCCTTATCAGGTCGTCGGTCCACCTTGTGTCTGTTGGTCTGCCCACGTTGCATCTTCCGGTAATAAAAGAAAAATACGTCATATTAAACTTTAATTTGAAGTGTTAATAATAACATTCGATTTAAGAACGACTTGAAATTAGACGTAATTAGGTGTTATTTATAGTATTTGGAGGTTGGTCTTTTACCTCAAAGTTTTAATGTTTCCTTTGATAGGTAGGTACCTACTAATTGCAATTTAATTGACAATATCAAACTTGACTTTTTTGACTAAATGATTCACGCGAGCAACTATGCTACAATAAAAACGGGTATATTAAAAATAGGATAGCAAAAGGCATAAGTCCATCCAAATGGTGTCTGGAAGAGATCGCTTTTGGCGATAAGACCGTCTATTGTAACTACTTAATAATGTTTTGTTGTTCTTTGTAATAATAATACATATGGTGTGCAATAAAGAACATTCTTTTCTAAGGTTCAATATACCTATTCTTCTTGTCGCAATATATCTAGCTAGTTTAGCCCATTCCTACAATAAGAGAGTATCTCTGCAGCCCGGATTGGTTAACACCACCCACCCCACTTCTTTAGCAGTTTGTAATAGGTACCTTCAAGGAAATTTTTCTTTCTCCCATGAGCGCCGATTTATCATCAACTTACGGCAGTCTACCGCTGGAAATAGACATATGAACATAGATTTGATGCCGGTCTGGTTCCCGAGTTACGTTAATTAAACACATAGGTACATTTTCCACGCGGGCGTAGCCGCAGAGCGCAGCTAGTTAATATACGAAAGTTTGTGTGTACGTATGTGTGTGTGTTTGTTACCACTCAGCTCCTAAACGGCTGAACCGATTTCGATAAAAATTGGTACCTATGTAGATAGAATCGGTGCAGGAGACGAACATAGACTACTTTATTTTCCGAAAATCGGTTTGGTTCCCAAGGAAGAGAAAACTCATTTTACGCGTGGGTGAAGCCGTAGGGCGCAGCTTCTTATTAGTCGTTTGGAAACTAGGTGCCTTGCCCTGCTCTCATTATTATCCCAGCAGTACAATTGCACTGTCATAATATGTATAAGATATTTGAAAGTCATTCAATACTTATGAAACATCACAAACAGTAATTAAATTTCAAAAGAGCTGACTCGTGATTTGTAATTATTGTTACTAACTTTGTTATATAAATGACTGAAACATTCTATTTTCATGTAAGTTTAACTTTATACATATTTTTTCTAATGTTGTTATTATGTTTGATACATCAAACATTTTTGAATTTGTGTTAATCAAACTCAACGTGACTAAATTTGAACACGAGACGAGATTACACCAGAAAATTCTAGAGTAGAAGATGCTAAAACAGAACGTGAATATCTTAATTCATGTAAGGCTTTAGCGATATTATATCTAGAATATGGCTAAAGCCGTACATGACATAGATGTCTTTATTAGGTGGGCCTAATAAGAATAACCCATCAAAACTCAATTAAGACCAAAACATGTTCTTGTTTAATCATATAAAATGTTGAATCGGCTAAGCAGTTTTCGCGTGATGAAAGGATAAACGAACAAATAGTTTGTATTTAATATAGTAAAGTATATTATGGAAATACGAAGATTTTAAAAGGATCTAGTGGAGTTAAGCATGCAACAAATGTAAAGCCGCGCTAAATAATTTCGCGTAGAGTGCATACTAGCAATCGCGTCGAATCTGTTTCCTCGCCCATATTTATGTTATCAAGAGGCCTTAACAAGAAAATTAGTATGGAGCAAATGTGTACACTTTTAGGTCTAGACAACCCTTTAGCTCATATATAAACATTAAGAATAAAGTTTGTTGCAACTAATTGTACTTACACGAAAATAACGAACGAACGACCGGCCGCGGTGGCGAAAATTGGGGGAGGCCTGTGTCCAGCAGTGGACGTGTTTTAGCTGATATGTACCTACACTACTAGCTTCATTAGTTACAAAATATTCCAAACACGTCATGTCAATGAGAAAAGAAGAGCGGGAGTATTATGTGCAACTTAGTGCATTTTTGACTCTCTCTATAATTTAGCCAATTTACCAAACATCAAGGTACTTATCACTTTATTGATGTAATTAGACCACACTACGTCGTCTTGGTCTGAAAGGTACGCACCATTTACGATTAATTTTTATATTTAATTTTCAATTTACAAATGTATATTATATCCTGCTTGTTTGGATTGATCTTTTTTTAATACCGAGTACCAAATATTTCTTGAAACTAACATTAAGGGCGTTCCGTCACATATGACCTTGAGCGTTTCGCTTCCTCACCACCCCGCGCCTCACCCGAAAAAAACATTGCGTGCGAGTCCGCCCTCTAGCGTCAAGTAGCAGTAGCACAACTATAAGACAATGACCTTACTTGTCCGAAACCGCAGAGCTAAAATCTGATAGACGCGAAAATAATGAATTATTTTTTTAGTATCTTTTATTATTTCGTTTAGTAAGTATGTATATTTTTTAGTATATATTATTTACATATTTATTATTTATATAGTAGCGAAAGCAAAGATGAGTGTTTAGAATCATGACGTTTGTTAAATATGTAGTAGAAATAAAAATAACTACTGTGGGTTAAACCAATAAACTCAAAATCCAGCTCTACCGTGGTATAACTAAAATGCCGTTAACTGCCAAAGTCGAGTTTTGAGTAAACACTCAAAAAACGCGGCAAAAATTGAAACCGTTGTCACTTACAAATGACAACAATTATTTGAGATTTAAAGGTACCAAGATATAGATCAAATGAAATACTTTCAATTTATTCTCCTGTCAGTTTGTAAATATAATTAAATTTTATAATAAAACGTTTTTTTGCGTTTTAGTATACCATTGGTGTTACAAAAATCTAATAGATCAGCGGCTAAAATGCCACTACGCTTAGCGTAACGGCATTTTAGTGTCTCTATTTCATAAAAAATATTGTTTGTTAAAAACCTAAAAAACAAAAGAACTTAATTGTAACTAAAATGTCGGTATAGCACATAATGTCAATTTAGCTTATCATTAATACTTGTGGAACTACCTCATGTTAAACGTGGTTAACGTCCGTTCACTGCTTTTAAGTCTGGTAGTCTATAAATGTGTTTAAATAAGAGTACAAAACTTGATTCATTGTTACGCTTAAACGCGGTTAAACTTAAAACCTTATAGTTTAACGGCATTTTAACGCAACAGAATTATAAAGTATTAGATCATTATCGATCAAACTGAAGTTAAAAGTTATTAAAATACACTCATTTTTTAAACTTACAACTAACACAAAACTTCCCTTAAAACAAGATTATAGGTATCGCATCAATTATTATAAATTTAAAACATGGTTTTTATAAAATTTAAATTGACTTACAAACCACTTTATAATAAAAACAAATGTAGATACTAATAATAAAAATCACAAGTAAGTTTAACTTACACTTTAAACTAATAAGCATAAAAAAACAATTGGACCTACTTATGCAAAAAGGAACCAATCCACACATATGCCAAAATTGAGATAATTAAACAAAAAGCATAAAATGCACCTTATAACTATAATATAATAATAATATTCTACCACATTCACACAGAGCCATCTTAGCCCCAAATTAAGCAATTATATTTGCTTGTGTTATGGGTACTAAACAACTGATATACTACTTATATACTTTTTTTTTTTGTAAATACATACATATTATAGACTAGCTGTTGCCCGCGACTTCGTTCGCGTGAAAATTCAGATGGGTGCCAGATTTTACGGCAACCGTACATTGTATCAGTAATAAATATCAGTATTATCCATCTCTATGGCGAATCTCATTTAAACCCGCTACCGCTAAAACTGATGAACCACTTTCACACAAACTTCGACTCTTATTTGCTCACTTAATAAGGGTAGTTTCTGAATATTAAAAAAAGAGTATTTTCTAGTAATTTGGTAATCCTACTATAAAAACTATAGAAGTTTCATACAAACTTTGTCACCCCTTTATACACCCATAGAGGATGGATTTTGCAAAATCCCGTCTAAGTGAGCACCTATATCCTAATAGGAACGATCATGCAAAGTCTGAGATTCCTAGCACTTGTTGTTTCTGAGATTTCGTGATGAGTGAGTGAGTGACCTTTTGCTTTTATGTATATAGATAGCTTTTGCCCGCGGCTTCGCTCGCGTGAATATTGATTTTTCCAATAGACATTTTTATATTGTTTAAATACTGTTTTCCATAGTATTTTTAATCTCCCATTCATACAAACACTCTTTCACCTACCTAAAGATATCCCTCGTAAAAAAAAAATACAATACACAAAGGCAAATATTCACTACAATAACTTTTCCCTTCCCCTCATTCCCTATCGCCCTTTTTCTCCACTCTCCACAGTTTCCGCTTCTCTCCTCACTTCCCTCTTCTCCTCTTCACCTCCTTCAGCATCCCTTGCCTCTCCTCGAGCATCTCTTGCCCTTTCCTCCACTTCTCTCTACCTTGCCTCCTCGCTTTCTCCTCTCTTCTCTAGCACTTCCCCATTTCTTCTCCTTCGTTCCCCTCATTTTCTTCTCCCTTCTTATCACTTCTTATCCCTTTCCCTGCATTCGAGAGCTCCTGCCTTGTCCCTTCCCCCTCCCTTCCTCTCCCATCTCCCTTACTTCCCCTTCACTTTCCTCTCACTTCCTCCTCATTTACTCCTCACTTTTCCCTCACTCCTCACTTCCTCCTCACTTCCCCCTCACTTTCCCCTCACTTCCACTCACTTCCCCTCACTTCCACTAACTTCCCCTCACTTCTAACTTCCCCTAACTTCCCCCTCACTTCTCCCGCACTTCCACCTCACTTCTTCCTCACTTCCCCTAACTTCCCCGTCACTTTCCTCACTTTCCTCTCACTTTCCTCTCACTTTCCTCTCACTTTCCTCTCACATTCCCCTCACTTTCTCTTCACTTCTCCCTTGCTTCTCCCTGGCTTTCCCTTGACTCCTCTTGACTTCTCCCTGACTTTTCGTACTTTTGTAGCAATATGCAAATTGAGGCAGCCTGTAAAGCACGCATTTTACTTTTTATTTTTTCTTTGCAACATAGAAAGCTGTAAGTATTTAATTACCTATAGAGTTAAGTGTATTGCCTGTGTCACTTTGCATGCTACTTGAAACTGTAACTTACAAAAATTGTAATAACCTGGCGATTAAAATGAGTGGCTTGAGTTTCTTGCCAGTTCTTCTCATGGCTCTACTTTGTCAGCGAACTGGTTGTAGGTTAATTTGCTGACATTTTGTAAACTTTGACGTTCATAAGTGTTAATTTAATTAACCTATATGAATTAACATATTTTCATTTTCCTTATTTATTTTCGGTTCAACTGGATATCACAAATATAACTTCAGTAAATCGTTCTGTATATTGTATAGCTAGCAAAAATTTTACGGAAGTAGATCTTTTAGAATAAGCGGGACGGTTTGGCTGGAGATGTACATAACGACGTAAAGTGTAAGTTTTGTCTGAAAGTCAGTGGTCCGAAGGCATAGTTACCTCCTCGGTCCTCTTTATTTCCTTTTTCTCCCACAGTATCTTTACTCTGTATGGCCACCACTGCACTGAATTTGAAACAGCACCATTCACCAGCAAAACTGAATTCAAATGACGGAGCTGATAAGGATTTTCAGTTACACATGCTTTAAA
Organism: Parascotia fuliginaria; assembly: GCA_963082885.1. Taxonomy (NCBI): domain Eukaryota; kingdom Metazoa; phylum Arthropoda; class Insecta; order Lepidoptera; family Erebidae; genus Parascotia; species Parascotia fuliginaria. The sequence goes on from OY720184.1 coordinate 11,215,722, forward strand.
CAAAGCGTCATCATTCCTATGTGTATATCATTATTTCTATAGAAATTGATATTTTTCAATGTACCCTATCAAAATTCAAGGATGTTGCACAAAAATGTATAGTATTGGATAACTAGATATATTTATTTAGTAATTAGTGTTTTTAATTTTAGGTTTTTTATGATATCGTATTGGGTTTTTATCTGTAATGATATTGTAAATACTTTTTCAATAAATAAATAAATGTTGATTATCTTCTAGTAAGTGCCCGTACGTAAGGTACACAATATCATGTACCCTTAGCAAAATAAGTAACACGAACAATTGCCAAAGTAGACGCATTGTACCCACTGTTTGAGTGATTTGGATGTACCGTGAAAATTACCTCGCTAGAGATTCATTATAAGTATAGATTACTTCAATATGTACATACAAATATATGTGTACATACATATATTTGTATGTACGTACATATTGTAGTATTGTAAATGTATAATATAATGCAAAATCGGTAAAGTAGAACTAATGTAATATTATCGCTAAGTAACGGATCCATGCGGACGACGTCACGGGGTAGTTTTACAGTACATACACTTATAATATAATATAATAAAGATACATACATACATACATACATACATAGAGTGCTAAACCATAATTCTTTTGCCTTTACCTAGTTAGGTAAAGACTGTACAAAAAAGAGTAGAATTCTTTATACTGTGCCACCGTGCCGGGTCTATTACTTTCTACATACACCTATTACTCGAAAAATACGGTATTAGTTTTGTTATGTCCAGTAGGCACTCAACAATATATTATTTAATTTTAGGATTAAAAATTCATATAGTACGATAATAAAGGAACAGAGAGTAGGATTTTTAATTTACCTAATTGTGATAATTTCACAGTCTTCAAATATTTTAGTTTGGTTAGAGACTAAGACGTTTTGTAAAGCCTTTTTTCTTCCTTTCTTGCAATCAAATAAATAAATCAAAATAAGATGCATTGAAAGTAGAAGGGTAGGTATTTACTTTAGCCTAGTATCTTATCAGCTTATCACTGATTTTATCAGCTCATGAAAAAAAATCTAACGAGGTAAATACTTGAATATTTTATCGGTATTACTTACCAATAGAATATTCAAGTACACACCGTATGTATATATAGAATGTATAGGTATTTATGCTCGTGCAAGATAACGTAGATAGTTAGGTAGCTAACAGCAGCGTGTATGGTTGTTTTGTGTAGGTACCTAACTAGGTCGCAAACCGACGCATGTCACGTATAATCATTGTAATTTGAGTTCTATGCTAGTTGTACGACCGACGCCGACGTTCGTGTTCCGACCGAAGCACCTCGTACCTACGCCGTCGTCGCGTCGCGTCGGTCGGAATCGGAAAGCGCCCTTGCCACATGAGTAAATATCCAAGTTAGATATTTTACTCATGTGCCCACCTACCACACACCTAGTTCGAAATGATAGTAGACATAGACAATATTGTAGCAAGCTCATATTCATACCCCTAGGGTATATAACAGCAGGAATTTACTGATTCTTGAGGCCTGGTGTTGCCTTGATCTTATCACGAGCGACAATAGGCTCACCACCTGCTACCTAGTTTACGTGGAACTAAACATAATTAAAGGATATCCTAGGTAAGTATCTCAAAGAAGGTATTTTACTAAAAATATGAAGGTAGGTATATACCTACTTACAGGATATTCTATTATTGAATCCTTTGCATTTGTATTTGTTTCAGTCGTGAAATTTTAGTCATTTTGATGAAAAATAATAATAAATGTAGGTAAATACCTACGTATTTAATACACTAAAAAAATCTAAATAACTAATCTAATTTATTTGCAACACTAAATCTATCCACACAATATTTTTTTTGATATTATTTATTTGCAATTATTGAATTACGTAAATAATTTTTAAAAAAACCGCATACGTCCGTCCGTCAGAAGGGCTTGCGCCGCTCTGCCGTTCTGCCTCCCGTCGCCCGCGCAGAGCCCCTGCGACGCTGATTCAGCCAAATTATCAATAACTATTGAAACATTATCCTAATAAATGAAATAAACCTACAGAGTTGACATTTGGTTTATTCCGGTTGATTCAATATAACTTTTATATTTATAACTATAGTAATTACAAAGTAATATTTCGAAATAAGTGAAATCACGTTGTTTTAATATCGTTGGTATAAGTTATATAATCAATTATTGTAAATAATTCTTCTACTATTCTAAAGTTCATGAATCAAAGTATATTGTTGGCAAAAAAAAAAAGAATAAATAGCATTAGAATCTACTCAATTATCGAGATGAAAGTAGCGGATTTCGTCGAAATTTCGTCGGAACCACCTTAAGTGTCTTCCTCGTCACATTTTATGGTCCACAATTTGTTGTTATGATTGACATACATAATTCGAAAGTAACCAACGCGCAAAGCGTCTTAATTCTAAAATCAAGTTTAAGGCCGATTCCGAGTCCGATTGACTCTAATAGGTTATTTTTAATACTGCTAACTCATGCTTTTATTACAAAAAATAGTAACCTACTATAATTTTATCTCAACAAGCGAAAGCTACGAGATAAATAGTTTATTTATCCAAGAGCTTAAACTCAATCGAGTATATATAATAGATTGTTATGCGTTTAAAATAAAATAGTTTCCAATTAAAGAGAATTGAATGATTTCCGTCGGTTATTTAGCGAGTTATATCGGATGTAAACAATTGGTAGCGGATCTAATGACATTCGACACGGCTCATGGGTCCAGGACAAAGATATGATATCTCAGAATATGATTCAAGGGTAGCCCTACCCTTGAATCATATTCTGAGATGAGTTAGATATACGCAATACACCAGATATTAATGTACCCAGTAAGCAAAGCAACATCAGCTTTCGGCATCCATTTTGCTGCACAATGAATTTGTGCATGTACGGCACCTGTAAAACGTAGTTGTAATTATTATTGTAGTTGTCTGTTTTATGTTTGATTTGTCGTAGCTATGAATGTAGATATTATTTTATTTTCACTTTCTAATAATTTTAATGCCGCTTAGGACGCATCCGCATCTGTATAAACCAGTATTTTCTTCTTTAGGCATTATCTTGATATAGGATCAATACGCCATGACTGACTTTAACAATAATAGTTTTGTTACAACTATAAAAGCTGTAATTTAGATGTAGAAATGTCCGGGAATCGGTAATTCCGGAATTATGGATCTGTTTTGCTGATATTTGACTTCCTGCATTTAATATATTAATTAATCGTTTATATTTTATGAGTGGCCAGTGGACACAGAAAGATTTGTTGCGCAAAAGGGTGAAGTCTGACATAATGAAGTACTCCACAAAGAGCATCGCCGGGTACACCTGTGACCCCGAAGCCTCTGAAATCCGAGTTTCACGAGAGTCTGTTATCAATATCATTTACCACCAGCTGAGCTTCTAGTAATAAAATGTTTATATCAATGACACCTCTAAGTAAAGCCAGGCACATAAAGCTTAATTCAGCGATGACATTAATACATTGAGTTTATTATTCAGTTGTGCCACCTATAGTATCAAATTTCGCGTTCAGATTTCGCGTGAGTCAATTACGTTGAATGATACAACGTTAGTAATTTAGTTTCGCTATTCACTTTTAGTTTAGGAATCTAGACAAGAGGGGCCTCGTTTATATTATATACACGTAGGTATACTTTTTTCATTCTCCACTTTGTTAGAAGTCGTTACATGTGATTCGCTTTTTTGTAACTAAAATAAAAATATAGCGTTTTGATTAATATGTGAAAGTTTGTATGAATGGTTGTGGTTTGTACTTACATTTTTATTCAATACAAGCAAAAGTTTTGAATAAAATGTTTGCTGTTGCATAAGGCTTTTAGTATACCTAGAGATGGCAGATCAGATTCAGATCCACTTAAACTAATCAATAGGTGCATCTGTCACTATTATGGTTCTGTCATACACCTATCTTAAATGTTATGTTCTACCTCATTCGTCTTACAAGTGTTGTTAAGGACCTACTTTAATTAAATTTACATTACAACGTAATTACATCTACATTCTGCGCAGTAGGTATCGTAGTAGACCTGATTAGAATAAAAATCCTTCCCAAGATTAATGGTTTACGTTTTTTCCAGAACAGACAGATACTGTTCAATAAAAAGGTATTAGAAAATAAATATTATCTATTACACTAATACATATGTATTTGTATAACAACGCCGTCGTCGATTGTTGTGGGATCGATTCTCTTATCTATTTTTATATACATTAAATGTATATCTTTATAGATAAAACATAATTGTCATATTTACCGTAAAGCAAGAATCGAAGGAAGAAAACATTTATATTAAAAATCATAGAAATAATCATAGAGCAGAATTGCATTTCAAAATGACAACATTTAGAGTCGGTTATTTTATCACTACACATGTAATATTCCGGTCTTGACTAAAACAGAATATATTTGTAGGTACTAAGTCTATGTGAGAAAATAAGGGTATGTACTCTTATATTTGCGGAATTATTCAATTTGCCTGCGACATATACATCTGAAACCTTCAAAAGAAAATTCATTCACATCTTCCTTTGTAGGATAAATTTCCGGAATATGCTTACAGATCATAAAGAACTTTATTACTAGGCCAGAACGTGCTATTTGCTTTAACGAGGTAGCTTCATTTCTTGCACACAAACCTATGTCGCACTATCGTTCAATGTCATATGCAATCATCCAATTACATTGTGATTACTGTGACGACATACAATTGATATAGAAAATTGATCCTTAAGCTTTTGCTTTGACGTCTATTTTTATAATAATACAAATTAAAGTTTTTTTTAAGTTAGAACATTGGCGGATATGTAATTTATAATTGACTTATAAATTATAATTTTTAACAAAATGATCCGTGCAAATATATTTTAGAAATTCGGAGACTCATTTCCGGATCTATTAACAATGCAAATTTGTTATCTATAGATATACTTAGGTAGGTACTAAGTTCCTTTCCATTTACTTTATATTTTGTAAGATAGAGTATACTAGCAGAAAATCATACTCTGGACTACTAACTAAACTATATAGGGAAAGGTCTATGACTGCATGAACCCGGAACCTGGCATAGGATGAGCTGCTATCTCGGTCGGTTAGTTTTTATTTGAAAGCCAAGATCATATTTCGGGAACAATGATGCATGCATCGATTACCTCGATTACCATTGGTACCGTATCGAAACCTTTATCATGGTCATATACGAAGCGTCATGCACGTTATCTATAACACAATTGAATACTCGAATAAGCACGAATTCACCAGAACAGCAGAAAGCAACACCATTCATATTTAACCATTTATTATTTGTTCGAAGAAGAATATTCTAGAAATGTTTATTACGACCTTAATCCTAATAATTAAAGATCGATGTCTGCTGGGCACAGAGCGATAAATTGCGGGATAATTCAATTAATATGGGCGCTCGCTTTTGATGAACGAATTAATTCAATTTGCGGTGGATAATTAATCTGTTATGATTTAGTCCAGAGGGTCATCTGCTCCGGCCTCATAAATCCAGATGGGCTCTTTTTCTTTGTGCTTTTGGTACCTACTTGCTCCGTAAAACCAATTAAGATTAAATACTTTGTAAATGATATAGTAAGTCATGAATTTAAGGTGTTCTTGGAATGCACAGTTCCATAGTGTTGTCCTTAATCGTCATTAAACTTTTTAAAATGAAAATAACTAACCTTAGTGTAATGTATTGCTTTCCTTTTGGCTAAATGTTTTTAACAGAATTAGTTGTTTGTTTAAGGCCTCACAAGTAGGTATCTTGTTTTGTCGTCCAAATTCGTATATACATATATGCAAAATTTAACTGACTTTCTTACGCACGGTTTACACTTTCGCATTGGCGAGCTCTGTTTGTCTTTTTTACTTGAGTTTTTGAAAGTATCGTAAGAAGCGACTAAAGAAATGTCAGATAATTTGCAGAATGAACTTGTGATAGCTAATACCCGTGCATGTCTCAGTGTGCGACGCGAAAGTTTAAAGTTGTAGAATGTTTTCATTGCCTGAACATCACTTTCGTTTATCGAAACAGTATCTGAAATAACTGTTATCTAATGTAATCGTCATAATTACTTGTATTATTGTTTTGTTATCAAACTCTTTGGCCGTGATCTCGATACACAATAATTGCATGAAAAGATAACTGTCATAATTTAGCTTTGTTTCAAAAGTTGCTCTTAGAGGCTGTTTAGCTCTAGATTATGTTTTAAATATCGTTCAAACATTGCTTTTCTATGACCAAAACTTGTTATGTTTTTCTATTGCCGTGTTAGTCTACAGATTATTGGTAGGTGACTATCAAAATGAATTAAATCAGTCAATATAGCCATAACGGGTAGAAATTTATAGAAAAGTTTTTATATTTCATTTATTATAGATGAGTGGGTCCAGTTCACCAAAAATGATTCGTAACTGGATTAAAATTAATTGCATATGTCTGTCAATATTGCCTTAACGGGTCAGACTTTATCGAAAAACCATACACACGATGAGTGCTTATAATATCCCAAATATATGACAATGATCATAATGAGACAAAATGCTTTACACGAAAACAGCACTTCATAAGCAGTTGCTATTAATATAACAATATAAACGTTAGAGAAACCTGCAAGCTCAAAAAAGGTTTCTTACGTGAGATTAAAGTAGGTATAAAAAGCGAGATTCCTAATTGATAAATTGATCGCACAGGAGGAACCAGTTGCGGCACTAGCCCATAATGAGATCTAGTCCTAAGTATTTACTTCTCGTTCAGATAATCAGCAAACGCTAGTTGGTTAGAATACATTAATGGGCTTTTTAAGTTCTTATATTAACTTTTCTATGGAATTTGTTGTTGCCAATATTTTTATAGCAGCATACAGATCTGCTGGTTAATATTATGTCACATATTTTTATTAACTGCAATATTGTGGCTAAAATTATTAATCAATTTGTTCCGAATTTCGTACACAAATATTAAAAAAATACGTTTATATGACAATTAAAGTTAACTTCTAACATCCTGCGTCGTCGGTAAGCTATATAAACAAATATATCGGTAAGCTATGTTTAATAATCTCAACAGCAAGATTTCTTAGCGCAAGTTTTTGCTTGTAAACCCAAGAAATTTCCTTATTGCATCTGAAGTAGTCACTGGCCAGGCATTAGTAATAAATTGTTATCGTGCCGCCTTAGACATGCTGTCCTCTTCGATAAACTTGTATATTCGCATCAAGGCTATTTAACCATTTTCTATTTTTAAACAAATTAGAAGATATGTAAATGTTCATATTATTGTTACGTGTCAGGATGGGATTCGATGCAAAATGCCAGATACGCGATGATGCGTTTATTCAAGACTCACACAGTATACTAACAGTAACTAAATAAAGCAATAAACACTTATACTGCACTATCACGCTTCGTATATCGCTCTTCGTGAACTTCCGTATTACTTAGATGTTCGCTCGAGATCGCTGTATTCACAACTGAACGAAGTGCCGACGTTCGAATCCTTTTTATAGTCATTCAATAGATTTCTAGAACCTTCCCGCTATTACCACAAAGATGCCGACAATTCTCGAAAACAGAACAATGAGTGTAGGTACTTAGCTGCGACGCGTAGGTATGCCTACCGCCGTTGATCTATTGTTATACGTGTAGGTAGGTACATGCAAACGTTCTAGCGTAGGTATTTGTTGTATACGTGTAGGTAGGTACTTGTGAATGTTCTAGAGCGTAGGTATTTGTCGTACTCGAGTAGGTAGGTACTTGCGAACGTTCTAGAGCTTAGGTATTCGTCGTACACGAGTAGGTAAGTACTTGCGAACGTTCTAGCATAGGTATTCGTCGCAACATTGCCCCCCTCTTAATCATGCTCGTCCCGAGCAGCGTTAGAACCGTGATAGGGTGCTAGTCGATCGATGTGGACGATCTTTGGCTTCTTTCTATCACCCTGTCTTATGCGATAGGTCACGTCATTGATCCTTGTGATCACTTTATAGGGACCCTCCCAGCGGGCCTGTAGTTTCGGTGACTTGCCGATTTTCCTGAGAGGATTATGTAACCACACGAGCGTACCTTCCTCGAAGCCATGATTACTTGCTTTCCTGTCATAACGAGTTTTCATCTTCTCACTAGCCTTGAGGTTGTTATCTCGCACTAGATCATGTGTCTTATCCAGCTGTGCCTGCAAGTTTGCGACGTATTCTACTGTCGGCTTTGGCGTATCAGGAGGTGTTCCGGTAATCAAGTCTACTGGTAGGCGTATCTCTCTTCCAAAGTTGACTTTGGCCGGCGTAAATCCTGTAGTGTCATGAACCGCGGACCGATATGATAACAGGAAGAGTGGAATGTAACGGTCCCAGTCTCGTTGATGGTCTTCGACAACCTTGGCCAGATGGTTTTCCAATGTCTGGTTAAACCGTTCTACCATGCCGTCAGACTGCGGGTGCGCTGGTGTTGTCCGTGTTTTGTGTATGCCGAGTAGATTACACATCTCTTGAAACAGGGCTGACTCGAAATTTCTTCCCTGGTCACTATGCAGTTCCAACGGCACACCAAATCGACACACTACTTCCTGGATCAACTTTTTGGCCACGGTCTGAGCTTCTTGGTTTGGTGTCGCAAACACTTCGGGCCATTTGGTAAAGTAATCTTGGACTACTACTATATAGCGGTTGCCGTATTCTGTCACGGGAAATGGTCCAGCTACGTCAATGGCAATTCTCTCCCATGGGGCTCCGACACTGTACAGCTGTAGCTTGCCTCTTGATCTAGTACGAGGTCCTTTTACCGAAGCACACGTAGAGCACTTTCTGCACCACTCCTCGATGTCTTCCCGACAGCGTACCCAGTAGAACCGTTCTCTCACCTTCACCAAAGTCTTCTTCACACCAAGATGACCACCTGATGCACCATCATGCACTAAGCGCAGAACAGGTGCAACTTTGTTTCTCGGGATCACCATCTGTAGAACTTGGTCCTTCCCGTCAGGTGATTCCCACTTTCTATATAGCACGCCTTGTTCCAAACTCAGACTGTCCCACTGAGCCCAGTAGGCCTTCGTAATTGGGCTTGCGGCTGATACGTCCTGCCATAATGGTTTCCGACCCTGAGCCTTCCAATCCATTATTAGTTTAAGATCTCTGTCTTCTTTCTGTACCTTACTGATTTCCTCTTTGTCCCAGGATTCATCGGTCCCCTGAGTCCTGACAATTTTCACTACCTCCTTGGACTCATGCTTCAAACAGTGTTTACAATCCTGGGAGCATGGACGTCGCGATAAGGCATCAGCATTGGAGTGAATCCTTCCACTGCGGTGTTCTATTACAAAGTTGTACTCCTGTAGTTGTTCGATCCATCTCGCGACTTGGCCTTCAGGATTCTTGAACTGGAGTAACCACTTCAGTGCTGCATGGTCTGTTCGTAGTGTGAACTCTCTTCCCAGCAAGTATTTATTAAAGTGTTGTAAGGTCTTCACAACTGCTAGTAATTCACGCCGAGTTACACAGTAGTTTCTCTCAGGCTTCGATAGAGACTTGCTGAAGTAGGCGATGACCACTTGCTGTCCATTTTGCTCCTGAGATAACACACCTCCGATTCCAGTATTACTGGCGTCTGTGTCCACAATAAATCTGCCTTCTCTATTAGGGTAGCACAGGACTGGAGCTGAACACAGCAACTCTTTGAGTTGTGTAAATGCACGTTGACAATCCGAGTCCCAAACGAAGTTCCTCTTCTCTTCTGTCAAGTGGTGTAATGGCTTGGCTACTTCAGAGAAGTTCTTCACAAAACGCCGGTAGTAAGCACTGAGGCCCAGGAAAGCTCTTACTTCGGTTTTAGTTTTTGGTACAGGCCACTCTTGCACCGCTTTTATTTTGTCTGGGTCCGTTCGAACACCTCTATCCGAAATAATATGGCCTAAGAACGAAACTTCTTTCTTGAAAAAGGCGCACTTCTTCGGGTTAAGTTTCAAATTTGATTCACGAAATCTCTTAAAAACTTTCTCAAGATTCCTGCGATGTTCCGTGAAACTGCGTCCCATAACTATTACGTCATCTAAGTACACCAGACAGGCATCTCCCAAAAGACCCACTAGTACGCGTTCCATAAGCCTTTCGAACGTAGCTGGTGCATTACACAATCCAAATGGCATTACCCGGAACTGCCACAGGCCTTTGCCAGTACCGGTGGTAAATGCAGTCTTCTCCTTATCTTCTGGCCGGAGTTCCACTTGCCAGTAGCCACTTTTCAGATCTACCGTAGAGAACCACTTCATGCCTCCAAGCATGTCCAAAGTGTCGTCAATACGGGGCAAAGGATAGCTGTCTTTCTTGGTCACGTTATTCAGCATCCTGTAGTCTACACAAAACCTAGTACTGCCATCTTTCTTCTTCACGAGTACCACAGGTGAAGACCATGGGCTGGATGATGGCTCTATGATCTTGGTTCGTGCCATATTCCCAATCAGCTCGGCTACTTCTTGTTCTTTTGCTAGTGGCACTCGTCTAGGTCTTTGTTTAATAGGCTGTGTAGCACCTGTGTCGATCGGGTGTTTCACTAACCCCGTTCTTCCAAGGTCGTTTTCTTCTTTAGTGAAAATGTCCTTGTAGTCCAGTAGCAGCTTCTCTGCTTCCCGATATTCGTTGGGTGACAAACTTTTCTTCGTGGTCTCTAGCAATGGGCCCATATGATTTTCCGAAGAGGCAGTCTGGACGTTCTCTAGGATCTTCCTCAGACTGCTCACAGCCTCACATCGTCCAACGATCGCGTTCTTCCGTAATAACATCGCCGAATTGCTGAGGTTGGCAATTTTAACTTTTGCTCCACTTCTAGTCATTACCAAAGTTCTGGCTGTAATTAGACTGGTATAGCGCCCAGGATCTTCCACCATGACGCAACGATCAGCAGTCACACCCTCAGGGAACCTTACGTCGACTAAGGTTTCTGACCTCGGTGCCAAGGTTACCGTTTTGGCACTGTAGACCGCTATCGAAGAACAGCCTTCCAGAAAGACTTCTTGATCTGGGAAGCTTAGAACACCTTTAGCAATATCGACAACGCACTGCTGCATTCGTAGGAAGTCTAAGCCGATAATGCAGTCATCCGTTATGCTCGCCACCAAAACAGATTGATGATAAATCTTCTCTCCTAGTTTGATCTTCACATCTGTAGCTCCGAGGACGGTCACTGGCTGGCCAGTCGCTGTTTGCAATTTGCAAGATGGTCGTGCGTCTTCCCACTGAATTGTTCGCCGCAGAAGTTCTGGTCGTACGATGGTCTTCGACGCGCCCGTATCTATCGTAAAGCGAACAGGTTTACTATTGATTTCTCCAGCTGTTACCAGGCTATTACCGTCACATGCCTGTGATACTTGCACTGTGGGGGCTTGACGTAACGGATCTTGACTAGCATCAACCTGAGTAGTAGCTGACACCATTCTACTTCTTCTCTGGTCTGGACAGTTGATTCGGATATGGCCCCGCTTGCCGCATCCGTAGCACATAGGCTCACCTCGTGGTCTAGCAGCTACAACAACTTCCCGTACTTTATGCGACTTGTAGTCGTTTCGCACAGCTTCCACCTCAAGGGCATGTGCTAAGGCCGCTTCTAAAGATGTATGGTGTGCCAACCGAACAGTTGTTCTGACCTCAAACTCTCTTATGCCGTCCACGAAAGCTTGCACAACTATGTGATCCACAGATGATGTACTGGAGGCATACGCTCGTCGTACCAGACGTTCAATTTCAGCAGCCCATTGTTGAAGTCCCTCACTCGACTTCTGAGTTCGATCCTTCAGCTGAGCTCGATAAACATGCTCCAGGTGCTTATCGCCAAATCGAGCTTCCAATGCCTTCAGGAGTGCGTCTAAGTTTCGTCGGTCAGCAGGTAAGTTCTCTAGGATCAGCAGTGCATCCCCTCTAAGTGCCAAAGTAAGCGCCGTCAGTGCGTGATCATCTTCCCACCCATTTCCTTTGGCAACTACTTCGAACTGGTGTCGAAAGGCCGTCCAGGAAGACGAGCCGTCAAAGGAGGGAAGTTTAAACTTGGGACCTCCGGAAGTGACTGCCGCGGCCACGGGCGTAGTACTTGAATAAAGGACCTTGGTCTTCTGCAGCTCTTTAATCATCTTGTCATGATGGTTCATGGTGGTCTGGACATCTTCGAGTATTTCATCATGTTTGCTGGTGCGTTTTTTTACCACTTCAACGTCTTCTTGAAGAGTACTGATGACGGTGCTGAACCCTTCCAACTTAGAGTCCATCATTTCTCGAAGGTCCTCTCGGATAGCCTGGCGTTGTCTGTCTTCGGCTTGCAGTTGACCTTCCTTAAGGTCTAGAAGAGCTTGGCGTTGGCTTTCCTTCAACTCCTTCATGACTTGACGTTGCCGTTCTTCAGCTTGGCGTTGGCGCTCTTCAGCTTGGCGTTGGCGCTCTTCAGCTTGGCGTTGGCGCTCTTCAGCTTGGCGTTGGCCCTCCTGGATAACGGCTAAAAGGGACGACATGTCGAAGCCAGAGCCCATACCCGTCGACGCCGCAGAAGTGCCGGGATCACTAACTACTGCTGCGCTAGACTCTTCAGTATCGGCCATAAGCGATGGTTCACGAGTTTCGTCTACCGCCGCCTGTCGTCGAGTGCGTACTCCCTCGTCGCGTGGTGTGACTGGCATTCTCACTTCTGTCACCAATTGTTACGTGTCAGGATGGGATTCGATGCAAAATGCCAGATACGCGATGATGCGTTTATTCAAGACTCACACAGTATACTAACAGTAACTAAATAAAGCAATAAACACTTATACTGCACTATCACGCTTCGTATATCGCTCTTCGTGAACTTCCGTATTACTTAGATGTTCGCTCGAGATCGCTGTATTCACAACTGAACGAAGTGCCGACGTTCGAATCCTTTTTATAGTCATTCAATAGATTTCTAGAACCTTCCCGCTATTACCACAAAGATGCCGACAATTCTCGAAAACAGAACAATGAGTGTAGGTACTTAGCTGCGACGCGTAGGTATGCCTACCGCCGTTGATCTATTGTTATACGTGTAGGTAGGTACATGCAAACGTTCTAGCGTAGGTATTTGTTGTATACGTGTAGGTAGGTACTTGTGAATGTTCTAGAGCGTAGGTATTTGTCGTACTCGAGTAGGTAGGTACTTGCGAACGTTCTAGAGCTTAGGTATTCGTCGTACACGAGTAGGTAAGTACTTGCGAACGTTCTAGCATAGGTATTCGTCGCAACATTATCTATACTCTTAAGTATAAAGCAGAAGAGTTTGTTTGTTTGTTTGAACGCACTAATCTCTGGAAGTACCAGTCGGATTTGAATAATTATTTTTGCATATGATAGCCAAGTTCTTGAGAAAGGTTATAGGCTATGTAACATCACGCTACTGGCGACGGGAGCAGAGCAGTAAGCTAAGACTCGGGTGAAACCGCACCGCGAGAAGCTAGTTTATTATAATATACACCAATAAAAGTACAACGATCATAAAGCGCATGAAAAACTTAGTACCTACTATAAATTTATAATCGTATGGGAATTAACGCGATCATGCATTAGGTATTTACATAAGTACCTTATTTTGCTTGACGTTTCGATCAGGTTACACCGGCCGTGGTCACAAGCAGACTGGTGAGGCGATGTCACGGCTCCGTATGTGAAGTAGATTCTAGATCTACCCTCACATTTTTGTCTTTCCACGTACTATCACAAAACACACTGACAGTGTCCCTATTCTGTATGCCGTCCGTATTCCGAGCGTTAACCGACTGCGCAAAGCGAGGTTGCGTAATTTGAATCACTGGATTCCACGTAGCCGAGAGCTTGAAGCCGTCTTCCCTATTGAAATTTATTAATTTCAATAGCTTCTCGTACAACCCGAGAGTAACAGGTACAATCAGTGGAGAGGACTTGCGTACGATGAAATTCAATCCAGTGATTGGTGTCCGTTTGAAGAATATGTTCGGCAATCGCTGATTTGCTGGTCTGTCGATTCTTTACAGCGGCGATATGTTCTTTGATCCTTTCAGCAATAGTCCGCTTAGTCTGACCTATGTACGAACTACCGCAGCTGCAATTGATCTTGTAAACGCCCGGTGTTTGTAGGGGCAAAACATCCTTTGGCGTGCCTACCATGCTGTTTACTTTGGCCCCAGGTGTAAAGACTGTGTTTGTACAGTATTGTTTAAGCAGGTCTCCTATCTTATCAGTCACACCTTTAATGTAGGGCAGAAAGGCAAGTTGTCTGTTGACCTCTGGACGTTTGACCCTTTTCGTTGGCTGCCTACGTACGCCGATTCCCTTTATTACCGAAGATTATCAGACTTTGGAAAAGATACGTCGATGACGTATTTAGTATAGTAACGGGCGGTAAACAGGAAGTGGATCAATATATAGTATACCTAAATTCCATTATCCCAAATATAAGGTTCACATACGAAATGGAAACGGAAAGATCGTTGTCATTTTTAGATGTCAAATTGAATGCGAGAACAGATGGGTCCTTATCACACTGTGTCTACCGCAAACCAACACACACGGACAGATACTTACATGCTACGTCGCATCACCACCCTCGTCACTTGCAGTCCGTTATGACTTCATTGAAGAACAGAGCCTAGAGCCTCTGTGACCCGGAGCATTTAGAGCAAGAACTAGATCATGTTCAGGAGGTACTTAGTCGTAATGGATATAAAGGGAATCGGCGACGTAGGCAGCCAACGAAAAGGGTCAAACGTCCAGAGGTCAACAGACAACTTGCCTTTCTGCCCTACATTAAAGGTGTGACTGATAAGATAGGAGACCTGCTTAAACAATACTGTATAAACACAGTCTTTACACCTGGGGCCAAAGTAAACAGCATGGTAGGCACGCCAAAGGATGTTTTGCCCCTACAAACACCGGGCGTTTACAAGATCAATTGCAGCTGCGGTAGTTCGTACATAGGTCAGACTAAGCGGACTATTGCTGAAAGGGTCAAAGAACATATCGCCGCTGTAAAGAATCGACAGACCAGCAAATCAGCGATTGCCGAACATATTCTTCAAACGGACACTAATCACTGGATTGAATTTCATCGTACGCAAGTCCTCTCCACTGATTGTACCTATTACTCTCGGGTTGTACGAGAAGCTATTGAAATTAAGAAACACATAAATTTCAATAGGGAAGACGGCTTCAAGCTCTCGGCTACGTGGAATCCAGTGATTCAAATTACGCAACCTCGCTTTGCGCAGTCGGTTAACGCTCGGAATACGGACGGCATACAGAATAGGGACACTGTCAGTGTGTTTTGTGATAGTACGTGGAAAGACAAAAATGTGAGGGTAGATCTAGAATCTACTTCACATACGGAGCCGTGACATCGCCTCACCAGTCTGCTTGTGACCACGGCCGGTGTAACCTGGTCGAAACGTCAAGCAAAATAAGATATGTAAATACCTAATGCATGATCGCGTTAATTCCCGTATGATTATAAATTTATATCATGCAACGCGAAAGTTTAAAAGTAAATATTAGTACCTACTATTTTGGACTGACACTATCTAGTATCAGTGTCAGTTTTAGTGTTCTTTGATATAACTTTACATGCTTGTATTTTTGAAAACGTAATAACAAAAATAGTTTTATATAAAAAAAACCGCTTTCAAACAGTAAGAAAACTAAAAATTAAAAAATATAATTTATTTAGCACAAAGTAATTCTTATTTAGATTTAGTTAATCAGAAATGATTAAATAAGTATTTTGTAGTTTTGAAGTTGATGCCAAGTAAAACAATAACTAGAGGTATAGGTATTATCAATCTTAATTTGCTGTTGTAGTAAGGCTCGTGTAGTATTTACTTGACACCAACTTCAAAGTTCCAAAATACTTATTTGACTCTATCTCCGAAGTTATTCATCAGATCTTCACCAAATTAAAATAAGACCACTCCGAGAAAGTACTCTTTCTAAAACTACCGTATAAAATTTCAAACAAATCGCTTAGAACTATTTCTCTAGAATCCCATCATCAAAATTCTTACTCAATGATCATGGGACCATCTGTGAAGTATACATATACCCTTTCAAACAAAGAACAATCCAAATCGGTCCAGCCATCTTCGAGTAATCGAGAACAATACATAAAAAAAGGTGCCGTCGGATTGAGAACCTCCTCCTTTTTGAATTCGGTTAAAAAGCTTTAACCTAATAGAACTTAATTTGACAATTCTTTCTGATGGCTATTGTTCTTTATATTCTCAGCCTCGCCTCGCCGAGCATTTTGTATAGTGTTAATATGGTATGTATGTCTGTAATTCAATCAAGTAGAACATTTACATACATGCATATTGTTCCGTAGTGTAACGTAACTTCACACATAGAACGCTATAGCTACGTCCCGTCCCACACATGAATTAACTTCGAAACTTATACAATAAAGTTTCACTTTCCACGCATATAGAAGCAGATAGAAATAAAATTATTTAAGGACGTAGCAGTTGTAAACAAACTTTAGGGGACTGAATGAAGTTATTGTCTCTAGACTTACGACTAATATTCCTCAATTTGGATCATTCAAATTTGAACAATCGATTAGAATCTAGTTTGCTCTGATAGTTTGATGAATGATTTACTCACCTTCCTCATTCCCTTCCCCTACCCCATTCCCAGGCGCCATAGTGGACGCAACCAAACCAACAGTTTAAGACGATGGCTTTTGGTATGGTGGCCACCACTTCTGGATTTCAATGACTGCTTACCATCGGGCGGGGTGGAGTCACTTTGGTAGGCTAATATTTAATAAACGAAACACAATAAATTGCATAAAGATTGCATTACTTCGTACCTTATTTATGGGTTGTTTGTTACATGTGAAGATGTGACCGATACATTGCAGTTATAAATTTGAGGCGTTTTGTTATCATAACTCCGGGTAAACTAAGTCATACTCAAGACTATACTTCTTTCCTCTCTTGCACACAAGTGGTGTCTTTGTTTTGTATTGAGCCAATTGTACGAATATCTTTATTTAAATTCTACTAAATTTAAGATCAAAGTTCTTGTCGCAAAACTCTAATACAATCATTTACATTTTAGTTTTTTTATACTTTGGTTACGGCACAGCTTTGTGACTTTCTTTTACATTTGATCTTTAAATCATTATTTAAATACAGTTCTTATACTTGACATCGAAGTAGTACCAGTAATTGTTACCCTCCAGTGTAAATATTGTTTTTGTCAATACTATTGTTGACACACGATGCTGAGACCAAACTGTGATAGTCAATAAGTCGCATGAGTATGTGAGTCATAACCTCAATAGTTTTATTGTATTATTTAACTCTATATTTTTATGACAGTAGATCCTTGTTGATGTCAGATTCAATGTGCCGAATCAACTGGGGATGGATATAACTTCTCATTTAGTATCGGCGTAAACTAGTATCTGTAGTTTTTTATTAATAAATAAATTTGCTGAATGAGAGAGCCTAGGACTAATATCCATTAGGTTTCCCTTTATTATTCTTCTGCTCCATTACTCCCTTACCTATCACGTTGGCAACATCTTTGCCGAAGCTTCACTAGTGACCTGACTTTCTACCGAGAACTGACCAATCAGATATTTTAAGCAACGTCTCCTGTGATTTCTTTTTAATTGTTATTTTATTTATTTTGGTCACGTTTCGGTTCACCGGAGTTAAACGATTATCGAGAAAAATGATTAAGTCGAAGTCTATTTAACGGGACTGATGTACCTGGGCAATTAACTGGTATTTCGGCTATAGATAACATCTCAGTACTTCAGAATGTTCTTTTTTATTTTTTGTGCGAAATCTTGTAACTGTCACTTTTCCTTTTGCCTGATAGTAGCTAGCTTTCGGCCCAAATGGTGTAGTGACTATGTACGTATATATGTTTTATTTCGTTATACAAACCATAACACGGTTAATTTTTATTAAAAACCGTTTAGTATATTTTTTCGTGTTTAAACAATAGTCATCTATCAACAAATTCTAGGTAGGTATAATATATATAATAAATTAATTCCTAATAGCTCTCCTAATACGTATAATGTGGGTCAGTTAATGAAAACACTGCGTGATATGGATCAAAGCCTAGTATTATATTCAGAATCAAATTACTTTTTTCCATAGTGCGAATGCCACATTGTAGTTACAACATACTTTTCTAGAGAACGACCTATTATGTCTGGCTGACGATGGACATATTGTTAATAAAAAATGAAAATAGTAATGTCACTCTCTCTTGCATTTCATAAAAGACTAAATAAATTAAATAAACCATTTCTATTATGTAATATGTTCAGTAATGGTATGTCTACATTTTGTAGATGTTGGGGCCGAATCGCTATAAATAGTTTTCGGCACTTAGCTTTTTAAAGTTTATCTTTGTTTTTTTCACACTTTAAGACGTGTATCCAAAAATAAATAAGTAATTGCCTTTTGTTAAAGATTTCCTTTCGTAGATATATTAGGCCTGCCGAGTTTCTTGTTGTATCTTCTCGCGGTCTATCCAAAGATGATCAGCGAACTGGCTGTTAGCTTTTGGCTTTCACATTCTTTTAGTTATCTTGATATTGATATGTGTCAACTTTTGATTTTTGAGTAGCGTTTGTTTAGTATCTAAATAATGTACGAATGCCTATAACAAACTTTGGCTAGCATGCTTTTCCGTTGCTATTTCTGGTCCGAAAAATTTGCAATCATATCACGAACTTGTCATGTCATTTTGAAGTATAGAAAGTATACGAGGTTCTTACTATGGGTCAAAAGCGGTAGTGTGTGCCTACACACTGTCTATAAATTTGGCACATCTTTTAAAGATGCGGTCGGATTTATAATGGTTGTAAAAATTATGTTCGATCTGTGATGCAACTGAATATGATTTAGTACGACTAGAACTAGTTTATTATCGCATTAAACACATAAATCGTGGAAAGTTTTGACTGCATCTTAATTTATCATCATTTTAAATATTTTAACCATTAAAAAATAAAAATAATTAAATATGACATTTATACAGAGCTTTTGGTAATAAGTTGAGAATTGCCGCTTGTTATTCAAGTTTTCTTTATTTTTGTTAATTTTGTTTTCAGTAAAACATTTTCGAACCCTAGAAACATTTTATTTTACTATTTTCGTATAGCTGTTTCTTTCTTTAATGGTGTCAACGTATAACTATATAACTATTTGATAATAAAAACAAAAATGTTTATTTACAAAACCATGTCATGCGTTCCTGTCATAACATTAAATTGCGACACCTGTCACTGTCACTAATCACTTATAGTGCTGCACACGAAATGCAAACTCAAACAATTTTAGCGCCAATCACTTACGTTTCAATGATGCTAATGCGTTGCGAACGAAATTTTGACGCTTTTATTTTGTTACGCCTATACAAGCAAAGTTTATCTTGGAAATTTCTGACTAACGGTGAAGGAAAACATCGTGAGGAAACCTGGACTTAAATGTCTGAAATTGCCAATGCGCCTTGAGCAAGCGTGGTGATTAATGCTCATACCTTCTCTATATGAGAAGAGGCCTTAGCCCTGCAGTGGGACAGTAAATAGGCTGGTATTATATACAAGCAACATATTTCAAGGCAAAATGTACTTTAGATTTTTCTGTTAAGATTGATATTTGAGTGACACATTAATTCAACGAGTGATAAGCTTTAACATTTTTAATGGGTTCGTCGAACTTGCTGTTCGGTTGTTCGTCACATTTATCTGATCTGCTAGTGATTTAACATCATAACAAGAATTTATTACTTTAACTATTATGTGTAATTAACAGCCTAGAGAGACAGTGTATGAACTATTTAACTATTCTTGTGATTGGTTATAAATATTTACTGGCTGTTGCCCGCAGCTTCGCCCGCTTGAATGTAGGTTGTATCTCTGTTTATACAATGAAGATTTTTCACCAAACTCATTCCCTATTTCAACACCTTTAAGCCATTTTTTCGCAATAAAAGATAGTCTATGTTGTTCGTCGAGGTCTAATCTATTTCTATAATACCAAATTTCAATTCATCAAAATCGGTTTAGTGGTTAAGGCGTGAAAGCGTAACAGACAGACAAACAAAGTTACTTTCGCATTTTTAATATAAGTATGAATTTTTGTCCTACAAATTGTTGACATGCATCGTCTGTATTGTGATCGTACTTTTAGAAAATTTAAACGAATAAAACTTGCACAACTATTTAAAATAGGTATTAAACGTTTTTAATGTTTTAACCCATGCTAATGGGTATTTGTATTCTGTATACATATTATCCGATTTACGTCAGGAATTCATGTTAGCTTTTTTTTTAGAACTATTGGGGTCTTGTGTTATTTCTGGTGACGATATTTTGATTCAATAGCCTATGAGGTATAAAAATTGGGCGTACACCCAGGTTATATTTACGTCATACTTCACAGCCAAGCCTATTATATTATATAGCTAATAAAGCCTATTTTCAAATTGTGCTACATAATATAAATTTTGTTCTAGATGAAATCCTCTCTATGCCAGACAGACACAAATTCGACTCCCGAACGTACGTGAAGCCGAAGAAGCGAATGCAGCGACCTAGTATACAAGATATCGTGGAAGTAGTTTCAAATTCACCGTCATTGTCTCCTCATCCGTCGCTCAATCAGTCAGCGAACAAGTATCTGACCTATAACAAGTACAACAACCCACTGGGCAATATAAGTCCCATGTTGAGGCTTAAGACGTTCAACGTTGATACCAATACTGACAATTGTACAGTCGTCAAAGATTTTGCCATAAAGAGACGAAGTGGGACACAAGATGATGACCCTCAGGTAAGGCAGATTTCATTAATATAAGAATACCATTAGACAGCAAAGCAGCTGTCGATCAACGTCGACTAATTTAAACGGTTGTGACGGTGACAGGTCGATGATTTATCCGATCAAAATCTTCGAAGGTGTAGATTGTCGGATAAATGATGACCATCATCGATCTTATGTTAATCTAGGAATTCTTTGACGGTAATCGTTCTTTTACACGATTTACGAAGTTCTACGCCAGATCTAAAAAGAAATTTTGATTCACCGCAAACTATGTAGTTGCGTACTTACTTATCCATACAGTTTTACTAAACAATTTATGAAGCTTCAGTCAGTCCTACATTATCTTAAAGATTGTCGACAGAGTGTGTGATTTTATTTAACTTGTCGGTATATAGTTTTAACCCTTTCTTTCAATCGATTCTTGTTTTTCATGCCGGGTGACATCAGCATCTGATATTTTGTTTACATTAATGAAAACATTCACATTATCCGTGTGTTTCCAATGCGACCTTCGTGTATGGATAAAGAAAGTTTATATGAAAGTATAATATATAATATAATATAATAGGTAATCTGTATAATCCGCTATGTAATAGAGTAAAAAAAACAACGTAGATTATGTAGAAAGGTTCTCCAGAAGGAGGACCGATGACCTGGTAAAGGAGACAATAAACATTTAACAGAATAACTGGCGCTTGGGTCTGGTCCAAGTGCATACACTTGCAGAAGGTCGTGGTCTAGTAGTCTATCAGTAGGATGAAAATAAAATGGTGAATGTGTAGAATAGCATCATATTTGATATTTTCTACTTTGATATTATGATACAGAATGCAAAGTCAATAAAAAGTTGCACATATTTTATACTTTCATATTAAAAATTATCACTTTATCTTTCTAACCTTAGAACATTTCCGAGTCGGAGGCTTTTTATTAGTGAAGGCTAACTTAGGTATAAATAGGGTTTACTTATTAAAACATGAAACATTTATTTAAATCTAGATATTTTGTAGGTTGCGCTAACTCATTCAATATCTATTTACAGAAATAACGGCTTTATTACAAAACAGGTCTTTTTTTTTTCCGTCCGCCTTCTTTGGCCGTGACACTGAACTTGTATACAAATGAGCTCATGGCTTTTTTAGATCAATATAAACTCCACAATCTTTACTCCACGCTGCAGTGATATGAATACATTTACCATAGTTTCTTCATATAGGTTATGGTTAGAGGTCATGAATATTTAAATGTCTAGATAATAAAATACACTGTCTCCGCTACAGTTCCGTAATAAAATAAACAGCTCATTCATACCATTGTTTTGTACAAGTCTCATGGTCTTATTATGACTGTTGAGAAAAAGTACATAGGTACTATTTACTATGCATAACTTGCGGGAATAACTATATATCTTGATTTTTCATTTTAGTGCCAATGATAGTATACTACCTATAAAAATCTATCCTGCGGTCCAAAGTTTATCTTAGGCTATAACGCTATCAACCGGCAGAAATGATAATCCTGTCGCTAAATTCCGTACACAATCCCCGAATCGTGTTATTGCATTCAGTCCCAATTTGTTGCGTTTTAGCGCTCACTATTAGCGACATTGACAAAAATCGTACAATCGAGTGTTCATGAGCCCAATTGTTATCACACCCAAAGGAGCAACTGCACTATTTGGACATCCGATATTGATCATTTTTGATAGTAAAGCTTTTTGATTGTGCTTCCGTTTGCTCTTCACACTGTAGCCGTGTATCATTAGCACTACCACTATACTGAACTAATAGTGCGTAACCGCTTGCCGGACCTATATGCTATTTTACCAAAATATAAAATATGATATAAAAAGTAAGATTTAAGGAATTCAGGCTGAATCGCTAGCATTACTAAGCTATACAAAATTTAACTTAACTATACATTTTAAGAAAATTTAGGTTTCGTGTGTTTCCTCATTTATAGAATAAATTGCGAGCCTCGAAATGCTCTTACAAAATTATTGTTTGTATCGCGCATAAATGTTGCAATAATTTCGCAAATGGTAATAGATGAGGACTCGTATACGTAGGTGAAGAGAGTAAAAAGTTTGCAACGCCAAAAAATATTAGCGCTTTTTCCTTATTCTTGAAATTGTAATTTATCTTGGTTATCATGCTAGTATTTCCTAGCCTCTTCTAGCCATCCTCAGGCAATGCGTTTAAGTGCTCTAAAGGAGCCAGGCCAAATTACGCACCACTGCCACCGAAGCAATAATTGCTTTTTGGACATTAAAACATGTAATATCACAAGAGGCAGGTGATAGATTCACGAAGGTTGCCGCAACTTTAAGTCTCGCTCACTGCAATATTGATGCCAACCATAGGCGTGGGTTTACCTCTGGGTTTTTTTTGTAAAAGTCCTAGTCTTTAATGACTTATACAAGAAGTGAAGATATAACGTGAAAGAAAAATATCAGCTTGATTAACAAAAAAGCTTTGAGTTATTTCACATTCATTCACCGGCTCGACTAAGTTCTTGACACTGCAGGTGCAGATGTCCTTCTATGGCGGTTTACCATCGGATGTTTTGTTGTCTCGTAAACCACCGACGATAATAAAAAAGACGGTTTACCCAATGTTGTTCTAAATGTATGAAATTTATGTTTGTAGGATCCTAGAATTTTAACTTTTTACCAGTGTGCTCTAAGATACATTGTGTACATCCTTTGTTGGAGATCCTTAACTATAAATAAATAAATAAGATAAAAAGAGTAAACTTATTTGTCACAGCAGAACTTTTAAACTATGCTGTGTTAAAATATCCCCTCATAGTAACGAATCTTCATTAGAACACCACATAATTAAAAATAATTGCTTCGTAAATGTCTTTATGAACTTGTTGCTTCGAATAGAATCACTAATGCTGTGGTGGTAGTGGATGTTTGTCTTGCTTTTTTATCCGCTACTTTGGAAAGTAATATTTTAAGATTAGGCTCGTTTTCTACACTAAACAATTGTGCTAAAACCACAACAAATATTAGCCAATACCAGTAGTCTTTTAAAAAAGCAACTCTCAATGCAACGTTAGGTAATTCAGTTTGTTACTTGATTTATGAGAACTGTTTTGCCGTTAGTGTGCTCATGCATCTTGCGTTAGCGCGAAACTATACCCATGGTGAAGCGCAGTGGTGTAGCAGACCTTGAGCTGTCTTTTTATAATTTTTTATTGTAAACAATAGCAAACTTGCCAGGTGGTAGCTGCCACTCTTGAACCTCAGAAGTGTTGTAAAGTTACGGTGCTTGCAGTTCATAACACAATTATTCTGCATTTTCGAGTAATACTGGAGCATTGTTTGTTACTCATTCACCAGTAGGAACTCAACTCAACCCAGGTAGTATTGCTGTGACTGCGGTTAGCTTTAGGGCGTTTAACGTCTACTATACATTAGGAGTTGGCAGAAATGTGTATATTTTATATTCTCTTCTAACTCTTCTTTGTTTTATGCCAATCAGCAATCCAGACATTTTTTTTCCTCTTCATCCGTCTACATTTGTGACTATGACTCTCTGGTTACATGCATGTCTTAAAAGGTACTACTTTAAATATCATTAAAACTGATCTTCGTAGTTTCTTTTGAAGGTGTTTCAATCAAATTGACGTCTATTCGCGGTTCGCTCATCATCAAAATTGATTCGGAAATAAAATACGATCAGATTTCATTGTCTTATATATCTAATCGTTAGTGCTATCGTAAAACAATACATTTGACACACTTGAATAGACAAAGCGTTTTGTCGAAATACTTAGCAGATTATTGTATTACCATTGACTTTAGAGATATTTTTGATTTAATCTTATTTAGGTATTTAATATATATTAAATCTATCGTATATCAAGCCTACATTAAGGCAAAATCGTAGACTTCTTGAGTTTTCTTCTGACAGCCTGGATCGTCCGGATTTTTACTTTATAAACCCTCTGGGTATACAGAGTTTATACCGTAGTGCAGTCAACTATTAAACATTACATTGTTGGTGCAATGGAAAAAATAGGCAGCACGTATTCTTACTCCGGCCTCTGTTGCAACGAGACACCGGTAACATTGACCGTTGTAGAAATAATAAGTATCGCAGCTGCACAAATAGGACATGTTTTGGAAATATACGTGATCAATTATACTGATCGAAATGAAAGGATTAAATTTAAAACAAATATAAATAAAATACTTAAAGATAAAATACTTTTTAGGACTTGGTTCCAAGGATCCTTGCCTAGAATGCGAAACCACCTTCTATTCCCATGCTTGTCGTAAGAGTCGACTAAAGAAATACTATTTAGCTGACAGTAACTGATAGTTACCTGAGTAGGTATTAAAATCGCTTAATTGATGTAACCTATCCGATTTCCAACACACTTTTTGGGAAAGAGTAGGAGGCGAGATATCTTGCTCAGATTCAGAATGATCGTGTGATGTGAAAGAACTTTTTAGGTTGTAGTAGATAAATTCTTGCCTCTTGGGATAGATTGGTGTCACTGCTCTACCAGATGCTAATGACTATTCTAACGCAATTAAGCGTCGAGTTTTGTATATAATACGTAGCTTGAGTTGCTAACACGTATGTTGTCCTATATTTTGTACACGTCCTGCTGTTGAGATAATGATGATGTTGTGCTTTGAGATTTCTATGAATATTTTGTTATTATTATCATTCTTACTCGTTGTAACTTTATACTTTATGATTCTACGTGTGGTCTATCTAGGTGGAAGCCTTGTCAATTCCATCTCGTATTGTAAGATTAATTCCCACCCGAATAAAATATTTGAAGGATAAATATTTGTTTTGAGTATTTGTTAATTGCACGCTTTTGAAACCCACTGCTACATAGTGTTGAATTATTTCCTGTTACAGACAAAATAGATTTTAAATACAAAAATGAATGAATGAACCTCATAAAGTAACACATACCTACTATTATAATAACTATACACGTTCTAACGTAACACTTGAATAGTAAAATTTCAGGGTTAAAATCACACTAGTACTTAAGCATACTTACTTTTGCATCACACTATGATTGACTCATAAGTCCATATTTCCGAAGACAGAATCGTGTATGATGAAAGTTATTCGATATTTTAAGACAAGATTAATTCGAAACTGGAGGCCTACTCCGAAAATCGAACGTCGAAGTATCGAATCGAAACGTAGTAACGTCGAACGTCGAACGATAACCCTACTACCAAGTTACTTCGGATACGACTATTGCGTTCGGCCTTCGTTTCGAATCCATAAACAACCAATTGAATGAACATATTTTGATACACTATTTAATGTCAAATTGGGTCTTTTATTAAAGGCAAATAAAAAACCGATAAAAATCCGAAAAATCAATAATATTATGTTTTTAAAAAAAATAAGCTGTTGGTGTATCTTAAATTAAATGTTTTGCTATCATTCTAATAATTTATACGTAAAACTAATTAATCTGCTTGAAAATGAGACTTATTTTGAAGTGATGACATTTAAAAAACCTTACGTCGTGCTGTTGCTTTCTTATTAATCTGTGGCAGTATTTTGAAATCGTGGATTCGCGGCTCTCGGTATAAGTTTAAAGTCTTAGAAATTTCAATAAAGAATATAATTTCATTTTGTAAGTATAAAGATCTTTATTGTATTAGCCCTTGTATCTTTTCTATATTATATTCGTTATGTATTTATTCCGCAGTTTGTTTCGTATTCTTATTATGAACAATCTGTAATTTTACGATTTTCTGAATAATGCAATTTCGTTTTCTCACAGTAAAATGACGGCCACAGGTACATAAGTGAAGGCTATAGTACAATTTTATTTATGTCTGAGCATCCAGTCCTAGCCCGTGGCCTCATACACAGCATAGAGGGGCAGGCACAAGCGAAAAGGCTGTAGGAATCCCTGGCTGCGCAGTTAAACAGCATTGGGGGTTGCTGTTCAAACGGTGTAACAGTGGAAGAAGGTATGTACTATTAAACTAATGATTTCTCATAATATTCCTTAATTAATGTTCACCTTTTACTTCAAGATAGTATCGTAAGTAAGTTCTTATATTTTTCCAACTATAGAAAGTTTAGAGATCTCTGTTAAAGTAATGTGCGGATTTACAAAAATGTAATGATCTAATCCTAATCACTGTCTTACCCTAATTTGTAATAGGCTTTTGTACAGCAGTGGTTCTAGGCTTTTTTTTATTTTTTGTCGTGTGGTGTGGGTTGTTAGCCTCTCATGGCTTTCACAACCTTACGAGGACTGTCGGTGAGCAGAAGGCTCTCAACCGTTGGTCATAGGCTTACTAGACCTATATAAAATTATATTAACATATAGGTTGGCTGTAATAATTAAGTGCTGTCCCTAATTGTGTTATTAATTTGTGACACTAATTTTCTATTTTAATTTAACAGCCTTGAGGCGAACTCGACGACGTTTGCGTGCTGCGCAACCAAACCTCCGTAGTCGAGTGCTTCGCCTCGAGGAGGAGAAGAAAGAAGTGTTGGTGGGTGTCATCGGCCAGCTTCAAGAATTAATTAATACCTTAAATAAACTTTTGGATAAATTGTAAAACAGTGTTTATTATTAAAAATAAATAAAAATCCCAACACAAGTTAAACTGAAACAAATATATATAGGTAGGTAATTTAATTCACGCCTCCGACTGCGCTCTTGCTTTTCTTCGTCTAAGATCTCCTCATAGAGCTAAAACGTGCCATTTTCGTTCATAAAATTAAATGCAAAATCTTTTTACGATAGTGAAACGAAAGCTAAGTTGTTATCGTAAAATTAGAGGTTAAATTCACGATCAAAGTATTGTCAAACAACGATAATTAAACGTCAAAAATCATTTCGGAGTAGCGTCAACGAAAGCCAAAACGTCAATTTGCGATCTTCGATTCGATCTTCGGATTCGAAACATTTCGTGGTAGGTAGGTGTACGATCCGTCAGTCGAAAGTTCGACGTTCGATTTTCGGAGTAAGCCCCCTGATTGCCAGTAATCGCATCAATTTAATGTACGAGTAACATGAGTTTTAGTTAAAGTTCATTAAGTAGTATGTTAAAATTTTGATCTTTGTTAAGAAGACACGCTCCTCGACACTGTCTATATCAGTAAGTATAGCATCTTTAGGGATTGCTACAAAATACAACCAACTTCGCGCGAAGCGTATACTGTGTGGGTGGCTACCAATATGTTTGACATGGCTATAATGGAACTAGAAATATTAGGCCTTTAGTGATCTAGTATTATAATCCTTTTCTTTTTACTTCTCATAGTGTACTATTTGACTTATTTACCTTGGCATTTTTAACTTATTACACCAGTCAACCCAAACGTCAAACTTTTATACTTAGGTACTTTAAACTTTCTTCTTTGAATCAATCTTCTATGGATCGAATTGATTGATACGTTATCCATCTCACCATCACTCATCGAATTGGTGCATAGCGATTAATTACGATTCTATCGCTCATCTCTTGATAAGTTTGCATTCATCTCGATAAAGATTTTGCTACATACTACGTAGGTACGTAAGAACATCTCTATCAATTGCTAGTTATATAATATTTATTAGTTAGAACTGACCTACCGCACCATATTCTATTACTGAATTGGGCTTGTATTGCGCTATGAAGTTGTCAAGCGCGGTGGGCGGCCGTTGCAAAATAGATAACCGGGCAACCGAGTATTTTATGGCTAGACTCGTGCTCTAGTTCACAATAAACTTATGTTATCCGGTGTTACTAGCCATTTCTAAAATAGATGGTGAATCGTCACCAAAATATTTAATAGTATTAATAAGCTAAACTATCAACATGTTGGCTATATGTATCTCCTTCGACAGTCTAATGTCCTACTTTAATAAACTAGCTGATTGATCGATTTAAGAAATTAAGCACATCTTTAAAAGGGTGTAAATGCGTCTCAGTGTACTTAAATCGTCTACTTGTATCTTGGTTTAAAGAACCCTGTAAGGGCGCTGGTATTTATTTAGGAATCGATATTAAATTTATCATTTTACACGAGCCGGAGATCAAACCTTTGCGAAATCTTGTGTCCAAAACCTGAGAATAATTACTAAAATTATACAGTAAGAATTAAAGAATAATAAGATCAGATCTGGGGATCTAAACGGAATAACTCGTAAAAAGGCTAAATTAGGGTAAACACTCATGTAGGTGAACAAATGTCTAATAACAATCAAGAAAAGATGGAACTAACACATTAACAATATAACTCTCACAGAGCCTTAATGAGTTCGATAACCACTATATACATAAGTGTAATACATATATACAACGTCAACAAATACATAGTCGTAAATACCGCCTACATGCGTAGGTAACTAGTACTTCCATACTGGCATCTCAAAAATTCAAGATAATTCGCCTCGCTCTCAATTTTATCACGATACCGAAAAGATTGAACTGAGAACGGATCGAAAGTAGTAATTAGTTATAAAACAACAATGTATAGGCATTCTTCATCATCCATCGGTTGCCCGCCATCCTTATTATGTCGTCAGTTCACCTTGTGAAGAGTCTGCCCACCGATGGATGGGGGCCGCTCACGATCGGCCAATGTGGCGAAAATAAGCGAGGCCTATGTTCAGCAGTGAACGTACTTTGGTTAATATGATAATGATGGTGATTGATCAATATTGTTTAAAACAGAACTTAAAGACTTCTGAACATTTTATTCCTAAGTACTAAAATCAAATTTCAAATTATAAAAATCAAAGCAAATTTATTAATTTACAACATGTCGCTGTATTTAACAATACGTTTAGAAGTTAATAAAATTCTCGGCTTTTTTTTGCGAAAACCGCTTCAAAATCCGTTGCGTGGTTTAGAAGAAATTAGCGAAGAAACAGACAGGAAAAAGCAGTATGAACATTTTAAAGGAAGTCCTATAACAAATGTAGGCATAGTTACTTTACATGAAGTTCTGCAATGAAAGTCACAGTGCGCTTGAAGCTTTTTAATGAAACAGCAGATTTATGAGCTAACCATATTTAGTATAGGATTACTATTGTTAGTAATTGATATTGATATGTTACTCTTTTTGTTTAGATATATTATATATAATTCACGAATTACCTGATATTTTGACACTCAAATCTCTCCTATCTATTGTTAGACCATCCCATATCGATTTGTCAACATCGGTATCAGTATTTAACATTCTTAAAATATTCTCGCTTCTTTGCCCCACATAATTGAATCTATTATGCCTCACACGCGTAGGAAGACAAGGAAGGAATTCCATCGAGAATAAAATAAGTGCATTCTAGTGACGTAACCCTGTGACGCGGATCTCGTGCTACGAAAATATCTTCATAGTGGAAAGCATATTACGCAAGTGAGAACGGAATACGAATCGTAGCTCCTATTATCATCAATACGAGTACTTTCGTGCATTGTCAAGGCTTTTTTGTAATACCGTAATACTCCATACGAGTAATGGGTGTTATTAACTGTTACTTTTTAGTACGCCTGATGATGTTGTGAGTTGCTGTCTTTGTTATGATGTAAGTCAGCTGCTCATTAATATTTTAGAGTGCTGACAGCAATCATAATTTGATCATTTTCTTTGACGTTGGCAAATTCATTGATGTCTTATGATTTTAGCCTTCTTTTAGGTAGAAATTGTAACCTGTAATAAAAATTACTTTCTTTTTATATCCATGAGATTCAGGTGTTAGTTTTTATAATAGGCATAAATAAATACTTAACAAAAAGTTAACTCTGAAGAGTAAGTTTCTGGAACATTTGAAATTCATTTACTTGAATAGGACTCGGATCGTTAAAGATACAAATATCCTGTATTTCGTTACGTCAAACGATCAAATTTTCCAATAGCTAGAAATAACAACCGCAACATCGGGCAATGGGCAACATCGTAAAAAGGCCAACCACTTTTCTAACGCACGTATCGGGTGAAGTTAGATCAGATATAAAATTTTATTTTATTTATTATGTTTACTGTGCTCTAAGCTCTTAATGATGACCTAATTTATCTGTATAAAATAGAACAGAATTTTATTTCGGATTTCTGCAGGATTTAGTGCAGGTCCATGGCAGCAATTTACAGGACTCACTAGTGTCCTAAACTCATTCAGAGTTCTTTGCTATTAATCTTGGCTTACAGGGCGGCCGCTGATAGGCGTTTGTATGGTATATCTGTATAAAACTCAATAGGAATTACTACGATATGAAAGACTAGAATTGGCCAAGTTTAGTTCGATGTTCGATGTGACTTAGTTTTACTGTACTTTGAAAGACGTAAGAAATTGATATCAATAAACTATACAGATGTCTATTCTGTCGTATTAAAAGCGACTCTCATGTTAGTCACACGTTCAACATATAAAAGACATGATAATCTTAAAGATCTGAGAAGAATCACAGAATCGAAGCTTTATGGGCATTAGATTACTTACGTCATATGAAACGTGGACAAGGTAAACCAATGACCTGACAGCATTGGCGGGTAACTCATGGATAAAGCCACCCTATGGCCAACAATATAATACATCTTTCAACCAAAATATTTATAATTATCTCATAACATGGTAGTCTTCACAATGTGTTATTTCGCATGAAAATATATATGTCAATTCGCGTATATCATTTTGCGTAGACATCATGTGTCATTGGGCGTTTGACTACCTTTAATTGAGTCATTACGCGTGTAATGAGAAATTTTGAGTCCCAAAAAATTATATTTATTGGATTTGTATCTAAAATTTTCTATCTATTCTTTGAACAATATTCTACATTAGTAGGTATAATTTATGTTTCAGCTAGAAGATATAGACGTGACCTTGGCATCGGAGACGTCGGGTCGCTCCTCAATAGACCATGCGCCTTCCAGACCTATCAACATCGACTTCACGCAACCTGCACACAACCTACACAATACATTCAACAAGTAAGCCTTTATAAGTATTACGTTACGTAGCTAATACTATTTGTAGTTAGAAACTTTGAACATTAAATTGTATTTTAATCATCTTGCTTTGTCAGACTTTGTAGCACCAGTATTAAAAATTCAAACAGGTATAGTCTACAATTTGTGTTGGCTTTAGGTATCTTGTTTTAGTATTCATTTTTAATCGAATAGCGTTACACATAAATAGGTTAAATATGATCAAGGCATAATCATTAAATATTTTTGTTTCCTTCTTAATCTAATATATAATTCTCGTGTCACGGAGTACGTTATTGAACTCCCCCGAAACGGCTCGACCGATTTTCGTGAAATTTTGTATGCATATCGGCTAGGGTTGAGAATCGGACAACATCTATTTTTCATCCCCCTAAATGTTAAGGGTGGTATGAAAAGGGATGAAAACGATTGTATGAAACTTTTTCATAGTTTTGAAATTTTGTTTTGGAATACTTCTAATTTTTTTTTCATTGGGGTGAATTTAGAGGGACGGAATTAGGGATGAAATATTATATGGAAAGATATTTGCTTTTGAAGTTAGCGACTTGAAAATTGAAAAGAGGGGAAAGAGATGAGGGGTGAAAGAGAAGTGAGGGGTATTTACTTTTAAACTTTCGCGTTGCATGATTTAATAGAACTAAATCAACAAAAATAACTCAGTCTGCTTGTGACCACGGCCGGTGTAACCTGGTCGAAACGTCAAGCAAAATAAGGTATGTAAATACCTAATGCATGATCGCGTGAATTCCCGTATATTGAGTTCTATTAAAGTGAGGGGTAGGGAAGAAGAAGTGAGGGGAAGTGCAGAGGAAGTGAGGGTAAAGCGAGGGGGAAGTGAGGGGGTAGTGAGGGGAAAATGAGAGAAAGATGAGAAGGAAGTGAGTGGGAAGTATGGGGCAAGGTAGAGGAAGGGAGATGTCAGTGAGGGGGAAGCAAGGGGAAATGAGGGAGAAGCCAGGGATACGGAGAGTGAAATGACGGGGAAATGAGAGGGGAGGGGGGAGGGAGGGAAGAAGCGGAATGGGAGGAGTGGGGAAGAAGGGAGGAGGGAATAGGAAAAAGTAGTGAAAAGTTTACGGGGGATATCTGTAGGTAGGTGAAAGAGAGTTTGTAGAATGGGAGATTAGAAATATCTATTTATCTATATATATATAAAAATGAATCCCTATTTCCCTTGGTCATGGTATCACGCGTGAACGGCTAGATCAATTTCGTTAATTCTTTTTTTGTTGTGTTTGTTATTGTCAGGAGAAGGTTCTGCGAAAAATTAGATAATAATTAAGACAGGACAACGTCTGTCGGGTCCGCTAGTTCTACTATAAAATACATCGTAACCGCATCGGGACAGGTCAACAGAGTGCTTGGATGCGACCCATATTCAGCAGTGTCAACAAACATATCATTTTATAACAGTAAACTTCTGCCGCCTGCCGCCGGCACTAAACTACACTGAAGCTAGTGTTAGAATATTAAAGCCAAAGCTTCCCTATTTTAGAGTAGAATGCCGGAGTCCACACAAAGGCCGATGAATTGCAATAGACATGTATAGTATTAAAATTGCGCAAACAGTATAATATAACACGGTATAGTTGTTCCTCTCAGCGGCAATGTTACGTGATCGACATTTCGCACGTTTAGTATTAGTCTTCTGGTACTATATTTATTAACTAGCTGCGCCTTGCGGTTTCGTCCGCGGAGAATATTTTATATGTTTAATTAATGTAACTCGGTAACCAGACCGATTTTTTGATTAAGTGGATAATTAGGGCCTACGGCGTTTTTCTCATCAAATGAAAGTCAACAGCAAGAATACTACATAGAAAGATAAATACTTCCCTGATCTAGTAAGAAAGTGCTAACTTATCAGTATCACACATAGAATTAAAATAACTATAGATACAAATCATCATAACTTATGCGCTTCAATAAATAGCGCATCACACATATATTTTGTTAAAAATAAGCAACTACTTTCGGCCAATTTAGGCCCAATTTCAGTCTGCGGTGTTATTTAAATTCAAAGGCTCTATTTCTTAAAAAATCGAAAGAAATGTGCTTAGGGTCTTTACGTTAGCAACACAGCAGTGAGGCATTGGCTTTATACTAATTACTTTTTAATTGCCCCATAAACAGGGTAGCAGCGAGCTTTAGAACGAAAGTAGGACACGCTTCATTATCGTAGAAGCTTTAATAATTATTTAAACAATACCTAGCGACTGCAATAAAACAATAACTTTGCATTAATCATTCCGAGTAGTATAGATAGTCAAATCACACCACCGGCCGTTTCGTGTGAACCGAGCATGTAATCTACTAGTTATGCTCTTTTATGACTAACCGTGAGGCTATTATAGTTAATTGTCTTATTAACGGAGTTTAGGAGAACATTTTTGGGTTAGTAATTGAAAGAAACCCGAATATAATAAGAATATTCTTGTCTTCTTGATGAAAATCTACCAACTAATGATACAACTTGTATATAAACTGAATTGCTAAATAATAAATCAAAGTTAGGTAATTACTTCGCATGACTCGACTTCGTCTAGTGCATATAGAATAGATAGGGAAAGTAGGAAGGCGTCAGTCTAAGGAAAGTACACTTTTTGTATTAATCTCTGTATTGAAGAGTGACTTTTAATTTTATCGACTAACATGACATTCAATAATATTTAGAATTAGCCACGTATTGAATTAAAGTTATGAAGATATGATTCTTACATAGTTAGCCACTATATGCAGTGATATTCCTACTGCATGAGATGAGAATGTCAAGTTGGATGTCCGAGGGACTTCGTGATTTCTTACCGATAAGATTATTTCAATTACGAATAATAAAACGTCAACGTCAAATACCAAACTCAAAAATTATTCTACCTCAAGTTTGTACACAATAGAAAACTTTCTTGGTAATAGGTACGATTTAAAAAATTTATTCTTTACAATATGATTATTTTTGAAACAACATTTATTCAGATTTAGACAAAGTTAGCAGTATAACACCACATTCATAGAATACCTTAACACAATATACTAACCTAGTTTAGTATAAAAATATGTAGAATATTTGATGCATGTAGCTTTCTTACTACATTTATGTTGCCTTTAATATTTATTAGAACTGTTTATTTGCTTTTACTAACTTGTAACTTGTTTAAGCTACATATTATGACTCGTAGCCGTACAAAATGCATTGTTAACGATTTTGCTTACTGCAGTAGTGCAGTGGGGTGATTGATATCTTTGACTTTGAATATCTTTTGATACAATGTTGGCTGTAGTTTAAATATAATAAAACCCCCTAACAAAATACTGCATGTAATAATGCGATGTATAATGCATGTAATGTTTGCCCAGGTGGATAACAAGTGCGTACCTCAATACGGCGCAAGCGCAAAGGAGGTGGCACGGTGTTACGTCACCACAGAATATGGCGCTGCACTGTTTTAGGTTAAACACACGCTTATTATAACGTTGCAGCGTCTAATATTGTTTACGCACGCTAAAAACAACGCTTTTTTGTGTAGCTTTTTGTTTGCTTTAGTTGGGCTTTGTTTGAAATTTGTTTGCTTTTAGTATCATTTAGATTAAAGAGGTTGTGATAGTCATAGTTGTTATACAAAATAAAGTAGATGTACTCGTCTACTATGTTAAACAATAGTAGTAATAATTAATGTCCAAAGACGTTAGATACAGGCTGAATAAACTATTTCTTTAAACGTTGATAGAGGAGGCCTATGTTTAGTAGTGGATGTCTAATGTTTAGTCCCTGATATTGTTGTCCTTTCATAAAACTTTCAAGAACTGAATAGAAACACGTCTCATATCACTAAGCGCCATCTGGTGGCTAACAATTTTTTTTCACTAAAAGGTTTTAAAAAAAAATTCGGACCGATTAAAAAGCCGAAAGACAGCAAGTGTTTTATAATAATATCTATCTTAGGTTATTTGGCATAACTCAATTCAAATAAAATACAAAATGAAATATTTAGCGAAGTTTACTAGGGGATAATTCTGACTTTTTAGGATAATTCTACTGGGGATGACTTTGAAAATTGGCCACTTCTAGAGTCCAAAATTCAATGCTTTATTTTGAGTCTTTGTTGATCTTTTCAGTTTGCAAAACGTACACATTGGGTAGTTAAGAACTGGGCGCTTTTCACAGGAAATTCAACCTTAATAACTATTCAAATTTTTGCAGAGGTTTCTCAAGTATATTGAACGAGCGAGGTAGCCTCAATATGTACCAGAGTGGAGAATCGTTAATGCGAATGTCGCCGCCCAGCCTTGTCTCGTCTTTGCTTATGGAGAGCTCCGGAACCTTCAACACAGAGTCAATAGACAGTCGCAGATCTATATCACATAAGGAACCGGGTAAAATAGATATTAATGCATTGTGAAAAAAAAAAAAGAAAAAAAAAAAAAAAGATCTTCTGTTAAGTATGCTTAGAGTTCTGCCATACTTCTTCGCAGGAGAGTCCTACTGGCAACTGGTTCAAGGAGAACTATCTTTGTCGTTTTAACTTAAGCTAGATAAAAAAAAT
This sequence comes from Parascotia fuliginaria, assembly GCA_963082885.1. NCBI lineage: Eukaryota > Metazoa > Arthropoda > Insecta > Lepidoptera > Erebidae > Parascotia > Parascotia fuliginaria. The sequence continues at coordinate 11,252,100 of OY720184.1, forward strand.
GCTTCACATAACTTCAAACAGCCCTTAGATTAATTTTCTTTAAGATATTATTTTTTTATGAATGCGAAAGTGTCTTGTCTAGATATAGGGTTTAATACAAGAAACAAAATTTTGTCTAATGTGACATTAATAGTTGCTGGAAATTAGGGTTTATCTATGTTCTTTTATTATATATATTCTATCTTTATGAAGACCCACGTTCTGTATTTCCAGGACCACCAATGAATCGTGATAGCATCGACCCAATGATGACTAGTATGACGCTCAGCATTCTCGACGAGAAAGACATGAGCACGAGCTTCCTCTCACAGACCACATACCCTGATAATGATAGCCTTATGGACTCATTACCTCCCAGTCTTGTCTCCTCCGTCAACTCTTCATACGTCATCTCTAACAACAACACGTCAAAACCAAAGGACAGCACAGATTCCAACGTATTTAGTTCCGCAACATTTACACACCTACAACAATCAGAAAAGCTCCTCTCCGCAAGACCCCGGTGCGCTCTATACAACAGCTTCACTAAATCCGCCATAAAAGCCTCCGAAAGCTACACTAAGACACGCGAAGAAGCCTGCCAAATTGACACCGGCAAAATTCTAAATGAAAATTGCGATAAGAAAGATTCACCGAAAACTGTCCCAAAACCAAACCCAGAAATGTGTGAAACAATCACATTACACTACTCTAATAATAGGTTTAGTAGAAATAATGACGCAGAGAAAGAAAACTTTGCGAGAGATGACGCATTTTACAAAGATATGGGAGTTATGAAACCTGATGACTCTGGAAGAAATAGTCTTAATGTTACGTTAGGGAAGCAAGAGCTGAACGAAATCATACAAGCTCGACAAAAGCTTTCATTAGCGAGGAAAGGGTTACCGAGCGAGCCGGACAAAGTGTTACCGAATCAAGTAGACACGTCTCCTATAAAAACGATTCAGTTACCGAATCAAACAATCACAGTACCTCGGCAGAATATGGAGAATGCCTCAGAACTACTTTCAAGGCGAAGAGCTTTAAACACGAACGGGTTTGACAGACAAGAAGAGCCAACCAGGGAGACTCCCAAAAGAAATGCTACGTTTAAAAAGTTGTCGCCTAAAGCAAGTGCGATGGACACGACTGTAGTGTATGTGAAGACGGATGATAATAATATAATAGACATAAATTCAGCTACGTTAAACCTCATAGATACTGAGAAGACGTTACAACAAGATGCGAGGGTATGTTGTTTTTATCGGATTTAATTCTGACATTAAAATCTTTTCCTTCTGGTTCTAAATTTGTAGTAAAATGTCGTTAACATAACATGAGTTAAGTCATTTTGTATGACGTTTGCAGACTATTGTAATAAGTATGTTCTATTTATCTCCAACAAAAATCGGTCATCGATTTTCGGATGAGTGGGTAGCTTTTGCCATACAATTGGCATGGTATCTACTGACCTTTAATTTTACTTTGGTTACCATCAGTTAGATTCAATTTAGTCTTTAATATTATAACCAATAGTTAACCTATTTGCACAGGAGTGGGGGTCACAAGAGCGAGCGATGGTGGGGTCATGCGAGAGTACAGACACGGGCACCTTTAGTTCTTCAAGTCCACCAGACAGCGTGCCCGATACTGTACCAGCGCACGATCCTCGTAAGTAACATTTTATGGGTTAAAAGTCATTGCTTTATGGAATATTTATTATATAAAGGTAGTAGATCTTCGCTGGTTTTCATGAATAGGTCGGATCTACCGGGTCGGGTATCCATAGGTTACGACTACACTTTACTATCAGGTGAACCTTTTGGTTGTTTGTCAGCGAAATTGTATAAAAAAACCAAACGCTTATATAAGAACAGTTTACTTAAAAATGCAATATCAGTTAAATATTGGTGAATGTTCTGATCTCTAGGATATACAGACCGAACGCAAAAAATGGGCCTACGTACATGTAAGTACATATTGAATACGGCACTATGGACTGGTATAAAACACTTTGGCAATTGGAAGCGTGGTCAAGGTTGTCATTTTTGGTGAAGGAAATTTTTTTGCACTAAGCTATTATAGGCTAAAATATTGACTTGGTTCAATTATATTCTGGAGTGACGACCTATGGTGTCTACCAGATGTAGCCATAATCATACATACATAACTTTACGCCTGTCTCCCATTATTGGGGTAAGCAGAGAATAGCCATAATCACTTTTAAGAACATAAAATGTGTTGTGAAAATACCCGTGACCATGAAGTGCCATTTACACTGCAAGCTCTTAAAATAAGTATCATGTCATCAAACATTTTTTCTTACGATAAAGATAATCTAGCACTTTGCAGAATAATCATAGTATCAAGGAGCATTACTTTTAAAATTATCTCTCGTAGGCTACATTATCAGACAATAGAAATAACATTGTGTCTCGTGTAGATCTGCTCCTAAGCACACATACGTCGCTGCATACGTAACGAGATAATACCACCGACGGGACGTGAACGGGACGGAGACGTGACTACCATGTTCACTTGGCCCCATGAGTGCCACGTTTCCGCTCCATTCATGTGTCCGTGAAATAATGCTCTTTCATATACACTTTGTATGAAACGATATTTTCAAAATTGCTCGTCCCGCGCTCGTATAAAAACCTGTCACGTATGCCGCGGCCTTAATTCCCTATAAATATGACAAAAGTGTAAACTAACATACAAGGGAAAGGAATGAAAATAGGGCATTTGTTGCACTGGGCTGGTATTCACGCCAATTCACAATTGCAGGCACACAGATAGCATCAACACCGCTAATGTCATTGCGAAAGGGGTCCAAAAACGAGCTGCTAAACTTACACAACACTATATCGCCTATTTACGATATGGTCGATGATAAATCTTATACGGTGACGAAAATGCCTAGCGCTATGGGAATGGAACGCACCTACGATATGCATAATAACACCATGATTAACACCGCTACGATGGTTAAAAAGAGCGCAGCGAAAAGAGATATCCTGGCTGGTAAAACTAGTCCGGAGAAGAGAATGATAACACCCAGTGTTCGGCCTCAATCACCGCCCAATAGGGTGTCGTCAGCAAATGCAGGTAAACTATGGCTTTCTTAATAGATGTATTTGTATCGCATGACCTTTAGCAACATTTTTGGTCTTTATGTAACAGTAGTCTATAGGAAGTAGAAGAATACAAGGCAGATCCTAAAATACTGAATTTTACTGATTTTATATCAAGCGAAAGAGTTTGTTTCTTTGTTTGAACACGCTTATCTCTGGAACTACTAGTCGTATTTAAATCATTCTGTTTGCATATGATAGCCCAGTTCTTGAGGAAGGTTTTGACTATATAACATCGCGCTACTGTGGCGATGGGAGCAGAGCAGTTACGAAAGACGGGTGAAACTGCGCTAAGGGAAGCTAGTACTACTACTATATTAATATACTTCTATTAAATGGTCATTATTGTTATCAGTAGTAATATGCAAAATAAGTGAAAAATATATACTGTGCAACTGAATACATTTTATCTATTCATTTTTATATATTACGCTTTAGAGTATGTGTCGTAAATTTTGTAGCAATTTTAAAGTTATTTAAATTAGAATACGCTGATTATTAAAATGTATGTACACATATACATTTATTAAAAACAATATCTATGCATACTATGAATACATAAGTAGAATAATATGTACAAATGAATTAATTCTTTTAAACCATATATATCATTTCTGTGTAAAATTATTATTATTACTTTTTGCACAATGCTTTTTGTTTATGGTAACACAACATATTTAATCAACATAACATCGTTAGATTTTAAAACTATGTATAAAATAACGTTACTTTTATTTGGATTCTTGAAACTACCTATTATTTTTTTGCTTTCATCACATCATGAGCGATTATCATTTTGCTATTTTTGTTTTACCATCTATCATTGTATTTTTAGTATCATACGGTCATATGGTACCTCCAATAGCAGTGCCAAGGAAGACAAGCTTGCCCACGTCAAAACTTAGGCAGTACAGCTCACATAGAGAACTAAACAGGATACCAAGTAAGTAGTAAAACGATTCGTATTGTGTTTTAGTTAATCACTGTTATTTTAAATTATTTTTATACGATTGATGAGATTTTTGCATTATAGGTAGTTAAAAGATGAGCGTGAGTTTTTAATTGTCAATTTTTTTGTCAGTTTTGAACTGTAACAGACACAAAGATTTGAAATTATTCAAGCAAAGAAATCGGTATACTGATTCAGAAATAGCGCCTTATCATTGATCTGCTTTACTGATTGAGAGCTCTCAACTAGACAAGACTGTTTAAAGTCATTATCATTTTTGAAGTTCACATTTGACCTTTACATTCGCTAAAGAAAACCTTCGTCTGGAACCAATATTTTGAGCTTAAAAGTAAAAGTTTTGACCTAAAAACCTCAAACATAGATATAAAGATTAATGCCATTGGAATATTAATATGTAAAAAAAACAGAACAACACTAAAAAAGCAACTCAGAACAACTGTCACGTTCGTCAGATAGGCATAGGTGCGCGCGACAGAAGTAATCGTCGACAGTCCATGTAAGCTAGTGAAACATAGTGGTTGTTCTGAGCGCCTTATTAGCTGACAAGTTCGTTCGTGACAGTCCCATGATCCGCGCGGGTATGTTACTACCAATAAACTTCAACGTCAACAGCAGGAGAGCGGGTGCTCTCCGTCCCGCGCGCACGTTGTCATGAGTTTCACGTGCGAATTTGCCAAGCTATAGTAGCTCATAATGTCGTGTCCTGTAGGCCAGCCAGCGCCAGGCGTGGCGGTGGCGTCCCGCGGGCTGGCGGCGGGCGCGCGCTGCATGGTGCGGCGCGGCGTGTACGCGTCCAACCCCGCGCTGTCGCCCACCGCCGCCGCGCCCTCGCCCTCCTACACCGGCGCGGCCTGTCCGGTGCGTACTGAACGTTGTAGCCGACCAGCCGCCGACTAGCGCTGCCTTCACACGCTGTCCGGGATGCACGTACACATCATCATCATCATATCAGCTGAAAGACGTTCACTGCTGGACATAGGCTTCCTCAAGTTTCGCATCTCCGCCGGTCAAGAGCTGCCCTCATCCGTCGGTTGCTGGCTACTCTTATCAGGTCGTCGATCCACCTTGTGAGGGGTGGCAGACCCCACAATGCGTCTTTATACATCATTGTCAAAATTCTCGACTTTTCTCTAATATAATATGCATTCATATAAACGTGCCGAAAGAAATACTCAAAACGATTGTGAAAGCTGCATCAAAATCCATTACGTGGTTAGCGAATCAAATGAAAGGGCGTGGCGGGGAAAGGGAAATAACGAAAATGTTAATCCTTACTGCCATGTAATTTTAATAGAACCGTAATTTTTCAGAGGGGTATCGATAGACCTTCCAAGCCCAACGATGTGCCTCCGACGCCCGCGCTAGTGAGGCAAGGAACAGAAACGCTACGTCGCGAACGACCGCAGAGTCAACTGGTGGCGCCCAGAGATGTAAGTACAACATCAAACTTACATAGTGACATCACTCCACAGATAACCCCTTAATAAATACCGCTTAAAGGCAACAGGCACGCACAACTTATACCGGTACTCGCTAGCGGACACTATGATTGGTGCATTTCAGTGCATTCGTATGCCTGAATGAACCAATCACAGCGCAGCTTAAACGTTCCGCGTGTCCTACTCCTGGTTATATTTGTGAGCTCAAACAAATAAATGTTAATGCGGTATCTAGGGGTGATCTGAGATGAGGTCAGGTGCGTCGTTCAGTCATACAAGTTCTAATATGATGTGAAAGCGCTGATGTACATTTATTTTCGACACTATTATCCTGATTAAAGAAAGTACTGTAGGTTGTAGGTTTTTGATTTAACAAAAAAATTCTAAAAGCTTATCTTATAGGACTTGTATAAAGTAATTGAATTGTTATAAACTAAATGCAATAATTTTAAAAGTATCTATAATTTGGTTTTGTAGTTAAAATTGACATGTGCCTACTATGTACAAAGTAAATTGACCCTTGAAGGGAACTCAATGGGAATTTAAATTTTGTACTAAAAATGTACAACATGATGTAAAAGAAAAAATAACTAACTCTTAAAAATCATGTTTTTACAGTTTCACACTTTTAAACCACAACGGAATAGCGCAGCGCTTCCACATAATATAAATAAATTAATAATAAACCTAACTGAAATTAATTTAAGTTTCATGTTTTTTGAATAACTTTCTGGTGCTGGTTTACCAATTTGTTTTAATAATGTATTTTTCATATCAATTGTGTCTAAAATGTGTTTCTAATGTGTTCGTCATTTTAATATCATGTATGGTTAACATTTTGTATGCAAACGGTAAAACAATAATTTATTATATTTGACGGTCAATGTAAAAATAAAAGAAAATAAACTGAACTGTCTATAAATCAGTAATTTAGCTACTTACCGATAGATGGCGTTGTCATGTATCGCGCTAAGCGCTGTGTTGCCAGGCAAAATAAAAATGAAACTGAATTTTTTTATTTTCTTCATCATTTGATGAATAAAAAGCTGCCACCACCATAAAAGCCAGTGCTACAAGTTACAAGTCCAGAGACACTGAATTTAAACATTGTAAGGCAACCTGGACTCTTAAAATTAGGTTCAGAACATGTCAAAGGTCGAAGTCGACAATCTCTAATCATGTGATAAAAAATAAAAAGAAATAAGGAAAAAGAGAATATCCAGTCGCATTAAAAGTGTTAACCATGACTATGGCGTACTAACGTGACACGACTGACGTAACAGCTGCGCGGCGGCGGAAGCGGCGTCCCTGTGTCAATGCGCAACCACATACCGATGCTTGTGAGTCGTTTATACTTGTACTACTAGCTGTAGACGCTTGTAGTGTAGAATCTTCCTTCTATTGCAGACTATCTACTTTCTCTATCATACTACTTGGATATTCTCTTATTGGTTGCTTCTTTTTAATCTGCCTTAATTATTATAATTGTTTCCGTCTTTTGTTTCGTTTAGCTCTTACTAAAAGGTGAAGCTTCATTTGCTTCATAAGTAGACTGTTAACTTCTCTATCATACACTAGTTCTTTGATGTCCTTGTTTAAGCTCCTACTAAAATTATCATAGCAACAATCCGTCGACCGGAGTCACTTGTATTTTAAAGTTTAAGTGTCATGCTATGTCACCTTTACTTGTAATACACTCAGACATTAAAGTTCATTTATCGTAATTTTCTAAAGTCCCGTAACACCCAGTACAGTCCTCATTTGTTTTTTTAACCTTGTTATAGTAACCTCGATCGTTCCTGTCTTTTCTTTCTTCGATGCATAAGTGTAAGTATGTAGGTACTTCCAACCCTGGCCTAGAATCATCCATTGTTCTTTATGCAACTTATGTGTCATTTTGTGTAGCTTCAGCTAATTTTATCTTCCTTGATCACGTTCATTGCCTCTTTCTTTTTATCTTAAAGCAATACTTTTCTAGGCTTTTTTTTCTTAGTTTAGTTTTATTAGTTGATTTTTCTACAAATGTAATATAACTGCATTAGGTATCTGGTATTGTTATTAATACCTCTGTGGTCTTTATATTTCTTATTTAATTTTAAATTGTGTTAAACAAGTCAGCGATGGTAAGTGGTAACACGGATTACATAAACGCCAAGGTTGTAACTGTGCCAGTATAGCGCTTCTTTTAGAAGTAGGACTTAGGCAGTAAGCCTACGTACGTACACAATCACGCACGTAACTAAATCTCAGCAAGTAATGCGGTTATCGCTGCGGTGTTCCATAAGATGAAACGATTATCATAGCTAAGCTACTTCATGTGATTAAGAAATTTCCTGATTGTGATCTCGCCAAGTTATATTTAGAAAATATCACCATTTATGCATGAGTGTGACTGATGTCTCATACTATCGTAATATTTACTAATTATATTTTTACGGTATGTATGCAGTATGGTAATTATAACACGAAAGACGTATAATTAAATATAAAATAATAAAAAAAGACGTAATATTCTTACTTTTATGAAATATATTCCAGCCTCCGTCGACACGTCCGTACTCAATAGCGGGCGCGTCGCAACTGCGGGCGTGCGTACGACCGAGCTCTGGGCCTGTACAGAAAGCAGCGCCAGGTATGAAACAAAAATACATAAATACAACTATACTATTTTATAAAGCGGAAGAGTTTGTTTGTTTGTTTTTTTGTTTGAACGTGCTTATCTTTGAAACTACTAGTCAGATTTGAAAATTGTTTTCCGTATGATAAGCCCAGTTCTCGAGGAGGTTACAGGCTATGTAACATCACGTTACTGGCGACGGGAGCAGTGCAGTAAGCAAAGACGCGGATGAAATGGCGCCGCAGAAAGCTAGTTATTTATATAAGTAGGTAATTTAAAGTAAAAATTATTGACAAAGTGGTCACTTTTATCGGTTCAAAATAAGTGTGCGAAAATTAAAAATTATTAATAAAATAATTGACAGAATCTCGTTACATTATACCTCTAAATATACCTGTAAAAAATAATTTGCCTGCCATCGGCTGGGAGTTCATCCTCACACCTTAGGAACTCCGGTACTGTGATGTTTCGGAGAAACTTCTCCCTCGTATGGTAAGGTTGTAGAATTAACTCCTCGTCGAGGTTTTTCCTTGAGACTACATTATGAAGTTTTTTAAGAAATGAGTTTAAGGTTTTTAACAGGGTCGGCAACGCGCTAGTGTTGCTTTTGGTGTTGCAATCGTCTGTAGGCTATGGGAACTACTTACCATCGGGCGGGTTGTATGCCCGTTTGTCACTTTAGTCTTAAATATGGTCTTTCCTGCTATTTTAGTAATTATTTTGTAGTTAATTATGAGGCAACTAAACATGACCTTCTTAAACCCTATTTTAAAATTAAATTTAAATATGAGAATATTATGTTACACAGCTGTTCCAGTAGTAGAGCAACCTCGGCCGGTGTCCGGCTTGCCAAGACCTTCCAGATTACCTGCACCTAGGAGGACGTTACGGTAACATCCTACTAATATTATAAATGCGAAAGTTTGTGTATGTATATATGTATGTGCGTGTGTGTTTGTTACCACTCAGCGCCAAAACAACTGAACCGATTTCGATCAAAATTCGTATGTAAATAGATTCGGTGCCGGAGACGGACAGGATAATTTTCATCCTGAAAATTGGTCTGGTCACCGAGGGAGACAAAGCTCATTTTACGTGCGGGCGAAGCCGTGGGGCGCCGCAGCTAGTAAATAATAAATATTTGTCAAAAGAAAATAACTTTATATATATACATACATAGCTTCACTCCTTTTATCCCTGAAGGGGTATGCAGAGGTGTTTAACCACCCATGTTTTTTCATTTTATTTTGGGTCCCATGTAACAGGGGCGAGCCTGGTGCCATCTATCGGGCACAATTTCAGACTCCGGGCTAAAACTAAGAATTTCTCAACAGAATAAACCAATATCGCTTTACCCAACCCGGAGATCGAACCTGAGACCGCTGCGTGGTATTCCGTACACAGTACCGAACCACAGAGGCAGTTAAATTGCTTTAATTAGATAATAACCTTGACATGTTTTTCCGCAGGCCACCGTCTGTGTATTCAGTAGCGCCAACCGCCGACGTCGACCACTACTGACATTTAGCCTGTTGTGCCAACCTCCTGGCCAAAACAAACTAACTTGACTGATCCACTGTGTTAACGGTGTTAACCCATTAACACATACAAATTAATACATACATCATAGAACAATTCGCTTCCTATCACATTTTAATAACATTTTATATTGGTAAATGTTTATCCTTCAAGTATTCTAATTGAGTATTGACCAAACGTGTTTGTAATGAGACAATAATTTGTGAAATTTTGTGAACGTTGACATTTTGAATTATGAGAAAGTTTAATTTATTGTGTAAATCATCTAATCCTTCTATCTGAATGTGTCGCTGTTACATTTGCTACGTCCACGTTCGTTTTAATTTACACAACATCATTAGGTTTTATTTTCGGCATACAAAGTTTTTGACACAAAAATTTTGCTTATGCCTTTTAAAGGAGATGTGAAATTACCTTTTCAGGCTGTGAAAAGTTCGATAATTTCAACCTCTTACTGTTAGTCTAATGTATTTTATATCAATTATCATCAATCAATGCTCTCTCACACGTTTCTCATTGTAACACGAAGCTCAAAAATGTAAAACTTCATCTAAATCATAATTTGGTACAAAGACATACAAATTAAGATATTATTCCTATATTATTTACAAATTTAGTGAGTAGTGTATCAAAATGTTGGTTTAATAATTTATTTCATAGTAAGATTTTGCATTTCGTTTCAATTTAAATATTTTAATCGTTTAGGGACATGTAAAATTTAATATTTCATGCTTTAGATATAACCTATTATATACGATTATTAATTGTAATGTTCCTTTGTATACTAACTCGTTGTAAATATAAAGTATTTACGTCACATTTGACACATATTTTGTAATAAAATGATAAAAATATAAACAACAAAATTTTACGCCATTTTATATCTCACATTGAAGCACAAAATTGCCGCCATGTATATGTATAAATAAATTCTGTTGTATATTCTGTAAATTACCGTCTCGCTGTATTTCTAAAGGCTTTTAAATATATCCAATCAGCTTCCTTTTGTATATCAATCAAATATAAATTACATATCGGGATTTTAAGACATATAAGTATATATATATATTCGTCTTTTATTTAAACGCTTTATATTTTTGTTATATATATTAATGTTTGTACATCGATGTTTTCCGGCCAAATTACAGTATTGTGGGTAAATTATTACAGCAATGAACTTGCGCAATGGCATTTTAATTGTATATTTTGTATCCAGCATATATATGTAGAGGGTTGTTTGAACAGAAGTGTATGTGCATGTGTGCTTAGTTCCCGCGGGCAGGGGCCGCACTCTGAACACGTCGTGCCTTATTTAGGTAGTGTAAAGGATTTTGTTTCATTTTTAATAAAACTATGTATTTAAACATATTGTATCGTTTTATTATAACAACTCTTAAAAATGGTTAATTTCAAATGGTGCCTAGAAATGCCTGTAAAAATTTTTTGGTGCATTTGTGTGTTGCTATGTCAGTCAACTATTTATTCCACAGAAGTTAATATCTAGATTAGAACTGTTATCAAATAATGTATTGTTATTGTCTTATCAGCAAATAATTGCATTTAATACTTTTTAATAAACTAAACAAATTTAAGCTGCTTGTTGACTGATACGAATATACGTTATATTATACTGTGCTAAATTACTAAACCAGTTTAGATTAAATGATTTCTAGGAATCTATGATACACAGGACGTTCTGGTCTTTTGGGAAGTGGACATTATGGTCCTAAACGGACAAAACATTTATATTTAACCCATAAAAACATGAGTTAGGGTGTATTGGGCAATATGCATAGTGCTGATATCTGGTAGGACTACTGGTAATAGATATTTTTTGTGAGCAATTTGTTAAAATGCTAATTCAAAAATAGTAAGTTATGAGAAGTTACTAAATAAAATTAATTTATGCCCTGAGGGGGTAGACTAAGTTGTTAACACCCAAGTTTCGACAGTTATGTTGGGTTAGTGTGATATGGAGAGAACCCGTTGCCGTTTACCGGGCCAAATGAGGGTTTTGGGTTTTCTAAAATGGCGCCCGCGATGTGGCAGCATTGAGGCGTCAGGTCCAGGCACCTGTCAAAGCGCTTTCAAATAACGGTGAGTCGGTGAACGATTCTATTGATTTCAAACTTAGTTTTGATTTTGAATTTTTGTGAATGTAAGACCTTTCACCTAAGTAGCGCCTACTGGTGGCGAAAATATTCGTAAATATCCTCATTGCAAACACACTTTGTTCAACAATTTGATGTCAAGAAAAAAAACATACCTGATGGTAAGTGGTAACTGTGACCTAGCTATGACGTTTATTTAAACTTATCCGTGTTCTATACATATACATCGCAGAAATAATACTAGGTGGATTGTGCAGGTCGACCACGATCAACATCTAAACGAGCCGTTTTCGACCATGTAGAGCGAAGGGGATGAAGATGGAACGAATACGATTCTGAAGGATAATTATTGAATCTTGGGCGTTAGTATCAAATCAAATCAAATCAAAATCAAAAAATCGTGGCGTAGAGGAAGCCTTTTTAGCGATACTAGTCTATAAATCCATCATGTAGGTAATTAGATAAGATTTAAAATTACGCACTAAAAGTGTCTGCCGCTGCCGGCCTCGGCCATTCCGGTTTGGAACAGGCCTTTTTTTGATTGTCAACAGTGACAGACTAGCTAACAGCCCACCTGATGGTAAGTGGTAACAGACTGTCGCTCATGGACTTCTGCAATGTTAGAGACTCTGCCAAGCCGCTGTGTAAAAATAAAAATTCGGAAAAAAAAAGGAAATTGGAAGATTACATATCTGGGACAATTTTAACTTCGGACTGTATCGTCGCAATAGTATGGATACTAAGTAAATAAGTAGGTACGGTACTACTCTTACGTTGATCTTCTATCATAGAAGTTCTGCTCTATAATGTGTTCCGTCCCGTTACATGTAGATAGGTACCTACACTAAACCAAAACTTATTATTATTAATTACTCACACTAAAAAAAACATTTTGACCAAAACCTACCTACATGTACCTTAGCGATAGTGAAATACGCACGAAGGATTCTCTTTAGTTTATTAAGCGTTATGCAATCTACAGACCATTTTATTAAAGAAAGATCTACACGCGGATATCTAAGGTACTTACCTACTTATACTCAAAAATGTAACTAATATCTATGGAAGTCAAAACCAAGCTTTTTGATAGTAAGTAGGTTCTAGGATTTGAGTTTAGGTGGGACTTGATCATTAGAATCCAATGATGAAGTCAGGAGCGGGGGAATGAGAACCGTGACGAGTTGAGAGACGGATTGTTATTATGGCTACACTGTAAAAAAATTAGGAGGGTTAAAATACACAATGGAGGCCTATGCCCAGCAGTCTGTTTTGTTATATTACCCTACAAATTGATTCTGCCATTATCACGAGTGGGTGACACTATTTCAAAAGCCATCATATCAAACTGCTGGCATAGTAACTTAATCATGATAAAAAAACATAAGTTTTAACGCAGTAGGGCCGTATCTCTAACTCTTCTTAATCTCAAATTTAGAGAACCTATTCTAAAAGCTTGGCAAACGCACAATGCCAACTACAATTTTATTATAAACTAGCGACCTGAAGTTAAAAGTATAATGCCGCATTATACACATGCCAATGATCTCGTACACAGGTGAGCTAACCGTATGCATGAAATCAATGTCGGTTGAGCTGAGTAACGTGGACCGTTAATATATTTTATACGTGATGGTGATGATGATGACCCTAGCAGGAATCGACAGTAATAGATAAATTTCAAATATTCTTGTCTGTTTTATTTAGGCTACAATCAAACTCTAGATACCTATCAAATCTCTATCCATCCTCTTACAAAATGCCAAATAAAAGAATTGGTCCGATTCACGATAGAGTGTTCTATTTGCCAAAGAAACATAGCTCAGTGTGGCAATACGTAAAAAGACATGAATACTACTAGACTCGGACCGACTTTTACGACGCTACTAGCGCCCAACTGTCACCTTGACTTTAGTAACGTTTAAGTGTGTGTGTGTGCGTGAACGATATCGCACGTTAACGTTATTTATGTGAGTGTGCGACGTCGTGAGTGCTGTCTACGAGTAATTTTTGCTTTTTACCTTTTTATTTTTATAAATAACTGATGTAGACGAAGTGATTAGTAATATAATAACCTCAAGTGATAAGAATTGTGATATATCGATGCAATGGCTCATAAAGTACCCAGTGTTTTCATCTACTATGTGATCCCGTGCAATAACTCGTCACTTCGGTTGTTTGTCAATGACGTCTGCGTTTAGCGCAGCAAAAAGTGGAATTTTAGTTTGATTGTGACAAGTAGTGAAAACATAAATAATAAAAATCGTGTCAATAGATGAGTGATCGTAAAATGGATGAGTGTCTTCTCCATTGGAACCTTCTTTTATCATCAGGGGCCAACAGAGGTGGCTCATGAAGAAAGGGTTAGTTTACCTGTTTATGTTTACTTCATCACTCATACCTATCTGTGATTGTATACTTGCTTGGGACTGCTATTTATATCCTAATTACGCCATCATTGCGAAAGTTAATTCTATGATTATTTGAGAGTTAGGTTAGTAGAAGACACAGTAGTTGTTTGTTGACTCACAGTATTTTTATTATATAATTTATAATGATTTAATTTCTAATGTGTCAGTTGCTTACCATAAATGCGGATGCAGTCAGTAGGTACTATGTATTGAGGCTGGGATGTGTTATTTTTCTTTTGTTACTTTCTCTTATCCATGGAGTGAAGGGAGTGAAAGGGATGGCTACATGTCCGGTTGTAGACGAGCGAAAGAGACGGCGCTCTACAGGGCAAGTTGTATTGGCCATGTTTAGAAGCAATACATGAAAACTTTATCTGTTTTACTTTTTTGTAGGCAAATCATTGAAATGTACTCATCAACCAATTATGGACTGAGAATGGTATAGACAGTGTTAGTAATTATTATTACATTACATACAAATATATTTTTATTATCCAAGATATATATCCTATTAAAGAGCTACTTATTTAAAATTGCTAAAACTCGGGACAAATTAAAACTGTTATTAATGTTTTTGTAAATTTAACTTTGTTTAAGTTTAACATGTTTATTTACTGTTTTCCCACATATATATTTAGCTGCTTAGTAAAAAGAGGCAGTTTGATGCTTTTAGTAGTACCTACTTAAATTAAATCAATAGTTCAAGTTATTGAATTCTTAAAAACTGTGCTAAATAATTATTTTTATTAATTATGCATATTCTACTAATTTGGCAAAGAGGGAATAGATATCAATTTAATTTTCACATCAAAATACAATAAGTATTTAATTTCGCTAGTATTGTTGCTAAGTCGCTAATTAAAATTCCTTCAATTATGTTAATACATAATGGAAACAATGGAATAAATATCATAATTCCTATTTTACTTGTTATTGGTACTTCTTACTCTTGCAAGTCACCTAAGTTCTCCTAAGCTGGCAACAGTACCATTCCATAAGTAATATACTGCTTAGTAGGCAAGCCGGCTTAAAACTGGTCTACCAAGTTGGCTTATATAAAATAATAGCACAGTGAATAATATCCATTACTGTTTTGTTGTAATTATACTTGAAACAAAAAAATATTTTTATAAAATTACCATTCACACATTTTAGGTACATATACCATTTCAATTTACCTGATTCTAACACAACCATGTTTTTTATTAGGCAAGCTTATTTACATTAATTGTTACCCACTGTTAATTATAGGCTTCCAAACAGAGAAGGCATGAGCATTAATCGGCACACTTGCTTATGGTAGATTGCAGACTGTCAGTCAAGTTTGAGAAAGAAGATTTTTTTCTTTTACTGTAAGTAAGTCTAAAAAGTCTAAAATTTAGGAATATATTTTCATAAAACAATGTAAGTTTACCTTAGACATAACTTGTCTAAGGTAAACTTACATTGTTTTATGAAAATATATTCCTAAATTTTTCTAATTTTGTAACACTTGTGTGACAGTCAAGCATAGTAAGTGATTTGGTAAGTACCTTTAAGATGTCATTTTGTTTTTTAAGCATTATAAAAACAATGCTAAGAAAGCTAAACCAAGCCTTTAAAAGCTTAAGTGATATGAGAATGAAGGAAAAGAAAGATAAGATAAGGAAGGGTACAGAGGAGGTAGTTGGCTCTATGCAGTTGGATAAAAATCTATTTTTATATGTTTTAATCTAATTTAAAGTATCTCAAACTACACAATTTTGTAAGTGAAATTAATTCCTGTTCAGTTCTATTTAATTTTAATGATTCATTATCATCATGTACATCTTGAATTTACTCACTGCTGAGCATAGGCCATTCTTAGTTTTGTTAAACTAACTTTTATAAGTATATTGACTGAGCAAATAAATCCTTATTAGCAATTTAGATAACAAACAACAATTTTTTTAATGTATTTTTATGAATAATACTAAGTTTAAGGAAGTAGGTTTATTAAGCCAACCATTGCAAGACAAATATAAACACTCATGAACTATAGTATTTTATATATATTATTTATGATGTCTAACATTAGCCTATGGGTAAGGATTATTCATATTATGTTAATTCCTTATCAATTTGTAAGTACCTACCTACAATACGGTAATAACCTGTTTGAAACAACTTATTCCTACAATGACTTATCAGCCAAAAGACGTCCACTGAACGCTGAACATAGGCCTTCCTCAATTTCCGTCACCTTGGCCGATCGTGAGCCGCCATCATCCATTGTTTGCCTGCCACTCTTATCAGGTTGTTCTTTCACTTTGTGAAGAATCTGCCCATGCTGCTTGTACATCTATTAGATTAACCAAATTAGTACCTAATAAAATATTTATAAAAAAACATACCTAACTAAACATCTTTAACATCTGACATCTTTCATTAACAAAAGTAAATCATCATAAAACAGTAAAATACTTAATCGGTGAATTTATTTTTCTGCACAAAACATAAATAAAAGTAATATCCATAACAATCATAACCAATACTAAAACATGAAAAAATCAATAAGGTAAATCATCATAAAAACATTCACAGCCTTCTATAATTTTTCTTTACAAAAGCTCAGTAAGCTCTAGTTTTAGCACCTTTACTCACTAACTGTTCTTTTTTAATTAGGTCAAGTTAATTACAATATCTTGACAAATAGTTCATAGGCCACAGTGCAGTACATTTTGTCATTATTCTGTCATGCATATTTGCTATCTTGATTGACACAATGTTAATGTTGCAGTGCAGTGCATGCAACTGCTGTTTATGTGGTGGGTTTGATATCATTAAAGTATAAAATTTATCATCATATATATTATATAAAAAATATATCATTATTACGGTAGTAGATCATTTCGATTCAGCATGAATGGGCCGGATCGTCTGGGGAAGTACTACTACTAGTAGAAGATCGACTTAAGAGTAGTAGTATCTGTACTACTGCGTTTCGTTCGGTGAGTGAGAGCGCCAGAGGCCAGCCAGCCAGGCCCAGCCGCCATAGTGGGGACCTCTATACCAGCAGTTTAAGACGATGGCTTTTAGTATAGTGGCTGCCACTTCTGGATTCCACTGACTGCTTACCATCAGGCGGGGTGGAGTCACTTTGGTAGGCTATAATATATATAAAAAAAAAAAAAAATTTTTGTGTGATTAATTTAATTTGTCTTCTGCAAGATTAAACTTTTTCTTTTAAAACTTTTTTTTAATAGTTACCTACTCATACTTATTCCTTGGTCAAAATTTTATATAGAATACAACCAACACACAAAAGTAGTCAGATAATTATTTAGGTCTTTTTAATAGGTGCCTTAACTTGTTAACAATAAATAACTGTGTAATTTAACAAACAGCAATACCTATGTAAATAATATATTATCTGTTCTGTTTTACCACTACAGCCAAAATACCTACTACTTTGTTATCATACCTACTTAAGTGGCTATCAAATGTTATATGGTTGGTAAGTACCTACTTACTTAATTATGTCAACACAATTAAAAACTGGTAGGTGTAAGTACTGGTATAAGTAATACATTTTGTGTCAGACTTTCTGCTGGATGCATATCTCAGACACAACTATTCAAATACATACCCATTTGTTTCAAAGCAAAATGTCAAACAAATCTATTAGTATGTCACCTATGGTCAACATGTTTTAACAAAGGAAAATGTCCAGAAATGAGTCTAGACAAAAAATTATCTCAGAGAAAGCAGTATTAGCAATATTTGTCATTTTAAGAAATAAGCCACAGAAACATTATTTAATTCAAATCAAATCAAAAACCTCCAACTAAAAGTTGTTATCGTTTGTTTATCCTTTCCTCTTTAAAACTCACCCACATTAATTATTTGATTTGGTAAAGCTACAAACCTAGATATGGACATTATTACTTACTTAATAATACCTAATGTATATTAATAGCATCTGTGATAGAATTGAACTTTCCATTAAGTTTGTTTTTATATTCAACTTAAGGAAATTGCTATCTTATTGATATTATTCTTAACTATGAGATAACTTGCTGAAGGATATTGATATGTCAGATTACTATGCAATACACTAGGACGTTATTTCTTAATGATATTGCCTTGTATTTATGTGAAGTGTCTTATCAGACCAAAACAATTAGGTACTACGTAACAGTCCAAGTGGGTGTATGAAAGAATGGTTGTGAGTTTTGAAATAGGGAACCATCCCATCTCTTCTCATTGATGTTGTAAGAGATAAATAAAGGTATAATGGGCAACTGCCATAACTTATGCAAAGGTATATGGTGACCTGTTGTTACAATCCTACTTACTTTACATTCTCTCTTTGTGAGAGATCTATGTCCTACAGTAGACATACATTTCTAAAATTATATTGTACCAAATTAATAATAACAGACTAATATTTAATGCCAGTTGAGACAAAGAGAGAATGTAAATTTAATTATGAATTACTTGCCATATTAAAATGTTTTAATTTTTTTAGACATTTGATCTAAATAATTATTCAATGACCACTTTAAATAATAATATTAATTTAAATAACAAATTGATTCTAGTTAGGTACCTATTATGAAGTGATTCATGTAGTGTTCTCATGGGTTTTATATGTTGATTCAAGTTCAAGCTGGCTAGTCGGAATACATATAGGTAGGAAAATGTTTTTAAATCGTTTGTAATTCTTTCTTTAAATTTTTAAATTTACCTTTACAAAGCATTGTAAGATAATTTGAAATCATTACAATTATAGATCTGAGCAATAATGAATTTAAGTTATATTTTGCAAAACTGCTTACCATCACAAAAATCGAGTGCATTTGTCCTAGATAATATAATTATAAAAACTGTTAAAACATTAGGTTCACTTGTTGGTGGGCTCGTTGTCCGCATTTAGACCTCTTGGTCCTTTGTTGCGTCCGGTTTAGCTGGATTTTTTCATCAGGATTTGTGCACAATGTGTCATCACTTCCTCGCATTCCAAGACTACGTGGGCGACGGTTTCGTCGTGCTCTTTGCATGCTCTGCACAGAGGACTGTCGGTAATGCCTAAAACATATAGCTGTTTATTAAGACGGCAGTAGCCTGTGATAGTGCCCACCATTATGTGCAGGTCATCCCTTCTTAGGTTGATTAAGTGTATACTTAGCTTTGGCGATGGTTGTGGCAGAGCTTCTTTTGACTGTCTACAGTCGTTAGAACTTGCCCACTGCATCCGATGTTGTTCCCCGGCTCATTCTCATATCCACGAGCGGAGTAGACTCGCAGTGATGGGTAACATTGGTTCGGGTCCGATTGGTGGGTTGTTGGACCCTCGCCTTGCAAGCTTATCCGCTGCATCATTCCCGAGAGATCCGCTATGCCCCTTCATCCACTGGAGTGTTACCTTGTTGCTTACTGCAATTTTTTCAGTGTTGAGTGACATTCATATATGACCTCTGAGTTTATTACGTTACTTACAAGAGCTTGAAGTACTACTGCGCTGTCAGAGAGTATTCTGATGTCGAAATTGGTTATCTTTCGACGCAGCACCGTTTCTGCGCTTTAGTTATAGCTACCAATCACACTGGAAAATTGAGCTATTTGTCTCTAGAGCTGTTGATAAATTGATATTTAGGTCCATCTAAGACCAAATCAGGTACCGGTGCAGGAGCACCGGTACCTGATTTGGTCAGAGGTAGAGCCATCCGTGTAGATACGCACCTCATTTACACCGGAATAGTCTGTTGTCGATTCTTGTAGTTGGACATGGTAACTAAGTTCTAATACCTGTTTTTTGGGGATTTTTTTTTTTTTTTTTATATTATAGCCTACCAAAGTGACTCCACCCCGCCTGATGGTAAGCAGTCAGTGGAATCCAGAAGTGGCGGCTACTATACCAAAAGCCATCGTCATAAACTGCTGGTATGGTGGCCTCCACTATGGCGGCTGGGAATGGGGTTAGGGGAAGGGAATGAGGGAGGTGAGGAAAGAGGAAAGGGGGGAAATTGGGCCTCCGGCGCTCTCACTCACCGAACGAAACGCAGTAGTACGGATACTACTACTCTTAAGTCGATCTTCTATGAGAGGGTAGTACTACCCCGGACGATCCGGCCCATTCATGCTGCAATCAGCGTGGATCTACTACCGTACATTCTCGGATCCTATCATGGGGCGCCTTGATTAGCGATTGGTGCGCGATTGCCCTGCCCAGTATCTTAGTATGTGGTCACCGGTCTTCGTGCCACAGTCCTGCAGGTTTGCGTATAAATCAAGAGGCAAAAGTCCTAACAAGACTTCAAGGGCTGCGGTCGGTGTGGTGCGCATGATTCCTGTTTTAGCCATGCAAGCATGTCTTTGAAATTGTCGTATCTGGGTTTTTACAGTGCAGAGATCTGTACTAGGCCACCAGATCACTGCACCATAGGTGATAATAGGTCTAATTACGGCAGTATAAAGCCAAATTGCAATCCTGGGGAAAAGTCCCCAGGTTTTGCATATGAAGCGTTTGCACTGCCAAAATATGATGCAAGCCTTGGTTAACTTTTGTTCTATATGAGTTGAGCAGTTTGGAGTTAATATTTATACCTAGATATTTGACCTCATGTTCTCTAGTCAACTGGGTGCCCAAAAGTTTTGGTAGATTATGGATTGGTATTTTCCTTTTGTTGGTAAACAGAACCAGTTCGATTTTCGATGGATTAACCGAGAGTTCATGTTCTGTGCACCATTTTTCTACGATCTTCAACGCGGATCGCATTAGGTTGCATAGCACTACCTCAAATGGCCCATTCAGAAGAATGGCAATATCGTCCGCAAAGCCTACGGTGTAATAACCACCGTCTATTAGACGACACAAAAGTTTGTCCACTACGATATTCCAGAGCAGAGTGGAGGTGAGAGCACTCCTCCTTGCGGACAGCCTCTCGATACAACTCCTCTGGTAGTGGTATTCACCGTGTATCTTACAGCTCCGAGTTTTAGCATGTTGTCTATCCATCTTCTCTCCACTACTTCGGCGTGTATCTGGACAAGGACCACTCTTTACTTAATAATATGTCTATGTAAACAAAATATTAACATATGCACAGTAAAAACACATAAACAGAATATATTTTACTTTATAACAACAAGAGACCTTCTATAATAATTTAACCATCAAAAATCAGTTGCAGTCAACAATCTTACATCCAAAAATGTTGGACCATATGCAATGTAATAACATTTTCGGCCAGTCTACCTTGACCCCTGTCAAGTGGCACTATGTCAAGGTCCTACTATTTCCTTATAGGGGCAGCAGACCTGTCTTGTATAGCAACCAGTTACAGCATGGGTTATTCTATAGAGTAAGGTTTATGGAACTTTTCCACTTCATGCTTTAAAATGTTTTTGTTATGACTCACTTGCTACTTTGTGTGTCATGATTTATTTTGTTGTGTTCATACTTCACATACCAATACAGTTTAAAAAAAATATTTGTATTAATGAGACACGAAAATCAATCGTTTTGGTTACATTATTACATTTTTAATTATTTTCTTTAAGTAAGTACATATTCTACTGTAATATTCTTAATATAATTATATTTGTTCCATAAGTAGGTATCCTTTTTTTGATAATGTTTACTTAACCTAATAAATTCAATATACTTAATCACAAATCATTGTCAATTTGGTTAAAAGTGATTCTGATTACAAATGTGAATAGTTATAAAAGTAAAATAATAAAGAGAATAGAATAGTACTTATAAAATAAAATAAAATAAAAATATAATAGAGTGCATTTTAAATAAATAAATTGATAAAATCAAAAAAATAAAAATTTAATTAAGTTCAATAGCACAAATACCCTTAGATTGAAACAGTTTTAAGCTTTCTGCTAAATGTTGACCCAGTAACTACACAGGTTACACAATATTTTACTTTCATGAATAGTTTACATTATTATTTCAGTTTATTTTATGTGCATGTGAGTATTTAATATTGATGTGTAGGTAACTTGTTATCAAATCTTTTCTAATTAGGTACTTCATATAGTATGTAGCTATATTGGCACCTATAGTATTTGAGGCCTCTGAATCACTTAATGCAGGCACTCACAAATTATACTTTTTTTTAATTCTATTCAATACGAGTACTTTTGTTTTTTTTTCTATTTTAATAATCTGATACATTCTGATACAGGTTTCAAAAAGCGAATAAACGTAAACTAAGATTTTGCTGTCAATATTCAATAATGGCAGGCAATTAAAATTAATCACAGTTGCGCACGCGCCTATCTTGTAACGAGCTCGTTATCGGGCTTTTACGATTGGTCGACTTAATTCCTACTCCTAAAAACAATATACAACATACTCGTATAATGTATAAAATACGTTTACCGCTTCAGATAATATTTCGAAGTAACAGGTCAATAGGTGATTGTGAAATTAAATTACTGTTTGTTATTATAAATTATTTGTTACGTATACGTATCTCAAAAATACATATGATCGTAGGTTAGACTTACTTAAATACCTACCTATTTATTTTTAAAATATTGCGTAAGTCCTTGATCTAGATTCAAATAGTCTTTATCATATCACTACTTAGCAAACATTTTGCATTTTTATCATACGTTTTAATTAATCATGGTTCTCAAATATATATTTCCGACATATTAATACAAATTGCGGATATCTGCACATAATATTTCAAATCTCGTAAATTAATTAGATGAATTGGACGCCTAACATTTTAGTAGTTATCCGTAAAGTTGAAAGACAATAAAATATATTAGTCTACTCTTGCATAACCGGTAGCGGATATCGGACCACCCGGCTTTGTTTGTTTTTCTGCGGAGTAACTAGCCGGATTAAAAGATCTACCACACCCGCCCTTGCCCTTCGCTACTTCGAGCAGTGAAGGGAACAGCGATCACACTCTAAAGCCCAAGTTATACCGGTCGTTGATACTGACACTTTAAAACTATCCACTGTGTTGGATTAGTTTTTAGTCGACCTTTTTGGTGTCTGGGCTTTGAACTTTTTTTGCTGGTAATTTTTATTCATTTATGTCAAACACGTTGAAGTTTTTGTTCATACGACTAACGTTGTCTGGAGGTAAAAGCCAAAATAAAAAGGAAGAAAGTACCTGCAGCTAAAAAGACGACGTATAAAATCAAGAAGTGATTCCCTGTAAAACGTTGCCTTATTCGCAATTTGACTTAATTTTAATTACATCTAAACGGTTTTATTGAATGTGGATGAGATTATTCCGTGTAACAGAAAGTTTGAACTTTCATAAGAACTCAATTTACCATCATACCCACTAAAATTTATAGGTAAGTGATGCTTACAAATACAATATATAATCAAAAAACTAATTATAATAGGACAGCCATTAACGCTTCAATTACTGTAATCCTATATTAGCTACTCTCAATTTAAGTCGCTATAAATAATGTTACGACTTATTTTAACTAATATCGTACAGCACTAACAAATAACTCTGTTTAGGCCAAACGATCGCACCAAATACGGCGGAGTTTTGACAGAATTATTGTAACAGTCTATTGAATTTCGCGAGGAAGCTTTCTAAGCTTTCGCGAATAATTGCAATAAATAGCGAACAGGGAGTAAGATCTTGAGAGTAAGATTCCTTGGCACGACGCCCAACTCAGTGCCGTTAATGCCTAACTCTACTTATAAACGAGCAGTCGGTTAATTAATGTTGCAAAAAACACTGTCACAAGCGAAATTCAACGGTTTTAAAATCTGAACAAACTAGTTATTTAGTTAACTCCGAAGTAGTGGACGCTTCTATGAATTTCCGTGCGAACGATTTATTTGGAAAACTTTGATTGAGGAACAAAACATACCCTAAGGGTTAATCGAGCACTGTTATTAATTATTACCATTTCTGTGAATTAATCAAATTGAACTACTTATTCAAATTTCTTTCTCATTTGAATTGGTTTGTGTTTTGTTGGAATTTTAAACGTGTTTTGAGCATTTTGGTAGGTATTCGACCTCGTTCTGACCTACGAAGACCAAGACCAAAGCGTGTTGGGATCAATTCGACTACATTAACAATTTTTTATTGGTATTAAAAATTTTGCGAAGTTGTTTTAGTAGATAATCTATAAGTACTATTAAGTATATAAAGCGAAAGATTTTTGTTTGGTTGTTTGTTTGTTTATTTGAACGCGCTAATCTACTGGAACTAGCAGTCGGGTATAAAAAATATTTTTGCGTATGATAGCCCAGTTCTCGAGGAAGGCTATAGGCTATGTTACATCACGCTACTAGCGACGGGAGCAGAGCAGTAGCAAAGACGCGGGTGGAAAGCTAGTAATACAAATAAAATTTTATTGTTAAAAAAAATGGAAACAAAGCAAACTTAGAATCATTGAATCTTTTCGAAATCTTAGTAAGTAGCATTGAATAGAAATATTTCGTAACTGAAAGATGAAGGCTATTTAAAAATGATTTTAATGATTATGCGTATTTAAAATCGCCGCCCCTTTAGATTAGTAATTGCAAAATATACGTCAACGAACGCTATAACATCCATTTCTTCCCTTTAATAAGTCTTGTCTAGTATTAAACAAGTAAAACTAATAATAGAAAAGCGAAACCAATTCATTACGCCACGGTGAACACGCCATGGGATCTCCCCTTTGGGGTTCGTGCGTAAGGCTCTAACTTCACTTTGAACATTACCACAAAATTTTAGTACCTTTTTAAAACTGCTCACAATTTTTCAAGTGTTAAAACATTTATTTGGGCGTTTATGAATAAAGTTTTATCTATATCTTATCTTAATGTTAGGGCTGCTCCTACCAGACCAAAGGTAAGGATTCTCTATGATCTTATTCTGCTTTAACTCTCCGTTTTACTTGTCTCTTCAGACTCCTTAGCCAAACGGTAATAGTTTGACTATTATTTATTTACTATTCGTATTTAACATTACAAAAAATACTTAGTAATAATTCGCTTTCAAACAAAATTGTTATAGCCAAGTCATTTTGTGTCAACACTTGTAAATTGTATCCGTAATATGCTTAATTTGTTTAAATTTACATACAAATTATGTTAGTGTAGCATAACAAAAGTTTAACTCATGTGTTCATAATAATAAGTTTATTAAACATTTTAATCTTAACAATTAATTATTAAAGGCAACTGTCTGGTATTAAATACTCGTAATAATTTTAGCTTGTTATATGCAAGACGCAAATAGCTCTATTATAGCCTATTTCATTCTAAGTGGTGTTTTAAAATGTGGGTAATTGCGTCAATATAAATTAATAAACATAGAGTGTGTAGCCTCTTATTAATTTAAACTATTAACAATATTCTTTTTATAAGGAGTTGAAAGCTTTCTACACGGTTAGGAACGCGCAAGTGATACTCCTGGTGTTGCAGGCGTCCTTAGACTGGAGTAACTGCTTACTATCAGGCACCTTTGTTCGCTTGTCACATTAGCTGTACAAAAAGCTTTGTTTAGGATTCACATTAACTTATTAATCTAAATGAACATCATATTTTGTCAATAAAAAGGCTTGTGTGAAATTGATTTTATTTCAGTTTACTTACACGAATGTTTCAACAAATACCTAAGCCAACTGTAATGCGGGCTTTAGGAGCAACTTAGCTTCTCGTATGTGGTAAGTATGTTATATGTTCTTAGGGTTCGT
Organism: Parascotia fuliginaria; assembly: GCA_963082885.1. Classification (NCBI taxonomy): domain Eukaryota; kingdom Metazoa; phylum Arthropoda; class Insecta; order Lepidoptera; family Erebidae; genus Parascotia; species Parascotia fuliginaria. The sequence continues at coordinate 11,277,955 of OY720184.1, forward strand.
AATGCCGAAATTGATTCCGTGGTTTTAATGTGTGAGCATAATAAAGCCTATGTCATTGTTTACGATGTAATCTTATATTGTTAGTTATCAAGGTTGATACCTACAACACTTAATTTCTTTAAGACAATATCATATTTGCATTAACTAAGAAAAATTTTATAGTTACATAGCTATTATCGTGCTAGTTCACATTTTTGTTGCGGATTTGATCCATACAGAATAAAATTTGGGTGGTCTAATAATGATTATTTCCATACATATAACGTTAGTTCAATAATCAATTGCTCAGCAATTGACTGGTTAATATATCATTTATGTAAATGTCTGCTTTAAAGGTCAAATTATGTTCACAGGACCTTAAAATTATCGCAATATTTTACGTACACATAGAAGACAAACAGTTATATGTAGTGAGAGGATAATAACTTTGTAAGAAAACCAGATTATTACTACGACCTATTTGCATACTTATAGAGCTTTGGATCAAGTTTCTAGCTTCGGACTCTACTAGTTTTATATTTGCGATATATGTTATGCGGTCAGCAGTAACGCTAACTTTGTTTTATTATTTAATAGTTAATTCATTATTATATCGTCGGCTTACTGCAAGAAGTCATTAAGCGACAAATTCACTATTCTGAGAAAAGGCGATTTTAGTTTCAATTGGTTAGTGGTTTATCCTAAATTATAATTACTGAAAAACTGGTGATGAAAAATGAAATGTTTTCGATTAACATAATAGGTAGGTAAGTATATTAATTAAAACAAGTGAGAGTAGTTAGTTCTACAAAGTAATTTATTTTTTTAAATAATAAATGAAAGGTAATTACTTCTTGCTATTTGAAGTCTGTTCAGTATTGAGAATTAATTATTTCTTAAATTGTAATAAAACAACAAAACTTTACTTAAACGTTTATTAAAAAAAGTATATTAAACTGTATTAAAATAAACAAAATAATTTAAGGCATTTATAAAAAATATTAAATTCCTCATACATACATACATACTAACATAAGTGTCGGCGTTAGTACTGCTTGTACTATGGCTAACGAGCTTTGTTAGATATCATTTCGCAAGCCATTACCGAATTTAAGGAGCCATTGACTGTATTACCCTCTTTCACTCTTATTTCAATATATACCCAAATAAACAAACTCTTTCACTTGCTCCACTCTTTCATGTGCAACCATTATCTGGCACTCTGTCTCATCCCTCTCGATTCACTTTCATACACTCACTTTCATTCACTTTCATACACTTTCGTTCCAATGTATTATTCATGACAGTCACCATTTTCTTGCAATGAATACCACTGCAGAAGAAGCTCCTCAAGTGAAAGACTCCCTACTGCAAACGGGAATGCGACAGTGCGATGTTGCAAATGCCTGTCTACCAAAATTGCAATTATGAACTTTATAACAAGGCCGTAACTCCTAAATTTGAATAGATAGAGATTAGTGTGTTTTTGCAATCTGTAGAATGAGTAAAAATGAGTCCATTACAGATAAAATCGCATTTAGTGATATTTTGTAGTTAATGAGTTCCTGCAATAAACCGACGATATATTATATTATATATTATATAATAGTTAATTCATCATTCTGACATTCCTTACAAGATGTCTATCACCTTTATTGTTTGCGTAGTAAGTCAATGAAAAGCAGCCTAATTATTTTTAAGGGTTAACGATTCTCACTTTCTTCTCTATCACTTGCTCGGCTTTGGCCTCATATTAACATACGCTGCGTAAAGCGCATAAGAAATTAAGTATATCAATGACTTTCTAGTTACAAGTATACCTAGATAACACACAGTACAATAAATAATCTTCTGCTATTCTTTAATCTTCAATTTTTTTACCTTATGGGAATATTAAAAAATAGAGCAATTCTTAAAAAAACGGACACTTGCTAACAAGATAACTTTAAGTTTATCTCTTCCTTTAAGGTTATTTTTATAAAATTTGGACTAACGAGCGGAGCTATTTTCAGTCTGGCAACCCAACGAACTCTATTTATGGCTAAGTAGTGACGAAATTGCATTCTATTTCCAACCATTGATTGTTGTATTTATTTTATTTGTTATTTTTGAATGGCGGTAATTCACTTTCGCGCCGTTAGAGGGTTGAAAACCCCTCGATTCTTCCCCCTGATTGAAAAGTTGACATTTGTTCGTCTATTTAAAGAAACGTGATTGTACTAAAGCTCTCTTGAAATATTAACTGTGTTAGACGTTTGAACGGCAATTTTTATGAATACTCGTAGTTTAGGTTTTACACCGTTACCTGGTTTGTATTTGACGTAGGTATTTGTTGCTAAGTGAGAGTATGAATTACTTTTATTGATGGCAAATTATTGACAGATGATTGAGAAATGTATGTTGGAATTTAATATTTATGTATTTTTATTCTGCCCTCAAAACAGGTTCAATAAAATGTTAATACTGAAAACATAAATCTAGCCTGGCTTCAGTTTTCTATATTTTGATTTCTAAGATAGGTACTAATCTATAGAAATTATCTTCTTATTACGTTAAGATATGACTACCTATTATGTGCCAAGTAACTTATGTAGTCAAAAAAACATTCATATGTCGATATGCAATTGGTATCTTTAATGAAAAAGTTCTACAAGAAGCTAGATCATGTGTAACAGGCACGTATGTCTAAAAGATCAATTTATCTTTGATATTAAAAAACACTTCAATCAAGCTAAACAACTCATAATAGACAAGCGGAATTAAGAAATAATAAAATAATTTGTAGTTAGTTCGAGGAAGCGGGATCCTAGTTAAAGCACAGATCGCGCGAACTTAATTAATAAACTGAGTAAGTTAGACGCCGCCCGGCACAAAGGCTCATTTGGAAAAGAACTTTCATTATACCTATCTTATAAAACTGCATTCTACGTTGTAGAACTATCTACAAGCTATTTTCACCCCAACGAAGTTGTTGAAGTCCCAATTTGTAAACCAACTTGTATTATATTATCAATCGAATGCGCATAAAATATATAGCTGCAAATTTTAGTATTGAGAGTAAAGCCTTTCGTATTGTTTGTATATGCAAGACTATATTTAAATTATTATCATTATACCAGCCCAAAGATGTCCCTTAGGGCCGAGCAAAGGGATTACGGCAAACACCCCCATTGGAAGAAGCTTATATCCGGCAGTGAATGTCTTAAGGCCAAAATGATGATATTGTTAAGTAAATAAACGTGAAATAATGATAGATCCCTTATTTTAAATTATAATTACAATGATGTAATTGAGATCGTAATCGGTCTGAATTTGATCGCGCTAGTAAATAGTACCTACTCTTTTTCTCTCAGAAATGTGCAGCACCTAGCTGTCGGCTAAGGCAATGCTCATCCTCTATAAGAACAAGAAAGACAATTTGAGACCTGAGGATCTGACTAAGATACATCTCTGTGCTCTGCTCATACATAGATGCAGGCAATATAGCAGAAGTAGCCTGATAGTCTGACTTTATAAGCCACAGCAAGACAAGCCAGCAAGAATGAATAAACTGGCATGCGAAGATATGATAAAAACGCAGCAAGACTAACAATAGTGACAAAAGTAACCGTCACGCGAGATTCGATAGCGAACAATATTTTCTTTGCAAACCCACGTACTTGCAAGGAATGCTATTTTTGTTTTTGATTACTCATACTCGCAGCTCTGATTAACGTTTAATTATTATTTTACCAAGCGTACGCGCTATATACCTACTTTAGTGTCGGCCGCATAATGGGAATAAATTCCATGAAAATTCCTAGTAATGTTTGTGTAAGCTTTATGAAATTTATCATACACTTTGCGAGAAATTATTTAGTTAGCTTCTTTACTAAAGATTTATAACTGGTTGATTTTGGTGACTCCTTCATAATCCATTGTGCTTTAAAACTTAAATCAGCACGATGACGTCTATCTAGTTGTAACCTCGTTCTCCTGAACCCGCTTTTAATGATTAACTTAGTTACGCAGCATTTGGAACAATAGACATGGTTTTTTCTGTTAAAGTAATGACGTCGCTAGCGTTTGTATAGTTTATGTTGTAATACCCAAATAGGTACCTACTCAAATGCCAATTAACTTTCAAGTTAGACTTAAAATTTCGCCACTAAAATTCATGTTAAATTGACAGTGATAGCATGAATTAACTGCCCCTAATATTGAATAAAAATTCGGTATTTTAATCAGTCTAAAATAAAAATCTGAACTCACAAACAAAGATTTATGAATGCCCTAGTTTGAGTACGAATAACAATTAGAATGAATCACCAATAGAGACAGTATTACTAATGGTAGCAGGTAAGCCACTAGTAGTGAGTGGTAATCAACGCTTCCATGTACCTAAGACCACGATCTGCACCACTATCTGGAACACTGTCTTCTGTAAAATTATATGATGATAGATAATAATAATTAACTACACACAGTCGACCTGCTCCAATTTGAACCCAATTTTTTTTGAAGATAAATATCTACTCTGCCCCTCTATCTTCAATCAATCGTAAGCCAAAGAAGATTTCCGCTTCTGAAACATTAACTATTTTCGGTTTGTTACCCAAATACTCCCACGAGCATTACCCTCGGATCTAACCAATTACATATTATAATATTTGCTACGTACTAGCAAACCTCATAAATTATGTATCGAAGACAAATTATAGTCGCAAAATTGTTAGCCTTGAACCTAAGAATGCTGATTTTCAACAAAAACATACAATGTTTGTTTAAATTGCACATTTTATCAACATAATGGAGTTATTTGTGTTATGATAAACTTACCTTGCAATACTACTTGCTTTATTTTATCAGCACGCTAAAAACGTATACAATAAAGGTACACCAAGTATACATTCACCTTTATCTTGTACTTCTGTTTCTCATATCGGTGGCGTACAAGCAAGAAATCCGCAAGCAAACTAGTAACTGTTCCTTTAGAAGTGCTAAGTATAGTTTGGTGTGTCCCTGATGCATGTCGGTTTCCACTGATAAATGCATAAAGAACTCTGTCTGTCCGTCTGTTATGCTTTCACATCTAAACCAACGGGCACCGGCATGTTAAAAAATATATTAAGTATTCTACTTGCAGCTTATGCTTAGCTTATATTACTTATGAGGGTTTGATACTACATCAACTTATTTTTCTTTAAAAATCTTTAAATAAACAATTTATTTATTGTGTTCAATGCTAGTACTAAAGTCCGTCAATCAAAGATTACCTATAGTTGTTTGTAGGGACGTGATGTTATTTCCTGCCAATGTGCAATGTGTCGTGAGCCAGGGCCGTTTGATGTAGGTCATGCCTCGTGATACCTCAAGTAATGCTATAGGTACCCGTGTTGTTATCTCTTTTGATTTTAGATCCGTTAGACAAGCAGTCGCAAGTAGCGCCTCAGTGAAAGTAAATTTTTCGAGTCGAATCAAACGTTAGGACTAGTTCAGAATGTTATTATAATGTCACTGCATAGTACCCTTTCTCATATAGAGAAGGCATTAATCACAACGCATGTTTAAGGCGGATTAGCAATTACAGACTTTTTTTATAACTTCCGGTTTGCTCACTTTCGTCAGTATTGTCTAATAAGTCAGTAATGACCAAATTAACTTAGAGTGTACATATTAATTTTAAAAATCACATTAGTAGGTACTTGCGCAGCTTTGAATCTACAACGGCTACAACCTAGTGTACGTCGTGTACCAACAATAAATCTCTCATTAGTTAGTTAAGAATAGACTGCGCTCGTAAAATTCAATGCTTGGCATTCAATTAATTACGAAAATTACGCGTTAAAAATAACCTTCTATTTATCATAAAATAATATGAAATCTAATTAAAACTGAATTGCAAGACCGAGGTCAGATCAATTCTTCAAACGAGATTCAAATACGTTTGACCTATCGCTGTCTATTCGATTTCCGTTTCGTATTGTTATGTTTTAATAAAATTAACGCTCGCCCTAGCTATTATAAAAGATAAAGAGAAATCTGAAACTATATCTGCCGTGCTAAGGAATAAAACCACGTTTGCTTGAAACGAACTACGAGAAAACTGCTTTTATGTGTTCTGCTATAAATACCCATTTCCGAAACTTATGTCATTGAATTACGCCTTTCATATGAAATGTATAAAGGTGGAAAAAGGAAAAATACCATAGTTAAAGAATAGTTATTGATAGTACAATGAAAAGTAGACATTTGTCTTTGCTTATTTTTCTAGAGCAAACTGATGCTGTAAGTAAATAATGTCGATAGGTGAGAGCTGGTGAGAACCTTTTAATATGACAATAAAATTATAAACGCAAAATAGATTCTAGCATATCAGTAGAGAGACCAATAAGGAAACAATAACTTTAGAATTTATCTTATTTAAGTATTTATATTAAGAAACATTAACAACATTTTATTGGACCCCTAAAACTTGACAGCTCTCCGACTAACGCACGGATATCTAGAATTCAATTCTTAGGTCGGAGGAAAAATGTTAGTAGATTTTTCTTCAGTCATTAAAACTTGTATCTTGTGCTATGAACAAAACCGCGGTACTATTAGGTATATTAATCTATTATACTCGCTTGTCTACTAGCCTTTACAACAATTCGTCCAATAGGATGTTTTTAACCGATTGAGTCTAACACTAGCACAATGTGCTGACCTTTGTTTAAGTCAGAACTTGTATTTTCCACCAGCCATAATCACTTTTTATACGCACTCGGTTTTTCTAAGAACCTGTATTCTCTTTTGTTTGTTATGATTGCTTGTTGCAAGTTTTCTACATAATTATTAGTATCATATCAGCTTAGTTAAGTCTCGTCAAATTGTTTAATTAGTACCTTTACTAATTATGGCAATTTCGTATAGCATCTGACTTACGCCTTTTGACACTAATTATAATACTTATTTTACTTATTGTGTTTTTAAATGTTACCAGCACTGACTGCCTAGAGTGCCTGTCAGTGAGAGTACGTATCTAGGCCTGCGAACTTGCTTCTTGCAAAGACTTGTGCACTTTCATTACGAGTCATAGTGTGCTGTGGCCACAGCACAGCCTCTTTAATAATAAGGTTACTGTTAACAAGTCACGACAAACCATGAATTTGGCAGAGTGAAATCATTTCGGTAGGCTAATATCAAAAAGAAATTCAAATTCATTTGTGTTAGGTGCCCTAAACTCCATACACACGCATCTATAATTATATCCTATTAGAAGTTGAAGGCAAGGTGGCCTTTGTAGGGGCGGTACGCTAAAGTATCTCAGTTGGAGGTCAAATACTGAAACAATAACATCAATATGAGAGAAGAGTTTAAAGTTTAAAGGCTGTACCACTTACACGTATATTATAGGACTAGCTTTCTGCGGCGCAGTTTCACCCGCATCATTGCTTACTGATGTTACATAGCCTTTAACCTTCCTGGAGAACTGGGATATCATACGCAATAAGAATCTTCAAATCCGACTGGTTGGTTCAGAGATTAGCGCGTTCAAACAAACAAAAAAACTCTACCGCTTCATATAAATGTACACATTAAAAAATAAATTTACTTAGCACAAAGTAATTCGTATTTTGATTTAGTTAATCAGAAATGAATAAATAAGTATTTTGTAATTTTGAAGTTGGTGCCAACCAATTTAAGAACCTTACTACAATAGCAAATTAAGATTGATAATACCTATATGTACCTAGTTATTGTTTTACTTGGCACCAACTTCTTATTTATTCATTTCTGATTAACTAAATCAAAATACGAATTACTTTGTGCTAAGTAAATTTATTTTTTTACTTTTTTGTTTCCTTCCTGGTTAAAGTCGGTTTTCTTTTTGTTAAAAATTATTTTATACTTTATTATGTCCGTAATAATGTTGCATTACCGGTTTGGTATCCGATGCACAGTTTCTTGTTTATGTACCTAATACTAAAAGGACTTTCCTGTATTTCCTGTATTTATCATTGTAACGATTCTGCTTACCCCTTTAGAGAAAAAGGTACTTTAGTATGTTTTTGTACGTTATCGATTTTGGTTTTATACCGACGCGCAAAACGGTCCGCCATTTAATAACTGTGTCACGTTTTAAAACTAATTGAAAGAACAACTTTGTCGAGTAACAACACAATCTCAAGATGAAAAATTTTGCTTCTCAAATGTAAGGCAAACAAAAATTGATTATTTTCATAAAATAATCGTTGACCTAGATTTTTAATCTGTTTATTTAATAACAAGATGTTTATACCTCAGTACTGTAATTAAATAAATGCAATAAAAAGTAGCAAATTTAACATCGACCTCGCCGTGTGATCCCTGGTTTAGAATATGTAACTACCTATTCATTTCTTGGATGTCGAAGGCTAAGGGGGCTATTAAACAGTAGCAGCGTAACTCCTTAAACATCATGTTACTGCGGTCACCAATTCGTCTGCCAAGCGTAAAGTTTATGGGAAAAACCTGCATAATAAAATCTAAATCTCGGTATAATCCCATGCAAGACATCGAACTCTAGCAACGTGAACGTCTTTAGGATTAGGGTTGCCAGGTCGTCAAACCTAATAGCTAACCTAAGGCCAGACACATTAAATAACAGTACGAGCGGGGGGTAGGAGCCAGTGATAAACAAAGTAGCGAACGGGGGGGTGGGAGCCAGTGATGAGCTAAAGTAGGTAGCGAGCGGGGGATCAGCGCCATTGATGAGCAAAAGTAGCAACTGGGAGGTCAGAGTCAGTGATGAACTAAAGTAGCGATTGGACGGGGTTGGGAGCCAAAGTAAAAAGCCGGACAGGCCGGACACCATTTAATTTGACTGGACACGCACTCACAAAGCCAAACCCTGTCGGCCTGGCAACGTTATTTAGGATTATGATTGCTCATGATCCTGCTTCTCATGATATTTTATAACGTTATAAATATTATGTAGTTATAAATGTTCCTAATATTAGGTTATTATGAACATTTATGATCTGTGATGTAATTAGAAAGGTACCTAAGTCGGTTAGGACGTGTTCTATAAAGAAGTTAGTCTTATCGAATCAGGTAAAAGTTTAACATCACTTCACGTGCATCGGATGCGATTGCAAAATAATATGATTTTATTGCCTCTTCTGTGTCGCTGGAATTACTTTACTGTTTTACATGAAATTTACCTAACAGAGTACCATAATGTTAAAAACTTTTGCTACTTTCGTAATTTGAAACTTAGATAAGATACCTATTTAATGTTTTTAGTCACATAACAATAAAATTTAAAAGGAGCTTTTAGTTATTTTGTAATTTTTTTCAAGAAGGTACTATACCTATCTTACATTGTAGTAAAAATTGCATAAAAACATCCTTACGCCTTGATGTCAATATGATTTAGTTAAGATACGATAGGTACAATAAATGTCTAAGTAAATGATTATATTTTTAATGCCTATGTTTATTGCCGCAATTTGATACAAAATAAATGATCAATATGTTCGCGTCCCATTTCCTTTACTCTGCAGGATGATGAATAGGTTTTCTGTAATTTGTGGGAGGGGTAAAGCTGTGATGGGCTCTCCTCATAAAGGAAAGCAATGATAATCATTGATTACCACGCTTTAAAGCTCCATTGTACTTGGTCGGATCCACGAACATGTATAAGTCGGTCACCTTAACCACTAAGCTTGTACAACATCATGTGCCAAGTATATTGGTTGAAAGGTTATTTTTCCTAAACACACAAACCAAAACTGTAATTCGTTACATATTAATCATGACGAAAGAGTTGAAGCTGTTCACGTAAGTTTAATGTTGGGAATAAAATTGTTTCATTTTGTATTCGTAACTTGTACTTACCTGACCACGTGATACAATGTGACCCTTTTGTGGTCCGAATTAACTGTCAACGAGTCACGTGATCCAATGGGAACAATCCAGTTTATACATAGAATGTCCTTCGCAAATATTTGTTGAAAACTTTTGATTTATAATTACCTAGTACATATTTATGATGTTATTCATTACTCATTATTGTTAACAAAGGTACTCTGTATCGTCTAATTGCATATTTATTCCCCACCTTCTTTATTTTCTAATAAGCCACGGGGATTATCTGAACTCCATCTGTCTGTATATCTATGTGTATCGACTAATACTGGCCGTGTGCGATACTGTGATAGCAGTGGGAATCGTGTCCATGTCAAGCAAATGTAAAAAACACGGCAGCTAATATAAAATATCACAATAATAAAATGACTCATACTACTTTCTTAGAGTCCCATTTATCGAACAAAGTCGCAATGGTAACATAGTGCGGCATATTAAAGAAGCTGTTAACACTTAACGTCGTATAAATTGTTTGTTAGTTGAAAATAAATTATTTTCATCGCTCGTCGCCACTGATTTATCGCTGCAAGATTGAATTAATAGTTTCAGGATGTCGACGGGCGTCGCCGAGAACCGTGCCTACTTTGACATGCGTTTCACTGACAGACCCGTCTTAAAATAAACTAACCAAGAATTTGTCTTTCCATATGAGTTGCCGTATCAGATGAGGTCCTGTATGTGTAGGTGCGAATAATAGGGATATAATTATATTTTTTTTCACAAATAGGAACTTATGTAGCTAATATCCTAATTGCAAAGTATAACCATGCTTGTGTCTTTTTTGTGAATTAATAATTCCTACTAGCTTCACGGCGCCATCTTACTTGCTGCTTGTACCTACAGCGTTCCCTTTAAAAGCACTGAGCACTGCCGTATTTAGTGTCATAATTGCGGTCATCTATAGAATGGAGCACATCTCTCATACATCCCGGCTGCAACAATTTGTCCAACAATACTCTTCAAGAGTTTATGAAACCTCGTTTTACCCTAGTGATAATTCTTATCTTTTAAACTAGTAATGCTCTCTATAAATGGGTACATCCACTTGACATGCATTAGATATTGCTACATCGGCCCCTAATATTTTACAAAAAACACTGCATCAATATTATATTCCTCTAATAAGAGAAATACGGATAGGAAACAACGACGCAATATACAGAATAAAATCCTGGTTATAATATATCTATTTTTAAATAGTCGTTTGTGTCTCGAACAAAGGATGTCAAGCTAATGGCTAATTACCCCAGGTCCTTTGATATATACATTTATTAATCAAAATGGGCAGACGACCTGTCAATTATGCTGACAGAGAACAAAATTAATCGTTAGGTATATAGTTGTTCCTTAATCGGGAATCAATGGGTAATCTAATACTATTATTATAAAGCGGAAGAGTTTGTTTGTTTGAACGCGCTAATCTCTGGAACTACCAATCGGATTTGAAAAAATCTTTTTGCGTATGATAAGTCCAGTTCTCGAGAAAGGTATAACATCGCGCTACTGAAACTCCTCAACAAATGCAAACAAATGGACTGGAATTGCGGAACTCTCATGTCTGTCTTTTGTTTACACCATTTCATAACAATATCACGCCGCGCCGGTACACTGTGAAGGGGTAAGCGCATGTGAACCACCAAAAAGTAAACAAAATATTTTTAAATAATAAAAACGCCTTCAAGCAGGGAGGAAACTAAAAGGTAAAAAGTAAAAAAATTGCACAAAGTATTTGATTCGTATTTTCATTTAGTTAAGTAGGTAATCAGAAATGATTAAATAAGTATTTTATTATTTTGAGGTTGATGCTATGAAAATACTACAAGAACCTTACTACAATAGCAAATTAAGATTGAAAATACCTATACCTAGTTATTGTTTCACTTAGCACCGACTTCAAAATTATAAAATACTTATTTAATCATTTCTGATTAACTAAATCAAAATACGAATTACTTTGTACTAAGTAAGTAAATTAAATTTTTACTTTTTAATTTCGACCCTGTTTGAAGAATTAAAAAATTTTATTTAACTTCAAGAATCCTTTTCAATTTACAAAGACTAGTTAGCAGTATTTTCTTGTAAAATTAGATATTCAGCTGTATTTAGTTAGCCTAAAAACCCAGTTTTCTAGGCTATAAATATACACTCAAAGAGCAGTGTCATTCTGTGTAACATTTAACTAATATAAATATTAACGACTCTCTGATAAGATAAAGAATGGTCCGATATTTTAGATGAAAGTTTTACCAGGTTAAAAGATAACAGCTGCATCTGTTACGGTCCACAATTTATGATTTAATGTGTGAAATATATTATTCTATCTATCCTTTTCTTTCGTTAATTCTTAACTTAATGATAAAATAAAAACTATAGTTATTTTCTTAAAAACATAGAAACTGCAGCTGTAAAGAATACATTAATTCCACTTTTATTATATTTTGTGTAGGTAATTGACTATTGAGGTAATTAAATAAATTAATGTAAATTGTTGTAGTTTAGTGTGCTCCTCTATTCGTTTTTTGTCATCATTTGTTCGGATTTTAGGTGAAACGAGGCAACTTGCTCAACGAATGAACAACACTTTTTGTAACGTATTCGTATCAAATGTAAGAACAATTACAGACTAATAATGACTGTAATGATATACTATTTACATACCAATCGTATTATCTTCTTTTTGTGTCATAATGAATGATAATAATACGCGAAATATTTTAGTACCAAGCTGTGTTATTAAAATCTCTTGATTTTACATTGCAAAAAGCTTAGCGACCGCATACTTCTCTAGAGAAAGTGAAAGGTACTCTTTTGCGTCCGTGATGGTTTATCCGTCTATTTTATATGGTACCGAATGGTGTACAACGATTTTTATAAAGTTGTGATCTATTAGATTCGGTAGAGTTATGCTTGCGTGTTTGCCATTAGTTATTACAAATGTTGCGTTGTTCGACGCGTAAGGAATGCTATTAATTTGTCTTACCGTTTCTTATGAGGTCGCTTTTTATAATATTAGTGAAATTACATTGTGACTTGAAGGCCTAGTAGTTAAGGCACCTGATCTCAATCACAAAGTTCTATGGATTAACAGAAAGGGACTTTTGAAGAAGTCCTTGTTCCCTTTATAAGAACTAAGTTTATCTTGAACATTATTTATATTACAGTGTAGGAAAACATCGCTAGTGCAACTTCACACCAACCAGCGAACGTGGTGATGATAACTCCTGCCTTCTCTACGAGAAAAAAGGTTTGGCCAGGGCAATAATAAAATTTTATATTTTTTTTATTGGTAATTCAACAATCTAATAATCTTTGCTGATTTTAAGATAATATTATATTGAAAGTTAATATACATAACTAATATGAAGGTTAATCTGATATAGTACAATCAGTAAACACAACCAGGTACTGTATATCCAAATAATAGCTACGAGGATGTCAGGGTGCATTGTTTTGCAATGTCGTAAACGAATATCAGTCATAGTTTGTAAACTACACCCATTATAATCATGAAAAATTGACAATCCTTAACTTTAAACTACCTGGTTTCCTCCCCGGTAGTAGTGAGTAGGGATATACATACTCATATTATGTAGAGTATTCCTGTATTAGAAATGTTACTTGTAGAAGAGGTATAAAATATAATAAAATACTACGGCAATAAATTGACATATAAAGAGACGTTTTGAGTAACTATATGTATTTTGGACCATGCTCAAAATATTATAAATTTTATGGCTTTGAGCATGAAGCTGTATAACCTCAATGATTGAAAAAATATGATATTAATCTAAACTGACGGACTCATAAACTGCATCAAAGTTCAGGATTACTTTGATATAATTTTTTTTAATAAGAATGCAAACTTTTTAGATTAAATTATATAAATATGGAGAGACTGACTCTTAATCTTAAGAAAAAGCAAAATTTAAAAATAGAACTGCAGTAAAACAAATGAATATAGCCGGGAAAAGAAAATTTACTCGTAGTATCAGATTTGCGTATTATTTAAAGCAAATTTTTAAATTGATTCGCATTGCTTTTTGTATTCTTTTGTCAATTGAATTATTGTTACCAGCAGAATTGTTGGGTTAGTTTTTTAACTCATCGAGAGTTTTTGTACCATAATATGGATACTTCGTCCGAACAAGCGGCTCAAATTGTAGCACTGGTGCGGGAGGGCTTGGATCAACGAACGATTGGTAGAAATTTAAATTTAAACCAATCTATGGTTTCTAGAATATACAGAAGGTTTGTGGAGACAGGTTCTTACAGAAGGAGACGTGTTACAGGCAGGACTCGAGCAACCACCGGTCGCGATGACCGATTTATTGTTACAACTTCCCTGCGAAATCGTTTCCTAACGTCAGTTAACATCAAAACAGAGCTTAATGAAGTGCGTGGAGTAAATGTGAGTGCACGAACAATAAGAAGAAGGTTAAAGGAAGCGCACATCACCTCTTTTAGACCAGCAAATGGTCCAAAGTTGTCTGTAGCTCACAGACAAGCTCGCTTAAGATTTGCGCGTGATCACCTAAATTGGACAGAAGAGCAATGGGCCTCCGTATTGTTCACGGACGAGTGTAGGACATGTTTATATGGTGCAGATGCTCGCAGAAGAGTCTATCGTCGACGTGGGGAGCGATATGCTCAAAGTTGCATTGAGGAGCGTGTTCCTTTTGGAGGCGGTTCGTGTATGGTCTGGGGTGGCATATTGATGAACGGGCGAACAGAACTTGTGTTCATAGACATGGTCCGTCAAAACGGCAATAGAGGGGGTTTGACTGCACATCGCTACATAACAGAGATCTTAGAAGATCACGTGGTGCCTTACATGGGATTCATAGGCGAAAATTTTACTTTAATGCAGGATAATGCCCGGCCGCACGCTGCTGCACAAGTTCGATAATATTGCGAAGAGGTTGGGATACGTACAATGAATTGGCCAGCACGCAGCCCGGATCTATATCCCATTAAGCATGTTTGGCGCAATTTAAAAAGAGCTGTATATGCGAGAAATCTTGTGCCCACGACAGTGGCAGCACTAAGAACAGCACTTTCAGAAGAATGGGACAATATTCCGCAAGATCTTTTAATAACCCTAATAAAATCTATGCGGAACCGATTAGAATCCGTAATAAGGGCACGTGGAGGTAATACACCTTATTAAAACATAAATAAACCCTTGCATAAAGTTTGTGTCTATTGTTAAAACCATTTTTTTTTTATTAAACCAATTTTCCTTAAATTTCGGGTTTTTTCTTCAAAAAAGTCTTAAGTTCCTTTGCAGTACACAAACTTAAACTTAAGGATATGACCCTACGCTGTTTTAAAGTTCACGAACCAATCTAGAGGTTTCAATTTTAATCTTTATAGAAAGTTTGCATACTTGGTTAAAATATTTATTTTAAAGTCGTCTATTACTTTGATGCAGCTTATGAGTCCGTAAGTGTATATATATAAAAAATTTGTGTCACGATGTATGTTCGCGATAAACTCCGAAACTACTGAACGGATTTTGATAAAATTTTGTAACCATTTATAATATGGTCCAACTTAAAAGATAGAATAGTTTTTATCTTAATTATTGATCTCAATATTTATTATTGCAAATTAAATGTTTATTATACGACATAAGTGTGTATTTATCGGTTAGTTCTATAAATTCCTAATAGATGGCGGTTTAGCATCTAAGTTGCACAGGTATCCGGCAGATGGCGTCGTATTTATATTTCTAGATTATACAATCTTCGAGAACAATCACAGAACAGTTTGGGTTCACATATTTTTTATCTGAATTACAGTATTTTGATTCCAAGTCATTTTCGTTCATTTTTGTTCTCAACATAATCATACGTCATTTTCGTTCATATTCTCAACATAATCCTAATATAACAATTTTTCGTAAATCATTTTCATAATTATACTTTGTATTGTATTATTATTGTATAATATAATGTATATTTTTAATAAGTAAGGAGAAGGGATAGGAATCGAAAGGAAGGGAGGGAAGAAGACCGGAAGGGAGTAGAAGGGAGGGGAAAGGGCTAGGAAAGAGAAGGAGAATCGAGGAGGCAAGGTAGAGGGAAGTGAAGGAAGGGGCAAGTGATGCTGGAGGAGGTGGAGTGAAGAAGGGAGAGGGGAGGAGAGAGCGAAAAGGGGGAGAGGGAAGGAGGGGAGGAAGAAAGTTATTGTAGTGAAAATTTGCCTTTGTGTATTGTATATTGTTTTTACGGGGGATATCTTTAGGTAGGTAAAAGAGGATTTGTATGAATAGGAGATTAGAAATAGTATGAAAAGCAGTATTTCAACAATATAAAAATGTCTATTGGAAAAAACGATATTCACGCGAGCGAACGCGGCAAAAGCTAGTATTATATATATATATAGAATTGTAGGTACAATAAAACAGTAAAATACCAAGCCATTGTATGATTAAAAAACATATCTAACTTAGGCAACTAATAAAACACAAAAATAATTAAACACCAAGTCTTATAACTTAGCATCTAGTATTTTATTCTAAAATATATACATATTTTCATTATATTGCTATTTATCATCCTTCATCTCACAAAAACTAATACAATCACGACACATTCATTCATCTCGAAGCAAACAGATCACACTGTGTCAGAAGCAGGTTTAGCATAGCCAGAACACGAACAAGTGGCGAATTAGCATGCGCCACAGTGCGTGCGTGAGGGACTTCCAACAACTGGTTGTTTCGTGGCCTGAGTTGATATTTAGGTATAGGAGGAACGTAAAGCTGTACTAGTTTAGCTACAAGTTCAGGGCAGTCAGAATCGCCCTTTAAAACACAGCAGGCAAAAGTAAGTAAGCAGTAGTAACGCCTCACCAAAAAAGCAATATAATACATACTTGTTAATGTAATCTGTTAAAATTAGTTAGTAGGTATTATGTTTACTTTCAATATATAAAGCAAAAAACTAATTTTATATGAAAAATGACGTCAAAGTCACTTAAGAAACTTTTTTTGTGCTTATTAAAGTTGTCCGATCAAAAATGAAAGCATCAACTCAAGGTTAGTACTCAAATCGTTTTGATTTAAGCTTATTTGCACTTAGAAAATGGGTCTAGTTTGTAAATATCTAAAATTGCCGACTATGGTTGCTGTATGTTGTCGAACGAGAATTTAGTATTTGTATTGATTTTATTCATTTATGTATTTGCGTAATAGGTATTCATTAATATATCTTACGCACTACATTGACACGCATGTGACGAAGAGAGTCATAGTATAAGTCCAAGTAAGTGCGAAAATTGCGTAAAAGTTGATACGAACGAAAAGGGAGTATGATCAGATGACGGCTGTAAGAAGAGAATAAAAGAAAAAAAACATTTTAAGAGGTACAAGTTATGAAACCTGGGCAGGCATAAAAAGATGCCATGCCAGTAGGCACAGTTTTGAATGTCCTTATACCATATTGCTTTTATTTATATTTATATATGTATACAAACAATACATTCACGCAAGGTTGTAACGACCCAGTTTTTATAATAGAAACAGTGAAACTATTTATTTTAGTTTAACTTACCAAGACTGTACTTTTAGATATATTCTTATCAATTTTGTAACACATTAGTAGATACGGTATTTAGATTTAAAGTATTTAAATGTAAGTAGCGTTATACAGTCGTTGTTGGTTGGGTTCGCTAATAAAAAATGCAGTAATGTAACGATACCACTTCCAATCCACCTAATAGACAAACAATAGTTTGTGTTAGTCACGGTGAACATTTAGTTAACCAACCGTTAATAATGTATTAACTCAGTATTGAATATCGCAGTTTACTAGATAGCATTGACCTAAATCATAAATTTTATAAGAAAATTTTGAAGCCCGCCAAGTAATATACGTCTATAGTAATCTTTACTACTGTTTACACTAATATATAAAGCGAAAGAGTTTTGTTTGAACGTGCTAATCTCCAAAGATTAGCAAACAATCAAACCAAACAACCTTCCGCAAAAACTAGACTATCAAACCAAACACGAATTATTCAAAGGTTTTGAATAATCCGTGTTTGGTTTGATAGTCTAGTTTTTGCGGAAGGTTATAGTGTATGTAACATCTCACTACTAGAAAAGGGTCGTAAGATAAAGTTCATGAACTTGAACTGTGTAGAATTGTAGACCATGAAAATTTTATAAATCTTTACCTTTTTGTCATTGGATTTTTGCAGGGCGTATTAGTATTGAGACCTATCGCTACTTTGTTACTATAAATAATATTCTACTACCCAAAATAACTTTCCTTTCCCGTGTAGTCATATTGGCTCTGCTAATCCCCGAACCGAAATAAGCTTGTAGATAAAAAGTAATAGTATTGGTTTGATATTAGACAGCCAATAAAAATATCTTGCTTCATCCTAGTGAAGTAGGCCAATATTTGTCTGCCATGACGTATTTATTAGCACAAGATGTTATTTTAAGAACTTTATAAGTGTAATTGAATTAAAAAAATAATTCTCAATGTGATTGCTAGCGCGAAATATACGCGGAACTATTGAAGAACGACGAGAATGTTCTGTATCCGTCGCTTGCGGTCAAATGATGGCTTGAGTCTCAAAAAACGTAACCGCCACATCTTATCCAAATTAATTGACTTTTGGTTGACTAATTTGTTGACATTCCTTCACTTTCACAAAATAATTTTAATAAAAATTAAAAGTCGTTTACACCCTTTCGACCTAAGGGTTTATTGTTGTTTTGTACTTTTTAATAGAACGATAAACTTTTATTTTAATTTATAAAGTTGGACAACAAAAGCAACTATATTTTTATAAAAATAGTCTGTTAGAATATCCCACACATTCTGTGTGTATTTACCATATTTATTATCATGCGACATTTAGTTACAGTTACATAATATTATTCTCGTGGCATATTTATTTATTGTTATCACTGTTGACACATTATAGTTGGAGTATTTTTTTCAACTATGTAATATGTATAACAATTTGTAACTTCATATGTAACATTTCAATGTTCATATATCGAAAATTAGTCAAAACTGTCAAGCTAATTGGCAGAGTTTAATTAATAGTTTCCAAATTACTCAGTACTATGTTTCGCTTTGAAGTGTAAATTGTTTTAGTGAAATTCTCGTATATGTGTTATTGGTAAAGGTTGTCTGATGCCTCTAGTGTTGCGAACGTCTATCGATAAGTCGCTTACCTCCAATCTGTGTGCTTGTTAATAGACTGTAGGTGTAACGTAACTATGTGTGTGGTATTTTCGCGAATTAGATTCCCAGCTTGACAAATATTTCTTTGATCCACAAATATTTAGTTTAAGCGTCTTGATGTTGGCTGTTGCCTACTGAGAGTGATCTCTAAGAAAGTGTTAAGTTGCATCGTACATAATGTATGATAGTCGACCATAAAATTGCTTTAAGTACCTTCCTTAGAGTAATTGTCGTTTGCATATCACAAAACCGCATTGTCTATTTTCGCTTACCTTAGTACAGTGACAGTTGTCACTGTCATAATGAGTCTTATTGAATTTTATAATATTGATGGAATTTTTTGTTAAAAATGGTCGACTATACATTATGCTAGCGCTGTTATCCGAATGGGTAGCCAGAGGTGTGTAACCCGCTGGTTTTGCCAGCTATACTAGTAAGTAGTACGTTTCGCAGAAGGCAAATCTATTTTTATATATTTTTACCAAGTACCCTTAGTCATCTCGTACGACACCCGAAGGATGAAAGGGTTGGGTTAATTCTATTACACCCAAGAGATTCCATTTCTTATTTCGAATATGTTATCAGTTATAACGATTATTTTATCAGTTTGTATTTTTCCATAATCAAATTCAAATTCATGTGTATGACGCAAAGAAAGCCACAAATTTGATATTTAAATGACCTAACACCAATATACGAGAGTTTATAGAATTATCTAAGTTTTATTTTGTCCGAGTGCATCTTGTATAACCTTAATGAATTGGATTGACTTACATGAGCATTATTCACCTCTATAGGTATGTATGTAGGTTATGTGTGTTTTGACCCTTAATTCCCAGAAGTTCTGTCATCGAACTTTACATCAATAATTATAGTTTGGCAACCTTTAATGTAAAGTGATGCGACATCAGCATCACTTTACATTACTTTCGTAGGTATTTACACTGCTGCCTACCACGCTTTGACATTATTAAAAACCGCAGTAAAGAGATGTTACTTAAAAGTCTTGCTAAATTTTGTACAGTTTGCCTACAATATTAAAATTGTTACGCGACATGCATTCATTACCGCATGCGCATAATAATTATGTAAATAACATGTAGGTATTTTGTTTTTGCCAATTTGTCTTACTTTGTAACTTATTATCTACACGCGCAGACAACCTTGAAATCACATTAGCCTGATAATTGTCCAATTTATTCAGAAAAGTAGCACCTTGATACCATAACCCATACTTTAATTCTTAATTATTATGCATCAAATAATGAAATTAACTATCTGCTGCAGCATCTCTACTACTCTATTACTTCTATAAACTATTTTATACTGTCCATCCAAAGGGTACCTGAAATTGCTTTCAGCGATTAAATCCCTAATTTTATAACGAACCTAGTGTATAAATAATATAAGTTAATATAAGTGTACAAAAAATATTTTCTATTCCACTAATAGAATTTTGTACACGAAAGACTGGGCTATAGCATACTTACATTAGGCTATAATTTGACTTGACAATTACATTGAAAGCTTTTCCTTGCCAAATTTTACAATTGCTAGTTTTTTATTTATCCGTCATAATCACTGTGTCAAGCATTTAATATCTCACGATTAAAGTACGAAGACCTATAATAATATAACTATATGTTTCTGTAATTTTTACAAGTTTTTATAACATTTCTAACACCAACAGTACATAATACCGTTGATTTATTAAGAATATTATTTCAACGATGTTTTTAGTTCCTAAAATGTGTGACTTTCTTTGTGTCGAGAATAATAGCTAACTAGAACTCTTTTTTGTTTTTAATAATTATGTCAATCATCCGCGTCGTTGTTAAAATTACGAATTGGTCGAAAGTCGGTACATCAAGAATCTTCTCGATTTTTGAATGCATTACAACTTTTATATCAGCTGAGGCTTAAACATAAAAAAAACAATAATTAAGAAACCTAAATATATTTTTGTATTCACTATCAATTCACACTTAGAAATTGTTATTTATAACAATTTCTTTTTTATAACTTAAAAAATAGATTTTATAGTCTGTCCACAAGACCTTGTCGTGATTCATTCGAATTTGCGCTCAAACTATTTTACTACAAGGTCGTTTATCAAATGAAAACTGTTATCCACTTGTGATATAATATAATGCGAATATGCCTTCATCTACTACAATATTTACACGTATCTTATCGAGTCAATGTTACAAATTTAAAAATATTATGTACCTACATGTTTGCGACAATCAATTTATGCATATATCAATATATTTAAGTATGCTGTTATCAAAGTATTGATTATAACGAGTATTATCTACAACAACAAATGCATGCCGAGTTATTTACCTACATTAGTGAGGAGTTATTCACTTACAGTTGAACTTGTTAATAAATCAGTGGGCTGATTTGCAATTCAATGCGCGAGTAGCAAGTGTTCAAGGTTCTTAATTAATTTAACGCCGTATTTGGACACTTTTTGAGTTGCATCCAGTCTGCAGACGTATACTGCGGTTTTATTTATTTATCATATTTTATTGTATGCTGTCTAAACATATAAATAATAAGAAAAATTCCATTACATCATAAAAAAGCTGTAATAAATAGAAAAAGTATAAACATATCAGCTTAGCCTATCAAACTCTTATTTTAATATCATCATTAATCTTACACGTTTTAATACTAAAATGAACTTTGGAGTAACTCCAAAAATAATGCTTTGATCAGTTGGCTACATCTATATCTACGTTTCAAACACAAACATGGAAGTGCAGCTTCGTTTTCTGGATATCTATCTGGATAATGTAGTGCATCAAATCAAATATAAATTAAGATAGATGAAGGGAAGGAGATGACGAGAATAACTGAGGCACAGTTTTAAAACAGATTAACGAGAAGGTTGGAGTTGTGACCTGAAGCTGAAGCTGAAGAAATTGCGTGCAAGGATATCCGCAGGGATTGCAAAATCACTGACATTCCTAGAATCGTACTATTGAAGTGGCAATGAGCAAGACACATAAATTGCAGAACTGATGGCCATTGGCCCAACAAGGTTAATAAACAACCGGGTAAAGGTGACTGCCAACCGATAGATGCTACTTCTTACTGGTCAAATTCAAGTTTAGTAAGTATAGTCAATCAGTATTTTTCGACACTATGAGGATTAGTACTATTTTTTAATAATATGAGTTTGATGTGATTTACCTATAAGATTTACCATTAAGTGCATTACAACGTTGCTAAAACTTATCTACGTAAATCTCATTTGAAGTAATAAAGCGCAAATTATAATTAATCCAATTAAGTTAATCTTAAAGTAGGTAATAAAAATTAACCAGACCACTTAAGTTTTACTAATATTAAGTTTATAATTAGTTAATGTTTAATATACTTACCTATTGATTCTATTGAAGTTTAGATATGCTACCACAGACAATGCAAGCCTAGTGACGATAGGTGTTAACGTCGTCGTCACTCAGTTTGCATTTTAAATTAAAATCATCAGCATAATCTTTATATTCATAACTACAATACTTTATAAGCAATAATATAAAATTAGCTAGTGGTTCTAAGATTTTTCTAGAAAGAATCATGTTAAACCTTAGACTCTTACAAACGAACGGCACGATGTCAACGGCAGACGAAGACAGTAGTCGGCGGCAGACGTCGACAGTTGTCGACGGCAGCCGTTGAAGCGTGGACCGTTCGTCAGTTTGCCAGTCGGCTGCTACTGTTGACACGTCGACGGTAGCTGTCAACCGCAGTTGGAATGTAGACGGACGCAGTAATGGCATTTTTTCATTTGGCTATTATCCCTGCTGTTGGTAACATGCCGCTAGATTTAAGAGCGCTTAATGTGACTTCAAGAGCCTGCAAATAGTGAGACTTTTTAATTCCACTGAATGCTTATCATGAGTAAGACAGAGTGGAGACACTGGTAGACAAATTCGCCTCTTTTCTTTTTCCTCAGCTTCATACCCTTCATACCCCACTCCGTTATTTACGTTTATTCGCAAGAGGGCTAAACTAAAAAGTGATGAAATTGCACCACAGTACACAGACCTCACTAAAGCTATAACCCACCGTCTTACCCAAAGAGCTACTCACTAGTGCAATTCTCTAAAGGAAGACCGACAATTTGCAAATTGTTCACGTCATGACACCGAATAACACCACATACGTATACAGAATGACCTTGCGCTCCCTCGGCCCATGTTAATGAACTACGTTAAACTCGCTACTGTCGAATTAGCACCTTATGGTGTATACGTTACTGGTCATTGTGCTAAATTTCCACTACACAGCACTTACGACGTATTATTAAAAGCCAAGATTATGTTTGCCACTGTCAGTTTATGCGTCGCATATTTTCGGATCTCATATAATTGCAAGGTAATACTTAATTTTTGTCTTCTTTATTGTAAACATTTCGGCTTTTGTGTGAATTTTCGCATAAACTTGTTTTGTTTGTATGTGTCGGTTAATTTGTAGTGTATTACATAGTTATTAGTATATCTATTAAAGTGTTTTTATTACTAATTGTTTGTTAGCAATGTGATGAGCTTGCTATTCAGTTTTAAAACGTCGAGATTTTTCGACCATGTTTTGTGAATTCCGGCTGTTATCTTTGATGATTGGTTATCTACTACTTCTAACATGTGTCTTATCCTTGGTTTCTATGTTCTAAAAGAATGGGTTGCATTTATTACTATCCTAGCTAGAGACAGAATGTCTTTAATATGAATTCAGTTGATGTTTAATTGATCATTAAAGTAGAGTTACACTCTCATTATACTATTCTAGGACAGGCATACGTATGCAATGTTCTCGTTTTTCCCTTTCAATATACTGCAATCGTTAAGAGCTATTAAGAGTGAGAGACAGAGTTAAATTTAAAAGGACTTTGCAAATGCATTTAAGTCGCATTGAATTTATACTGATCCAGCAAAAACTCTTGATTGTTATTCTTGAAATTGAAAGTGCTCTCAAAGGCATTGGGAAATGTGTTTCTATTCACAGTATTTATTTTCATTACAAAATGAACATTATAAGTTGGAAAAAGTCACATGTACTTTGGTTTTACTAAGTAAAATATTTATGAACTCATGATTAGGTAGGGTTGAAGGTCATAGTCACGCATCATATGAGCAAGTGTATCATTTTTAAACACTCGTCTCCGAAACAGAATTTAAGTGTCTTCAAAGATCAGGGATTCCAAGATTGCCCTCTACAGTCCCTGACTAGTTTTTATTTAAGTAAGGACCGTTCTCCTTCCACATCGAAACTAAATACATATTTGTTCTTAACTATTATATTATATAACGTTAAATGACTTGTTATCTATTATTTTATTTGTGTCTTACATCTAGGACGTCCATTAATTGCGCAGCACTTTGCAGAGCAATGTTGTATGTTGGTATTTATACGTAACAAGGTAAATTTAGAGCAAATACAATACATCACAGCATCACATTTTTTCTGAAGGTTTAGGCAGAGGTGTATATATCAGCCATGTTTGTGATTTTTATGCGGTAATCGATGACTAACAGTGGCTTTCTATATACGATCTTTATTTGAAAAGCCGATTGCAATGGATAGTTCAGTGCTGAATCGCTGCTTTTGCAATGACAATATGTCAATTATTGACAGCGCTTCAGCGCCGATCGAAATATCGGAATTTCAAGAATCTTGGATGGAAGTTTGTCTATAGAAAGCCAGCATTACAGTATATTTCATTTTTGTTCTGAAATAAAGAGATTTATATAATACACTAGCTTTCCGCGGCGCGGTTTCACCCGCGGCTTTGCTTACTGCTCTGCTCCCGTCGCCAGTGGCGTGATGTTACACATAACCTATAACCTTCCTCAGGCACTGGGCTATCATACGCAAAAAGAATTATCCAAATCCGACTGGTAGTTTCAAAGATTAGCGCGTTCAAAAAAACAAACTTTTCTACTTTATATACCTAATAGTATAATACCTTAGTCTTTGTATCGCTCTAGTTAATTTTCCAAAGCGACGAAGTCAACGCGACCTCGGTATATCTAATCAAGTTCAAGGGCAATATAAAATGATTCGCATAACCATTCCGTCAATATTTTACGAGAACGTAAACGCTATTCGTTGTACTGTCTCTATCCTTTACATAGAATATTATTCGTTAGTAAGAACCAATAAAAGAAGATTATTACCTACTTTAAAACTAGGCGGGATGTACTTAATATCTATTATATTATTTATAAGTTTTTAATGATTTGTTTATATCCACACGGAAATTAGGAGAGGTACTTAACAAGCGTTTGTTTTTTTCTTTTCTTGTTTTTCCTCGACACACGAAAGCAAAATAAACGTTCTTTATGAAATCAAAGTTATTGTGGATTAAATCAAATCCGGCACCTTCTATGTCTTAATGGTGTTAAACTAGCTAAGCTTTTTTTTAATTTAAACGCAGTAGTAAGACGAAGGTCACACGTTCTGTTCATCTGATACTATTTGTATTCGAAGGTGTTTTGTAATTTTATATTTAATGTTGTTTGTTTACTTTGAAAAATGATGTCACAGACTTTCGTACTTTGCTAGGAGGTAAGAAAATTTTAAAGTAATATGGGGTACTTTTTTCTTGCCATACTGCTCAAGTAAAGCCTCTAGCCGAAACATAAGGTATCTTTTTTCTAGGAAGGCAAACTTTTACTTTGGGACTGTAGGTACTATATCCAGGCTAATCACGTTAGGTATCCAACAGTCATAAGTCAAAATAAAATGAACAAAGTTAAAACGTTTAAAATATGAAAAAGCATACTGCTTCATTACAGTAAATAAACAGTACAATAAACACGTTTATGATCACTAGACAACATCTATCTTCATAATCACAATACATCAGTCGCGTGGCTATAATTTGATGTTTTTGTTGGATACGTTATCGATTCGAAGCCGCCATGGTCAGGCGCGGTGCGTTTCCCATGCTTTTCCGCGTCGCTGCTAGCATTCCCACGGTGACTGCATAAATAGGTGGCATACTACCAATTATCGACGAATGTTGCTCCATAAAAGATGCATTTAAACATCTACTACCTAGTATTTGTTGGTCTATTCTTTTAATACGAAGTAAAAGAATATTGTAACGCTATCCGCGCAATTCCATGTATTGCGCTTTTAATTACATCACAGGTCTTATTGACACCATTAAAGTCCATTTTAGTATTGTCGAGAATCGCTACCTTTGTGGAATGTTCACATTTTCAGTTGTAGAAATTTACATTGCCACTTCTCTTTATGGGGTCTGGTCACACCTGACCGATTAAGAATAGATTCGTGTGTTTATTTTTACCAACATACATATACTTACTGAGTTTCTTTAAAATCGAGACAAAAAAGTGTATTTAATAGCATGTAATCGTTTTTTTATTTTGAACTAGCTGTTGCCCGCAGCTCCGCCCGCGTGAATGTTGGAAATATCTCTGTTTATACATTGATGATTTTCATACAAACTTTCATACCCTATTTCAACCCTTATTAGCTATTTTTGATAATATATCGTTGTTCCCCGAGTTTTAACCTATCTCTACACCAAATTTCATCAAAATCGGGTCAGTGGTTTAGGCGTAAAAGCGTAACAGACAGACAGACAGACATGGTTTCTTTCACATTTATAATATTAGTATGGTAAAGATGTAAATGCATTTTGTTATGAGAATTCATGACTAAAAAAAAGAAGCGCCTTAAAGTAAAAAAATCTTGATCTAATTGTACCCCTTTGTCTAAATATGTATCTACCATAATATGACGAATATAGTATCGTTTCGACACAACCCTTGTTGCATTCGGTTATGTCAATAGCAAGGGCTTAATACGGTCAGAGTCGAGTGGATTACTATAATTTGTGAGGTTGACCCCTTGTCCTCATTGGGATACAACGATACGGGTTCTGATTTGACCTTTGTTTATAACTGGTTTTCGCTTAAATAATCCTTTAAAGATTTAATTGTATAATTCAATTGGATGATAACTTTACGGTAATTTTGAAACCGCCATTTTATAGAAAGTGTCCCGTATCTTCATATTATGTAGATTATATAGATATTTATAAACATTTATTATTATCATACGTACGAAGTTTACTATCAGCATGGTTAGTTTTAATGTCGTGATGGCCTTATGATTAAGTACCCGCATCTTATGCACGAGGTTGCGACAGTTTACAACCAGGCAATGATCGTTATTTAAATGCTTTCTCTCTAAGGTTACCTAGAATATTACTAACAGACAGGTAAATTAAAACTTAGTGGACAAGAAGAAGAACAACTTAAGAACAACCCCAAGTAAACAATAGATCCTTATTTTACCTTTATCAGTTGCTCCATTTTAATTGCCTACTTGTATAACATGTACAAATTATAGAAAATGTAACGCTTTATTAAAGTTAATCCATCAAATCGTTGATCTTAACAATGTTACATAGCTTCAAAACAAATACGTATTGCGAACTTCTATAATGGCAACAACTTGCTTTGTTCATACCACGCACGAAACAAAAATGGTCAAAGCTTAGAACAAAACAGTATATAACAATAAATGCTTTATCATAACTAGAAGCCCATAACTTGAAACGCTAACCCTTAACTCTAAATGCGATACTGTTGGACTTATTTCTATCGAGTTGTATTGTTAATAAAACTTGGCTACAAAAGCGACTAGTAACAATGAGCTTGTCATAAGTGAAACCCAATCATTTCCCATATAATATAATAAACCAAAGTAATGATGCTATTGTTTCACTTACGCCATCGTAAACATTTAATTTATTGTATAACACTTGCACGAACTGTTAAACTATGAAAACTGTTTTGGCCGCTGCTTAGCTATGTGATATTCTTTGTACTTGTAAGACATATTATTACACTCACAATATATTGGTTAATCGATATCTAGAACTCTAAACTTTTTACTAGAAAGAGCAAAAACATAGGTATACGTTCCGATTCCTGCTTGACGGAAAACAACTGTAGCCTTTGCTTAGTTAGGAGCTTTCGTCAAATGTCATGTGATAACTAAGACTTAACCCCAGTTTCGAAAGGTTTTTTAAAGGGTTATCAACGAAAAATTATCCAATCATCTGTTAAATCTCATGTGAAGTATAAGTTTTAGGCAGGCGTAAAACAAAGGCCTAAAAGCATGCTAAAAACATGAATAATTAGTTTATTTGATCTGATTATTAATTAATTAGACCAAATTAAACTAATTATCCATGCTTTAGCAACCCAATTGGTACTTCACATGAGATTTAACAGGTGATTAGTAAATTTTTTAGAAACTGGGGGTAACTTAAACTACCTTCATAGGACTGCTGGATAAAAGTGTCCAGTATCAAGAAAACTGAGAGCGTTAATATCTTAATCTTCATAATATACTGGCACAAAATAGTAGCTCTGGTCACTGTTTAATACACTCGTACTAGCAGAAAATGTTGGAATTTACTTAGCTTCTACTACCACAGTAGCATTGAGTGGTAAGCTAGAGATATTTCTGCGCTAGTAGAATTCGGCATCAGCATTGCCCGGAAATTATGTATTATAGCGTCCACGCTTTATAGTAATCGGTGACAATTTGACATCCTGCCGCCGTAAATATTTTTGTCAGCTAAATCTAAAATATTTGAAAATAATGTATGCATATGTCTTTATGAAAAAAAGTAGTACATAGTAACTTAAATAGCGTTTGTATTTGTGTTGACTGTACTATACCCTAGTAACTTAACAATGCAATACACGAAATAGTCAGCAATTTGTCGCATGCCAACACATGCAGCATTATATTCATAATATACGTCTTATCGCAATACACGTATGTAAGATATCCTTTACTTACTTACTGATACTAAACAGATTCGTGAATTCTAAAAGAATTATTCTTTACAAAACGCTTTTCATACCACTTTTTGCCTATATAATAAAACTAGAATTGGAGTAGTCATGTTTGCAGTTATAACGACATTGTATTTGAGGCCACGGTTCAAGATCTGACCTATAACAAGCGTCGCCTACGACACTTTGGAGTCTATTGACCCGTACTAGTCTGATGCATTATTTGAATACTCCCACTATTGTATAAGACACAGATTTTTGCACAATATATGATTTTAGGTTAGGTCTCTTAAATCAACGTTAGGTCGCCGGGTACCACTCGCAATGAAAATTGTTGGATGCATTCATATGAGACAAGCATAACTGAACACAAAAAAAACTGAGGTTGCACGCATATGTTTCACTAGTGCAATCAATCAAGTGAGTGATGGTGTTCATCACATAAGAAGGTGTCAAGCAAACCATGTAGCAGAACGGGTTCCGCTACTGTAATCGCTAATCCGGCGATAATGGCCGAAGCTGGACCGTCTTTGTACTGCAATGATTGATCATAGGTAATGATGACTTTATAAAAAGCTTTTGAGATATAAAATAACACTCTACTTTTCATATCAATGATTTTAAACAACGTTGCTTTTGTCTATATTTAATAGTGAATAATCTTTCGAAAACATAGTAAACCTTCAATCGCGTATATTCGCTGAATGCACCTGCATAATATGTGGCTTCTGGCATCGTATCTCATAAATGTTATACCATTCTGAAATTACATTTAATACGAAGACATAACCCAGTTTTACTAGTATTGCCACTGGTAAACTTATTCCCTGTATAAAATACCGGTTGGTATCAATGCGTGGGCACACGGACAATGTCGGAAGTGCATCCGCGCCATTGTGAATGCGAAATGTTCACGTGACTTGGCCGTGTGACGGCGGCTTTACAGCTGCGTTTTTAATATTAAACTTTGATACACTTCAAGTTAGTCCCGTAGTTGCAAGTGACGTTATTATTAGTTTGGTGCGTGGGTGGTATCACAACTAGGTAGACTGGGCTATCGTGATTTGCTACCTATTAGTGCTACTGCAATAGCTCAGTACATATTTTTATTTATAACATATTGGTTAATTAAATTTGTATCTCATCTGTTGGTTAAAGCTACTTGATATGCTAGGTATCTTCACTCCAAACTCAAACTCAGATAGATATTTAGTAAATTAAATTCTACAATTTGGTTCTATATTTGGAATTGTTACCACACGCAAATTTTTATAAGTGCACTGCTTTATTGCTTACAGTAACTGCTGTGAAGCCGTTGACTCGCTAATACCCAATGTATAGTTTATCGTTCCAATTCGCGATAAATTGAATTAGTGTCCGATAGGCTATTTCTGCATACTTACTCTAAAAATATAAAATTTAATGGAGCTGTTTTTCAATATTGTACTGCAAAATTGAATTCAATTGTATTGTATATTTAATAATGTATATACTTATACCTACATTTACTATCGGTATGTTTACTTATCTAAACAAGTGCAAGTTGCTCATTAGATGTTTATTTAAACTGGACGATATAAACATTGTTATCGTAGGAAATATTGCTTTAACACCGTATCAATAAATAAGTGCAGATAACGAATTTACTGCTAAGATATCGTATCACTTTCCCTCTTTTATCGAGTGTTGTGTTTGTCACTGATCTTTGTTATATTCATTATGTTCTAGTTCATAATCGTAATCACATCATCTGACGTCCACTGCAAGACATGGTCTCTCCTAAACCTAAAACCTCCCGTGTTTGCCATAATCACCATCAGGTCGGTTGGTGACCGCAGTTTCTGCTTCCTGCTCCCTGACTTAATCGCCTCTTACGACATCCACAGAATGTGAAGGCTTGGTTTCATATTCTGAACCGGTGACCACATAAATAATAGTAATCGAACGTTTTTTTTATGATAGTAATCGGTTCTATTGGATGCCATTAACTGCTTGTCATCGGGCGTCTTTTTGGAAGTCAAGTATAAAAATTATACGTAAGCAAGTAAGCATCAATCAGATTTCTAGTTTATTTCTGTTCTCTAAATACCTTTTAAAGACAAATAAACTTTACTTCCGCCTTATAAAATAAGTATGCACATTAAAACGTCACTTTAAATAAATTTTATTATTACTGTGTGCCAAAGAAAACAGTTTTATTGCAATATAAACTTATAAAGAGACGAGTATATCGCTTACATTAAAATGCATTTCCTGGTATGTAGCGGTGGCTTCTGACATTACTCCTGTATGATGAGACTTGGACTGGCCGTCCCTCATTGCGTAGGCGAAGACCTCGCTTGTCGGCAACGAGTATCGTTAGGTACCTTGCTGGACGACGCATCTCCACGTGTGCCGTATGTTTTGTTTCTTCTACAAATTATCTACAAGATGTACATTCAGAAACGAGTAGGCGCAATAATAGCCAATTCTAATCATAATATTGGACACATGAATGAATGTTGTTATAGGTTAAAGGCTAATCTCTTACGCGCTCAAATATATTCTGCGTAACAAAAAAACTTTTCAATCGTGTCAGGTCTATGAACCTCGGTCTAATGGGTTAATACGCTACGCTATATTTATTGGAAGACATCAATAACATGGTTACATCTCCGGACATGAACTTATTACAAATGGTAGGTTTATCCTTTTAAGATTTATTCATTTTGCTACTGTAGGTACAACATATAAGAGGGGATTAATTTTGATTCCAATCATAATTAATACTAATATTATAAAGTGGATAAATTTATCTGTTTGTTTTTAATTAGTAAAAATAACAGAACCAATCAAAACATATATTTTAACATTAACAACATAACATAATTATGCAGAAATAACGGCTTATTTCAGTAATAAACGTAAAAGATGGGTAAAGTATAACGCGATTTGTATAAAAATCTGTGGGTTGCAAGTTCAAAAAGGCCTAGGCCTATTTTGTTTTTTAGTCGTATAGGTATAATATGTTACTGTTTATTAAAGGACCAGACAGAATGATGTTCACAGTACTTAGATATCGAAATTGATCGGCCTCTAGTCTAAT
Source organism: Parascotia fuliginaria (assembly GCA_963082885.1). Taxonomy (NCBI): domain Eukaryota; kingdom Metazoa; phylum Arthropoda; class Insecta; order Lepidoptera; family Erebidae; genus Parascotia; species Parascotia fuliginaria. The sequence goes on from OY720184.1 coordinate 11,309,961, forward strand.
CCAAAAAGGCACAGACGGGCTAAATCTAGATAAGCAGATAACCGTACTCTACACTTGGTAACAGATGTCACGGACTAACAGACAAACAGAGGATTCGTCCCAAGCTCACACCATTGTTTCTGAATACTATGAAATACTGATAAAGTTTCAAAGTATCAAAATAAATTATAGTTATGTAATTGGAATTAAATTAACCTAAAGTTTTCATGGAAAATACTATTCCAGATACGACGTTCTTCATGAGGCTAATATTAAAGAACGTCTTATCTGGACATATTTGCGAAAATTAATCTAAAGTTGAACATAAATGTTTTTCCTTTGCCTTCATGCACTTAAGACGTTCTTCCTTGAGGCAGTATTGACTGAGCATTTCGAACAAGCCTTATTAAGAACAAATTTTGACAATGTATCTCTGGCTTAATGGTTTCTGCGAAAATTGATATTATTTTGACTTCATTCGACCAAGTAAATATAAGTTCCTTTGAAAAAAATCTGTATTGATTTACTTAGCTATATTGGTTTAATATTATTTCAAAGAAATGCTTCTAACAACGTGATTTTTACTTTATATTGTGATTATAACGTATTGAATATCCGAAGGAATATTTTTATTTATTTATTTATTTACCAACTTACACTGACAGTATTTTGATTAAGTACGTAATGTTGTGATTTGTTTTCTTTTCTTTGTAAAAAGGCAACGGTCACATTAGGACTGTATTATGTATGAACGACTTTTTACGGTAAATTAGTTCATATGTCCAGACCCGGGACAATTTATATACAGTTTTTGTCTCATGTGGGAATCCAATCAACAACATCTTACACACAGTCGCAATCATTTCCACTACGCTACCGAGGCAGATTACTTTATATTTTTTTATTTAATATGTTAATCAAAAAATGAATTAAAATGCCTGTGATTGCTGATAGGAGAGCGGCCAGTGGCGACGGCGGTATACCAAAATATAATTGTGAGTCTGTCGCATCTTCAAAAGAAAAGTAGGTTTAATTTCAACAAGTAATAATATTGTGCAACTGTGACTAGGCTAAAAATATCTGAAGACACTATTTTATCTTACGACTACGTTTTTCAAGAACAAGTGTGATGTGTGACTTCTGGTCTAGCGGCTAAGGTAGCCTTTATAAATAATTCTTTCTAGTGTCTGTGTGTAATTTGTGTCCGTTAATCGTATGTTTATAATGTTTACCACAAAACAAAACTTGTTTTCTGTCACTCTAGGTATGTAATTACTGCATAAATTTTGAAATCAATAACATTTTGCATCTTAGTGTAACCTGATACAGTATTTTCACAACTTACCTTTCCAATAGAATTTACAACATATCAATATTTTTTGTGCCTTTATTACAATAATTTAATTCCTTTGTATTTACATTAGTTGGACAACTAACCGAAGATAAACAGATATCACATACATCTACGTCACAGTCCATCACATATAACATAACATAAATTAATTGTGCCCGCCTCAGTGTATTGGCTAAATGTAAATCTCCCGGTGACCTCACAGCAGCGGGTCGCCACACAAAACTGCGACTCGGCTATCGCCTTCGCCCCTAACTTCTTTTTTGTTGTCGTTCATATTTAGCACACGAGTGTCGATACCGATTATGAATATTTATTTCTTATTTCTTTTATTAGTCGACGCGTGTGGGTGTTATGTAAGGTCTGAATGCTTTTATTTGCACATTTTAAACGGTTTAACTCATTAATGTCTTTCGTAAATCAAATTTTCTATTTGCTAACTTAACTAATGGGATCATTATGGATAATAGTGTCCGTTTAGCTATAATGGTAGACTTCTACTGTTGGATGTTAACGGTCTTGTATCTGTGATATAACCTAGTCGAATAATAGACGAAAGTTATCTTTTATTGCATTGTTATCAATGTTTTATAAATAACTGCATATATCTGACCAAGATTATTATTTTACAAACAATATTGGTATTAAGAAAGTTATATAAAGTCAACCTTATTTAAAATCTGAAAATTAGGTATACGGTAATATAGTAATTTGTAACCACACGACGCTTATTGCTACTAAACAAGAGGCGAATAATTCATAAACACAAATGTTCTTAAAACAACGAATTAATGTCGAAGCATCGGACGTTCAAAAAGCGTAAAACAGGCTAGAAACGAAGGGCAAAACCAATGAGAAGGAATTTCACATCTTCCTGAAAATTAATGAGAATGCCGCTTACGACGTTTAGTGCTCGCACCTCGTTTCCACAATACGGCGACGGTGGCGCGGTGGCGCGGCCGCGACTAATGACTACTTCGCGCAACAACTAAAACATCTCTGTCTTGTTCGAGCCCGCCGGCCGGTCGGGTACCGTCTCCGTCGCACCGCACCCGGAGCGGCAACGTAGCACTACAACCCGGATAAATTACATCCTATTAACTCCGTTCCGGTGCTCGATTTAAGCTTTAATGCCTCACAGTGTAAGGATTGAAATTGCATAAGAACATTTATTTGATGTTAAATGTTTACCTTAGACTTTATTGCTTACATTATAAAGTCGATGTTGACTAGTCGCGGGTGTCAGTTAAGGCGTTCCGGTCTCCCGTGTGATTATTAATTTGCTGTCAAATAAAGGGGCCGCTCACTTGGGCGTGCGTGTCGGCACAAATTTCTGCCATACTTCAGAATCGGTGATTATTTTTTTGTTGCCTTGACTTTGGATTCGCAGACTGACAGACATTTTAGTGCACTATTATTTTAGGCTCGCATCATAGGTGGAATGGCCGACGGTCTTTTAATTAAATGATGTCGATGGCGCTTTGCGATACCATTGTTGGATGTTTAATGATTTTAATCTGCGTGTGTGTGTGGTGTGGTGATTGATGGACGTACAAGTAATTCGATTAAGCAAACAAATGCTACTAGCCATTTTTGAAATCTTATCTCACTCTACTTCATAGTTACCTCATACAAACTAAGAAATAATAACGCATAAAGTGATTAATAAAGATAATGAAATAATTAATCACTACCTAGGTGTTATTTAACTAGACAACGTTATTAGTTGCGTAAACAATAATTGAGTGTTGTTATTATTTCTAGTAAGTATAATACTTATTTCTGATATGAAATGTGAATATGTATTTACAATCGTGGAACAAACAAGCATTCCATGGTTCTACATATACGCCTAACATAGATTTTATCTCCCTCTGATCCAATTTGACCTCATTTTTATTCAAGTCACTCTGAAACAAACGGATTCTGGTACATTTCGGATGCATTAGATTTTTTTTGCCGAATGTGGGTATTATGAATTTAGCTGTATTGAGAGTATTGACAATTTGTAATTAGAGTTAAATATTGGTTTTATTTATGTATTATTTATATTTTTGAAGATTGTCCAAGTTTAACATATCATCGAGATACATCATTAAATGCAAAAAATAAGAAAATTATTTACATCTTTAATTTCTATTATAAGTATGTATTACCATAGATACTTATATATTACGGATATCTGCTTTGGATATTCTTTAATACTATTGAATATAAAATATCTGACTACTTGTATTAGGTACAGGTATTAACATTTGATCAAAACCGTCATCGGAAACCTTTCTACTAAAATGCAACAATCTTAATTTATGCCGATCTAAAATAAGAAAAGAAGTAAGTATGTACAATAAATCAGATAAAAACTTAATCGTGAAATAAATAACTGACCGTTTTTCTCTGAGTTTTCTCACGATAACCTTTGCAAGAGTCACCTAACCACCCACGCAGTAGGATGATATAAATTTGCCTTTTAAATGTGAAACTTACCTGGTTAAGTAAATTAAAATGAACACTGTATAATATAATATCCGAGGAATATGTATTAATTAAGTTACTGCTAGATGAGGTAATGATTTAAGTAGTCCACCTCGCTACTGACATTGCGTAAAATGCCAGAGGTCGTTTCGTATGTTAAGAAAATTCATGCTCTTTTATCGACAGTTTTCGTTTTTGTGACAGAGTGTGGGACTATACTGCTTAACTTTTTAGAAGGATTTCTTCGTAATAAAAAGGTAGTATTAGACAGAGTCAGTTGTGCATGGAGTCATATGTGGAGAGGCGTTGAAATTGTAAGTGCCATAGAGCACAGAAGGAATTCACAGATACTTCTTGAGAGTCCAACAACTCAGCGGGATAAGTACCTCCACACTAAAGAAGACTTACTACCAATGTCATGTTTCCAATGCCCTTAAAAAATTCACTCACATACTTCACCTGCTTTATTAGCACAATTATAGTGTGTTAGGCCTACGAAAATTACTATTACTTTTTTATTCTGAGAATTCTCACAGTATTGTAAGTATTGGCAATTTAAATCACAATATTTCGGTCAGAAAAAGATCAACGTGAAGAAGAATATGACTCGGAATTCATATTTTTGAAGTCGGTACATAATTACTGAGTGCCAATCACAATATGCCAACCAACCACAATTTAAAATGTATCATATCAGATATTTTGTGCCAGACATCTCATTTTGAATAGAAGCTATAAAGCTATAATATGTATTAGGTATATGTTTTGTTATAAGCTATAATATGTATTTAAAAAGGAATTGGTATTTGAGAATTGTTTTACATCTTCTCGAGAAAATATATAACTAAAGTGACTTCAAACACCTGGATTGCTTCTCAGATCTGTCAAGCAATTACCACAACTGAATTGATTAGTTGGCCTTGTATTCAATGCTAGCATATTTGTCAAATCATGGCTGTCCAATGGATTAATCATTTCAGTATCTTTAAAAATGCGTTTATAACACTAATCATATCGATTATTTATCATTTTATTACATCAGTAGTCTCTTTTTCTTTTGACTGTTATGTGTATTATTTTTTAAACACTAACTTACTATTTTTCACATTCTGCTTAGCAGTCAAGCGGTCCAGAAGTGGTCGACACCATCTAAATAGCCATAGAGGCAAATTGTTGACAAAATGGAATCCAGTCTGACAAAACAATTCTGCACGTGTATAGTTGCATGATAATTTGAGCACGGTAAATAAATATGTTTTACCTTATGACGGAAGATTACTTAACCGGTATTTGGATAAGGGTGTCTATACCCTTGCTATCTTGGGTAAAAGTTGTTAAGGTGATATCCTGACTTCCTCTATTATGTTTTCCCCTACCTTGTCGGCTTTACCCTATCTTTTGCTGTTCTCCCCATCCCATTTAAAGTCATATGTCATACGTCTACTAAAGAACGAAAATTATGGAGATGGTTTTACTTCTGAACTTCATGTAAAATATGAAGTACCTGCAGCTGGATATAAGTTGATTATTCAACCGCATGTAGGTTAACTGGTAGAAACAGATTAGTCTGGTAACCTATTGAAATATTGGACTTGCAATCTATCATTGCCAAGCGAGCTGAATGTTGAATGTATAACATCGTTTGTCGCTCAGAGGGTAAAAACAGATGGCAAAATACTAGGTCTGTTACAATAGCAACTTATCATGTAACATTCATTGATTAAAATAAACTTTATTACAAAACATTTAACCCCAAATAAAATTATTTAGGTACTTTGACGAAATAGAAACATCATCATTATACTGTTATAGTCTTTATTTGTAAATACATAATAGTTTGTGCCTGACAACAGGTAACACTGTTTTTATTCCGAACTTTTTACGATTTTTATTGACATTTAATAAATTCGACTGAGCACTCACTAGACCGCAACAGACTGTCTTGAATGGTACTCTTAGGCATCACGCTTGACAGATTGCTCGATAAGGTTTGTTTGATAAGTAAACGCTGAATTATTTAATGAATGAAACAGTTTTATGCTGTACATTATCTGTTATGGCAACTGAAGAGTAGAAAGAAAAAGAGGTTCGCTTTGGATTGAAAATATGGCAAAAATAAATGACATGTCTGTCTGTAAAAGATCGGTCAGATTGGAATGCAAATATGTCAGATGCCATTCATTACTTACTAAGTTTAAGTTGAGTTCCATTCACACGAAAATTGCAAAGATACAATACTTAGGAGTATCTTGTCTCTTATACTTTGTTATAAATTAGAAATAAAAACAAAAATATTAAATCGTTCAAATCACATGGTACCTATTTTTATTCAAAATGTCAGTTATGTTCTAATTCAGAAGTATTTAAAAGTTGCTTGTGATTCTTTGTCAATTACAGCTTTGACGCCTCAGAGTGTTGTAGAAATAAAGCAGTAGATCCATGTGTGACCTAGATTCATTCAACAATAAGGTTTAACAATTCCAGAACTGACGAACATAACGGACGTAGTTTTACCTACGTGTCGAAACTTCTACTCTTACCTCAAAATTTCGACACTCAGTTTATTGTAATTAACTAGAGGTATAGACAAAACGTTTAATTAAGTTATCAGCGAGTAATTGCGTAATGATCCGCGGCAAGTTCGACTAAATCGATACAGACTTGGCTAACCCGGTTTGATTTACGCTTTGTTGATATTTGTTGTATTAACGGTTCACCTCATGTGCTATTTGTGATAGCCTAAGATTATGACACCTGCCTCGTCTGGAAAATTTAAAATCATTATTCCTTATTAGTGTACCTTGAACATAACTGATATTTAAAGAAGGACAACATTGAGGCAATCTGCACCATCTATACTTTAATATATAAAGTGTAAGAGTTTGTTTCTTTGTTTGTTTGAACGCGCTAATCTCTGAAACTACCAGTCGGATTCGAAAAATTATTTTTATGTATGATAGCCCAGTTCTCGAGGAAGATTATAGGTTATTCCCGTTGCCAGTAGTGTAACATCACGCTACTAACAACGGGAGCAGAGCAGTAAGGCTTGAGTGAACCCGCGCCGCGGAAAGTTAGTAATAAATAAAGTACAAAAAAGATCAAGAATTGAAGAGCTGACGTTAACATCCCATATTATAAAAAAGAAGCCTATTATAATATTATTTGAATTAATCTGGGCGCTCATTAGCATCGATGTATGTATACTTTACAGAAGCATGAAGACAAAATAATGCCTACAATATAAGATACTTCATTTAGACAATTTGTCATATTCTATTACCATACTCGTTTTGAAGATAATCGTGGAATGTACAACTTAATGCTGTGTTATCATTCCATACCATGCATAGCGAAAAGGAAACGGCTTCTTGTTTCTCCTGACGTAATAATATAAACATCGTATCAACTTGCACTCTTGTAAGGAGGACTTCCGTAGTTTAGAACAAATTCTGTATTATACGAGATCTGTTCTAAAGCAAAATATTTGGTTGCAGCAATAGTATATTTAGAAACAGAACGGTAATAATGGTTACATAAATCACCAAGCGCCATTCGTGTACTCTCAAAGACATCTATTGCTTTAACGATTAAACGCTCAATAGACCTTCATCCGATGCGTCCTTGTTTCTCTTTAAAGACACCGGTCGCATCAGGTCAGCCCACGCGCTCTATAAACCATGTCCTTATATCTTTTATGTTACTACTTTTACAATCTTTAAACACAACAAAGTATTCAAAAACCTTTTAAGAGTATACTACAGAAGATAAAAATGTATTCCAGATACATTTGTGTCGGCGAAATTGGCAAATGCAAGCTTGTATGCGAATTCTACAGGCGATGAGCATTTAAGTATACCATGCTAGCTAAGCTGAGTTCCACAATAACAGTTTTGATAACAGCGACCAGATCTCGGGTACCAATTGACGCAAGCTGAATGACAATAATATTTCCATAAAAGCTTGGATTTCCTGTTGCCAGTTCAAGTAATGTTCTCACATATAAATGTTTTCCGTTATAAGAACGTGTTGGAAGGAGCTTGCATAATACATTTTATTAGGGTTCTTTTACCACCCATGCCCTGCATTGTCATGCTCACTAAAATGTCATTGCTTGTGGTGTCGTATTGGCCGGGTCATCACCTTCCCTCTAATATGGCGAGGGTGATGATGGCTGGCCCGTGCGTCATGCTCGTGAACGGGTGCTACTTGGGATGACTGGTCAATCTTGGCATGGCTTACATTTAATATTCAATCCAGTATTACCTTGTCGTTCAATGTGACCAGGGGGTGCATTTACCAGTTTAATTAAAATACGTAGTTAAATTACCATACTAGTTGAAACTAAATAATTGAATTCCTTGTTTTCTTTCTTTAATCTTAGTATTATATTAATTAGTTAATTTGTAATAATTACTTTGTATGGTTCTTTGGTTGCGTTGAGTGTTTAAATTGTAACTCATTCAAATAACTGTAATTATCTGGCGATTGAAAAGAGTGGCGTGAGTTTCTTGCCAGTTCTTCTCACAGCTCTACCTCGTCAGCGAACTGGCTGTAGGTCAATTGGCTGACAAAATGTAATGTTGACTTTTCATAAGCATCATACTTTATGATCTAAATGAAATAAATGCTTTGACTTTGACTTTGACTTTGACTTTGACTTGCAATAATGTATTTCTAGAAGGTTTTTAAAACGTTTAGAAAGATGTCTGAAGACATAAAATGTCTTAAGTAAACCTTAGATATACGGGTCACGTCACGAGCATGATGCCTTCATCAAATAGTATTTAGCGAAGTAAATTTTTGTTCAGTTTAGTTCAGTTGAGTTCAGTTGAGAGTATTTCTTGGACTATTTATAGAATATTTTACTTACTAGACGATTAACTATTGATGTTGTCCGTTCTGGCCAACTAGTAAGGTTCGTCTAATATTTCGCTTTACATAGTGTTTAAAAACAACTTTTTATATTACCAGCACAACTTGATAAGCCACTAATATTGACAAAAAACTAATAAACGTCACATTTAGATTAAAACCTCATAAAATGACTTTATATAAAAAAAACTGAAAACGCAACTGTAGCCAGAAAATATTTTGACTTATCGATTATACCAGCTAGTTGTATCGGGTACCAGATACTGCAGACGAATTATTGGCAAGTACTAGCTTGGCATCTATGTGTCGATATTAGTTCCAACGGATTTATTACTTGGTTAGCGAAGGCTGCTCTGCAAAATTGAACCTTACGTGAACATAGAAAAGCTTTATTTAAGTCATGATATCAATACTTAAACGAATTGTACGTTTTATTCATTATTCTTTGTTTGTGAGTGGGTTAGCAAATAGCGATTGCGTATCAGGCGAATTAATCTAATATATTATATTGAAAAAGTAATTGCAGCCCATTGATCTAGTAACTAATTGCAGCCTCAAATGTATATAAATGTCATCCTCATTATTTCATCTTAAAGATATTCACTTCTGGACATATACGAGTACCTCCATCAAGCGTCTCTTTAACCGGCCCAAAGCTACCGTCCTGTTATAGTATATCTATATATGGCTAATTAACGCTTTGGCAGTTATAATACTAGCGAAATGACTAGGTATTGTGACTTGAAACAAAAAGGTCAAACAAGCAAGGCCGTTGGATAGGAACTTATCACCGCTTGGTACGACGGAGTGAAGACGATGAAATTGCGATAAACCGTCAGCTTTTGGTCTAAAATTATTACCGTTTTAAATTGGGATCGGGCGGTAGATATTTGGTTTTTCGTTTAAAGGCGGCGTGTAATTATGATTTGATTGAAATATTAAATGGTTTTTTTTTGTTCTAGGTATGTATAACTTCTTACAGTTATCGGAAAAGGGCAATGCTATTCAACAGTGTTCTTGAGTAATTCTTTGCTTCATCGAGTTCGTAAGTACGCTTAACATTCCTAAGGTATATATACATCTTAGAAATGTTTGTGGATTTCTAGGTCAAGCATAATTAGGTTTTTGTATTGAGGAAAACGTTATAGACTCTGTTCTAGTAGTTGCCCTCAATATGACTACCCTTATAATGTATCATATTAAAATTTACTAAGACTGATTTACATTGATAGAGTAGCTGGCGCCAGCACTACTGGATTTCGGCACTAGATCAGCATTGTATCAATGTAAACGTTTACAATCCAGTCCAGTATTTCAGTATCAATGTAAAACGTTTTCAATCCAATGATGCTGGCGCCAGCTACTAGATCAATGTAGATCAGCCTTTAAAAATATCTGGAAGTTGTTAAGGACTATCGAATTTCTATTGTTCTATTCTATTGTTATGTCTACGTAGCAATAAGTTATGGACTTACTGTTGAATATTCCATTGCGAGAAAATATCATTTATTCTACCGGACACTTTTGTGTTTGATAGGTTTTTAGACAGTTTTTTATTATTAGGCTTAAAGTCTCAGATTCAATATCTACGTTAGGTAAGTTGGTTCGGAATTTTCCTTAAGTATGTAAAAAAAAACAAAGCTAGTCTTGTAAGGTAATTCCAATCTATCGTTATCGACCCTAGTCTTCTTTTAGAAGGATTCATAACAACACCAAAAACAGCGCCAAATAGTCTAATGCCAGTAGCTTATACCTAATAAAATATGAAATAGTGTAAAACGGAATATACCGAAGGAGTGTACTAGTCGGAAATTAGTCGGGGAGCGGAGGGGAGAGAAGGGAGGTTCAGATTGCACCCTCCGCTCCCTCCCGCACTTTAATATCTCCCCGTGTAGGCTGCAGCTCTGAATGCATACTATGTGGAGACCAAGTTTCGTGCACAAGAGCATTTTCATAGTTGGATAAATAATAATAAGTCTGCAGGTATTGAAGGAGGAAAAATTGTTATTTACTTTGTTCAGATTTTAATATAGATAGGCTTATGATTATGATGAATAGATAGATTAATGAATCATTAATATAAGTTTAAAGAACAAATAAACCGTGTGTTAAGCAAATGGTATAAAAGTGGTCTGAAATAACTCATCTTCTTCCATTGGATAGAGATTAAAGATTGCAACGATATTATTTAAATACATTTAAAAAACTCGCACGGCATAATTCATGTTATCCTTTTCCTGTAATATAGCAAGCCGTGCGCCCTATCCACTCGTAACTCTAAAGTTTCATTGTCTCTTTCTGACGATTACAATATTATTCTTAGATAAGTAGATAACAACGTGTTAGTAAGCCCATACCCATTGTTAGTATAATCATGCTATCTTTGAGCTGTCCGTTGCTACGTTACGTATGTTTACTTATTGATAAGATACTTCGAGAGCTTTGAAGTATTTTTCATTGCGATCGTTATTAATCTGGTCTTAGATGAACTTCAGTACAATGTAATTTTACTATTTTTCTTTATATATATAGGTGTAGGGATATAACTCTTCTATCAATATATGGTTATCATCTTCGATGTTACCAATCTTATGAGTCATAATTGCATGAGTAACAACCATTTTTTGATGTCTTGACCAGTACTTAGACTCTTAAAAATAGTTTTTCCCTTAATCTACATATGAAGGCATTAGAGGAAATAAGAAAGACCTCTGCAAGAGCCCCTATGTCACTACACCACATCGATGTCATACATAATAAGGTGATGATAATCTATATAAAGTGTAGTCTTATCACTCCTTCTAGTCGTAAATGTGATTACAGGAAAGCCTGAATGTTCCAGTAGTAATAAAGTGGCGATATGTCATTATTAATATCCTTTTCGCTATTTGGTAAAGTTAGCTGCTCATTCAATTTCGGGTTTATTGAATCGTCTAGGATAAGGGGCATACGCAAGTGGTACTTTTATATTGCGGGAACAGAAGGCATTTTTAGGGATCAGGGGATAGTGGAGTGAAGAGAACCTTGACTCCGCTCAATTGTCGATTTGCTTGATTGGAATGCGAAACTGCTGATATTAATATCCTATTGCACTAAATCTGCGCTTATAAAATAGAGAGCCATAATGAAAACTCTTTCAATTAAAATTTTGTCTCAATAAGATCAAATAACTGAATTTAAAAATTGATTTATCTACACAGTTGCCGATTTCTTATAGAACATCTAACTGCACACAATCTATTTATATATTTAAGATTTACATAATTATATTAATAACGTTTCCGAAAATACATCGTCAACATCGCAGACTTTCATTTTCAGGCTTCATTTGCTCTACGTAATACTTGTCCATTTATAAACATATCTGTATAGAACACAAGGGGAGGGACGGGGTACTGCTAATTATACAAATAACAAATCCAGAATTAAATAGTCTTCTTGAACTTATTGTTTTGTCTTAGTTCATTATATTCGCATTGCAGGGTGAAAGCTTCATGCATGAACATCGATCACCACGCCGATAGACGGATTGGTGATTTTAGAATTATGTTTTTTTAGTCCAGGTTGTCTCGCGATGTTAAAATCACATTTTTCTTGCCCAGTTTTGAACGTACTAACGTCTAGAATAGAAGGTAGCTGGCCATCACGACACAGCCATTGTTTAGGAGAAAGTAATTATTTCTAAAGTCTGTTTCGGTAAACGCAAACAATTGCACCGGCCAGTTAATGATTTTGTTAGCTAAATGTTTACGGATAACGTAGTGATAGGTAATAAGGTAGAGAAAGTAGTTATGCTAAATAAAAACTTAAACCACTTTTATGACTTGCTAAATATATCCAAGATTGACGTCAATTATCTTTAGCAGCTCATAACGACTTTTGT